>CM076720.1:23816156-24416156 GCA_038501795.1 Pseudopleuronectes americanus
GTCGGCGCCCCAGAACAGCTCCTGGTCTGTCATGTTGGGGTGTAGGTTTGTCATGGGCCCACTGTGAACTGGAGCCCACAACACCAGAATAAAAAACATAAAAGGAATCCTCCACAACATGTCTGAAATACTGGAGACTTCGCTCATTGAAATGTGGCGAGAGAGTGAGTGTGTGTGGCAGCATGGAGAGTTTAGAAATAATTAACTGGGACAAAAATGTTGCCTCCATCAGTGGGAAAACTGGGCTGCCTTCACAGCTGGAGTCAGCACTGATAGAGAGAAATAACACTATGAAGGGCTGAAGTAGGAGCCAATCAGAACTTCTGATCTCTACAAGTCAGAATACTGGAAAGGGATTCTACTCAGAAACATCAAGTAAAAACAAATGAAACAATCTGATCTAATCATCTCCAAGGATCTAAACAGAGACACAGGATACGCACTGGCAGCAGGTATTTTTCTCATTTTACAGAACCTTGAAAGTTTGATGAATCTGAAGAGAAATAAAAATGTCCCATTAAAAATCCCACACTAACAACAACTTTATTTTTTTTAACATAATATTCATTAAGATGAGAAATAACATTTATTCCGATTATTTCCAGCAACTACTCAAATGGTGTTTTCATTAGATTTGTCATGCTTTTTACATTTCATTATAGTACAGATCAACTATTACATACACACACACAAACATGCTTTAGAGGAGTGGTTCCCAACAGTTTGACAAAACTAATCTATGATTTAAAAACATTTAGTGTCCATATTTGAATCACTCACATAAGCTTGAATGATTCATGTGGAAGCAACAAAGATTCTCCACATATCCTGCATCATTGGCCTGTGAGTAGTTGGAGAGATATTTTTTGCCCCTAGCTGGGATGATGTTCCCCCACCTTTCTTATTCACAGGGTCAGAAAACAAGCGATAGATATGGAGACTCAGCTTTTGCTTAGAGACACTGAACCAGGTTCCTCTGGCTCAGAAACAGCCTCAAGCTCGAGGGACAACACAGAGGAGTGGAGTGCTCCACAAGCCCAGCTGGACTTTCTGCAGCGCATTGACTGCAGTTGTTGGTTTCGATTCACCACCACCACAAGAAGGTACATACTCTGTTGGGTGTTTGAATAAGTTGAGTCAGACTGAGAACTCTGCCCCACCCCTCCAGGTGCGTTTAGGTAGAAAGCTTGATAGTCTGAGTCCAGCGAAGGGGCTCATCCAGAGCAGGGAGGGCTGACCTCCAAACACCGACCTCAGGCCTGCCCAGCGAGTCCGACGCTCCCATGTTGGCTTCTCGTTCCTCAAACGCTCAATCTCCTTACAGATAAAGACACACAAACTAATTACAAAAAGAATATGATTCTGGAGAATCACTATGATCTTCAGAGCAGACAGACTACACATCAGTGGGTTATTGTCTGGGAGCCTGGCTGGTTTATCTACATGTGCTCTGAGAAGGTATTCAGAGAAAAAAGGAATATACCCACTGCCCTTTGAGTGAGAATCTTCATAGCAAAGAGTTACACTTCTTAATCAAGTTTTAATGGAGCCAAACTATGATTCTGAGTAACACATGAAAAATTTGAAAAATAGTTAAATAATGAAGAAAATATGATTCAATCACCTTCACATATATTCATAAAAATATAATTGAATCAATCTCAATCTGAGGGCTTATTTTCATCTGAAGTCTGTCAGCTGTGACCACCTGGGATTAGCTCTCACTTCCCAGCTCTATTTTCAAATACACACATGTGCCTAGCCCATAGACTGTAGGGCCTGGTATTAAAAGAAGAAATTGGGTCTTCCAGTTCATCCAAATTGGCCAAGATGATTGGTGCTAATATATCTCTCTTTGAGCTTTTATTGAAGACTCAGAGCGGTCGGCAATACCACATCTGAACAAGGTTTAGAGTGGGTAAGGCACATTGAAGATATTTTATAAAAATTCTTTACTTTCCAATGTTGGTATCACACTTCATCACAGTAAACTCACACCAGTTGGCAAAGACAGCGGTGGTGCAGTTGGTTTTAACAGTGTAAAATGTTCCACTTAGTCAGCACATCCTGGTCACTATTCTTTAACGACAAAATTTCCATACATAAAGAAAATATTTTTTGCGTGAATATCTGCTGAATCATTATTTCTAGAACGCTCAGTTGTGATTGAGTTGTAAACATACACATAAAAGCCACATTATACATTAATAGCTGCTCATTACACCCAGAGAACTAAAACCTCACCATAACAAACACAATGTAAGACATAAGTCCTCACCGTCTCATCGTTGCAGATGGAGTGGAGCTGAGTGCAGAACATGATGGCTGTGAAGGTGAGGAAGAGGAGGCCTTCCATGCAGAGGAAGATCATCAGCATCATCGTCGCTGGAGGAGAGAAATCGCTGCACTCTGTGCAAAGACAAAACAAACAGCAGGCTGCTTTAAGAGTTCTCTTAACAGACTCCACATCACATCGTATTCACAAACCAAAAATGTTTGTAAACAGCATTATGACACTCTGTTTTCATAAGAGAAAACCAAAGTGAGGAAGAAATAGGGATGGTAACCTCTCCACTGGACTCTGATGCACGTGATGAAGTGGTATCCACAGAGAGCCAGAGCGTGACCAGAGATTACAGCAATGTACATCTGCGGTAAGAAGAAAATGTATTAGCAACTGTCTTCACCTTGCAGTGTGATAGACCCCTCAAAGTATTGTTCATCACTTTCAGTCTGCTGTGCAGAATCTTACTAAACATCGAAGCTCTGATTATCTTTCTAACTATTCCTACAAATACAGAAGCACTAAAAACATACTCTACTCTTTGTCTACACAAAATTCTGTCACCAACATCACTTCTTTTATCCATCAGAGAGGAGTCCCTGGTCTCAGAGAGTTTAGGTCGGCAACTCAGGAGACTGAACATAGACAGAAAAAGATAAAAACCATTCAGACTGAAAAGAACTATCCAGCCATGATGTCATTTTCATTTTAAAATCGTCACAAGCAACTACTCCCTCTGAAATGTACACTCTCTGCTAATTATCTTCCACTGATACATTTTTGGTCAAAGAGCTGCTCTCTTAGTTACTTTCAAGCTGTTGACCTCACTGAAAACATGAATATCTGAAGCAAATAGGTGCCTTCAATCCTCTGGAAATCTGCCATTTTACGTTACTAAAATTTCAGCTCTTTTTCATAACATACACTTTCCTGGTTTTCCTTTCAAAAGTGTCTGCAAAAGAAGGTCAAATAACCTGGACTTGAAAATGAACTTAACAGTGAAGAGGACGAAGAAGCGCTGGTTCTTCTCTCCGACACAGTTGTTGACCCAGGGACAGTGATGGTCCATCTTTCGGATGCAGCGCTCACAGATACTAAAGAAGAAGAGCATGGCACTATCACTTACTTTCTGCGCTCAAAGTGACACAAAATAACCACAAACAGACAAAAATCAACCCCAAAGATGGCACACATGGTCGAATAATCTGCCCCGGAATAACAAATTCTTTATTTACGTTTTTGTTAAATTGCCATATGTCAATGAGCTCACCAGCTGTCTCAGACAGCCCAAAGTTACTCTCTTCAGCAGGTAAGAAAAAACACCTGGTCACTACCTGCAGTGATGAGCCCTCTCCGGTTTGATGCTGCAGCATTTTGGACATTTGTAGATGACATTTCCTGGCTTCAGTTGCAGACCCTCCAAGTATTTCTTATTGGCGTTTCCTTTTGGAACAGCTCCCTGAGAACAGGAGGGTGGAAAAAGAGGATTAACAGAGGAGATGGTAAACATATGACACTTAAATTGCAACAAATTTCCTCTAATTTCTCTATCAAAAAAACCTCGGCCTCCTCACTGGGTCAGTCAGCATGGTCCGCAGGTGGGAGGCCAATGCCAGCACGACCAGGCTGTTGAAGACCACCCCATTGATCACAGCGTACCAGAAGCTCCTGGAGGGAAGCAGCATAACGAAGGTGACCACAAAGTCGGCGAAGAAGACCAGGAACCAGGTGATGAAGGCACACACCATGCCGCAGCAGTCCTGGATGAACCAGAGCTGCCTAACCTCGCTGTGGAAACTCCTCTCAACCACCTCCTCCTCCTCATCCTCCTCCCTGTCCAGCAGGGGGTGCTGTTGATCCATGTCCCTCAGACGGTGGCTTGAGGACATTGTGCCCTGCTGGAAGTAACACAAGACAAATGTGGATTTCAGCTGCTATTATCAACATTTTTGCCAAACCCAAACCTTTTTTATTTAATACCCTGTCGTTGGTTTTATTCATTGGTTGCTAAAGTAAAGTATATCAACTGCAGTTCAATTGACAATGATATTGCTTGTCAGAGGTTTAATGTACAGTAAATAATTCATAAGAATGTAAAATGCCTTTCAAATTACTCAGTTACTTTTAAAGGGTTTACCTTGCCATGATGCAAGATACATTTAAACAGCAGCAAAGGACACGAGCTCTGCACTACCACGAGCATGGATGTATCTTAGTTTTAGGTTAGAGCTGCCACTGACAACTGTTTTCACCCATCTATTTTCTTCAATTGATAAATGAATTGTTTTACTTCCAACATGTCATAAAATGACAGCCACAACTATCTTTTTTATCTGACCAACAATCTAAAACAGAAACATATTTGTGAAGCTGGAAAATTAGTCTTTTCTTAAAGAATTTGTTTTTCTATTGATTGACTCAGCAATCAATCAGATAACTAGAATGGCACTAAATAGAGCGCACACCTCTGCCAAAGCAAAAATCCATGAATGAGTTCCTGAGAATGCAGCGAAAATGTCCTATCTCCCAATGTTAAAGAGATAAAAGATTTCTGAATGCGCCCATTTGTCTGGAGTTCTTCCTTGGTCCATAACCCATTCTTCCACCTAGTTTCAAAACAATCCGAAAATCTAACCTCCTTGACAGAGAGAATTACTGCAGATCTATTGTAGATTGTTGCAGATGTCATTTGCTGTGAAAGAGAAAAACAGCTTGAGTGCAGACACAGGATGACACAAACTTACTTCAAAGTGACTCTACTTTATGACATTATCTCGTCTTCCTTTCGCTTCTTGTGGTCACAGGCTATATTCACTCTGGGTCACATCGCTGTGGAAAAAAGACTGAAAAAGTCGAACTGTTGCTGAATAAAGTTTAAACCTTTTCGGTTTGTCTATGATTGAAACAGAGCAGTTAGCTTTACCTTTTACTTTGCACAAAAGGTTCATTAAACATGTGTTTTCTAATAATCAAACGAGAGAGCAGTAATTATTTGGGACCCTTGTCATTTAACTTTGCATATGTCTAATCTATCCACAAAGTTTCACTTAAATATCAGTTTGAAATTTTACAATAAATACAGAGATTAGAGGAAAGTATAATAAATAAGGCTGCAGAATTTTCTACTCTTTCTGAGAAGTTTGGGCCTGAAAAGGTTCATAAATCTGAGGATTACCAGATGGTTAACAGGTGGTTAAGACACAGGTACCATCGTTTGTTCAGTACTTTAGATTGAACATTACTTAAATGGTTATTTATATAGGAAAATGCTCAGTCTCTGTTATCTATGAGCTAAAAATTTGACTACTTGCTTCAGCAACACTAGAAAGTAACTAGTAACTGTAGGTATGTGGTAAGATAAAATAAGATAAAAAAAGATACACATATTAGCACCACAAGGAAGTAGCAGCGAAAAGGGGAAGAGGAAAATGTAGGAAGAAATTAAAAATAAGAATAGAAACAAGAGTCTAGAAAGATATAGATAGAATAGAAATAATATATGCAATAAACAATTTCTAATGTCCACAAGGCTGGTTTTTTAAATGTGCAATATAAAAAGGTAAAAGTTGCGTAATGTGCAATAAACAATGTGGGCGGCAGTCTTTCTCGGGTTATGGCTTGTGATTGAATTACAAATGTGAAACAGAAGAAGCCATTGAGTTGCCTACAAATAGAATTCATCTTACATTATAAATCCATATTTGTTCGTGCATCTGCCCCGTCCTGTGCTCACAAGTCCATCTGCAGATGTTACATGTTGATGTCCACCCCTGCTCAGCTTCTTGTCCTGTTGCACTACTGTCTTATACACTTTCACTCTAACTGCACGTTGTGTTTATTTTGCAGTCTCTTTTTACTGTGGACTGTTTGTTAAGGACAGTGAGCGCAGTTAACACACAAACATGACACACTATGCTGATTCTGAAATAGAAATACTGCAGGAAAGTACAAGTTACTTAGCTCAGTACTAAGTAACGTTAGCATAACAAGCCAGACAGCGCCAGCCAGCTGAATGCATGAGTCACAGTATACGGGACAAAGTGCATCTTTAAGTAAAGCAGGTATCTTTACACTACGACACCAGAGGCACCAGAGAGACACAGCAGTGCAGGCGCGGCAGACAATGAGCTAACCTGCCCTGCTGCTAACACGTCCAGCTGTCATGTCGTTAGCTCGGGAGGCTGTGGATGCTTTTCAGGGTCCTCACCTGTTAATGGAAACACACACAACAGCCGCGACGGACGCTGCAGGTCCTTTCATTTTCCAGCTGGCGGTAGAAAACCCTCACGCTGTGGACACGAGCAGCACCATATGAACTTTTCGGCGTTTTTAAAAGGTTGACAAATAAATAATGATCACTATTCTACAAGCTCTTTCTTCCCAGGAGCAACCGCCCTGCCCTGACGGTGATTGGCTTAGGTTCAATAAAGAAGCACGATGATTGGCTACGCTTAAGGAGGAATATCAGGGTAAGCCAATAAGAGGCAGTGTAGCTGCTGTTCTTCTTCCGCCAAAGGAGGGGAGAAATAACGGGTTCTTCTTTTATTACACTATGACCTGTATTTTACGAAATTTAGAAATATCTTACGTTTTCAAAATTACTTTTCTGCTCGGACTCATCTCATATTTAGCCATGTATTTTCTGCCCTTCCTTCCATTCCGTCCCGTTTGTTTTTGTAGAAAGTGCTTTCCCTCCAGGGTTCAGATCACCAGCGCTTCTCAGCCTTTTATAATCAGGCCTCTATCTGTCTAGAACCAGACCTCTGCACGAACCAAGAGAGAACTATCTTCATTTATTATAAACACTGTTCAAATTAAAACCCAGATCAGTTACTGGAGTAACCAATACCACATTTGCAAAATTTTCCATCACAACTAAAAGCCCTGGATTCAAAATCCTACACAAGGTCTGACAAAAGACCTTTCCTACATGGAGTCATGGGTGTTTCAGCAGTATTGTACTGTTGCAGGTACTTCCCAGGAGGGACACCAGTACTTCCATTTCTAAATGTACATTGTATTGTATGGAATTTTCAGACATTTCAAGTATTTATCTCAGTGTGTCAGTAAGACTTGATTTTCAATCCCTGTGGTAATATGGCACTCTTTTCTATTAAACCTGTTACATAAACTCAAATACTAACATTATATAATGATTAATAAATGCTTGATTTCACTTAATATGAAAATGTATCTGGTCAGGAGAAAAGAACTTAATAATATCAGCTACTGGCAGACTTAATCTAGAAATGACTCTTTCCTTAAGAATTGATTTAACCTTTTATGAATTAAATGACTGTTCTGTTAATAACATCAACTGTTTGATGCTACATGCTAAAGACCAGTCAGGCTACTCTTGATTCTGCAGCTTAGAAAAATCTGTTGAGTTCATAAGATCTCACTCTTTATTTTTAGAGCCCTTCACTGTGTCCTTTAACTGAATGAGCCTTGTGATTAAACTATGTTCTCAACTGTCTCCAAAGTCAAGACTGAACATTGAGCCAACACAGATGTAATCAATCAATCATATTTGTATATTTGTCTCATTATGCTTAATAAGGTTCGACATCCTCTGCCCTTAACCCTCAAAAGTTAAGAGTGAGGGGAAACTACCCCAAAACATTTTGACGGGAAAAAAAACTGTTGGAACTTCAGAAGGAGCCACATGGGAGAGTTTGTATTCCTTGATGAGAAGGAATATGCAGTTTCCAACAGTTCATGTGATCATATGTTCAAAAGCTACACAAACGCTTCCAAAATGGACCTTCCATATTAAATTAGCACAATTTCAGACGTTCGTGTGTAAAACTATGCTGCACCCACACAGCTCAGTGTGAAGTCAGTGTTTAGTTGTGCAGTCTAGTGTGTAACAGGAAAACATCATGTGACTTGAACTGATGTGAACTTTTTCAAGATGTTTAATTCTTGTAATTGTTTAACCTCTCCAAAATACAGGATTTTTTTTTACTATCAGTGCTTCCAAGTATTTAACCATAAAAGATATGGTTCCAAAACAATAATAGAATGTGCTTGTAAGTTTCAGTAAAAAATTGAACACCGCAGAAAAAATGCAGAATTATTCTTAATCATAGTTCAAATTACAGGTTTATTATTGGTTATTTGGGAGTGAATTAAATAAGGCACATTCACATCATCTTTAAACATCCAAACCTGAAAATAAAACCCACACAAAAATGATTAAGACTCATCGCTGGGTTTGAAATTTGAAACAAAAAGATGCTGCGTGTGTGTCAATCAAATACAGACAGTGAGGTGTGTGAAGTGGACATTAATGTGACCAGTCACAATGAAGGGGACAGCTGTACAGTACTGCCCTGTAGCTTTTCATATTGTAATACAGTTGTCTTGAAATGGTTATGTATATGAATAGTTATGTTATAAGAGCAACCTGCTGGTTGTGCATGTTTTATTTGGCTCCTCTATGTTTCACATCACCGCTGGTTACTGTTCAAACTCATACCATCTGTGGTTAGTTTCGTCTCTTCGCGGGCAGTCATTCATTTAATTTTATTCCAGTGTATTGTACAACCGAGCTGCAGTGACTTGAAACGGGCTCTATATGGGTTAAAACATCAATACTGAATAAATACAGAGAAGAGTTTGTTTTTACCAGCATCATATCGTGATGTGAAAACTTCTAGTGAAATATGAAATGTTACACTTGCATACATTACTAAAGAATTCACAAATGTAAACTTCCACTTTTCCTAGTTATTTACTAAAATTGTACATAAACATAATAGATCCGTCACTTTATTTCTCATCGAATTAAAAGTGCATTAAAACTTCAATCAAACCTTTTGAATACACCCACACAGCCTTGATGAAGTAGAATGAGCAGTTATTAAGTGGATAAAGCTGCTATACATTCACATCATAGCTACCAATTTACTAAGTTCTAACAACCAACAACTGATTTCCGTTAGTTTTCCCAGACAGTTATGTTTTCCCATCACAACCTTTGCCGTCTTGTTTATCTGATAGTCAGATAGGAAAAATTCACAATCGTAGATACAAATCTCTTTACCTGTGGATGACATTTTCCTGCATGAACCATCAATATAGAGTAGTAGGGGGCTAAGCTTCTATTTATCAATTTGAATGAGGATTATATCAACAAATTCCTGTGGTTAAGGTGCTATGTGTACTCTGTTTGTTGTCAGGAGCCGGCGGTAGTGATGGTTACTTGCCAAACTTGTTGGTTAATCGGCAGGATTACACAACAGCCACACAACTGATTTCCATAAAACTTGGTGGAAGGATGGGTAATGGGCCAAGGACCTTTTAGGGTGGATCCAGACAAAGAGATGGATTTTTTTTTAACATTCTCAGTTTCCCAGAGAATAATGCATGAATGTTGATGAACCAAATCAGGCATATTTAGAGTTTTTGGTGCAGCTTCACTGAATTAAATGAGTGTTGGTTCGCTGGCTACAGCAACTTAAACATATGTTTTAAAAGTGATATATAACTATATCTTTTATTATAATTGTTATTATTGTTGAGCATTCTTTTCATATTTGACCTAAACTGTACCACATATGTATTGACATAATATATATTAGGTTAAATCTGAAAAGACATATGCATATACACATATAGTATACTGAATATACTGTATCTGTAAAATTACTACACATTGCAATGCAGTGACAGTTAAAAACAATACACGTCTGAATATTGGCAGCAAGTTCCAAGAATCAAACTCAAGTGGCTGAAATTAACTGAAAATTGGTTGATACGATTTGGAAAATTATCTACAGTGATTGATTTGTAGTGAATGGATGAAAAACATGCAGAGCCAGAGGTAATCCTTCAACTTTATCCATTCTCACATTCAGGAGAAGTCGAACCTCTCTGAACACAGAACACCCTCCCGACAACACAGTCATAAATAAAATGTAAATGTATCCAAATAATGAAACAGTACATGGAGTAGTAGGATGTTAAATGGGAGTGAAAAAAAGAGAGAACCACTCAAACTGCAAATCAAATTCAACCCTGTAATCTATCCAATGTCTAACATTCAAGTAAAACAAAGCTCAGATTAGAGTTGCACTCTAATGGCTTTACATAAAGCTAAAGCAACGACATTCAAACAGTATCAAACTAAAACCACATCAGTTTGCATCCCTTTTTTCTTTTTGTTTAGCCTAGAAGTAGAAGAAAGTGCTTCACACTCAGGAGAGGAGGGGCAGTTAGAGAAGCTGATTCAGGGTAGACGAGGGAGGGGGAGGGAGAAATCCTCAGCTCTGTCAGTATCACTGCTCAAGTCACAATGAAATGATACTTTAGCAGTATCTTTTAAATCCATATTAGCTATGGAAAAATCATGTTGAGGTTATAAACATGTGTTATATGTATTCAGTTGTGTTGTGGATGTTTCTCAATTAACAAATGTAAGTCAACAGGATGTGTGCTAGGATGGAAAAGATTAGTGCATTTTAGTGCATCTACTCATACATATAAAAATTAACTCCTGAAATGTGTTCGTCATGACAGCTCCTTCAAATTCAGACAGAAAGGGAATCTGTGGATTTGTGTGTGCTGTCAGAAATGTGTAACGGAAACCACTACACACCTTTTAAACTTCATTGTGACTTTAAAGGATCAGTAATGCCAAATTACAAAATATATTTTCACTTTGCCTACCATGCAGAAACAGGTAGGTATTTGGTTCATCCATGTTTTGAGTCAGTCTCTGAGATTTCTGCCTCCACCTCTGCACAGTGGAAGTGGATAGAAACAACATCCCTATCTGCAAACAGTGTTGTGGTGACTTCACTGGAGAAGCCCCAGATCTTACTGTGAAGAGTGTTTTTTTTCCATTTTAATACAACACAATTGAGAAGGTGCACATGCTAAACCCTGATGTATGATGTTGTAACTCTGCAGTTGACAGCGCTGCAGTGGAGACAGGGATAAAGTTATTGCTGCTGTGATAGCATTGAATAACCTGACCATAAAGATCTGAACCTGTGTGCAGTGTTGTGTCTGATTAACTGGACTTCATGGATCATTGTCTCACGCCCACATCAACGCGGCACTGTGTTATTTTATTACACTGCTGTTTTTGGACTGAATAAATGAAAAGAAGGGACCAATTCTAGTCATACAAGTTATATAACTCCCATCATCTCTATTGTACTGGAGTGGAGGCAGAAACTTGAACCTGCAATGCAACTACAGGTACAATAAGTGATCACGTAGGTTCTTTCTAATATGAGTCAACTCTTTATCCCGTGTGGTTCCTGTGAAGTAAAAACTGTAGAAAGTTTTAGCTCCAACCAGCTTTTAGTTGAATCCATTTGACTGTTGGATGGGGGGGTGGTGGTCAGCGGTGTGAGTGGGATTAGAGTTTCCATCTTTGCCTTCTGAAGTCAAGGGCTCTGTGTCAATGCAAGGCCGAGTCTGGTCGTCACATTGCTCCACTAATGTTCCGTTTATGGCCTGGAGGCTTTGGCTGTTGGCGTGAGACGGCTCCTCTGACTCATGTGAAGTAGAGAGATTAGCGAGGATGTGTGTGGGAGGGGCTTCAAACAAATAATTGGCATGTGATGACATGTTGGATGGCGGGGATGGGGAGGTCTCGCTACCGGTGCTACAGCTAGAGACATCCGTGGAGTGAGCTTCATCTGTGTCTCTGGACGTGTGAACACCTGCTGACAGAGTGTCCTCAGCGGTTCCTGGGGCGTGTGTTTCCTCAGTCTGACTGCTCTCTTTCTCGGCGCATTCAGATGCATTGCAAGTTGGAAAAGACACCAGCCGCTTTATTGTGGTTTCTCCAGAGTCCAGGGTGTGACAGCGTCCCAGGGGCCGCTCTCCCCGCCGGGGCCCGGGGTCGCAGCTTCCTGATGGACTGCTGCCCTCTACTGTCTCCCCTCGCCTCAACTTTCTCCTGTCTGGATTCTTCTGTGAAGAAACAAGGTTCAACTGTTTTACTTTTACTGTCATTCATCATCAAACCTAGAATAGAGCTGAGCTAAATATCATTCCTCACTGACCAAAGGGCAGAAAATAGTGCAAAATAAAATGCATCATAAAAAGAGAGCAGAATAAGACGGTGTGTGTTATTTGAGTGCATGTGGTTAAGAAGTTGCTGTGTGCACAGCCGTATGTAAACACAGATTAAGATTAAGATACGTTTATTTATACCAAGCAGAGACATGCACAGACACACATGCAATGGTAGGTAAATTTATCCTCTGCTTTTAACCCATCTGTGTGCAGGACACACAGAGCAGCGAGCAGCTATGTACAGCGCCCGGGGAGCAGATGTTGGGGGAGTAAGGTGCTTTGCTCAGGGGCACTAGACAGGGTAGGGAGAATCCTCTTGGATTTTTGGACAGATCAATCCAGGTTTGTCTTTTGTTTTCACTCCGTGGAGTCGAACCAGAGACGAACCAGAGACCTTTCTGCCCATAGTCCAAGTTTCTGCCACTAGTCCACCGCCTCTCTAGCATACATTGGCAGAATAAATAATCAATACTAAACAGATTACCAATGTACCCCACCTCTTGCCGAATGTCAGCTGGGATCGGCTCCAGCTCCCTCATGACCCTCAAAAGAATATGCATATAAGTGGTATAGATATTAAATGGACAGATGCCACTCCAACTCTAAAACTGTAAGGTACTGTCTAAGATCCTGCTCAACCATGTTTGCTTTTTTGTGATATTTTTTTACACATGAACGTTCTCCGTTGTTGATAATCATATATTTAATTTTATTCTGAAAATATATGCACGTATTTGACATAAAATCTGTATAATTTTTCATGATTTCTGAGATGTATTCAAAATACTAGAAATATGATAAATATCTCAGAATAGTGGATCTATTGCCCAGAAACATGCGTGATGTTTCAACGCCACACTGACGAGAAAGTCTGATTTATTTGTTCAATTAGTATAAATGTCAAATTTTATTAGACTTTCATTACATTTCCTTTTTTGAAGATAGAAATTGAATAAAGGGAAATCTCACCAATTTGAAAGAAAGCAATTTAAAATACTAGCCATGTTAATATACTATCGTAAGAATCTATAAGAGCATTCAAGTGTACACCTGAGGAGGACATGTCAGTATTCTGAGACCCATGGTGTAATTAAGTGAAGCAGAAACTGGTGAAAGAAAACTTAAATGGTCAGTCACTATTTTCCATCCTCTGGAGACCACGAATGTCTATAAACATTTAATGGAAATCTATCAATTTGTTGTTTAGGTATCTCACTTTGGCCTAAATAGGTGGACTGATGATTTCTCCTTGGCCTCCTTGCCTTGTTGTGGCCAATACATACTCACATAAGGAGGGAAACAGTGAGAATGTGCACAGTATTATACCTGGTTCAGGGTTGGTGAACACCTAGGGGGAGAACCAGAGGAACCTTTCTTCATCTGCTGCATCCTGAGTTAAAGCACATTAAAACAAAGTTTAAAACGAATTTTCAACAAGCAAAGTCTATAGAACTCTAGATAAACAAGGCAGTCTACCTGCTGATGGACTGAGCCAGTTTCTGTCTCCTGCCATTGGAGTGATCCTGCAGCCTGAGACGCTGCACAAATGAATGAGCTGTAGTGGTGACAATAGAGAGAGATCATATCCTGATTAACTATTGACACAGTAACTGACAAAAACACCTGAAATGAGAAGAACATCTCAAGTACAGATTGATAGCCTTGTTCTAGAAGCTTTAAGTAAAAGGTGTCTTCTCATCAAAGACGATTCGTGGCAGTTTGGAAATGATCAATGCTGCTAATATTACCAAGAGCTCCTTTGGGCACAGAGAGGAGTTTGATGGGTTCATCATCAGGGGAAAGTCCCGACGCCTTCTGCAAAGCTCTCAGAATCTCAGTGTTCTGCAGAGGAGAAGAGGAATCAGTGTTACTGCTGTCAATCTTTCTAATCCTTCTTCAGGTGCTCCACCAACCACTTTAATTTACAGTTGATCTTTAATCCTGTGGAAAATCAAATCACAACTGACAATAACTATCTGATGTGACATAGACAGGAATATTCTTCTAAAGACACCTTTTACATACAGTAAGTTATGGTATCATCACTACAGCCGGTGTAAACATTGATTGAGTTTAGCCGGTTGGTGTATAATTTAAACTGACTGCCCAGTGGAACGTTGACGTGTGCTACCATAGTACAACTGTGTCTTAATTTAAAAAAGTCTAGTTGTTCAGTTTGTACAATCTAGGGAGGATCTATTGGCAGATATACATCAGTTTATAATATTCTGAAACTAACATAGAGCCTTATATACATATACATCAGGAGAAGGTCCTCTACCAAGGTCCACCGTGTTGCACTGTCATGGTGGTCCCAGTAGTTCAGAGCAGACAAGCCCCTCCTCTCACAGAGGGGCGGTATTTGTGAACGCAAATGTCAGAGTAGATGTCAGATGGGCACAAGTGCATCTGATTTGTAAACAATGAGTGCAATGGACAGGAAAATGAGTCATGACTCATTTATAATTCCACAAGTTACAGATTTGTGTTTTATTTAGGTTTGGTGAGACATGATTGATCTTAAATGTTGTTTGGACACTGCTTTTACTGCTATTTCTTTTAATTCCACCTCACTGTAGCCAATGTGATACTTTCCTGTCTGCACTCTTTGTCAAGCAGGAACACTCCTAAATACACCTGTCCAGCAAGTGCCACAGTCCTCTAATCCTTTTATCATGAATCTAGAAAATAATTTGTCATTTACAAGATATTTAAGAAATATATATATATATATATATATTTATACATATATACAGTGTTTGCAGGACCACCTTTCCACCCAGTTCGTAGGCACAGTCCAGTGGTGTCCTTTGCCTCTTGTTTCTGAGGCCATGTGAGGCTCCATTCCTCAGCAGCAGCTCCACCAGTGCCTGGTTTCCACCCCGCACCGCCTCATGGAGCGCCGTGTTCCCCTGAAGGTTTGCTACGTTCACCAGGGCGTTACTCTGCACAGACAAATTTTACATCTCTTAGAATAGGCATTTTCTTGAAGTTCCTACACTGATGTTTGTTTGATTGTTCATTCTCTAATAAGTTTGGTTGTAATTAGTTATTTGATGCCATAATAACAGGGTGAAATGTCATGATCAACACTTGAGGTCGACTCGCGATTGGACGAGCGAATGCATGGCTGGGACCTTGATACAGTCACTGTGTGGAATATGTAAGATTGCTGGTTTCAGCAGTTTGTTTGCTGTGTCATACAGACACTTGTGATTTTAAACATTAATGTTCCTCGTGGCATTATTCAATGAAACATATTAAATAAAAGGAGCCTATTGTCAGATTATTCCTGCAGTTGTACACAGATTTAGTTCCTTTTGTCTCTGTCATGCTGACAGGGAACAATGGTTTTTATTGACGGATTTGTTCTCAGAACATTCTGCTCATCTTAATGGTTTTCCTTCTGCATAGGAGATGAAGAAGCTCTATAGCATCTTTCTCTTTCTGACCTCTCTCAGAGCTTTGATGTCATTCTGGCAGCACATAATTCAGAATTGACTTGTTGAAAGAGATACAACAATGTTGATGGGTCCAAAACAATAAAGTTGCAGTTATGGTGTTTAAATCAGAGTGAAAATGGTTTTAATTCATATGTGTTGAACTAAAGTCACAGTGTGTTCACCTGTAAGAGGATAGTGACTGTCTCCAGGTTTCCACAGAGACAGGCAAGTATCAGAGATGTGTTTCCATAGTGATCCTTTTTATTCAGTTTGGCATTGCACTCAAGCAGGAACCTCACCACCTACACACATGAAAGACACAAAACACACTCATCATTTTCTCACAGCAGGGGAACAGAAGCCAGCATTATTTGAAACTTTGTGGAGACACATTCTAATCCTGGATGTGAACAGTCAGACTGTAACAGCTGTCCACTTATGATCTGAACACCTGAAACACGTGCTAATACCAGACCTGAACATAATGTTACAGGTATGGCCTGTCCCTTTAACTTAGTTGACGTGTTGAGTGACGTATTACCCCTAAGGATTGTGGGTAGTTCACCTGTGCATTGTGGGTAGGGCGATACATAGTGTGTGACAACGAGAGGTGATGAAACACCTAGCGGTGATGGAAGTGTGACTCCAGCGAAATAAAAGAAAGTGGCGGTGTTAAACTCCCAAAACGTCTCCTACTCCTTGATAAAGTGGTCCGGACGGCTGGTTACCGGCCAGACAACGAGCCTAGACAACAGTGAGCTTCCAACTACGGTTAAGAAGCCGAGATACTGCGCCAGAAAGGTAACAATAGGCTGTGTGTGGGCGCAATGTTAACTGTTCACCAGACGGTGGTGCCACAGAACCTGACAAAACCAATGAACCAGACTTCCTTATTCCAGAGAAATGATCAGAGTGGTGGCTGACCTACTTCTACATACCAACACTTTTTATCACTAAGGTGAAACAACAGAGTAACACAGCACTGTGACCTGCTGCAGGAATCCTGCTGCCATACAAAACACTGGCTGAGCCTGCATCTACATTTCCACAGATTTTCTTCAAGTACTCATATAATAATGAGATTAAATTAAAAAACAAAATAAGAACACATGGATTATAGAACTGTTGACTGATTTTATCAGGGTAAAGAGTAACATGTAACTGATTTCTGGATTTCTATCTTTAGATAAATTAAATAAATTCCTCTACTGCCAGAGATTATTCTTATTTTATAACATACACACTTGTTAAAACCAGAGAGTTCACACTGATATAAGAACAAAATTCCAAACAAAAGCATGGGACTAGGGATGCAAGTGATTTAAAGGAAGTATCCCTGCAAAATATCTACTGTATATAAGTGACATAATGTGATATAAAATGACATGGACATTTAAATACACATATTCTCTTGCATCCAAATAGTTTTTAAGATCAACAGACCTCTGAGTAACTTCACAGAACAAATCAAACTCCCTGAGCTATCTAAAATGGTATATTGTTACACAAGCATTTTAATGTGGCAGTTTGAATCGTAAATCTACAATACTTTTAGAAAAAAATTTAAACCTGATGGCATAAAATAAATAATTATAAACATCAGAAACAGTTGGACACTGTGAAACAGCATCGCTCCTTTAGTCAACCACTTCCCACCCCTACCTGGACGTGGCTGTTTTGGGTGGCCAGGTGAAGCGGCGTGGCGTTCTGGTTCGTGCGGGCGTTAACGTTGGCCCCGTGGCGGATCAGTTGGGAAGCCAGTGCCGAATGGCCGTGCAGGGCGGCAACATGGAGTGGCGTGAAGCCTTCAGCGTTACAGCTGTTAACGCCGAGAGCTCCAGCCTGCAGAACAGACAGCTGCAAGACACAAGGAGGACAGAGGGTCAGATTTGTTCAGCCAATGCAAAGAAGCAGGACACATCCTAAAGACTGAACTCATGTTTTGTGTCCTTTTGGTGGCAAACAGACCAGTTTGTTATTGCTTTACTTTAGCGCTCACATGAAGCATTTCAAACTAGTATGTAAAAGTTAAATAAGAGGTTAATAAAACCTTTACTGTTACAGCCGACAATTACATAAATATAATCAATTTTTTGTTTTACTATATTAATTCTATTTTATTACATTTATCTTTACTTCTTTGTTGTACTGTATATTTTATAAATCTTTGTTTTCATGTCAAGTATTTTGTTGCATTTTATGATGAGTTGTACGGTTCAAATAACTGATTGGTTTCCATGTACATTAATTTACACTTTGATATGCTTACAACTGCATAATGGAGTTTATTAAACCCTTGTTTACTGCTTACAACTGTGAGTATATGGGAATCTAATGTTACTGTCTGATGAGCTGTCACACCTTCTGAGTGGGGGCACAGTTTCGACACTGACAAAGTGGATGACAGAGCAGTGCCTCAGACAGGAGCTCTTCTTCATCTTCCTCCTCTTCATCCATCCACTCTAGCAGGTAACGCACCTGAAACAGAAACACACAAACTCAGATGACGTCAACAGAACACGGTGTTCAGGTAGTAATGGAATGTTGACCCCTACTGTTTAACTCTGCCCTCACCATCTCCACATCACCATCTGCCACAGCACGCAGCAGCTTCTCCACCTGCCAAAGAGCATCATCATCATTATTGACGAGTTTTTGACTTGTGTCGCTTCCTAGTTGTTGATCTTTAGTTTGTGTTGTCTGATCAGTGGATGATGTTGAGGTGAGATGGGTGTGTTAGGTGTGTCTCCTGTACTATCAGCCTTTCCCCCTGTTACCTCTCTGTGTCGGACCCGTTCTCCCTCTGGTTTGGCCTCGGACCCAAGAGAAGAGGTGCTGGAGACTGAGGAGCGACGGCTGCTGCAATCTGAGGCCAGAGGGGAGCGACTGGGAGACTGTGATAAGGAGGTGGTAGAGGAGGATGGACATCACTGATATATTCATGTACAATATTAGCAGCATTTTGCTGTTGATGTATTTCAATCCTTAAAAAGTTATTTCCTACAAACAAAAATGTCTCTGGTCAGTAAGAATATTTAAACTACTTCTAAGTGTAAATCAACCCTAGAATCATGTTATATATTGTGTGTATTTTAGACTAAGACAAAAAAAAATGAAGGGGCATTGCGGCCTTAGAAGTAAGAAAAATGTCAAGTTACGTATAAAAAATATTAGTGCAGAAAACAAGTAAAATACTTTATTCTACCACTGATAACAGCAACCAATATTTTAACTGGTCATCGTTGTTGTGAGAAAACAACAACGATGCACCTAAGTCATGTTGGCATGAAAACGCCTGAAGTATTTTAGCCCTAAGCAGACCGCTGCTGCTTGCTTCATTGAGCTCTGTTTTTAAAGCATGTGCTGGAACCGAACACACCCTTGAACTAGAAGATGTCGCAGGAGAAAACTTAGTGGCTCATGGAAGAAATTTGTTTTGCAGAAAACAAATGGAGTTAAAAAATGGTTGTGAATTTCTAATCTCATCCTAGACTGAATCAAAAATCGATTTGTTTCTCTCTGGAACTTAGTCAAATGTTTTTCAGTCTAATTAATATTTGTTGCTTATCAGGTTTGGATTCTGTGACCCCCGACCTCTCGCGTTTACATGTTGCTTTATGAAGAAAATGAGTAGATCAGACTCACATCAATTCGGCTGCCTCCGCGATGATGGCCGTTCTGACTTAACTGCAACAAAGTGAGGATCTACAGGAAAATAAGAATGAACGCGCACACACACACACGCACGCACGCACGCACGCACGCGCACACGCGCACACGCGCACACACGCACACACGCACACACGCACACACACACACGCACACGCACACACGCACACACGCACACACGCACACACGCGTATTAGTGACAGGAAGTTGTTCAGCAATAATAAGATTAGCTGAGGTCAGATTCCTGTGATTCTTACACCTGGTATACACCCGCATTAAAATGTGTTAGGGTGATCGAATAGCTTGACCACATTAAGAGAGATTGTGATCTATTTGGCTGTGGTAAGGGACACATAATCAGCACATTGAACACATTGTTGTTCATCCCCATATAACAACTACGTCACCAGAATTAATATTAAAATTTGTGGTGGCTAACACAGCTAGCAGCCATTGGCCAGTAAGCAGTCCTCATGTTCTTCCATACACAAAGTGAGAGTAGACGAGACCAATTGAAAAGACGGAATCCTGATAACACAGCTTTACATGAAGATAGAGGAGGATGTAACAGGAGCTGGACAGAGTGATCAGTTCTCAATAATATCTTAATGTGGACACGGGAGTCACTGACAAATAGCAGGTGTAAATGCAATCACGGTGATATGAAATTACCGGTATGTGAAAATACGGGATTATCTTGCAAAATAAAGATCGCTAGCATGGTAACGCTAGCATGCTCGCTATTTTTATTTTTTAAGGTTGTCGTAAAAGAAGTTACAATAATTCATTAAACTAAGATATTACAATCATTATCGTAATTTTTAAATCCTTATCAATTGGAGAAATTGCTACATGTGTGGGTCTCTCTCTCTCTCCATACCCCTAGGTTTGAAGTGAGGATCGGAAAAATATAAGTTTCGAGGTCTATAAAGCCCTTAGCCCGTACCCCTTTGTCCCAACAGGTAATAGGACAGCCTACCCCTTCACTTGAAAGCACAAAACGAAGGGGAAGGGCTAAGGGGAAATGGAAAAGTTTAAAAACATGAAAGGAACTTTTGTCTAAGTTTGACAAACCTGAGCCCAGAGAACCAATACTTCTAAAATGTACTTCTGAAACTACTGAGGCATCAGGGAGATGCAAGACGCAAGTTTTGTATATTCAACACACATACAGACATTTCTATGTTCATCTGGTTCGTCCCTTCTCCATGTGTGTTGCTGACCTTGGTGTTGAGTGCACACTGCAGTGGCGAATCTTTACTCTTGTTAAGGATGTTGGTACTCGCTCCGTTCTCCAGCAGCACCTGGATGATTCCCTCGTAGCCCCATCGAGCCGCCATGTGCAGCGCTGTGTCACCTTTCTCATTCTGCAGGTCCAGGCGGCACGTTTGGACGTCGTAGTACACCAAGGCCTTCACACACTTTATACACACAACACAGCGCACAACAACCATCACAATCATTTTCACTTCCAGGTATTAAGTTGATCAGGGATTTTGATGAATTGATGAAAATAAAGCATTGTGGTTGTATACCTTCGCCAACCAGTGCAATTTCAGTCTACATAATTGTTTTTCCAGATTAACATGAGATAACTGACTTTAAACCTTTGACCACTATAATTACAATTACTCTTTGAGTCCAAGTGACAGCTGGTCAAAATTTGAAGAAACTCTCTACAGGCAGACTTGAGATATCATGTACAAAAGGCTTAAAACATGTTTTGATAGGCCACCCTGACCTTGAACTTGGACACCCCCTTGAACCAAATCTAATAATCCCATTAAAGATTTGTGCAAAATTTGAAGAAATTCCTTCAACGTATCCTTGACATATCGTGTTCACAATGCAAAACAATTTAAAGTGTGTTGAATAAATTGTTGAATTAAAAATGTTGCCGACTAATTTTGTGGTTCCATATCTGACTTAAATACTTTACAGTTTTACAGCTTAAGGCGTATCAAATACTGAACTGCTAACAGTTTATAGTGAGAGATAGTTTGCACTTACTTCTTTGCATTTAGGCGTCATATTAAAGCTTGGGAACCACTGGAATGATAATTATATCAGTCCAGTGGATAATTCAAATTATAGCAGTGTGCAGAACGAGTGGCTGTGATGAACAGACCCTCAGTGTACAACTTACGTCCTCGTGTCCATACATGCAGGCGAGATGCAGCGGTGTGTTGCCGTTGTTGTCCTGAGCGTCTGTGTTGGCCTTGTAGTGCAGCAGCAGCAGCTAAAGGACAGAGAGTTCATAATTCATTGTCATAGATCATTTCGATTTTTTAAATTTATTTAGTTTTCTATCAATAATCACAGTGCCTCTTTATTCATCTTTCCTAACACACTGATTTAGCACTGCAGGTTCGATAAAAAGGTAAGAAAAATTGGTGCAACAAAATCTGAGATATTGATTGTTGTTTCATTAAACACATTCCTGATGACTCACTTCTTTATAAACCCACACCACTAGACCAAACTGACGCTGACTCACCACAGCTCCTTCTCAATACATACGGTTTATGTAGCAGTACAGATGCAATATACTTTGATTAAAATTAAGTTTGGACTATTCAGATGATTATTATTTTTACTGTACAATGTTATCCATCCAAGCAAATATTTGTTACTGCACTCCACTCTATTACCTTTCGGGCGGGACAATTACTCTTGTCAACAATATACTTGGCTTTCTATTCGTTAGGGAATGTTGACAGACTTGTTGCACAAAAAAATCTGAGGGTGAAATAAGTTCTGTTAATTACCAGAAAGATCACACTCTTGAATAAGGAAGGAATATAATATAAAGCAATAAAAGAACAAATCTCTAGAGCTGTTCAACATTTGGAAGGATTTGTATCATTGTTCCAACAGAGCTGCTTCAGCTCAGACATGCTGGTGAGGTGAACTCTCACTCCACATCATCTCTGTCGGGTTAGGACACACAACTCTGGCTTTCTCTGAAGTAATTCTGAAGCAGATTCACTTCCATGTTTAGAGTCAGTGTGCTGCTCTATCAGCAGCTTTTACGGATGATTAGATGCAGACAAACACTGTGACATTATCATGTAAGAGTAACTAAGTCTTCAATGTTTGGAGTGAACATGCAAAGAAAAAGCGGTGTCAACTATTCTGCCTGACAGTGGGTGGGGCTTCTCCTGGAGCTGTCATTGATCAGTCTGATTGAGACAGATTGGTCAGTGTGTCAACAATTGGGTAATATTTGTGAGTGGTAATATTTTTGTGAGGCCTGGCTCACATCAGCAGATGAACATAAAGTTCTGGATGTCTCACATTCTCATATTCTTGCACCTCGATCTTAATGAGGACAAATTGCATTTGCCAGCCCCTTACCTTAACCTTCACAACTAAATGCCTAAACCTAACTCCTACCCTAACCTACAACTAATTCTAAGCCTAAAACGTAACAAGTCTTAACCATCAAACAAGCCTGTGAAAACGTGAGGAACAAACGAAATTGCCTCACTTCCAAATAACAAAATGGTCCGCAAATATATAGGTACAAGCACACACCCATTCACCCAGTGTTCTGTAGGTTTGCGTGTGAGTGTATTCACCGTGACTCCCTGGTATCCCCGTTGGCAGGCCAGGTGCAGCGGTGTGAGGGCGTGGTAGTCTGTGGCATTTACTGTCGCTCCTTTAAACACCAGCAGGTCGATTAGCTGAGCCTGACCTGTTGTACACATGCACACACAGATAGAGTGAAGTTAGTTAATCAGTTGTCATGTAAATTTGGGCTCTCCCTCTGTTAAAAGGTATTGAAGCTCGTGTTTTATCCCTCTGTATGTTAGCAGCTGCTCACCACAGATAGCCGCAGCGTGCAGCGGAGTGTAACCTCGATCATCTCTGGAAAACGGTGTGATGATGGACGGATCATTCAGTCGCCTGCAACCGGATGCCAAAAGCCAGAGTCAGTTACAGCAGTAATTCAAAGACAACACTAAAAGTCAAGAGGCAAGAAACTGACTGATCTCAGTTAAAGTCATGGGTGCTCGGGGAATATATAAAGATCTGTCTTTGTAAAGGTTCTGATCACAGACACTTTCAAATGTTCCTCAACTCTCTTAATCTGTAGATGATGTCTAACAGTTTACGGCCACAGGAAATACGCTGGTGATCTTTTAATGCCAAAATAATACACACAGCTCATGTAGTTTTACAGTTTTCCAGCTTGACCCTGTGAATGGAAGCTAAATGACCCAGATACCCTGAGTGTGTGTGTGTGTGGGGGGAGGGGTTGAAGAGGGAAGTGAAATCAGAACACAGCTTTGTTTTTTTCACATTTAATGCTGACATGCCACATTCACTTTTAAACCATGTGATGACATTTTTGGTAGTGTTCACTAGAATTCGGTTTAAGTTAGTGTAGGAGGATTTAGTCATGGTGGATGAGTAGTGTGTCTGGATGCTGACCCGGACAGCTGGAGGTCGCAGAGGTCACAGGAACAGAGGGGGTGACACATCCTCACGTCCTCGTCGCTCTCTCCTTCACTCAGCAGACGTTCAACCTCAGCCTCATTTCCACTCGCTATGTGCTACATCACACACATACACAGATACACATAAAACACGCACACTCAAACAATAAGTTAATACAATATAATTTCCTTGTTATTGTAAATTGGGGCTCCTACAGTGACCCGTAAGTTATCTACAATTCTAGCAGGTTGAGACAACCTGAAAACATTGCATTGTGGTAAATCGATCTGCTGGAACGTTGTAGCTGCTGAGTACAGAGTGTTGGGGCAGCCTACCTCAAACAGACAGTGGATGGGTGTGGCGGTGCTTTGAGACAAGGACCTCATCCTCTCTTTGAACAGCGCCTTGTCAGTCAGTTCACCTGAACCCTGGGGGAACAGAACCAACAAAGCATCTTTAACATCAAATACTGCTGAGATACATCACTGATGATTGATTACAACTATCTGTGTGTGTGTGTGTGTGTGTGATTGCGTGCGTGAATGTGTGCGTGCGTGTGTGCGTCTTACAGAGTGTGTGTCCTGCAGCTTCCCCAGGTTGATGTACTCCACTGCAGCCTCAAAGGTGCTAAGACAGTAGCTGAGCTCATCTTTACTGGAGTGGCTGAAGCAGAAGTTCCTGATGTAACTCAAGTTGGCCATCCTGGAAAAAAAAACACGTTAACATACACAGCTACTTGAAAACACTCACTCCACCTGTATCTGTTAATCAGATGGACAGTGCATTCAGCAAGTAGTCATCTCTGGAGCTGGTTGAAGCACATCAAAGATATAATGATAAATGATACAACTATTATATACATTTATTGTTACAATAATGGCTAGAATGGGCTATTTCCACTTGTTTATTAATTGAAGCAAATCATCTTGCAACCCCTCTTAGGTGTCTCACAGCCCTCCAGGGGGTCCTGACCCCCATGGAACCATTGGTAAAAAATAATTTCCATCTTTGTATTTTATTATATATTTCAGTTGAACCTCCTGAAAGTCCAGTGTTTGTATAATTTTCCCAACCAGCCACAAGGCCATTGGTGTCACAGTGACTCCTCCTCACAGCTCACCAGTTGGGGATTTCCGTCTTCACCAGCAGGTAGAGGATGACAGAGAGCAGGTCGTCTGCACTTACGGCCTCAATGCTAACTGCAGGGGGAAACCACACAGTCTGTCAAGTGAAATGCTCAAAACAAAGCTACAGTCACTTTACACCTCATTTTCCCTCCATTCATCCTGCTGTGTCGTCCTCACGCTTCCTAAGAGCCTCTCCCTCTGTCCAGGCCAAACGACTAAATTGGCCTCTTGACAAACATTAATTAGGAGTGGATCGTACCATGCTACCGAACGACAGTGGGGTTGTTGTTGGCCAATAACCTTGGATTTCCAAAGCAAACTGGACAAACACATTAGAGTCTGACAGAGCATGCACTGTCCCATGTGCTGATCTGATTACAGACAGTGAGCGGGCACTACCAGACCAGGCAGGAGTTCTGTAGGCCTATCCAGAGAGAAGACCAGCTTACATATTGATGTTATCAAATATAAATCTTTGATTAGGTAAATCAGCACGGAAACGTTGATAGGTGTAACTAATTAAATCTGCACTAATAACAGTAGACATGATGGAGATAAGGTAAAGCAGAGGAGTCTCTCTTTCATACTATTATAAATACATTTTATTTAGTTTGAAGGAACAAATTCAAAGTTATATTACATTTTAAAATCTCAAGTTGTTTTTAAGAAATTCAATTCAATTTAATTTGTATAGTGCAAAACACATTATACATTATCTCAAAGCACTTCACAGAGTGAGGTTTAGGTAAAAAAAATGGGAAGAAAACCAAGAGCCGAAATGGGGGAGAGTGTGAGGAGAAATGTATGTGTTCATGTTCTGCTCCTCTAGCTGAAGAATTTCTTAAATCCTGCCTGTCAATTAAACCTAGCTCTGCACAGTTTCTCAAACTCTAAATGCGATTACATATTCTTAAATCAGTGATACATGGCAGGTCTTTATTTGTCAGTCTGAACAAAAGCAATGGTTTTGCATCTGATCAAGTTTAATTATTTGTGGAAGTCAAATATCAATCAATAAACTTTATCTAAAATTTGATGAATAAATAAATTTGATTGATTGACACAGACAAACAAACAAACCCACACTGTGTACCTGTGTGTCTGGGTGTCTGGGTAGCAGTCAGAGTGACTCTGCGCAGGCACAGCAGTTTGAGGAGAGGAGAGGTATACTGGTTGAGCTGACTCAGCTCTCTCTTTGCCCGGGACAGGTTTATACTACAGGAACACAAGAGGAGCACAGGTTACAGCAGTGGTAAACAGGAACTTAAAACATGAACCAACAGATAGGAAAAACATGTAAATTAACCAGTTAGAGAAACTGTGGGAATTCAAGAAAACTACATTAAGGCAACATCCGTAATATTACATTTATAATGCCAGTTGCTTTCAGCAAGCAGTTGTTTGAGTCTATGTCATTGTTTCCAAACATTTCCATTTCGGCCGTTTCAACTGACCTGAACTCAGGTTTGACTCCCAGCTCTTTCTGCTGCAGCTCTTGCAGACTCCTGGTGGTTTTGTTGAAGGCAGCATCCTGTTGATGAGCAGCAGAACAAACATTAGATCAGTTCTGTTACCAATGCCATCTATCCATCCAATGTTTCTCTACCCAGCTACACGTTCAAGCTCCTCCTAGGAGATCCTGAGGTGTTCCCTCAGCAGATGGAATATACAGTCCCTTAAACGGCTCCCTGGTGTACCCAAGGTGTCCTCCAAGTTGGACGTCCTTGGAAAACCTCCACTAGAAGGTGCCTAAGAGGTATCCTGATGATCCCTGAAACCACCTCAACTGGCCCTTTTCGAAACAAAAGAGCAGTGTCTCAACTCTGAGCTCCCTCCAGATGTCCGAGCTCCTCACCCCACCTACATAGATAGCTTATTTCAGCCGCTTGTATGTACAACCTCACTCTTCACGTACTACCCAGAGCTTGTAACCATAGGTGAGGGTTGGAACATAAATCGACTGGTAAACCAAAATCTTTGCCTTGAGTTCCCTTTTTCACAATGGTTTGGTTCAATTCTAACATTACTGACGCTGCCATTACGTTGACATGAAAAACATTAATCATCATTTCAACGGGACATTTCTATCAGATTAAAACAAAAGAGTCAGAGAGGATACATACATCACCTAATGAAACCAATGGTCTGATTAGACCTTTTTAAACTGAGATCTAGTTATGTTGCTGTTAGGGAGAACCCTCATTATGCCCCAATTCCGGTTTTACACTGAACTTAACAGAGCTTCCACATTGGCACTTTAGGACACATTCTGGCATTCCAGAATCAGCGATGTGACACAACACTATACACGGACACCATCCCCCATTTGATTTTGAGGGACTGACATCATCTGTTTAACAGACATTGATACATTTTTTCAATGCCCTACGTAGAAAGGACCTGCTCCCGATGTAAATATAAATGGTTCATTCTAGGGTAAAGAAAACATCAATTTAGATGATATCACAAAAATTAAAATATTAGGATTTATTTTATTTTCAATTTATGCCAAAACCTCCCTTTCACCTAAATCTTATCACTGGATCTTTAATTGGTAAAGCAAATATTTGTATCACAATATGTTGGAGGTGTGGTGAAGCAGTGAGATCAGACCTACCTGGCTGGCTTCAAGAGTTCCCACAAAGTTAAACATTAAATCATGGATACCATGATGAACATACATCTGGGGAAAAGAAGGAGGAAAAATACATTTTGGTTTACAAGACTGGAGTATTGCATACAGAGTTTAATAGCAGTTTGATTTTTCACATATACAAAACACAGCAGGAGGTTCTCTGCACAGATCAGAGCAGCTAGGCACATATTCCAGAGGCTGGGGAGTGACGTAATGACTCTGCTGCGTATATCACTTGATTTTACAGCAGCAGTGCACACCCACAAAGTGATGGGGATTACAGCACTTTGAAGGGAGTTGGATCTTTTGGCTCCATTCCTATCTGACTAGCTGCTTCCTACCGGTCACGTATGGGGTAAGTGGAAATTTGACATTAGGATCTGGCAAAAACATCACACATGGACAGTCAGGTGGATGATTAGTGGGCAGCAACAGTTGCCCAAGTGAAAACAAGGCTTCATAGTCCTGTTGACGAAAATCAAGCGACTCCAGCAGCCATATCAGATTTGGGCACAGCAACAAAAGGATCTTGTTTCCTTTGTTGGTGGTTTGTACTGTCTGCAGATGAGCTTAGATATCTGCTCATCAAATACGTTTTACAAATAAACTTGAATCCCTAAACAAATACTTCTTAGCTAAACTAGTGAGTGAAGTTGACTTAAACAAGTGAAGTTACCTCCACAGCCTGTTTGAGAAGAGTCATCTGAAGCTCCTGCTTCGTCAAAAGTTTCTGTAGAGAAACATCATCCATCAGATCAGTCAATGCAGAGAAATGCACAGCATGTGATGCAGCTCCTTGTATTAGCGTGATTAGGCAGAAAATTGCCCAGAGAAGAATGTGGTGCCGGGTCAAAACACTTATGTCACAGATGATCTTGTTAGACTTCATAGGCTCTAGCAAACATTCTGATGTCCTGTGGAGTCATTACTGATTAACATGCATTCTGATGCTGAGAAGTCTACGTTGAGTAGACAGATTATTCAGAGGACACAGGTCCTACTGAACACTCCTTAAGGAGACTCCTGAGGTCAGACCGGAGCATTCTTCACAAACAACACTTGCACATGATGAGCGCAACCTTTTAGATTTACTACCAACATGTTTGATGGTTAAAGGTGTAAATTGGTATGGTATCGTGAAATTGTGAAGTGTCAAAACACAAAGCTTACATTTAAGGTTGTGAAACTCAAAACGTTGAAGTGCAGATGATCATAGAGCAATGGCCAAGCGTGTGACTAGTAAATGATAAATAAGTTAATGTCACATCCTTTTTTTTTGGTAATGCCGTGATGATACACATGTTCAGACAGAAAAGTTTTCGTCCTGCTTCCATTGTTTACATCCTGCAATGGCCTTTCATCAGTCAACTTGTTGTGATATATCAACCAGTACTCTATGAAGACCTGGTTTATACAACATGGTTGTGTATACGACATTTACAGACTTAAATATTTTTAAATGGGCCATTGAGCATACAAGCTGTAACTGTCAACCATCAAATAGCTGCCGAGTAATCTAAAGGGGCATTTGTCAACTAAAAGTTACTGTTTTTGTCACTGACAGGTTAAATTGTTAGTGACACTATTATGGAAAGAGTTCCTACAGAGATACGCCTTTAGAAAATCCTTTTATTTGACCATAAACAGTTATATTGCTATGTTAAAAGCCACTGAGCCAAGTTGCTGGTTTGAATGAATAATGGACTAACTACAAACTTTATTTGCTGTATTATTCATTTCAACCCCACAAAATGGGGAAATGCGGTTTTAAAAAAAACAGAACTATCCTTAAAGTCTGTAAACGGCCACATTGTATTTGTATTGTATTTTATATGGATGTCTTGTTCACCAAAGCTTAAAAGTTAGGATTCTTCCTTCTGAGCTGACATGAATTAAGCCCGCTTGGAAGAACAGAATAGCGACTGATTGGAAAAAAGGAACTGTCAATCTTTCAAGTTGTAGTGAACAATAACCATTCTTCAAACAACTAGCCAGTGCAAGTAGGTATGAGTGAGTGAGCATTGCAGAGTCTGCATTTGCCTTGCTGACGAATAATGTAATTTCCAGTGTAAAAATTCACCTGAGCTTGGACACAGTCTACAAGTTCTCACTGAACACTATCCGTTATCTTTATCAGCCTCTACTGTATCAGACTAAAAGCTGATTCAACACGTTTTTTACTCACCAGGCGAGAGTCTCTCAGTAGACACTGAAGACATTTAGTGTAGAGACCGTTCACTGAGTCCTGGGTGAAGAGAAGATGGGAGATTTGTAAGTAGAGCAGAAAAACTCTCCGATAAGTCATCACAACCATCCATCTTCTAAAAACTAAATTATTATCACTACTACTAAAAAGCCAAACGTAAAACCTTAAATTGTTTGGTGCATTTTAAAAGAAATTAAAGTAAAAACACAATTTCTCCACAAATCCTTTTTATGTGTTTACCTCTTTACACCTACCCTCAACTTATACATAAATTTGGGACAAAAAGATGACAATCTAAGAGAACAGAAAAGAAAAAGAAAAGACTGCTGAAGGTAGAAAAAAATGTTGGCAGAAAGAAGGAAGACATGATGGAAATGAAAGACAATGGGAAATGAAAGGAAATGAAAGAGTTCATCATACAATGTGGTGTCGGAGTCCCTTCCTCTCCTGCTCCTTGAAGGCCTGACAGAAGCCGTGGATGAACTTGTCCAGTTTCTGGGCATGGCGGCCCAGGAACTCCCTGACGTCCTCCACACTCTTCAGGCAGTAGGGGGGCGGAGGGCTGAGCTCGTTGGGGCTTGTGTCCACCTCCACAGGCCGGGAGATGCACAGGATGCTATAGCTCTGCTCTTGGTCATTGTAAAAGGTTTCCTCAAACAGGATGGACACCGATGCCGGAGCCGGGAAGCCGGATCCCAGCAGGACCTGTCTGTCCAGGATTCTGACCTCCTGAAATACACGACAGCAACAGCTCAGTGCAGTTTTATTCGAACACAATAACAGCTAAATGAACATAAGGTGGGCAAATCATCATATTTGACTCCAATGTAAAAAACCTTTGAAATAAAAAGATTACCGTTTTCACAGGTTTTCTGGATTTTGCAGTCAAGAAGACACATATTTAAGTTTAAATAACATTCAAAAATAATTTCTAAAAAGTAAAGTGACAGTATTATTAAATTATAAGAATATATGAGTATTACTTTATCAAATCAGAATCTATGATTTAAGTTAACTTGTATTTGTCTTAAAAAAATGTCTGGGAAAATCTTGACCTTTACATTACATTGCAGGCAGTTTACAGACTATCAAGATGACCTGTCACACAGAACCTTGACTGTATAACTCTGTATGATTAATTTTTATATTAACGTTTGTTTACTTCCATATCACCCCTTTTCGGTTATCCCATTCTTTAAATTGTATTTTACAGTATTGACAATCCTAACAGAATATAATTGGATTCTGATGACTTTCATTCAGATGTTTGAATGCAAAGTCGAAATGTCTTGATCTAAAATTTGATTTTGCAATAGTCAATTGGATTCTCCCTCTTTTAATCTTGAATTTGGTGCAGCTACTAAGAACCCCTTGTCTTTAATTTGAGCTTTAAATAGACAAGATTTATCTTCTATACAATAATAAACTTTGTTCCTACCAAGTGTTGCGTTAGCGGTAAGTTGAGAGTTGCCATGCAGAGAGCAGGAAGTTACAGTAGTCAAGTTTAAAGTAATATGAATAACCACCTTACAGGTCTTTGGGCTAATCCACAAAGTCTAATGTTAGAAATATTTCTGATATACAGAAAACTGGATCAGAACCGACTAAAGAGATAGAAGAACAGGTTTATAGAAAGTGCATAAAAACAAAGGGAAGTACCAACAGTTTTTTGATTCTCAGAAACTACTTTTAAGAGAAACTAAAAAATTCCATCAGACTGCTGTTCACCTGTTGTTCTGTGGTGGGCTTATTGTATCACTTCCGGTTTCACTAGTGTTTGTGTACTGACTTCCCCTCTACTTCCTCATTCTTTAATTTTGGTATTGTCTTAGAAACTGTTGCCAATGACCTGCTCTTTATAATGGAAATTAAAGTATTATCAGATAATGTACGATAACACATTCACTTAATGTGCTGATCCTTCATGTTGTTTTGTCTTGACTCAGTGACATTAGTCAATAGTTAGTTATTTCCAACTGTGACTAGTCAAAAAGTTTGTAACCAAGACCTTGAAGCAGATGATTGGATATTCTGCTGTTTCCTAATTCATCATTCTATATTTATCAACAGAATTTGTTTTTGAACCCTTGGGGGAGATGCTTGGAGCAGAAGGGAGACAAACCTTTCCATCCACAGTCTGGTATCTGTCCTCCACAGGCTGCAGGACATAGTTGTCAAACTGATAGTCTGAGTAGCTGCCAACACACAAACTTCCACAGCAGGGAACAAGGACCTGTAGGTTTTTAGTATCATGGGACAAAAGCAGAAAATCTTTTTACTTTAACGGCGATATCTTTACCAAGTTGTTTTTAATTCTTTATCAAAACATTAACTTGACATTCACTGATCCATAATCTGGGGGACTGGACAGTCACATCAGATCCTAAACTTTAAGTGCAGTACAACAAAAAGCTCTTATTATGGAGGACCTAAGAGGCCACATAGATCTATACTTATATACAGTATGGTGGCACTGAGTTTTTTCAAACTCAGGTTGGTTATCTCTGAAAATAAATAAACAAAGACAGAGTCTGTGGGTGGGAAGTCGGTGGGGTTCATGTTCGGTGTTGGTTGGTTCTTGAGGAGGGGACAAAATATTTTCACCTCTTAATGCTGGGGTTTGTAATCCTGTAAAGGTTACAAGATCAGGCTACACTTTGAAAAATTGCTAACATTACAACCCAGCCTGTCCCATCTGCCCTTTCATCAAAGCTACACCCAGAAAAACACTTGAGCGTGTGCCATGCACTGACCGACAACTACTAGAACCCGACTTTTCCCTGGCTAGCTCACTAACATCTGGCTCCTGTCTCTGTGTCTTTAGCTTTTTATGTCTCTGCTGGGGGGTCATGTGCAACAAGATCAGGGTGCACGCAGGGCAGGCAGGTCGGTTAGTGACAGACAGGTACACCAGCAACAGAAACAGGATTTTTTTTATTTCAGATTACCTCATATATTGATGGCTACTGAGACCAGAGAAGGCTTTAAACAAGTGTTTCAGAAACAATTTACCAGCCCTACAATAAAAGGCCTTTAAAGTAATTCGGAGGATTTTTAATCGAAGCCTAAACTTAACAGGCAGGGGTGGAGTGAGACTAGCACCATTTTAACCATACAACAGCACCTTGGATTGAAGAAGGTGAATGATGAGTTCTAGCTGTTGGAGCGGATAATTATCATCTCACCAGATCTGAAAGTTCGTCAAGTTTTACAAATTCATAAAGCTGGACATCATCAGCATCAAATTCTGGGGAAAGGCTAAGCGAGCATCATCCAGAGTCACATACAATGTAAATCCAAGTGAAAGGCAAAATGGTCTCAGTCTTTTATGGCACAAAAAGACCTCAATTAGAATTTAAACAAAAACACGACAATCTCACTCTAAAATATGGGATCTTCATGGTCTAAAATTTAACATAACTTCTGTTCACTGGATCCCGATTTTTCTTCATACAAATTAAAGCACAAAAGGTCAATAATTGCCAGGATCAAGTGACAAGATGAGAATTATTTTTGACTTGGTCATGAGAATTTAGAGATTGAAAAATCTGATCACGAGCCGCAATATGAGGTTAAACCCTGAGGTGTGGTCGAATGTGGAGTGTGCACAAACTGTTTTGGATGTTGCGTGTTGTTCTATGATTAATCTATTGGTAAGCAGTCTGTTTTGAAATGGGCAATACAAACTATAATCAAGTTAGATGTATTTTGCGGCCATCAGGTCATATGAGTTTCCAGAGGAATCCTGATGAGTCACAGCTGCATGACCTGCTTTCAGACATCAGATTCTTATCTGCTAACGGTTTAAGCATCTTGACAGGATGCAGCATGTCGTAAACATTTTTTCTGTATAGTTGTTCTGGTCGTTTCAGGTAATGTATGTTGGACAATGGACTGTTATTATGGGAGGTGGTTTAACAGTTTAACATGTAGCTTGTCTTTAAAAATAAGTCCAAGGTCTTCTGTCTCATTTAACATTTATAATGAGTCTGATCCAGGGCTGGCAGAGTGACAACAGACTGTGAGAAATTCAGGGATATGTGTCAAAGTAGGTGGTTCTTTGCTGCACATTCAACCACAGAGGAGGAAGTGATCAATGAACACTGCTGTCTCGTTCTGCTGTTAAGGGAGGGTGGCAGAATCTGCTCACACCACAGATTGCACGGTTTCTTTCTCACTGCATTTTTTGTATTGACCTGAGGTATTCTATTGCGTCATCAGAGGGGATTTAACGGCAGTGTTGCTGATTTACACATCTGTGGCAAAATTCAAAGAATTCAACTGTAATAAAATGCTGTATACGCCAGCAGTTGCCAGAGTAGGAGCAAACAGAGGCGGAGGCCAGGTAGAACATGACACCATGACAATAGTAATATGCATCTTAAAAAAGCTGTAACGATTCGGAAACAGAGCCAGAAAGGTATAAATCAAACCACTGATTTGGTGAATGATGCACCATTACTAATTACTCCTTAATTTTGGACATTGACCATTCCTCCATCCATCTATTATCCATAGCACTTATCCTTAGAAGGTCGCAGGGGGAGCATGGAGCCATCCCACCCAATGTCAGCGGGGTACACCCTGGACAGGTTGCCAGCATATCACAAGGCCAATATTCAGAGACAAACAACTATTCACACTCACATTCAAACTACAGTCCAATAAGAGACTTCAATGAACCTAAGTCAAATCTGCATGTCTTGGGACTGTGGGAGGAAGCTGAAGTACCCAGAGTAACAGACACAGACACAGGGAGAACATGCAAACTGCTGCATGCCCACAAGGAACCTTCTTACTGTGAAGAGAGACAGTGCTAGCCACCGCACCACCACGTTGCAACAGTGATCTCACAGGTTCCTGTTGTATGCTTGATTTTAATTTGCAGCTAAATAACTTGGTTACCCACATTGGTACTGGGATTCAATCTTAGCAGGACACATTTTCTACATTTGAAAGCACCTATTAGACAGAAACCATGGACTACTCAAACTGCCAGTAGAAAGTATTAATTGCCAAGAAAAAGCAGGGCTTGCCCATCAGTCAGCCAGTTTATATTTTGTATTACAAAAATATCCACGTGAAGGATGTCAAGTGAAGCTGAGAACAGATTTTCAGAGAAAACTCAGAATGGACAATCCACACATAAAAACTATTAACATTAACTAATTTATTAGGCAGAAGGGAGCAAGTCCTAGAAAACAGAGTCAACACACCAGCTGATAGGTAGGTAGGCAGTTAATGGTTGTGTTAGGTGGGTTTCTATCCTCTTGTTCAACAGACTGAGGGGAAATGTTTGCATATATAGTATATATACACACATACATTTCTCAGATAAAACGCAAACACACAGTCACGTGCCGACCATTGCACATCACCTATCCTGATGTAGATTTAAGCTAACAATTAATTAAAGTAATTTGCTAACAGGTTGTAAAATTAAACTAACTACATGGCGAAAATTTGTGACTCACAATGCCGTGGATCTCTGCCACTCGGCTGCAGAGGTCCGGTCTCTGCTTCTCCAAAGCCAAGTAGAAAGGGTTCTTCTGAATGTTCTCATCATATACAGCCATAAGGAGCTGGAGATCTAGATCATGGAGAGGAGAGAGGGATGTTAAAAGAAACTGATTCATGATCATGATAGAACAAAGGCTACATCCAAACTAAAAAGTTTTTACATCAAAATTAAAACGATCTCCACCCACACAAGTAGCTCCATATCAGTAATAATCCCCATTCAAACTAACACACCTGAAAATACACATCAGATGAAAATTCAAATACACTGGACATGTGCATGCTGGTGATTGTCTACTCTGCAGCCAGGTGCTTACTAACAGAAAAAAACTGAGGAGGAACAACAATAGTGAAAGGTTAAGATAAGATTTGTGATGAGTGTCATAGTTTTCAAAAGTCTCAGTTTTTGCCCATTCATGTTACCACGCAGCCCCAAAGTGGTCTAACTGAAACAGGGAAACCAGTATTTTCAAATGCTTTAGGTGCTCGAAAACTCTGGAGTAGTTTGGACAGCAGGCGTAAACAAAGCAACAGTTCTGCATTTTTAAACTAAATAAGGTGAAAGGCTATGTGAGCTAAATAATTCTTCTTACATATCATGACTGGCAAGTACCAAGGAAACTATAAACAATAGCTAAGCTGATGTGGTATGTCACACATTCCAAAAGAAATTGACAAATGATAAATATAACCTAGAGGGTGTAGTTTGCGGGGCTGTGGTAGCTCTGAAAACAAAGACTCATCTTAAGCGTTTTATGAAATGAGCTACAAGGACAAATGATCTCGGACATTAGTAACTCACTTCAGTGGAGTTTGGATTCTTAACAAGCGATTTCAGAAGACCACAGCCTGACAGACAATGTTACATAGGTTCTGTGGTGAGTGAGCTAATAGCTGAGAAATAAGAAACTGAAATCTAGTTCAGAAGGAGAATCTGATGGAAAGGGACAAAGTAAATTGGTTCCAAAGTGTCAGTTTGTCATGACGAACTGTCACAGACCAGATTGCTGATCTAATCCGAGATAGGGAAAATAAGTAACAGACAACAAAGGAAAGTACACTGTTTCTTCTCTGGCAGGAGAGAAGGCTGGAACTACTATCTCTGCAAGTCATGTATGGTCAGATGAAGATTTGTGTTTTGGTTGAACTAACTGAGACTATAGTAATCATTATCATCATCATCATCATCATCATCATGATTATACCTACGATTGTTTATAAACTTTATACAATATGCCTATACTCAACTATATTACCATTATTATACCTATATTATTACGATAGTCATTACTGCTCCCTTCTTCTCTGTCAGACTTTTTGTGTGCAAATAACTTAAATATTGATACACCTCTTAGTTTATGTTAGGGCATTGTCTTTATTTTGTGTTGATGTGCTCTGTTACATGAAGCATGTATTGCACTACTGTCCATCCTGGGCGAGGGATCCCTCATATGTGACTCTATCTGAGGTTTTTTGGGTGGTAGTTTTTCCTTACTTTTGTTGAGGGTTAAGGGAAGAGGATTTCACATCTTGTTAAGCCCAGTGAGATCAATTGTGATTTGTGAATATGGGCTTTCCAATAACATTTGACAGAATGACGGATTGATTTATTACAATCTGACATAAGACCCGCCAGAGAGAAGCAGCTCTAGCCATCACACTAGACAGTTAGTGATATAGAACATTATTTTGTATGACACCTTTCACAGATTCAAAATCATCAATCAGTCAATAAAAACAATATTAAATAAACAAATATAATTATGTGCATAATATATTATGTGATAAATAATTTAATATAGCATGCGAATGACGGTGCAAAAACTCAAATGGACCTTTATAGAAAAAAAATTGGCCCTGGCTTTCCCTTTAACTGGATTACTTGATAGATAATAATGACTAAATGACGACAGTGACTACTGTGTTTCCAATCAAAACATGTGGAAATGCTGCACATTTGCCAAAAATGTAGTTATAGCAGATTACTGAAGTCTGAGAACTGGAAAACAAAGCTCCAAAAAAAGATCTTGTGATTCTTACATGTCTCAAAGCTAAATAATATTCTAGAGAACTGAGGAGAAAGTCCCTTTCAGAATGTTTTTAAAAAACTGCCGTTAAGCCTTAACCTACTGCACACATACAAACCCTTCTTTCAACTTCAGGTTGGTAAACTGTATCTGAAACACTTCTTATCGTATTTGTTCAAATCCTCTTCACGTCATAATATTTTTTTCCAAGATTACCAACCTGAGTTTTAAACGACTTAGTGCTACCATAGAGTATATTAGTACTGTATAGATCCATTGGCCTCTCAGGTCCTCATAACTACAGTTTTTTTTGTGCTGCACTTAAAGTTTAGGAACTGATTTGACTGACTATTATAAAAGTGACCAATCATTTGATTAGAACAGAATTAAATGATTTGCTGGAGTACCTGTGCCCTCACAGCATATTATCAATAATCAGTGAATGTTCATGTGTTTTAGGGGCCCAGCTTTGACGAGAGGGTCGAGGATTACCAACCTTAATGAGTGAAAAGGACCTACTGCCCCCTCCATGCAGGAACCCCCTCAATGCAGGCACCCCCTCACTGACTTCCCATCCTAAAACTCTATCTGTGTCCACTAAAAGTAGAAAACTAAAAAGTGTTTGACTGTTGATCGGAAAGGTTAAGACATTCAAACATCACTTTGAGCACAGACAAAACTGTGATGTGCATTCCCATCCCCACATGTTAATAACCGAAGGATTTAAATTACAGTGTGATTTCTCTCCATTGGACAGGACAAGTTGTTGGAATTCCGGGAGTAACTGTACAGTGTTTATTATATATAATTATATAATAATAACAAATTATAAAGGTCATAAAGGTCCAGAGTTATTGCACAGTGCCACAGTGGGTTGGCTGTTCAGGAGTGAGACTGCGAGGGGGAAGAAACTGTGTCTGGTGGTTTTTGTTAACAGAGCTCTGTAGCGCCTACCAGAGGGGAGGAGTTTGAAAAGATGGTGTCCAGGGTGTGAGGGGTCTGCAGTGATCTTTCCTGCCCTTTTGTGTACAGTTCCTGGATGGTGGGCAGGTTGGCACCGATGATCTTTCTTGCAGACCTGACTGTCCGTTGGAGTCTATTCTTATCCAATTCGGTGGCCGATCCAAACCAGACAGTTATGGATGAGCAGAGAACAGACTCGATGACTGCAGTGTAAAACAGGATCAGCAGCTCCTGAGGCAGGTTGTGCTTCCTAAGCTGGCGCAGGAAGTACAACATATAGCAATCATTCTCCTTGCATGGAGAAGTCTCAATGTAATATTACAACATTGAGCAGTGCATCAGAGTTCTTTTCTCATTTAGGCATTTAGGCATTTAACCCAGACATCAGGAATCTTAGGGGAGATATAATGACGTTTAACAGGGGTTATGCAGACTCTCATCAACCACTTGTACTGGCAATTTTAACATTGTATTTATTAAGTGTTTTTGAGCTTTTACACATGCCATTTCCATATCTTTCTCACTAATATCTTATTGTTTGTCTGTTCTCCAAGCATTTAATCTATCTGATGTTGATTCTGTTGAATATTTTGCCAAAAGGTTATAAAATCTCGATAAGCGTCTCCTACTGTCCAAATTAGTAAGCGTAATTTCATCAATAACTGATAGCTGATAGGTTGTCATTGTCTTATATTATGATGCTATGAAACTAAATAGCCTAACCTTGTCGTTATACTGTTGATTGTTATTCGGGCTTGCATTCTCTTAACCTGCCAGGCCTGTAACTTGCCTGGCTTTTCTCCCTGATCGTTTGTTTGTTCCATAAAAGTAGTTGAGTAACTTAGTCAGTTGTCAGTTTATTGTATTTAGCTCTCATTACTATTCATTTTTGCTGCTTGTCCATGTCATTGATCTCATAAAGTTCTAATTCTAGTATTTTAGATTGTTTTTCTATTATTTGTATTATTTTAAGAAAGGGTGGATCTTGTAATCAGTATACTTGAAACCTCCCTCTTGGAAATTTACCTAGACATATTACCATTGACACAGCTGCATGATCACTAATCACTATGCTTTCATACCATCGACCAATCTTAGATATCATATGAATTAAGTCAGTATTTTCCTAGTCTGTATGTGTGCGGCATCAACTCCAGTAAGCCCGTCCATTTATGGACACTGTACCTTCAAACTGTGAGTCAGTCTCAGCTGTCAATCATTGCTTCTCAATTTTATTTTAGCACCAAATAACTAATTAAAACCTTAAGTATCAGACACATGGACAATTGAGTCAGTGTGATAAAAACTACTTAAAATCACAGAAAACAGAAACATGACTTTATTAATTTGGTCCCATCTACTAACAAGGAGGGGACAGTGTTTATGACCTATACTGCAGCCAGCCACCAAGTAACCAAAGTCACAATGATTCATCCTCTGGGGACCATAATTATTTGTGTAAGATTTCAAGGCAATCCATTCAACACTTATTGAGATATTTCAATCTGGACCAGACTGGTAAAACAACATACAGACCAGCATTCCCTTCACCAAAGCTGTGCGACCAGTGTGCCAAAAAACTAATAAATAACATCTAATACTCCCTTGTCTTAACCATCAGCCAAAAAACCTTAAACTTAATAACAAAATGCCATTAGGGAGTAGTAAGTCAATCTGTCCACAACACTACAACACTTACCATTAACTATTGGAAAAGCCTTACAACATTTGGAATAAAACAGTTGATTGAAATGGTGTTGGGGCTTCGGTTATACAAAACACATCATGGGTCTTATTCATAAAAGCATCCTGCTACAAAAAATTGCCTCTGGCAATGAAATTCTAAGAACTTTTTTAAGACTTTCCCCTCATTGTTAGGTCTCAATCTTGGGAGAGATAAATGTTACTCACAAGGTATCTCGGCACTTATGAGAGCTACTGTCAGGAGGAGGGAGAAGGACTAACGTAGAGTGAAAATGCTGTTATTAGAATATTTAAAATTAGTTTACCAGCAGTTGTAAGTAAACTGTACAGCATCCATCTGTGTGTGAACAATCATGTTTGTGTGCTGCAGTCTCCATGCTCACTTTTTAACTGCAACACAATCCATCACTTCAAACAACCTGTCACTGATGCAGCACAACTGAACGGAACAAGGCATCAATCTGCTGTTGCGATCACTGATTTGAGATCTCTCAACATTCTACCAGTGATGTAAAAACCTAAACAACCAATGAAATGAATCGATAATCCAGGGGTCTACTCCTCTGTCTATTCACTCCTCCATTCACTCATCATCAGAGGATAAATCATACAGCACACTGGTCATACATTACACTCAACAGGTTAAATGCTCACCTCACCCCTCTGCTAAGACATTAGATTCATCCGCCCTCAGCTCCAGTACAGACAACAAGAGGAAGCAGTTCAACGGAGTGAAGACAGACCTCCTAACTGAGCATACAGCCTCAGCAGACGGCTCAGCTGGGCTGAAACTGCAAGGAATGAGTCACGTGACCCTCATTGTCCTTGTGACCTCTCAGGCTTGAAGCTACCAGTACAGATCAGTGGTGTAGAAGAATGTCCATCCCCTCAGGGCCAACACACACAGTTTGTTACATTACACACTGAAGATTAACGTTATTCAGCTGATGTCTTAGCCTTGGGCTAATAATGTGTGTGAAAAGGAGGGGAATGACTCAGCAGCAGCAGAGCAAACACCCTGCGGTAAATCATTCGAAGTTAGATTTTTAAATAACTTATCAAAACTTCCAGTTGGAGTCTGCACTTCTCTTTAGTCCTAAAACAAGTCATCAGTACACTACATCGTACAAAACTGTAAACATTTTCTGATTTCAGTATCTTAGATGTGAGGGTTTGCGGCTGATCTGGGATTTGATATTATTGTTAATTGAAAATCTGACTATTGGTGAGAGAATACAAGAAATGTTACAAACTACTTTGCTGTATAAAACTACGTGAACCTTTTGTGGAAAGTTTTAGTCCTAAGAGGACTAAAAGATGAAAAAAGCATATTGATGCACACTGCGACAGTAAAAAGTGTGAGGTGCAGCTGTTGTTATCAGTGTTCACTAGGTGTAAGTACATTCAGAGCCAGTATAATCCAGAGTCAAATAACTGTACAATATGCCTGCTCACACACTGACAGTGACTCCTCAGTTCGTTGCTGCTCCCTTCATCTGTATCGGACATTTGCTTATGTTTAAATACTTGTTTCTTCTAATTAATGTAGTTTCTTTGGTAATTTTTCATTACTCTTGTTCAGGGTTAAGCACAGAGGAGGTCGTACCTTGTTAATCCCTGTGAGACTTATTGAGATTTGTGAATATGGACTATACAAATCAAATTTTGATTGATTTGATAATTGGCGAATAAAGTTGATTCTGCCAATACAAAATGATGGGAATCTTTTCAAACTAAATCAAGTTACCTTACGAGGTAGGTTTTATTCCCTGTGACAAATCATTTTTTCTCTTTTCTTCTAAGACCACTTTCACAAAAGACACTACATATTGGCGGCTGGGGCTGAGGGGTAGAGCGGTCGTCCTCCAATCTGACGGTCGGCAATTTGATCCCCAGTCTGACCCATCTGCATGCCGAAGAGTCCTTGGGCAAGGTGCTGAACCCCGAATTGCCCCTCATAGAACAACAAAGTGCTGCTAGTAGATGCACTGTATGAATGTGTGTGTCAATGGGTGAATCGTGGACTATAGTGGATCCGATCTTGATGATGGATCATGATCTTGCTGGCTGCTGACCATAGACTATGATTGCAGCAGGACTGCTTGAGATATAGTATTTAAGTTATCCTTCAAAATGTTTACCCTCATCAATGCTACTAAAAACTTTAATCTTGATGATGTTTTCCTACACGTGGCATCTATTAAACCTCTTTACGTCCTGGGAGAGGGATCCCTCACATGTGGCTCTCTCTGAGGTTTCTACTTATTTTTACCCTGTTAAAAGGGTTTTTAGTAGTTTTTCCTTACTCATGCTGAGGGTTAAGGACAGAGGATGTCACACCCTGTTAAAGCCCTATGAGATGAATTGTGATTTGTGAATATGGGCTATACAAATAAAAATTGATTGATTGATTGATTGACTGTACTCTAAAGAGCTTTGAGTGGTCATCAAGACTAGAAAAGCGCTATATAAATACAAAACCATTTACCATTTACATATGATAAGGCACAATGCCAATGAAAAGAGTTATGCTTGCACACATTTTCCAAACCACAAATGTAATTACATTAATAACAACTTGAACTCAGCTGAAAATCACTGATGTGTGCAATGTATGCTCCCTCTGTGACATAGACCAATGACCACTATGAGAGTGTGGGCGAAGTATGACTGATTTTATTTCTACAATCATCTTTAAGTGTCTGCAGAAATATAAACTACCACAGGAACAAATGTTCAGCCTTTCACATTAAAGCAAAATGTGAGTGAAAAAGTACAATGAGAAGATGGGAAAGGGGATGCGATGGACTGGGCAAAATGAAAGAAGACACCACTGCTCTCCTGCCTTCACCGGATCAATAAAACTCTGTCAGGAGCTGAACCTTAAAACCACCAGAGAGAGGATTCACAGCTCACAAGTGACCATCACATCACACACTTCCCCTCAGGGCTGCACACATGATGCGGCCTGAGCATTCATAGCAAAACTTTCCAGATGTGATCTGAGTAAGGCAGTGCTGAGAGAAAACTAGAAAAAGGTCTAAAAGCCGACCTATAAATATTCTGACCTTATCAGATGTGCTCTCAGAATCTGACAGTCAGGTGTGAGGCATTACCAGCAGCAAAAATCAACTGACCTTTAACACAAAACAATGATGTGTCCAGTGAGCCCGAGATAAGGATGAGGCTTCTGGGAGTATTTGCTAAATAAAACCCTGATTAACTATTTGCAAAATGATCTAGTGGTACAACCTATAAGACACGTATAAAACTTTCCAATATTATATAGATATATTAACTCTGTTACAATAATGCAGACCATCCACAGTGCTGCATCCAAATATAATAAATTGGATTGGTATTCAAGGTGAAATCTCCTGCTTTATACTTGTTTGGCGTCAAGGTAGCTGGTTTCTTTTGTGTGTTGAAATTTCAAACCAAATATGTGTCACTTAAACGTGTGTTTGCTCACTGACATAAGTGAAAGCAACACAAATACAAAGCAATCCATGCTGAAACTGTTCTCCATCTTAACGTGTATTCGGTAAGTATATGTTCACAACGACTGGATTTTAATTGAATAAAATCTCTCTTTTTCTTTGAGAAACTGCTTGATCCCTGAATTTACTGTCAATAAATCAAAGTAGAGTCGAAACAGTGGTCTATACTACTCGCTTATTTTTTATATGATACATTATAGCGTTAGGGATTTGTAGCTCGGTTGGTTTTGGGATGAGTTGTATCGATTATATCAGAGATGGCTTTAAAATACGATGTTACTGAAGGAGAACATTACAGGTGACAGAGGCTGTTTTGCTAAAGTGCTAATTTACTTTAGCCGTCGGTTCGCCTTTGAGGTTTAAGACACTTTGTGGGCTTCAACAGCCCTCAGTCCTGAGGCTGAGGGCTGGGTGTTTCATAAAGATTAGCCTGCTAGCTTCACTCAACCTCGTTTTACCATACCAGGAATACAGAGTCGTATATTAGCAGTTAGCATTAGCTCTGGTGGCAACAGCGCCCCGTATAATGATATTAGCTTAGTTTATGAACGTGTTACGATGATCAACACGCTACGTGATCGTAAATAAGTGTTACCTGCTTTCAGTGGGTCCCTCAGGTCATCCAGGCTTGAGCATGGCAGTGACAAACACCCTCAGCAGCAGCCTGTCAGGAGCTGTTTACTCGGATCATCTGGCTTCACAGCTGCAGTCACTGCTTAGCCTCTAGTGGACACTGGGTTGCCAGACTTCTTAGAGTTAACACGCAAATTAAGCCGTCAAACGAGCCTGTGTGTGGCAAGGAATCCTAAACATTTACAAGTTACATGAGATGATTAGTGATCCATACAGCTAGTTACAGGCTGAGAATGTTACAGGTTCATTTAGGGGACCCAGAAAGATTCACACTGCCCTCTACTGCCCAGCATCGGGTCTTTGACCATTTTAGTCTTTATATTAGTTTATATTAAGCATCAGCAATCCTGTGGAAAACAACTGAGTTCATTTTATTTATTTGTTAGGGCTCGAACACCGATTTCGGTGGGAGGCCCTATTGAAATTGAAAGGATTATTATTATTCAAATATAATGGGCTTTTTGAGGGCTTTCCCATTCTCAAAAAGTTGCTAAACTTTGCAGTAAATTAGAAAGTGGTGAAAATTCACGTATTCTGGAGTATTTGGTAATGGGCGCGGCAAAATGGCTCAGATGATGTGCGCCGCAAGATGATGTGACGATGTGCACTGCAGGATAATGTGCACCGCAAGATGATGTGCAGTGCACGCTGATGTATTTAATCACCTATTAATTGCTAAATATACAACACTATGTAATTTAAATTAATTAATGTATTAAATTAATTAATTCACAGCAAGGTGATGTGTGCACTCTGATGTGTGCCGCAGGTTGATGTGCGCAGAACGATGATGTGCGCTGCAAGATGATGTGCGCCACATGATGAGCGCCACATGACGAGCGCTGCACGGTGATGTGCGCTGCAGGATGTGCGCCACAGGATGACGTGCGCCACATGATGTGCACCGCACGCTGATGTATTTAATCACCTATTAATTGCTAAATATACAATACTATGTAAATATAAATTAATTAATGTATTCAAATTAATTAATTCACAGCAGGGTGATGTGTGCAAGCTGACGTGCGCTGCAGGATATTGTGCACTGCAGGATGATGTGCGCCACAGGATGACGTGCGCCGCACGCTGATGTATTTAATCACCTATTAATTGCTAAATATAAAACAATATTTAAATTTAAATTAATTAATGTATTAAATTAATTAATTCACTGCAGGGTGACGTGCACCGCACGATGATGTGCGCTGCAAGATGACGTGCGCCACATGATTATTATTATTAGGGCCCGACCACCGATTTCGGTGGGAGGCCCTATTGAAATTGAAAGGATTATTATTATTCAAATATAATGGGATTTTTGAGGGCTTTCACATTCTCAAAAAGTTGCTAAACTTTGCAGTAAATTAGAAAGTGGTGAAAATTCACGTATTTAATCACCTATTAATTGCTAAATATTCAACACTATGTAAATTCAAATTAATTAATGTATTAAATTAATTAATTCACTGCAGGGTGATGTGCGCCGCAAGATGATGTGCGCTGCACGCTGATGTGCGCCGCAGGAATTCAATCCCCTATTAATTGCTAAATATACAACACTATGACGTGCGCCACAGGATGACGTGCGCCACAGGTGGATGTGCGCTGGGGGTCCGGCCCTGTGTAGTGCAGTGATTCTCAAACTGTGTGGTGCGCCCGGTGCGCCCCACCGATGGGGCTAGGAGGCATAACAGGTGGAGCGCGTGACCGGGAGGGAGAAATGCGAGGAAACTAATATTATAGCCGAACTGATGTTTTGACATCCGCATCTCTTTAACGGCGGAGCAGTAAACAAATCGCTCTTTCGCCGGAGCCAGGGATTGGCAACCCGCGGCTCTGCAGCCGCTCCGCAGTGGCTCCCTGTGCTGTGGTGTGCATGTCGCCCATAGTTTTCGCGAACAGTGAACTTTACGATCAGTTTCATATGATGAACGTGCACGTGAGGGAACGTCATCCACTCTATGCAGCATCTATCACGGCAGTCAGAATTGCCTTGCGCATTCAAGTGTTATTTTTTTTACTCAGTAACGGATGTAATTCCAATGTAGCGAAGTACAATACTCCAGTCAAAATCTACTTAAGTAAAAGTAACTAAAAAACTACTCAATTACAGTAACTTGAGTAAATGTAATTCGTTACTTTACACCTCTGATCATTATTAAGCATCCACTGACGTCTGTGCAAAGCTTGTGTAGTGACTTACTCTAGATTCAAATATGTGATAATAAAATAAATCAGTAAAAATCTAATTTTATTAGGGCCTGAGCACCGAAATTGGTGGAAGGCCCTATTGAAACTGAAATGATTATTATTATTAGGGCCCGACCACCGATTTCGGTGGGAGGCCCTATTGAAATTGAAAGGATTATTATTATTCAAATATAATGGGATTTTTGAGGGCTTTCACATTCTCAAAAAGTTGCTAAACTTTGCAGTAAATTAGAAAGTGGTGAAAATTCACGTATTCTGGAGTTTTTGGTAATGGGCGTGGCAAAAAGGCTCAGATGATGTGCGCCGCAAGATGATGTGCGCCGCAGGGTGATGTGATGATGTGCCTGTAGCCTTCAGTTGTCATAAAAACTCAATAGGTGTTTAGTTTGGGCTACTGTGAAAACATGGCAGCCTCCGTAGAGTGGACCCGCTCCTGATGTAATTATAAAGGATTTAAATAAAAGAAACAATTTGTTCAATTAAGGTGAAATACACGAGTGAAAACAGTGTGTTATAAGGCATCAGTTTTAAACTATAAAGGGGAAACCAGTTGGAAGACAAAGCATTGAGCCTCATCTAGTGGTATATAGAGGTATTACAGTTCTCTCAGGACAGCTCTATAGAAAGAATCTTTCTGCTGCGTCACAACGTCCATGATTGCAACCATAGATAACAATACATTCGATCATTTGTTTTAAATGTGTTGAATTGCAATCATTTATGTGTTCATCTGGTCAATATGGTGGAACTACAAAAACTTTACTTAATCATTACTAAGCATCCACTGACGTCTGTGCAAAGCTTGTGTAGTGACTTACTCTAGATTCAAATATGTGATAATAAAATAAATCAGTAAAAATCGAATTTTATTAGGGCCCGAGCACCGAAATTGGTGGAAGGCCCTATTGAAATTTAAATGATTATTATTATTAGGGCCCGAAGACCGATCTCGGTGGGAGGCCCTATTGAAATTGAAAGGATTATTATTATTATTATTCAGGAAATAGAATGGGCCCGAGTTGGTTTTAAATTTTTCAAGTGAAAATAAGCCAGGAAGACAAAATGTAAACAATCCTAAAAACCAGGAGACAAATATATGTAGGTTAAAATAAGCACATCTACAGAAGGCTAAAAAACAACCTGTCAATGTTATGAAAGATGAAAAAGGGAGATAAAAACAGAGGATAAAGCGTGTTCAATAGAGTTTACATCATGATTACTCTCCATGTCCCTCTGCAACCTGTTTTGCAGCATAAAACATGGGAGCTTTCTTTCTGTCCGTCTGTGCCGCTACACCAGAAGACAGATGGCACAGATTTTGATCGTGAGATGAACTTTTTAACTTTTTCAATTCTTTATAATGCATCAGGATTTTCTAATTTTGAGCATGAGGACTTTAAATTTACGACTGAGAGACTGCATTCGAAACTTGGGGAATTAAAGATTGTATTTATCAACCTGGAAATCCTATTTCAAATATATGATTATTAACTATTTATCAAACTTCTTTTGACTAAAACTGCTCAATAAGCTTAAGTTTGCACATTTTCAAGTCTGTCAGAAAAACGATAGTAAGTATAATAGTTCAGGCCATTAAGACATCCGTTTCCACACCAATCAAAAAATTTGATAGACTTACACTTTATTGTCCCCCAGGGAAATTTGTTTGTTTTCACAAGCACTTCAGTGCAATCAACACAAAAAGACACATTTCTGAGGGGCAACCTGCCGAACAGCTGCAACCTGCTAAACATCACATGCAACATTACATTCACATTCACAAACAAGTCCCATTCACTGTGGCAGTTTATTTAGTGCTGCAATGGCAGGGGGTATGAATCTCCTACTGAATCGGGCCCTTCTCCATTAAAGTTTTCTGTGCCTCTGTCCGGATGTAAGTAAGTTGAAGTTTTGATTAAGGGGGTGGTCTGTGTCGTCTGCTATGGTGAGGGCTAGGCCTGTAATGGCTGTGTTATTCAGGTCTGGGATTTTGGGTGTGGGAAAAATCCCAGACCGCAACAGGAGTTGGGGGGCAACGGACAGTTCTCTGAGTTTACAGATTATGTAAAGTCGTTGCTATGATCGCCGATGAATAGAAGTTATGTGTTGATCAAAGCTGAGTTTATTGTCAATATTAAGTCTGAGATATCTGAAGTGGTAAACCTTGATCTGCTGTTTTTCCATGAATGGAGGTCGGGTTCAGTCAAGTTTGGGGTGTGTTCTATGTGCTAATGACTAGTTCTTTAGACTTGTCAATGTTCAGCAGTAAGAAGTTGTTTAAGCACCACTGTGTGAAGTGAGCAATAGGGCTGTGACAGGCTGTAACAGAGTTATTGAGTAATCACAGAATGGCAGTGTCATGAGTGTATCTGCAGTATGTGCTGACGGTTGAGGGGCTGGTGCAGTTGTTAGTAGAGTGTGTGGAGGAAGGCACATTTTTTATCTTAAAGGAGGTTTCGGCAGTTTGTGCTGGACAAATCAAGGGTTTATCTATCACAAGTGCTGAGTTTTGGTAAAAAAATCTCTCTTTGTGTTATCATCCAAAAGAGACTTGACTAGATTAACTCAAAAATATCGCTCACATCAGCATCAGATAAACTGGGAAAAACTGGATGTCAACAAATTTCCTTCAGCTCAACTCAAACTCAAACAGGAGTCCTTGTGATTGGGACACAACAAATCCGTAACAAATACTGCCATTTATTGACCAACGTGTTGTGTATTGTCTGACTGTAACCTTTCCTTTAAGCACTATGCCACAAGAGTTGTCCAATTATGTTTTCACCATCTCAGGAATCTTACCAAAATTAGATCATTTTTAAAGTCTAGACAAGCAGAGACAGTCATACATGCTTTTATTAACTCATATCTTGTTGAGACAGTGTCTTCTTTTAAGTTTTGGATAAAATCGACTCTTTTTGAAAGCCATAATGCTGAAATAACTTTGGGTGCCAGGTTATCTTTTTTTTTAATTATTATTATTATTATTATTATTAATGTTATTATTATTATTATTATTATTATTATTATTATTATTATTATTATTATTATTATTATTATTATTATGTATGTACTCCCTTCTGTATTTACATTTTAAATTCATTAAACTTGAGGAGCACTTTTATCTCATCCTATCCTGTCCAAGCTTTCTATTCTATTCTATTCTGCGGTGTAGAATGCTATAATTTGTCTTGGGAAATAAATAAAGTTAATGTTATTATAATTTGTATTATTGTAACACTATTAGATGAAATGAGAAAGCTGATTTATTGGTGGCATGAATAAAGTTTTTTATGGCAGAAAATTGTGACTCTATGATTGAAGTAGTATTTGTAATATTTGTGATGGGGTATATTTACATCGGGTCTAATGCATTAGAGTTTGATTAGAGCCTGGACTCTTCTTCCATCTAATTTAATACAACTCAACAAAACATGCTTTTCACCGGGACGTGTGTCTCCACAGCGCCGTCTATCTGTCAGGACCTGAATCGCTCCTTCCATTTTGACTCATCGGTTTGTCGACATCACCTGAGGAGCTCGCACGCAGGTTCGTTTTTAAGCTTTGAATTATAAGCGAAATGACACAAAACACTGAGGGAAATGAAAAACCAGCACATTCTGAGTCATCTACGCACATCTCTTAGGTTTAGTTTTTAGCGAGCTCGCTTAGTAGCTAACGGTAGCTAATAAGCTAGCTGCCAGCCGCAGGTTAGCCTCAGGTTAAAAATGTCGACTTCAGGTTCACTCGAAAGTCGTGATTTGTCTCTCAGCGGGTGTCACGTCACAATCCAGCTCACCAGCTCACTGTTGTCTTACAGTGTCTGAGGAGCGGCTGTTGACTGACACGGCCACAACATGTCCAAAATATCTATTCTTAAGGTAAGTTAGCCTTTCATAGAGTTAACGTTAGCTAAGGTAAAGTGTTGATAAGATGGTTGATGTAAATGCTGGAGCCTGCTTTGTGGTTATAAGTGGAAAGTGATTAATTTATTGGGGATTTTCAGTATGTGTTGTTAATTTCAGCCTGATCAGATTTGATAGTTTTTTATTTAATACATTTTAAATTTGAAGGCCACTCAAAGACAATGATTAAAATGTTATTTTCTTACATCATCATAAGACAAATCAACCTAGCAATTTTTTATAGTCATAATTATTATCAAATGATATTCGAAAAAGTCTCAAAGTTACCTGAAAAATGTATAACCTTTAGAAAGGGCAATAATACATTTGTGCAAACATTGTAGTTATTGGTTAAAATTGAGAGATGATTCACAATTATTTACATCAAACTTGTATTGTAAGTTTTTAAATGGCTTTGTCTTTCCTGTGGAAGTCAAAAGATAAAAAAATTCCAAATGGGAATAGATATTTGAATTTTATTTATTTGCTATAGAAATGAGTGTGAATCTGCTTTATTTGGCCTGTTTGTTACAACGTTGTTGGACTGCAGGTTGAGAACCCCTCCTGTCTCTGGGGTCGGGCCGTTGGGAGTCGGGGCACTAACACAGAGACGACAGAGGAGTACAACAGTATGTTGTCTCAGATTAACCTCTTCTACCACGGCGTTACTAAGGACCTGTGCAAACTGAAGCCCACATCAATAGAGGAGGGACAGGTAATGCCCACCTGCTGTTTATCTTCACCAATAGACTTGCACACCTGCTCCAGGTAGGAGAAACCTTCCTTCCTTGAACTAGTGGTAAATTTGATGAGTGTTAACTGCATGTCCCTACAGGTGTGTGTGGTGTACTGGTCAGTGATGAAGTTGTGGTGTCGGGCCGTGGTGGAATCAATTATTATGGACTCTGTATCCTGTAAAGCTCGCTGCCTGCTGGTCGACCACGGCGAACGTCTCGTCGTTGCTTCAGACCAGTAAGATTAGATTCCTCCACATCACCAGTCCACTGTCATTGTATCTCGTCTTGGGAAACTTAGTCGATTTTTGCTTGCCCTGTTTTTAGAAAGAATTGGCATACCAGAGAGATGTTTAGTTTGTGTGCGTTTGTATGTGTGCATTGATTTTGTATTTGTTCTGCTTTTTTATTTCTTCAGCCAAGGAGGTTATGTTTTTACCCCTGTCAATTCGTTTTTTGTTTGTTTGTTTGTAGACAAGATTACACACAAACAACTGAACAGATTTCCAAGAAACTTGTAAAGAATAAAAAAATCAGGGACATTTCGAGGACAGATTTTGTGTGATATAGTGTGTGAAATCGATTGAATTTGAGGGGACTGTTGAGCCTTGGTGTATGGAAGTAAATCTGTGTCATCGGGATTTGAAACAAAAAAGACATTGAATTTCTAGCACTGAATATTTATGCATTGAAATTATGTATTTGAATGTTTTTCAACGTTTAAAATTCAACCGCAAAAAATTCAACCTCAAAAAATTCAAGCTCAAAAAATTCAACCGCAAAAAATTCAAGCTCAAAAAATTCAACCGCAAAAAATTCAACCTCAAAAATTCAACCTCAAAAAATTCAACTGCAACATCCGGGGATCCAAGGAGGAGCAATCGATTCCAGATTCAAGATCGGGAGCGTGCGTCAAGCAACGAGAGCGAGCGGGAGTGACCGACACCAATGCAGCTTTGACTTGTCAGCTAGCACAGTGACTAGCCATGTCCAACAATGGTGCTTTAAACTCTTCTATATGCCATCGGTGTAGTTTGTTTCTGTAAGATGTAGTAATAGACAGCTGACATGTGTACATTCACGGACTTTATTGGACATAAACTAAGTGGAACTTAAACGAGATGACGTTCGGATTTTTTTTTCCGAACGGGCCAGTGACTGGCATGGGTAACGCCAGGATTTCAATTTTGGATGGGCCACTATTTAATAGGAAAAATAATACTTATTATATGATCCCTGCCTGACTTGTTTGTGTTTATCTGCTGTAGACAAGCTTTAACAGCGCGGTGCGCCGCTCTCTCACCGAGCGACCGTCTTTTCCAAAGAGAGGAAGGGATGTTCGGATTTGATTGTGTGGTAGGCAGCATTGATGAAAATAAATATGTATGCGAGTTAAAAAGAAGGGGTCTACGTATTTCTGATTTGATTTGGCTTTTCGTGCATTTGGTTTAACACATGTAGTAACAGGAGAGAGAGACAGTGGAGCGAGAGAGAGAGAGAGAGAGAGCTGGGTGAGCGACATTCACTTTTTAACGGGAGAGAGAGCGGCGCACCGCGCTGTTAAAGCTCGTCTACAGCAGATAAACACAAACAAGTCAGGCAGGGATCATATAATAAGTATTATTTTTCCTATTAAATAGTGGCCCATCCAAAATTGAAATCCTGGCGTTACCCATGCCAGTCACTGGCCCGTTCGGGAAAAAAAAATCCGAACGTCATCTCGTTTAAGTTCCACTTAGTTTATGTCCAATAAAGTCCGTGAATGTACACATGGCTAGTCACTGTGCTAGCTGACAAGTCAAAGCTGCATTGGTGTCGGTCACTCCCGCTCGCTCTCGTTGCTTGACGCACGCTCCCGATCTTGAATCTGGAATCGATTGCTCCTCCTTGGATCCCCGGATGTTGCAGTTGAATTTTTTGAGGTTGAATTTTTTGAGGTTGAATTTTTTGCGGTTGAATTTTTTGAGCTTGAATTTTTTGAGCTTGAATTTTTTGCGGTTGAATTTTTTGAGCTTGAATTTTTTGCGGTTGAATTTTAAACGTTGAAAAACATTCAAATACATAATTTCAATGCATAAATATTCAGTGCTAGAAATTCAATGTCTTTTTTGTTTCAAATCCCGATGACACAGATTTACTTCCATATTGGTGGTGGTGATATGCCCCCTACTTAGAACTAGGGCTGAACGATTAATTGCATTTGCGATGTAATTGCGATTTGATAAAACGCGATTTTCTAATCGCAACATGAGCGATTTAAACGTGCGAAAGAGAGTAGGGCACCGGGTTGCTGTCCTCACCCGCGGTAAGAATGCCGCGGGGACCACAAAACTCCTCTGATCCAGAAGTTAGCGAAGCACGCCTGTATCACCTACAAGGTCCTAACGTCTTCGGCCGACGGGGCGGACACACAGAGCGAGCTCATCTCGCCGGTGACCGCGGGGCGGGAGGCGGACCTGAAAATCGCTCCCCGCTAAAGCAAGCCGAGCTCCGGGGCGGCGGGGCTCCAGAGCCCCCCGGTCACCTACATGCACATCTGCGAGACAGAGGTGTTCAGCATGGGGCTGTTCCTGCGGTGGCCCGGCGCCTCCATACCGCTGCACGACCACCCGGACATGAACGGGAATCTACGGAGCTGCTGATCCTCGAGCTGCCCTTTATCCAGCCGGCCCGACACATCCGCGGACACAGAGCTTAAACTGCTGCTGCTCCGCTGAATATAACAACGCCGTATTCCTACACTTATAAAATTCAATTCAATGTGGAAGTAATCCAAGTATTCAGAATACGTTACTCAGATTAGTTAATGTAACGAAATACGTTACAGATTATATTATTGTACAGTAAATGTATTTAATATTGTGTTGGTCATATTTAAATCATCCATTACGGGGTATTTTTTGGGGCGGGGGGGATAAAATGAAAAAAATCGCCTATTAAATCGCAATCGCAATATTTGGGGGAAAAAATCGCAATTAGATTATTTCCCCAAATCGTTCAGCCCTACTTAGAACCGTTGTATATTTTTTGTTTTACTTCTGTCTGATAAGGATTCGAGTTGCTGTACAGAACTTCCTCCAGCTGCCGTTTTGGGTGAAGAGGTTCCATCTAGCACGAATCCAACCAACAACTCTGCGAGTGTGTGTTTACCAGGAGAATGCAGAGCTTATGTAAGACAACCTCATTGCTTACTACTGTACTGCTGAACAGAAGAATGATCTGTGAAGCACAACACACTATATAGGCTGTCTACTGTTCTTAAGTAATTTAAATACCCATTGTGTGTCCGTGTTGTGTAGTTTTATCTTTATTGTAAAAATTTGACTACATCCACACTAACCCGGGCCTTCTTCTTTTCCTCTGCAGTTCGACCGCTCACTGGGACAGCTCGGCTACGCTCTACCTACACAACCTGCTACAAGGTGAGCAACATGGCAGACAACCGCTTTGTTTTTCATTAAATCTATTTATATTTTTTGACATGTTCAAATAACATTATGTCCTTTAAACTGTTTTGCAGTAAGAATGATGTTAAAACATATTTATATTCTTGAGGAGATACTTCAAAAATGTTCCTCCTTTTGAAATCAAAGCGTCAACTCGGACAGAGGCTGTGTTGCTTGAATCTGACTCAGACTCCACCTCCATCGAGCTCTACCTTACTATTGGAAACATCAAGGTGAACTTTTACCTTCCAAGTGTAGGACACTACAAATGCCATTATCAAGAAATATATTATAAATCAAGTCAAAATGGAGTTTTTTTTTATTTATAGTTAAAATATTTTTTAATATTTAGTTTTTACACATAAAAATGTAGTTTAGATCATATATATGATATGTTTTTGATCTTATTGTTGTTGACATTATGTACTGTCTCTTGTTTAGGTTTTGTTTTTAGTTATTGTATATGGTGAAACAAGTCACTATAATTTCATTAATAGTTTTTTTTGTTCCAGATCTGTGTGAATGATGACCTTGTGGCCAAGAGGTTTGCATATTACACCAGAGAGTCTGAGGCAAGCAATGAGTTGGATGAGGTGGATCGATTTCCCAACATGTTGTCCTCCGGCATCTTAAACATGAGTGCCTCCACAACCTCACGCAAGCCGACAGCAGTAAAACAACCACCTGCTGGTAATCATATGGATGTGACTGCCTGTTCAGGGTTTTTGGGCAGTGATAGACATCAGGGTAGAGCATGTGATTGGCTGACAGCTCTATGTTCGCCTCAGGTGAGCAGCTCTGCTCATTGTGTTAATGTCAGTAGTGCAATGAATATTCACGCATTCTGACCTCTGACCTCTCTGCTGTGTCAGAGCCAACAGCATGAGCTGAGGACTTCTAATGGAGACTGTAGGCCAAACATCAAAAAAGAACAACTGTCTACTGGCAGCCAATCATTGAGCAGCTTTCAGACTGCTGCTGCAGAGAGGTAGGTAAACACATACTATTAAAGTAAGTAAATAAATCTAAGTGAAGTTACCTGCTACTTTGTTGTTTCAGTGACTCATCAGATGACACTGACTCCTCTCTGGCTGCAGCTCTGAGCAGAAACCTCAGTCTGTTCAAGTGAGGGCTGATCTCAGTCACATACAGTACCTATTATCTGATTCATCAGCACATCAAACATTATTTGAACTAATTGGTTGATACTGAGAGAGCACATCCTCTCTTACAGGTTCCTGAAGTTTCTGAATCCTGGCAGCAGCTATCAGCAGGCGACTCACAGTGTAAGTACATATCGGCTGTTCAAGAGTAAGGAAACACTATTAAAAACCCCTTTTTAACAGGGTAAAAATACGTAGAACACTCTGATAGAGCCACATGTGAGTGATCCCTCTCCCAGGACGGACAGAAGTGCAATAGATGTCAATTGTAGAGGAGAACATCATCAGGATAAAGGTTTTAGCAGCATTGATGAGGGTAAACATTTTGAAGGATAACTGAAGGTCAGATACTTGTAGGTCAAGTATCTGAGGAGAAATACTATATGTCAAGCAGTCCTGCTGCAAACTAAGTAGCTCAGACTGGGCTGTCCTTCCCCAAGGATATGGAGTAATATATGAGTACCCCCTCTCCTGCTTGGTTCCTCTCACCCTGGGTAAATCTGGAAAAGGAGGCAGTCCCTGCCCCTCTGGTAGTTTCCAGAACATATACTTTTCATTGTGATGAGCCCAGCTATATCTAACTGGTAGTGCTCTACTTCCTGCACAAGCCCAGGTTCCTTCCCTGTCAGAGAGGTAACGGTACATTCCCCTAGAGCTAGTCTGACATTCCAGGGTCAGCACATCAAGGCTCCTTCCTTTTCCTGCCTCTCTGCTTGCACAACACTGTTGTGCGATGCATTGGTCAGTCCGCATGGGGGTGGCACCATGTTGTACTGTTGGGCTAGGCCAAACCCCATGGGTGAAAGCCTAGATACTAAATGCTCACTGGTGTGCTCCCCTCCCAGGTCTTGTTCCAGAAAGGGGCACTGGTTTCCCTATGGCGAAGTTACCCTCATCATTTCATCAGGGTTTACTGAATTGCCCTTTGTGTCTCTTGCAGGTGGGTGAGCTTGAAGAGCTGAATGATTGTCAACCTAAAGAGCTGACTTCGGCCTCAAGCCCCTGCAAAGGACAGGAAGAGTACGCTTTTAACTGGTCTTTAAAAATTCTGTGACTTGACCACACATTTGAACAATACTCACTTATCCCTTTTTCATACTCTCAAGTTTTACGCAAACCTCAATTTTAGATTTTGTTTTTGTTGCAGGTATTTCGCACTCAACACTACTGATTCCTTCCATGTTTTATGTAAAATATTTACCGCATGATTTTTTGTTATGTTTGTTTTAACACAGATTAACCCCTTTACACAACAGTGAGCCTGTAACATCAGACGAGGATGTGGTCCACACAAGGTGAGGAAACTGGCATGTGGTAAATTGATTGATTTCTTGCTTCACTTATAACCTTCGTTAAATGAGCTGACTTTTGTGGTTTCCTGTTTTTTAAATGAATTGATATTTCACCATCAGTAGCTTAAGTTTTCCCTAGACTGACCTCTCTTTGCAGAAGTACAAAAAGTGGAGCTGCGGCTCTAATCAGTCTAAGCAGTGAAATTGAATATGTGGCAGATGAAGATGTGGAAACTGCTTACAGTGATCTAAAAATAGATTGTAGATTATGTATGATAGTCCCAGAACACACACTCTCTCACTCTCTATCTACCTATCTTTCTGTTCATATCTCTTATCATCAGGGCTCCAAAGTAACTTGAACAATATAAACAAAATTATCATAAATAAAGCTCCGAACTGCACAAGGAAATCTCTAACATGGTGCATTATTAAAAATGTTAAGGTAGGCCTGTCACAATAACAAATTTATTAATCTAATTGTTATTGTCATCAGTGTGAAACCATATTAAACCACTGGTATAATGATAATATTATAGCATAATCATGCAAGTACACCCTTTGAAAGAGCAATTCACTTTTAATTCTAAGGAATGTTGAGTCAGTCATTTGATCTGAATTAAAAATAGGTTTAAAACCAAAGCAATACCTAAAATGGACTCTGGCTTTGTTTTATAAAATTTTATTTTGAATAAATATTAAACATTTGCATGATTGAGATATTCAGTTTACAATGTTTCTTTGTCTTTCAGCTGCAAAGATAGTTCATTAGAGTCAGGACCGGCAGAGACAGAGAAGACGAGGAGCAGTGAATTGGCCGGCACTTGTTCACGGTGAGCTGCAACTCATAGGACATACACAAATGACTATCAGTGCTGGATCTCAACCGGTAAGACAAAAGTTTAGAATTCTTGTAGAGTACATTAACTGTTAATGGCATTGAATAGTGGAAAAACAAACAATTGAATTCTAAAGCAACATTTTCTATAAATCTCTTTTAATATCACATGAAATATCATGTTTTTTCTTCAATACTTCAATTTTTTGTTTTAATATGGGTGTTGTGTTTGGCCACAGGCTTTTGCAGTGGTTGAACCCCGAGCCTGTGAACCTTGATCCAGAAGCTGGAGATGACGCTGTAAGTTTTTTAAAGTTCGTCTTACTAGAACCTCCCCTTTTTGGATTCGGCTCCAATGTATGTCGTGGTTGTCTGCTGTCAAGACAGGCAGGTGTTTGCTGCGGTTCTGCAGCAGAGCCGCTTTGTGAGGTTACTAGTATAATTTTTTTCCTTAAATAACAGTCGGGTTATGTATTCAACTAAATGCCAGGAAACTAGACACTGGACCGCACTGCTTAAGGAGGCAGTGTAGACACTTAAATCAACATGGGCACCGAAATAAAAAGCAAACTGTTCCGCAGTGCAACCAACCAGGCTGTTGATGCAGGCAGTGTGGCCCAAGGGACGAAAACCACTGAAGTATCTCCTGTCATAATCAATTTAGTCATTACTTTATAGCTTAAAAAATAGCCTCATTCTTTGTGGCGCATACACAATCACCTCTGCTTTTTCCCTGACTGGTAGTAGTTATTTTTTTTCATACCAGTGTTATATGATTTTTGCGGAGGTATGTATTAATTGAAAATGTACTCTGGTTATTAGATTCAGCAGTGGCTGTTGCTCTGCTCCAGCTTTGAACCAGAGCAGGTTGACACTGCTCTTCATTGTGTTGTCTTATTTCTCTTTGTCTTGTCTCCTGACTGGTCACAGGTTGTTCCCAGTGAGCCCAGGTCAAATGGGATTCTGGTGCACTCTGCACTCCCAGTTCAGCCCTGCACCAGTTTGGATGATGCCCCCATCACTGAAGCTCTCCGCTTGGTAGACAAGAATGTTCACTAAGTTTTGTTTTAACTTTTTATACTTGAAAATGTGAAAAACGAATGATAAAAAATAACAGTAAAATAAATTATTGAATGATTTCACATTTTCACCTCTGATAACAGTTTTAAAATTCTTTGGCTTTTTCCAAGTTCTTGAAAAATAATACAAAATCTGAGAGAAGGAATCCAATCTTAATTTTAGACTGTAAAATTGTTTTTTTTAAATGATATTTATTTATTTTCATGTTGTTGGGGTTATGCCAGCTTTTTATAAAACCATTACTAAGCTTCTTTGTATAGTAGAAGTCGTCAATGTTCCTTATCCGAATCTAGTCTGACGTGCATAAGAGAGTCAACCCAAAGAGACCCAAAAATGAATAGTCCAAATTCAAACACTGGCTCAGTAGCAGCTTTTTTCTTTCATCATGTCTTAGAAATGTATTACACATCTACTAGTTGCTGTGTGTGTGTGTTCTTGTGAGCTTTCCTTTCCTGTCGTGTGTATACGAGAATCCTTTGAGGTTATGGTTATGAAGTTTTCTCTAGATCGATGATGAGGAAATGCGTATATGCGAACCAAACAAACACAAAGTTATTGCTTTACTGTTCAGATCCTAATACCTTGTGATAAGTATTTGTGTTTATTGTTATAGTGTTAAGTAAGCTCAGGTCAGCATGAGTGTAGAGGCAGCACTTTCAGACTCTGACATGGTACAATTCCACCGGTGCTTTTACTCTTATCCTGAAGCAGTGGCGCTAATAATTTGGCAGAGGTGGGCCGTAGTACAAACCCTGTAATCTCAGTTTTTGTTGCCAATGTTCTTTAACGTATTTGATTGTGAGCGAGTGTGGGCTTGGCCGGTGTGTGATAGGGTAAAAGGCTTTCCCCCACTGGCAGGGGTGACCAGAGACAAAGGGAGATGATAGGCTGGCTGCAGATCTTTCAGTGGCCTTCCCCTGATCAACTGCAGCTGTCACTGAAAAAAAGACGATATTACGAAAGCCAAATAAACTTTGGGATCTTGTTTTTGTCTGTAGACTTACTATCAGGAAGATGTTTATTCACTCTGAAACCAAGGTGATTGGTTAACATCACCTGATTCTCACATAGTGATCAATCTGTTTCTAGGTGCTTCAGAGGAAGCAGTACAGCACTCTGTCTCCAGCTGACTGTTACAGCTGGCCAGCTGTGTCTCGAGGATGCAACACCATCATCGTGTCCCACATTGCTGACCAGCCGCTCAGCTACATAGCACCACTCCTCACTCACATCCTTCTCAACTCCATCTTCAGTTCCCTCACCTCCAGCACAGGGGTGAGTATATGAACACCGACCAGGAAGGTGTTTATGGAATTAAACTTGCTTACTTTATCAATTATCTGATATTGTTGTTTTCAGAGGGTTGTGCTCTAATTTTTGGATCTGTTCTTTCTGTGTTGATGGGTATCCAGCCCATAGCAGTGCTGCTGTGTCCAGGCTGGGAGAAAGTCCAGCAGGTGTATGACCTGCTGGAGGATTTCAAGATCAGCCAGGTGCTCCATCCCATCGTCCTGTTGCTGGGTGTTGGGAAGGATGAGGCCAAGACTGTCAGGATCCCAAAAAACTGTGAGCAAAATCACATTCTCTGTCCTCCTGATCTGCTGGTGATCAGATCATGCCTCAACATTTCTATGATTAATAATGAGATCTCAAAATGCAGACACAGGATTTATTGTATCTTTGGATTTTAACAGGCCTGCTGTTAGTGACCACACCCTTTAGTTTTGTCCGTCTGCTGTCTTGTCACTGCTTCATGTTCCTGCGACTTCATCACCTGCTGTTGGATGAGGCCGACCAGCTCTTCACTTTCGCTCCGGATGAGGTAAACGTCATTCTTTATATTTTTCAGCTACTGTGTTAAAACAGTGAACAGTTTTAACAATATTCTATATAAAATGTATTATAATATACCGTAAATCCTCTAATATAGGACCGGGCCTTTATTTGACTCAAGCGCATCGCGGCCCAGGCCTTTATTGGAAGGAGGCCAGAATTAGAGGCGAGCGAGCGAGCTCGTGAGTGCTAATTTCAACATACCTGTCCCTCTCGGAAGCACAGTATGAGGTCGTCCTCACTCCCGTCGGGTTTCACAGACTGCCCACACACTTTGAAGGACTTGATGATCAGCTCCTTGCCCAGTTTGTCCCACGCAGTGAGAACCCAGTCCGTAACGTTATAGCGATATTTTAAGTGCTCCGGTGGCTTTCTAATGAGCTTAACAGTCTCATCTGTCCCTTTTTGCGTTCAATTAGACATTTAAAAACGTTGCTTCTAATAATAGCCCCGGCCTCTATAAGGGAGACCGGCCTTTATTTACCTCCGCCGATAGCGAGCCCGGCCAATGTTAGAGACCCGGCCGCTAATGGAATACAGGCCACTATTAGAGGATTTACGGTAATATACAATATTTTAACTATAAAGTAGAAATTACATGAGTTTGCAGTATGGAATTAAGCTTTTGACCTGTCGTCTCATTAAAATAAATGTTCAGATGACCACACCTGCTATCTGTCTTTGGTATAAGTATGTAGGACATACAAAACAAACAACCCACACATTGCCAAGGAACCAATTTGGTTGGGATATTTTTTTCTCTACAATAAAATGATATGTGAAATAAGTCAGGCGTAGTCAGTAATGGTTTATGGTCACATAAGCCTTTCCTCTCCTACTATATGAAAGGATTTTTCCGAACATTTAAAAAAAACATATATACTCTCCTGTTAGATGGAGATCATTTTGCAGCATTTCCAGAAGGTGACCTCCAGCGACAAGAAGGCCTCCAGTCCTCAGCAGCTTGTTGCCGTGGCGAAAAGATGGACCAGTCAAGTGGAGGGATTGTTAACCAATCACATGCCATACCCCTGCATTGTTATGACTGTCCCTGAGGAAGCTGCTCTCTACGGTAACGTTCAGCAGGTAATTCATTAAAGCAAAAATCTTATCCTGTTGCCATGACACACTTTGGTCAGATAGACACTAAAATATCAAAATATGGTAAACTAGAAAGGCACTCAAAAAGCACATACCTCCACCAAGGCTAACAACTTGGATCATGTCCCACTCCTCCATAAAATGTCCTGGATATTGGTTCAGGAGTTGTTGAGTAATCCTGCTGACAGAAAAACAATTAAACAACAAATACCAATGAAAACAGAAGCTTCTTGGTGGAGGTAAGGAATGCCACAGTGCGGAAATCTCACTGTGGCCGCAGCAACGCGAGCAGAGTTAGGAATTAAGTTAACATTTATTATTTACATTAATCTAATTATTATTGAATGTTACACATTTTTTAAGAATATAACAATTTTGGTGTTAAAATAAATGAAAAGAAATCAAGACTTTAGGATGACAAAAGTCACTGTCAGAAGTTATTGTGTAGACATTTGTGATTTTATTTCAAGTTTCTCTTCCTACAGTTCATCCTCATGACTCTAGAGAGCAGTAAGATCTCAGAACTGTTGGGGATGTTGGATTTCAGCCCAGATGTTGGACAAAAGACCCTGATCATAGCCAACTGTGCTCAGGAAGTTGAAGATGTTTTCAAGGTGAAATAACAATTTCAGTTCTTATATTGTTTATCCCAGTGCTATAAATCTTCTTTGGAGGGGTAGAACAACTGTTTGCCCAACACATCAGGATTTTTCAAACTGTAAGTCTTGTCTACCTGTGAAGTGCACTCAGCTGTGGTAAGGTTCAGTACACTGTCTAATACAATGGAAAGTTTGTATATATATACTCTTTGTCATGTGGAGCACAGAGACAAATTTGATCACCAGTTGTAACAATAGGAAGAGACAATGTTAAATAGTTTTTTTATCAATACTACTCTACATCCACATGAATAATCTACAGATGAAGTGCAGTGATGACAACACAGCATCCAGAGTTCCCATGAATCTTAGCACTGTTTTTTTTTCTCATCTCCAGGCCGTGAGTCACAAATCTGCTTTCTGCCTCAAGACTCACGAAGGATTAACATACCAGTTCGACTTTGTCATCCAGCAGTGGAGGAAAAACATCGGGCCTGGAACTCATGTTATTCTGGGTAAACAATGATTCTGATGGCTGCTCTTTACTTAGCAGTAAAACATATTTGGAGCTCACTAGGTCTGGGTGTTGTTACAATTTGATTGATTCAGATTCCACTTATCGATTCAGAATTTCAATTCCAATATGGTAAAAAAAAGGGGTAAAATGTAATTTTTTCTTTTTAGCATTAACAGAATATTAACATAGCATTACATACATTTATAACTGCTTGTTCCTGTACATTTTATTTATAGGAAAAATACTTACATTCTGTATAGACATGTTCTAGAAAAATTAAAGTCCATCAGAGCAGCAATGGGGGCAAAATGTGATAACTAAAGAACATTCAGTGCTGTAGGTAGACAACAGCGATTGAATGAAATTGGAGAGCATGTTTAATATGTATGCAGGGATCCACATTTTTCTCTTTAGTCATCTTTGCCTTCATTGCTGAAGATAACTGTGTCTCGCGGCCCACAGTCCCTGGCTCATGCCGAGGCAGGACTCAAGGTGCTTCTGATGGCTGAGCAGGCTTACACATTCTGACCTGGAGACCCCAAAACATCAAACCCTGTACATTGCTCCAAATCAATGCTTTGCTGCATTATATATTTGGCCAGATTCAAGGCGCAAGCAGACTTTCAGCTTTTAAACACCCGGCATTTACCACACCCTTTTCCTTTTTGTAATTTTCTCTGTCAAAGTACAGCCAGACTTTTGACCGTCTTTCATATTGCTGCTCGGACGTTAATTGTTGATACTAAGTGGTAGCTCGTCTAACAGATAGAACTTGGCAAGCGAATAAAAAGCTCCTGGAAGGACACTTCACATCCTTGAAGACATTTGCAGCCTTTTTTTTAATTAGTACATGAAACTCAAAATTTGGGATTCGGCTCTAATTAGGTATCAAGCTTCAATTCCCAACACTAGAGTTCACAGATTTTTTTAGCTGAACATTAGGAGTGATGCTATTCCTGACCTGCGGTTCTTTGACAATTGATTTGTAGTGACCACCAACGAATGTCTGACGTGTTTTGGAATCAGAGATGCATCTTGCGTCATCCACTACGGTTTCCCCACTTCTCCCAAGCTGTTTGGCAGTCGACTCTTCAGCATGTCTGAAAACTTCAGAAACCTCTCGCAACGGGTGAGAATATTCAAGTCATTATTCTCAGGATCAATTTGGTTAAAAAATCTTCTATAAATAAATGCAGTAAGTGCCCTGGATAAAATTTGTCTTTGATTTCTTTAAGGTTTCAACCCAGGATCAAACAGCGAGCTGCCCTCCTGTCACCAGGTCAGTGCTGTTGATCTCAGAGAGGAATGCTCCTCATGTTGTGGGGGTTGTGCGTTACCTGGGACGAACTAACGCCTTGCTGCCCCCTGAGCTACTGTCTTTCGGCCAGGGCATCCATATGGCCAGGGAGGACCTAAAGACCAACAGGCCTCTCTGCAGCTACCTGAAGAGCCTTGGAGTCTGCAGGTCTGCTTCTTTAAATAATGATAAACTGCTTTATGAATTATTTTATTTTTTGTTTGTAAACATTTTGATTTTATCCAACACATGGGAGTTTAACAGAATGTTAATTACTGAATTCTTAAGAAAAAAATATTTAACACTTTGCTGATTTGTAAAATAGGCTTTGTTTCTGTTTGTTTCTCCTCTGCAGAGACAGTAGAGCATGTCCCGACCGTCACAAGTTCATTTCCCAGCTGGATCAGTCCGACCTTCCTGCATCTGGTGTCATAGAAGTGAGGACATTTGTATCTGTTTCTTTTGTTGTGTCTCTTGTTTCTAAATTTCTGTCAAAGATTTCTGTCTCACTCAGATAACTTACCTTTTAACAAACAAACAAAAAGATGTTAATTTAACAAACTTAATTTTCTCAAATTGTGTTGTTTTGAAGTTTTAATCTCATTTATTGAAATAATATTAAGTGCTTTGATTTGAAATAGTTAAATTGAGATTCATCTGCTGCCATGTAGAGCGTACTAATTTGGACCTGTGTTGTGTCTCAGGTTTTACCTCTCTATATCAAGACGGCATCAGTCTTCTATGGTCGCATCGTCAGGAAAGATGACACTGCTTTTGATGGCTTAGCATCTGAGATGGCTTCTTACTATGCTGATAAGAAACCAGGAGCCGGTATAGAGTTTTCGGAAGGAGGCTTATACGCTGTGCAGGAGGACAACACCTTCCACAGGTCTGACCTAAGAAATAAATACAAGCTCAGGAGATGATCACATATGCTTTACAGGCTTGAAACATTCTTCAGCCACAACACTTGAAGCTGAATGATACAGAATTTCTTCTAAAACTAAAAACAAATTCTGCATGGTGTCTTATATTTTTTTACTGTAGCTTATTTCACCTTTAAGAACGGTATTGGTCTTTCTGAATTACAGCTATGTAGGTAAACACCTGTTAACAGAATTGTTTGCACCCTGGCAGGGTGAAGATCCTCTCCGTTCCCGACAGAGGTGACCACTTGTTTTTCACGGTTTTAGTGCGGTTTATTGACACTGGAAAGGAAGAGGAGGTGAAATCCCATCAGATCCTTCAGCTGCCGGAGCAGTTTCACTCTCTGTCCTGCCAGGCTGTGGAGATCATTGTCTGCCGCGTCAAACCAGTTGATGCCGAGATCGACTGGCACCCAAAGGTTCCTGCCAGACACCTCACTTTGCTCTTACAGATGATCACAATACCGCAATTTTTTTTCTAGATAAATATACCTCATTCATCCATTATGTTAGGAGTTGACAAGTAAGTTTGGCCGTGAGCCAATTGGTTTGTAAGCCAGGAGATGGGGGGCCAGAACGTAATCGAAGATTAATCAAGAAATTCATCTTTAAAAAAGCACCTGAAATTATGAACAGACTGTTACAGAATGCTTAGTGAACTGATTCACTTTAATCAAATAGTGTTGTTATGCTGTTATAAACACAGAGCCACAGAAGTCAGTCAGTATTTTGGTTTTGCGCAGCAGATGAAGCCTGTACTAGTACGACGTGTCTTCTAAACTCTGGGTCAAATCAATCAATCAAAGTAAACTCCAGTCCAGTCCTGTTCAGGTCCTAATAACTTGTGATTAGTGTTGGTGTTTATAGTTAAAGTGTAAAGTGAGCGCAGGTCAGGTGTGGAGGGATCCTGATTCAGCAGCAATAATAATTTTACACAGTCTGTCGGTAGTGGAAAGCCTTTCGCTATTAGACATTTACGGGCTAGATTATCTCCTCTCCCTCAACTCTGCTTCACGTGTGTCAGTGTATGATGGGATGGTAGATGAGATGAGGAAGCAACATGACTTGAGCTCATACAGAGAAACACCAGCTAAAATTGTTGGCGCACTGGAATGTTCTTGGTCGTTCTGGAGCCCTGTTTATAAAGACAGCTTTTGTTTAGTCATGCAATATCATACATTTGTTCTGCAGGTCACCAGAGCCATCAGTCAGAAGATCCGAGGTCTGCAGCACCGCGCCAGGGCAGTTCTCAGTCTGGGAAACACTGTCTTTGTTGATCCTATGGTGTGTTTTCACTCAAATATCCTCATAAAATCCCTGCGTTATTGATGGTCAATATTTTGTGAGTTCCTAATACATTTTACAGGGTTTTCTTGGCTGACTGCTTTGTATTAAGCATTTTCTATTGTAATATGTTGCATGCTTAAGGGAAATTCTCGTATTTTTCAACCTTGGTCCTATAATTATGGGTGTGTGAATGAATGATACACACAAAAGCTTCAAGGCTCCAGAAGATCGCCTCCACTGGCAGCCGCAATACAATGGCAGTGGCTACAGTGACACTCTATGACAGTCTCTCTCTTTGTCTGCTATTCAACCAATGAGAATCCAGTCCTGTGAGACTTTGGCAGCTGCTGGAGGACGGTGATGGAAACATGAGTGGGAATTGCAGAGGACTTGAGATTTTACTGAGAGAATTTTTAATGGCTGAAATTCTGAATCTTTTTCTGAAGTTTGGTTTCTATGGGCATCAGCAAATTTGGTAATTTCCTGTTTTTGAGGTCCGGGTGAGCCAGGTGCCCGGAATGAAAACTGTCATCAACGAATATAGTGTCCAGGCTGAGATTCTGAATACTGGAATGGGAGTCAGCAACCCAGAACATCTAAAACTGCTGAGGACACTGTGCCAGGAGTGGGAAGACGGCAGCAGCAAAGAGGAAGGCCACGCATATGGGTAAGGCAACACTGAACTTAAACAACTGTCAAGTAGAGCGTAAAAGGCAGGATTTATCAGCTATTCTTAATAAATGAAAAAAGCTTAAGCAGCATGTTGCCTGTGTCGTTTGTAGGTTGAAGGACAACTCGGTGTCTCTTGAAGTCAGGATCAAAGCTGAGGAAGAAGTTCTGGCTGAAGTCTTCAGAAAAGCCGAGGCCAGGAAGCTCTGTGACCCTCTTCATCCCGAGCCATTAAGCCTAGTATCTCTAATGAACCACATCCCGGTCCCAGCCCCACCAGCTTGTCAACTCCGCCTGTTCCCAGTGTTTGAGCAGGAAGCTCTCTCAGAAATTCAGGCTGCAGATGAACAGAGATACAATCGCACTCCTGATCTAAAGTCAGCTGAACAGATGATGAGGTTGGTGTCTTGACTTCCAAGTTCTGCTCAAATAGATTTACCAATAACACTGAAAAATCACTAGTTTGACTAGGTTTAAATTTTTTCAGACTTCAAAGCTTTTACTTTTCTTTTACGTTTAGCTGAACAGTTTCATGAAATGCTGTAATCATTATTTTTTTCTCCAAGATCTCAATCTTTTGAGAATTGATAATCACTCATGATTGTGCCCTTTAGTACTAAGAGTGTTTGGAGATCTTATAATATTTACATTTTCCCTTTCAAGGGAATTTGCTTTTTCGTTCTATTTGGTTGTTTACACTCTTGAGTTTTCCGTTTCCTGTTTTATTGGGAACATTGTGATTTTCCTTATTCTTATGAGCTCACTATATAGTGCTATATATAGAAGCCCTTATATTGTAAAGTGGGGGTTAGTGAATTTAGTGATTTTGGACACAGCAACTGTCTCTGTGCCTCCCTTTGTCTTTGTCAGTTCATCTGTTTGTACATGTAGATAGCCTGTTATATATTTGAAGACCAATGTCGTCTGTATGAATATGAGAATGAAAGAACAAGAAAATGTTTTGGACAATCTGAAGTGGTACATAGATGTTAATATTGAGTTGATATAATATATAGTAATTGTTGATTTTCAATCATGAATACTGACGTCTGTAAATACACACTTAAATATATTTCCCATATTATAACACTCATTCTAGCTAGCAGTGCCTTTTGAGTACTTAATGCTTTATGTACTAATTTCTAGTTTTAGAAAATAGTACACAGCTGTGTCCTATTGCCTTCCATGTGTTTCAGTTCTGTTTTCCGTTGATGGGATGATTGGTGTTTCTTTGCTCAACACCATAATCCCGTTTTGTTTTAGTCTTTCACATCAAACTCATTAATGGCAAAGTATTATTGCCTGCATTTGGCTCCTTAACACTCCGGTTCACTTTAGGAGGTAGCAGACTGTTCATTAAGGCAGGTTCAGAATACAGGAGTTTAAAACAGTTTTTTTACATTAAGATGCATCACACACATGAGAAACTTCATTAATGCTCTGCTAGGTAATCTCAAACATGAAATTGTATTTGTGCATTTGAAAATAATGGTGCATCTTTAACCACAGTCTGCCTGACTTATGGATTTAACAAAACTTGTTGATTTACAGGAACAGAGATGGACGAGAACTTTGTCCCATGACCAACCTGGCTGGTTGTCTCAACTCCTGTGATGGTGGTAAAAATACATTTCTGTTCTCTTCAGCTTCACAGGTTTTATTCTTATTAGATTTTCGATAAACTAATGTGTTTTCCTGTAGGTGGCAATGAAAGTAAAAGCCAGCAGGTCACAATCGGCACTAAGGAAAACAACTTCGATGAAAAAAGGTACAAGACAAGTTATCTGGATAATTAAAAAAAGTATTATTGTAATTTCTTCACTTGTGTTTACAAAAATGATTCAGTCTATAGACATGTAACATCAGTTGTTGATTGCTATAGAGACAAGGTGGTTGATTGTTATAACTAAAGGTTAAATATATTAGTTTTTTACTTTGTTTGTTTCAGTTTCCATCCTCAGATCCGCTGGTACCAGACGTCTGACACTGTGATTGTAACAGTGAAGTTGATTAACCCAGAGAGTCAGCGCTGTGAATTCAACCTTGACAGGGTCATCTACAGGTTGGTCAGCAGCAGACCAGTACTGTCCACTGGAGCTTTTTATCCAGATCACTTCACACAGGTGTGAGTTGGCACATGTTTAGCACACAACAAACTTGAGCTTAAACCATGGCCAAGAAAAATACCGGTGGTTCCATATTAAAGGGACTCTTACCTTTGTTGCATTTTTCCACTTTTTGTGGATAAGGTTAAATTGGTATTAATAAGGTAATGACACTCTAAAATGCAAGACAGACCCACCAGGAGTTAAAACAAACAATTATTTCACTCTCGTAATATTTAGTGAAAACTTCAACCAATAAAATTCTTCGGACCGAAGGACCTTATTGGCCGACAGACCTGTCTGTTTGCTGCATGGACATGCAGGTTTTTTTCGTCTGCTTCTTGTGGCGCATTCGGGCCCGCGTCATCAAGGCGGTGACGGTACCGGTGCTTCTGAATCCGAATCCATTGCTTTGGTAAACAAAAACTCACGTGCGTGCGCGGAGGCAGTAGGTTGTAAATCTGCTTGTAAATAAAGTTTCTTCAAAAAAACACCGCGGATGGGAACGAGGGGGTGGGGCATTGGAGGAAGGCGGGATGATTCGAATGTGCTGTAATTCTCAAATGCAACAAAGGTAAGAGTCCCTTTAAGGAAACATATCAAACATAGTTCGGAGTCAAAGTTAATGATATAATCTCATATATCCTATATCTGTGATTGGCTGAGTCTGTCGTCGCTTGATTTGTTTTAAATATAATTAGGGAGGGAGGGTTCGGGAAATGTTCACCATTTGATCTTACTAATATAACAGTCTTTAACGACTTACTGCTTGAGCCTGATAATAAGGATTTACATTATCAAGTCTTGATGTAACCAAGGCATGTACTAGTTTTTCTGCATCTTTTTGCAAAAGGACATTTTTTAGATATTACGCTAGTGGAAGAAGGCGGTCCTAGAAATCGGAATTCGGATTTCTAGGAATTAAAGTTGAAATTAAAGGACAAGTCGGGATCAAGCCCTTGCTTCCTGTTTCATTGGAAGCAAGGACAATGTCTAGAGCTGCTATATCATTAAATAATGTATCTCTAAGATGTTTAGGGCCAAGTATTAGAGCCTCTGTTTTATCTGAGTTTAATAAGAGAAATTTGCGGGTCATCCAGGTTTTTATGTCCTTGAGACAAGCCTGAAGTTTAGTTAATTGATTACACTGTTCAGGTTTTATTTACAAGTATAATCGAGTTTGTCCTGATAATATTCCTAGTGGAAGCATATATAATGAGAATAAATTGGGTCGAGCACAGAGCCCTGTGGAACACATAGATGACTCATTATTAATTTGCACGAATTGGAATCTATCGGAAAAACATGATTTTAAACCAGTTTAGGGCGGTTCCTTTAATGCTAATTGACTGATCTAGCCTCTGTCATATTATTTGATTGTCAATAGTGTTGAATGCTGCACTGATATCTAACAGAACGAGAACAGACACAAACACTTCTACTAAAGCTATGTGATGCCATCAGTGACTTTTGCCAAGGCTGTCTCCGTGCTGTGATGAGCTCTTAACCCCAACTGAAAGTCTTCATATACATTACTTTCCTGGAGAATCTCACACAGCTGATTGGATACAACTTTTTCAAAGATTTTAGACAGGAAGGGGAGGTTGAATATCGGTCTGTAGTTGGCTAAAACCTCTGGGTCATATATTCTCATATACAGTATATTATATATTCATGCATTAAGTTCTCTAACTGTAAAGGACCGATTAGCAGGCTGGGCTATTATTTGTTGTGGAATAATGCCTTACACTGCATTCTTTGTTTTTTGTCAGATTTGTTTTAATTTAAGAGAAGATGATTAAATATATATAAATGACACAAGTTTATGATTTTTGATAAATGCATTATTATATCAATCGAGTAATAAAAAACGATTGTAAGATTAATCAAATAATGAATCGCTAGATTAATTGATAAAAAAACAATCGATAGGTGTATAACACTAAATTAACATGTCTTGGTGCAAAATAGCAAAAAGAAAGAAAACTGAAGTAAATCCTTGTTTTTATGTGTAATCAGATTAACATATTGACTCTCTGCTGATTGTGCTCAGTGGCAGAGTTAACAGTCAGTCCTACAGAGCTGACCTGGAGCTTAAGGGCAACATTGATGTGGACCGCTGCTGCTGGGAAATGAAGTCCAATGAGCCAGTCCTCAAACTGGTCAAACAACAGCAGGGGCACTGGGAAAAACTGCTCAGAAACAAGGTACTGCGTTTACATTTGTTTGGTCCATCTCAGAAATATACTGCTGGTAGTGAAAAGTCTGAAAAGCAACAAAGTGCTGACAGTAATGCAATATACTATTCTACTCTGCCATACTGTACTATTCTAAGCTGTACTATTTAGGGATGTTACACCTCTAAAATGACAAAATTCCAAGACTGCTGTATATTTTGTATTTTCTCTTACAGAATATTTTCGTGAGTTATGATGTGGAGCATTTGGAGAAGAATGAAGACAAAGCACCAAATAGTAAGAGCCATACTACGTTAAACTTGAGAAGAAAAAAGAAAATTGCCATGTTAAACTGATGTGTATACTATTTGTGTTTTGGTCTCCAGGTCTGTGGTTTGTGGGGAACACAGGAAAGGATAACTGGTATGTGAACTCAGAGAGTGGCAGTGAGAGTGACTGAAGACAAACACTCTGGTTATCTATAACAATCTAAGGATCACAGGAATATTTTTTTCATACATTGTGTTGTGACCATTGATGACCTCAATAATGAGGATTGTACTGTCAGGGTTCTGTGAACAGAAACTCCTGCAGTGAGTTAACTGAACTTTGAGATTTAAAAGTCTGATTTATAAATTTGTCTCAAGTAAAACGCGGCATGCAATGTGACTGTCACAGTTAAATGTTATCAAAGCGTTCAGCCATAACTTTTGTCAGAATCTGTTCACCTCCATGTGAGTAAGAAAAGAAGAAAATAGTGTCTTTCCCTACTTGTTTCTCACTGTGGTTGCCTTTTTTCATTTCTAGATAGAAACTCTGTCATGCTAAATCTCAATCTAATGAAAAACGAATGAAACAGTCCAGCTATAAATCCCTCTGTTATGAAGCCTGTGCTCTTCTTTGTAGATTATTCAACTTCATGGTCATTTTGTAGGCTGCCGATTGTGTTCCTGTTCAATTGCATTTCATTATATGGATAAATGCCCCTATTTCCTTGTCCACCCCATAAATGTGGGTCAGACTTACATAACAAACAATAAGTCTTGTTATAATAAAAAGTCCAGGACTTTTTCCAATAGGTTTATTTATTTTCAAAGTTTTGTGAGCTTCCTTTAAGTAATTCTACCACTTCCCATTATGAGTAGCTCCTCCAGTTTGTGCTTATTTTGGGGCGGAAGTGAAGATCCAGATCATCAAAGTACGATTACAAGTAGGGTTGGGCGATGTGAATTTAATTGGTATATGACATATCTCAGACCGAAAACAAGAAACATAAAATGCCTCCATACCGCTCATGTGGTGTCAAGTGTCCGCAAGCCCCGACATTCTTTGTTGACTTGAAATGGCGTCATTCAGACAGTATTTTTTGCCTAAAGTCCACCAGAAGTGCCGAAGCCAAAATACGGTAGCAGGTCCTACGGTCTTTAAACGCACCTCCTCTGAAGTTATCAGCGGACATTTAGTCTTAAAACTTGGTGTAAATGATATCCAATTTGAATGTCGGGGCTTACGGACACTTAGATGACACCACGTGAGGCATGCGATGTTGTTTAATTACTGTAGCTGTATTGGATTCTGCTCTAACACTGTTTACCCCTGAAACTCCACAAGTGTTTTGTGGACTCAAACACTTCACCAACCCCTCCATCGGCATGGTGGTCAGTGACAAAAGTTTTAATATTAGGAGGAACTCTTTATTTGTGGTGAAGGGTTTTGGCAGCTGAATTGAAATAAGAGAAATGTCTAGAGAATAAATAATTTAAATTTAGTGTGGTTTGCTAGCAGTACAGTGGACTTTAAATAATAAATAGAAACTGTATAAATGCCCGAAAACGTTGCAGCAACAAAAATCACATTCATCCATCTTTAGTTTAAGTAGAGATTTAAGATACTTTTGTTCTCATCCGTTTGTTCTTTTGTTAGCAGGATTACGCACATGCACACACCCATAAAAGTTACTTTCACAGGTACGCTTTTTTTATGTACCTTTCAAATGTTTGATTTTATATTTATTACCGTTCATAATTTTGTCTGTGGAAGTACAGCTTTTGAAGTGAAGGTGAACGGTGCCATTAAATGAGGATGTGTTTGTGGTTGAGGAGGTTTAAACCCCTGCAGTTTTGTATATTTTTGTTATGACTATTTCTCTGTTCCATATAAAGACTTTATTTAAGGGGAAACTCGGTCACGTGTCTTTTCATCTTATTGTTTGCTCTTAAACTTGTCTGGCTGTTTTCCTCCCCCTATGAAAATATTGCAAGAGCTCATTCTGGTTCTCTGAAGTTTGAAGTGTCACAGTACAAACTGATTATTTGTTGTTGTGTTTTTATCGGTTGTAAAATCTGCAGATAAAACCAAAGTAATCGTAACCTATTGAGGAATTAGAATCTCGGAAAAAATGTTCTTCAAAAAACGATTTATTTAACACAATCTAATGTTTCACTAAAGGCAACAAAACTTTAGTTAAATCATTCTGGGACTAACTCCCCTGCCCAGGGTTTGGAAGAATGCATAATTTCCACAGACATGAATGTGACAGTGCCATGTTATCATTACAAAGTTAGTGAGATGCCTTCAGTTGATGGTGAGCACATCACTCTGGATCTCATGGCTGAGCTGCGTCTGCAGGTCACTCAGCTTCTTCTTGAGGACGGCCAGTGCTGACATGACAATGGTCTCTGGCCGCAGAGAGCCGCATGACTCCACGTTGTAAAAGAATCTGTAAACGAGAAAAAGCTGTGGATGAGTCTTGTTGCAGTTGAGACAATTGCATTTTGCTACACTGCTACCAAGTACTATACTTGAAGTGGGTGTTGGACTGTGTGCTAAAGTCAATCAGAGATTGACCCCCTCCCCCCCACTAACAATGGACTCAGCCAATCACAAAATCCCACTTCACATTTAAAAGTGTAAAGAAAATTCCTTCCTCACCTTTCTGGTTTTCCATTGGGGTCATAGGTAGCCTGAACCTCATCCTCCTCAATCTCTGAGTATTCACTCTTTGGCCTAGAAATGAGAATGATGTCACATTAGTCAGGATATGTGCACAAACATTTTGGTTTTGGGTTGGGAGAAGTTATCTGGTGTAGAGCACAGTAACGCACCACTCTTCAGGTCGTGGGAAGACTGTGTGCCGTAGTGCGTTGTCTGGGTCATACTCGAAGGACACCCCTGCTGTTGGGTTCCACTTGGCGTGCTCCTTACCAAAGCCTTTCTTTGCGTATGCCCTGAGGCGCAGTTCCTGACCTTTACGAAGCTTTACCAGCAAAATGTCTGTTGTGTCAGTGAATGACAACAGGAGGAAGCAGAGAGAGGACAGAGCAGATCAATGTTTAAAATGTGACTAAGAGCTTAACAACTCATGATTCTCCCTCAAGATGACTTTCAACTCACCATATTGTTCAACATAGTCATTGGGATCATTGTCTCGACTCCTGGAAGTCACCTGGAAAGCCATGTTAGAACCGTCAGCTCTTTTCTTCTGCACACATGTTATAACTTATAAGAAAAGAGGACTCACCGGGATAACTCTGGGGTTGTTGGACAGAAGATCACGTGAGGTGACGTGGCGCGTCTGATCGTCGGTGCATCGAACGTCTAGTGTCAACTCAACAGAACACTCTGGACAGAAATCATCACAGGTACAGTCCTGCATGAGGGACAGATACAGTGGGAAATTAGGTCTGCCACTCAGTAAACACTTACCAGGACCTTTAGTATAAAAAAGGCACACAGTGGGGTGGGGCAGGGTGCCTTGAGTCTGTGGGAATGTTGAAATTCCATGACTTTTACTAAACTATAGCAGCGGTCAGCAAGTTAAACCAGGTATGATGAATGTAAAAATGTAGGTGTGTGGTGTTTTAGAGTCTGACTTGTTTTTCACTACCAGCAGAAAGTCCATTCTTAATGAACTTACATTTAAGGTTCACTGGGCTACCACATTAATGACAGATGCCAGTACACTCACCCTAGAATACTGCAGCTTGTCCACAATGTCATCACTTGTGAGAGGTATGAGACCTGGCAACACAGGAAACATCAATTCAATATTCACATGAATATTGTAACACTAACAAATTATAGAATTACTGTCGCATAATACCGTACTTACCAACTCTGTGTGCTATGAACTCATCGTGCAGTACTGAGGAATTGGCATCGATCTGGATCCAATCTATTGCTGTAAAATAAAAGTAATGCAACTTGAAGTTATTCATTTAGAGTTTGTGACATGACTGGTTTGACAAAGTGTTGCAGACTACATTTCCTCTCCCATCACCTAAACCACTTTACAGCACTAAGTTAGTTTACTTCAATCAATCAAATTGTATTTGCATAGCCCATATTCACAAATCACAATTACTTCAGGGCATGTGCAGAATAATATATAATTTATGCAGGTGAATGACGAGTTGTAGGTTTGTATCTATTAGTTGACATTTGAACGATCACTGGACAGGACTGAGAAGGTATTTAGGTGTGTCCCAGTGGGAAATTATTGGCTTTAAGTCATACAGTTAATTATGGGTAATCCTCGTCGTGGCAGGAAAAGCAGGCAATAAACCGGTTCTGTTAATATAAGGGATGCACATATCTGACTGTCTCAGTGCCGATTCGGACACTGATAACTGGGCTTTGGGTCAATACCAGTGTTTAATTACTGAGTGGTATGTGTGGAAAAGAGCAAGATACTTTTTTGTAGGACAAAACTAATTTTGGCTTAACTTACTTGTAACAAATGTATATAAATTTATAGTAGGGACATGTTTCAATCGCTGCTGTACCACCACCTTGAGATGTTGTGGGATTGAAGTAGTGAAACATCAGTGAAAGGTGACTCCAGGCTTGTGACCCTGGAGTCGGTACATGTGCATAAAAGTCCAGCAGGTGGACCCACTGTTCACATTACATACTCCAGTATAACATCATGGAGTCTTCGAGAACTAGCATAAAATGGCATGAATATTAGAACACATGTATCGTACAGAAACAGGCCAGCTTTTTTCACATATCATTTAGAATAGAGGCCAGGAGAAACGCTTCTCAGGAACATGTTTTTTATTTATAATAACAGATGTGATTACCCATTTTATATGTGAAATGCCAAAGCCGAACTATACTGCAGCGTCTTTGGCTCTTATGTTGAAAAGTGAATCTAGCCATATAAGAAGCTAGTTTACCTATAGTGGGAACCTCTGACATGAAGACACGACGGATGGAATTTGCCACCCTGAAAAGGAGAAAGAACATGCATTGAACTGGGAACATTACAAACCACTGGAGATTAACAAAATTAACGTTTTATCCAAATCTGGTTTCATTCCAATACTAAGTATTTACATACTTGGTATCAATTGTTAAAAGATTCTTTACGTGTTTTGGACACAGCGATGATGTATGTGGGCGGAGCCAAACTGGAGACATAAAGTGACAATTACCTGTGTTAAGTTACAACAACTGAACGCCTTCTCTGAATATTCAATGGTTCAACAACCCCAAGCCCTTGTTAAATAAGCCCTCAGCAGGTTCCCTGTCGTCTCCGGGTTTGCAGCCTGCATGTCTCTCCATCGGCAGATTCTAGAGTTCATCCTGAATCTGTTCCTGTCCCTCCTTCATATATTTCTTCAAATCATGAATCGATTGCCCCTTCTTTACTTTCTAGAGGTTTCTGATTCAACTATCCCCTCCGGCCCTCTAACCACATCCCTTCTTTCACTCTGGAAATGTAAAAAGGCTTCAGACTTGGGCTTCTTTGTTTTCTTTCCGAATAATAAAAGCACAAAATCTAAAAAGTCACTATTATTGTCGTTATTTCACTTCGCCTGTGTGTGTCTATACATATTTTAAAGGCTGTTTTCTCAGATGGAGGTTACGTCTCATCTGCTGAGGCAGAAATCTCCACTTCAGTATCACTGACATACACCAGACTCTGTGTTTGTATTGAATATATATTTCTACAGATTAGTTCGTTCATATTTCATTCACACCCTGGATGAAAACATTTCACTCCGTGAAACATGGAGGAAATATTCATTCATGGCTGTAACGACTTGTTTCTGATTGGATGATATGCAGTCCTCACACATTCACGCATTCCAGCTTTAAACAATGTTCAGATGTCGGTTCTGCAGATGTTGGTGGATTATAGACCTCACACATTTCACTGAGAGAAGTAAGAGCGAATCTATTCAACATGTGGAGCCGCAGTGTTTTGGTGCTGAGGAGAGCAATGGCCGCTCTCTGCCGCGCACTGCCTCTGTGAATGGACCAGTAAACTGATACTTACGCTAAGTCGGTGTTTTCAATGACGAACTTGACATTTTCGTCTGAGAGGTCCGTGATTTTCACCGTCGGTTGGTTCGCATACGGCATCGTTACAGTCGCACACCTGGAAAACTATCGTTGAGACCTTTTTATAAACAGTGTGTAGTTGAGTCTCTTTCACAAGATCCACTGCCTCCACAGGAAGTAATCACTGCACGCTGATTGGCCAGGAAATGTCAAGCTGGTTAGTGATTGGTCTCTCGCTTGGGCCCGCGGTGTTGGCTTTTATTTCGTATCCGGGTCATCGGTGACTGGAAATACACTTTCAAAATAAAAGCACGCAATCTTCATTTTGAAAAGCTAAAGCTTCGTTTGTCTAGATAAGATTTTCCCTGTGTCGAATTTAAAGTCAAATTATTCTGATTATGTATGCATTGATTTATGTTTAGTTAATCCTAGTGAATTGTTTACAATAGTGATTTTAAATAGCAAAGAATGACTCAGGGATTAAAAGACACACAATTTTTAAATATACAATAATAAACTACTTTATTGAAGTCTCAATTGATCCAACAGCAACATGACAGATCCGTGTCTTTTTATACAAACAGAAAAAAAAGATCTGAGCAGTATAGCAACATGTTGGGCAGTGAAAGAAACCTGGACCAATCCACTGGTCCTGCAGGTGAACAGAGGGAGAAGTGTATGGCCTGTGTCAAATGAGAGCTTCATCTGACTCAGGAGTCCTAATCCAAAACCCTCACAGTCGTTTCATACAGGCAAACAGAAATAAAGGCAAAAAGAAGATGAATTGATCTGCATCTCATGACACAACCTGGACGCTCTGTCAGGATCAGTGGTATATGTTTTCACATCACCGCCTCTGGTTCATTCCCGTCAGGTTCTTCAGCTGTAAAACACAAGAAACGAGCAACAACCTTTTTTTTAAATTTTTTATATTTTTAAACAACTCGAAACTTTGTGAAATGCAGAGTCACTGGTTGTATGAAGCAGTATAAATCGTCATGCATGATTCAGATACTAGTATCATGAGGAAATGTTTTAAATTAAGAGCAGAGATTCTTGATCACTGGGGCAATACTCACGGTTACAGCAGCTCCCATTAGCCCCTGCACAACTGCTTCCCCAGTCGACTGCACCTAAGGAACAAAGTAAAACACACAACCAGTCATCCAAAGACAGTTTAGAACTCGTTCCATGCTCCACTCCTTTCATCCTGAACGTGTGTATCAAAGCATCTTTATTTGCATCCATATTCAGGACAACAGAGTGTGTTCAGGAGGAGAATGACATTTCATCTCATGACACTCAGAGTCTGAGGTCAGTTTTGTAATTAGTCCACTGAAGGGTTTAGTTGGAGCTGGTGTTTCTACTTATCAAGAGGGTACTCAACCTGTTTGGCAGTGCTGGCCATGTTGACTACATCCTGAATGCGGTTGTCAAGGAAGTTCCAGGTGTCCTGGAAGTCTGGAGAGGAATCCTGGACCATCACTAGCTCTGTGGTGTTGTAGATGCCTGTCAGTGCTGCCCGTTTGGTGTACCAGTTCATCTAGATGAGAGAGGGGTGGTACACAAAGTTCACAACGTCCGCATAAAAAGAAAGGCCTCCACAATGCGTCGACAATAAAACCGCTGTCAAACAACAAAATCAAACTTGTACATTGGCACTCTACAACAATTTCTGTTACGAATTCTAACTACAGATCTGACTACACTCGCAGAAGAAAGTCATATATCGTTTTGTAATTCATGCACCTAAGTGTATTACCTTCCAGATCATGTACAACCTACATTAAGTAATGTTTTCTAATGACTTTACATTTTCTCTCTTATGATTTGCGTTACTGCACCATTTCTGTCTATAATATTAGGAACTGTGTCTCAAGTAGACTATATATACAGATTAGTTATGCATGGATCGCAGTTATACCCGCGGACATGGGGTTGATGGAGTGGGTAGATCGTAAAAAAGTAACCGTTCTGAATAATAGCGAATGGGTTCAGGTGGGTGAATTAGGCATCATACTTATAATATGTAAAATATGAATTACATTTTCTAAAATGTAAACGACAAAAAAAGAGAATGTGCATTCCTGTGCATCAATTGAGGCCAGACACAATCTAACTAAGAGTCAATGAAAATATAGGGCCCCTTTTTTTGCACCAAGGCGCACCGTGCAAAGTGCAGTTAAATATCCTGTGTTCAGGGAGCGTCTCTGTGTGCATTCGGTACCCTGGTGACAGGACAATCCTGGCGTATCTGAAAACGGGGAGTGATTCAGATGTGCTAGGTTGTTAGCAGTGGGATAACTCAGATTTCACATATCTGCCGGGTAAGCTTGTGTTTGAGAGTAAAACTCTGGTTTCACTTCCACAGGTAAATATGGACCCACATGGAGAAATAAATAAAAATTAAGGAAGAGAATGTTGGTTTTTACAGCATTGTTTCCAAAAAAAAATTCAGTTTTCTGTGTTCGCAAACTCTGGAGTACTGTAGACGCTAGGCACATTAGTCTCAAAGCACATTAGTGTGGACAAAGAGAGCTAGTGAGGGGAGTGGGAGTAACCTGGAAAGTGGCAGGCCGGATATCGTGGGGATGGTGATGAAAAGGGGACAGGAAGGTATGAACGGAAGAAGGAGGGAATCGAGGGTGATAGGATCCACTCACGTCTGTGGATCGGTCTCCAGCATAGTACCAGATGTCGTCTACCAGGGTGGAGAGGTGCTTCAGACTGTCTGGGATGTTGTGAGGAAGGAGCAGGATACTCATCGCCTGGGGACGCAGACACAAGGTTGAGGATCAAATGTACTTTCTTCTTTATTCCTAAAAGCATCTTATAATAATGCACACATTACCTGTGGCCATATTTCAATGTAAGGGATGTGCATCCTTAGTCTGGTCTCCACAGCATCTCTTAGAAAGTCAGCAGTCTTCTTTGGTCTGAAACACAGATGAAATCTGCAATTTTCTATTTGGAGATTAATTGTACTAGTTACAAAAAAAACTGAATGTAAATGAGAAACTTCTGGGAGATGTGTTGCCTTAAAGGCAGAGAATGATTTGCATGAAAATCTAGAAAACTGAATGTTAAAGTCATCAAATCTATCATCTATTCCATTATTCTGCACTTTGACTATTCTTGTTCAACAAGTCTGACAAAATTCCCCATCCAATTGAATGTCAGGTGTAGCGTTGACAAATTAAATTGTCCCACCCTTGTGTGTTAGCTTTAGTGTGTAAATAATGCCATACACAGTGGAGTGCATGAACCCAGGGTAAAGTAAATGCCCGTACCAGACGCTTATGCTGCTTACAGACATGCACTGAACCCCTGAGGTGTATATAAAGTCTTCAGAAACTCTGGAAGATGTGAGACCACAACAGAAGATCCCACACAGGACTCACAACAAGCAACTGGGGGTTTTGATCGTGGTTCTAACACGCGTCACACGCAAAACTGAAAAGAAAGACCAAAGTGTGTGTGGTATACGTACTCGGCATGACCAAGCTGGACCTGCTTGTGCTGCTCAGCCAGGATCTCTGTCAGCTGAGAGTTGCATTGGGCAATGAAATGTAGAACCAAGTCTCCAGATCCGTTGTTGAACATTCCAGTGGAGGCTGAGGATAGGCCAAGTGTCTGGAGACGACGTACATCAACAAACACAAACACAAACACACACACACGCACACAAAGTGAAATCTCCATTAACTGCCTTTCTGATCCCTGGTTGGACTGGGGACGCTGTGGTTAATGGTTATGTACCATTGACATCACTCTACACGATAAAGCGCCATTAGGTTTATACGTTTTCTTCATATAGTCGTTCTTGGTTGCTAAATTCACGTCCAATCAGAAAATGTGAAACAACAGCACATCTTTCACCCAGTGTGCAGTATTGTTGGACTGAAGGGTGCACCAGCTCACCTCAGCACCAGATGCAATGGCTTCCATTGACCAGCCGTGCAGCGGGACGAACTCCAGAGCAGCGGTCAGGATTCGAGCTTGAAGCTGATCCTCTGTTTCGTACTCTTCACCCTGCTCTCCGCTCTGGTCCTGGTAACTTAACACACACATACACACATTTTATATCAGAAAGCGACAAAACTTAAATTCATTGAAATTCAAACACTTGTTAGTAGACTGCAAACAACAACAACACGTGTTCCAGCTGACCTGGTGTTTGGCCTGGAAGCGTCCCCTGCTTCTGGCTCAGCTGCAGAACCCCCCTCTGAAGCTGCTGTTGTGTCCTGTTCAGATGAGTGGGCCTGGTAGTGCTCATGGTAGGTTGTGGATGAGGGGGCTGGAGGTCTGTCAGATTTGGAGTCATCCTGAAGCCTCAGCAATGAGCTCTGGAAGCCTCGTCTCAGGCTGCTGCACTGGAGGTGTGTTGCCGGAGGTGTAGCCATCGCTGGAGGGGGAGGAATAGTTTGTTTAGCTCCTCAGAATTTGACTCAGAGAGAACCAAACTCCATTTTCCCAAGTAGCTCAAAAATGGCTCAAGAATGAATGAATACGGTGACCAGATAGAAATCTCCTCAAACTACCATAACTTTGTTTTTCCACTCGGAGCTGAAGACTCCACTCAGACCTTTTCCACTGATAGTTTAGACATATCTTCTTGGATCCATTTCTGAGGTTTGAAGAAAGCCTTGTCCTTTCTGCTCTTTGCTGATCTCTCCACAGGAGTTTGATTGGCTTTGGATTGAGTTAGAGACTGATTCAAGTTTAAACTGCTGATGCAACAGTAAATGTGAATCAGGTTATTTTACCAGCACTTATTGTGCAGCCATGTGACTCACGTGTCTTAATAAATTTGTGTGTACAGCAAAATTAAGGTCCTTTGCAACAACCTTTAGTGTGCATCGCTTCACAATTGTTGAATGATTCTTGAATTCCAGGTGCCCCTAAAGCCACAGGCAACAACCTCCACAATCAGTTATCTACTCCAGGTTCAAGCATTCATAACAAAACGTCTACTATGTATAAAACTAATGTGGGTAATTACATACTGTGTGCAGATTTAGTATTGGTACTTCAGAATGTTCAAAGTACAAACTACATAGGAGTCAGTCACCTGCCTGAAAACCAGGGATTTCTTTCAATGTGTAAAGTGGCCCCTGATAATAGTGTTGTACATTTGCTTTATGTGTGCCATGAGACTAGACTCAGATTTCTACCAATTGATTTGTTGCACCGCAAACCAAAATAAGGAGTACATGTCATGTGTGTAAGTGCTAGAATAAGACCCTGTGCGTTTCATTCAAGTCAACCCTGTGTTATTCCACATTCCAACCCTGATGGAGGAGGGTTTCCTGCTGCACTGTCTGAAGCTGTAGCTGTGCTCCGGATCAACACTTTGACAGCTTGCATTACCAAAGAGAAAACGCCCCCCAGCTGCAGGAACGTGTTTACCATGTAACGCACCTCTTAAGATTGAGGTCAGCAACCCCGCTGCAGAAACAACACCCCTCCACCTGACATGCAGTGTTATTAAAGCCACAGACAACATCATGCTGTCCTTCATGATCACCTTCTGGGACAGGTGACATTGGCAGGGACAGCTAACGCCAGCGCGAGCTCGTTTCAACAGCATGCAACCAGAGAGACACAGCACCGACAGGAGTCAACATGCAGCTACAGAGAACCAGCGGCCCGGCCTTACCGCCTCCCAGCCCCCGCAGTGCCCTTCCAACCCGCAGAGCTCTCAGCAGCGCCGCCATGTCGAGCTGCACTACCGCCGCTTCAGCTGCGTCACTTCTGTGCGACACACTGACAAACGCACAGCGATCAAGCTGATAAGAATGAGACCGGAAATACTTGGCTCAAACCAGCCCCCACTCATTTCACGGTGTCCACTTTCTCCCAGCATTACGTTACAGGCGTGTGAGGCATTGCGGTACGAGCACGTTAGAGTGATTTCAAAATAAAAGTCTACATTTCGGTCAATGGGACACTACCTTTCACATTTGCCACACTGTATCTACAAAATTTGAAGTTGGTTATGTCAAGCATTATCGTTTGAAAACTCTCACAAATATAGACCAATGAGGATATATTTCATACTTTTTCCACACTGGGAAAATACAGCTTGTGTAATCCATGATCAGGTCACGGGTGTAGTTACATGCTAAGAAAACACAGATCTTTTTTATTGAATTTATATGAACAATCAAAACTTGAGGTTATTTCTGAACCCTCCATTTTTTGTGACTAATAATACTAATCATCTCAGTTTAATAATACAAAAAAAACATATTCTAATAGGCCTTGTTTATTGTCAATGAAAGTATTGAAATATGATGCAGCCTTTAGTCCTTCCGGCCACCCACCTCATTAATAACAATAAAAGCAAACAAAAAAAAATGTAAGTGTTATTGGCAGCCCAGATCCAGGAGGTTTTGTCATGGAGCACATGGCACAGCTGTTGCCTACATTTAACACAAAAATATAAAGACAATAAATTGATAGCATCAGCTTTTTAGTATAAAATACACCTTAAGACACATTGAAATTCACCTGCCACACACTACATGAGATGAGATGGGAGAGTAACAGAAACACACACACGTAGTCAGGAGAGAAATTCTGACCGCAACGCAGTGTTTTAACCTCATTGTTATAACTTGCTTATGGCAGACCCAAAAAATGGTGGAGTGGGTCAATTTGTTGGTCAGTTTTTTAAGATGGCAATGCACCAACAATACTTACACACAAGACTTTGCTATTTAAACATTGTGACCTTTTGACATAGTGTAGAATACAAAAACAGCAGATAGATGGTTGTAGAAAAAGGTTTATTGCTCAATTGATTGAAGCTAGGATGGCAGGCCGAGGAAACCAGAAGGAAGGTTTAGGCTGGTGGGGATCAGAGTGGAGCTGGCAGGTTGAGGCCGGACCAGATGAAGAAGAACATACAGGAGGCTGCTGAGCAGCTGGTTCAGTGGCAAAAAGGGAGCATGTATGCAGCGAAAGCGAGGAACAAAAAAAATGACTCGAAGATTTATCTTGAATCACAATTCAATCAATCAAATCTATTTGTATAGCATATATTCATCAAGTATTTACAGCATTGATTAGAATATACACTTTGTAGCATAATGGAAGGTCAATGAATTGATGGATTATTGTCAGTAATGGTTGAGTATCTGAGGAGAAATATTGTATATCAAGCAGTCTTGTTGTAATCATAGTCCATGGTCAGCAGCCACCATGATCAGGATCCACCATCAAGGTCGGATGCTATTATAGTCCACACTCATTGTCCACTGTCGCCATCAGGATTCCACCATCAGCTGCCACCTCAATCGTGGTCCACCACCACTATCAGGTGAGGATGGGGATTTTTAAATTATGTTGTAGATTTAACCGGAAGCCAGTGTAGTGAGCTAATACAGGAGAAATGTGATCTCTTTTCTTGGTTCTTGTCAGGACACGTGCTGCAAGACAATTCAGGATTGAAGATCACTCCCAAGTACCTGACTGTTTTGTTGGAAGCAAGGGCAATGTCGTCTAGCGCAGCTGTCAGGAATGGCAGACTGGCAGGCGTGAACCCAAAAGCAACGACAATGAGGCAGAGTGTGAATCAGCAGAGTTCTTGGTTTATTAAACGAAGCAGGGGTCAGATACCAGGCAGTCAGTCCGATGCAAACAAATCCAAGAGGGAGCAGGCCAGAGATAATCCAGGGTAGCAGAGCAGGAGTCAGGAGCCAGGTAGTCAGTCCAAAGCAAACAAATCCAACAAGGGGCAGGCAGAAGAGTAGTCCAAGGCAAAAGCAGGCAGGTCACGAAGGGAATCAGGCAGTACAGAAATCAGGTAGGTAACGCTGGAAAGATTAGGCACAAACACACTAAACGATCTGGCAGAGGACAAGGGGAACAGGCATGCAGATATAGGGAGGAGACTAATGAGGGAAGTGAAGACAGGTGCGTCTGTGGGTGGAGCCGGTGAAGGGATCAGAGGAATGAGGAAGGTGCAGAGCAGGAGGGGAGTGGCAGAGTTCTGAAAAGAGAAGAGAATTAGTAAACAAAACATAACAGACAAACTGAAAATATTAATAAGAAGGTGAATGTGTGACAGCAGCTTTATCATTAGATAATGTATCTCTAAGGTGTTAGGGGCCAGGTATTAGAACCTCTGTTTTATCTGAGTTTAATGAGAGAAATTACAGGCGATCCAGGTTTTTATGTCCTTGAGGCAAGCTTGGAGTTTAGTTAATTGATTACGCTGTTCAGGTTTTATTGACAAGTATAACTGGGTGTCATCCGCATAGCAGTGGAAATTTACCGAGTGTGTCCTGATAATGTTTCCTAGTGGAAGCATATATAATGAGAATAAAATTGGGCTGAGCACAAAGCCCTGTGGAACACCGTGGTTAACTTTGGTGCGCACACATGATGACTCATCAATGTGGACACACACTGAACTCACTTGGTCTGGAGATTTGTGTCCTTGTTGTGTGTCGTTGTGACTATCATGGAATAGGTGGGGAGATGTGGACACTTCTGTCTTGAGATTAGAATGCATGAAAACCCATGAGCTGCATGAAGCTCTGATCTACACATGCTAACACCTGAAGCTGTAGGCTTCTCTGATAATGAGATGGAAAAAGCAAATTGCATGATTGACTTGGAAAATGTTATTATGATGCCAGAAGTTATGTTCTGTTCAACGTTAATACCTCTGTATAAGAATCTCAATTAGGGCCTGAAATTGTCAGAGAGAGACTCGGAGCAGGTGAAGTGAAGTTGGTCTGTGAAGCAGGTAGTTGTTCAATAACTCAGTTTGTTGCTTAAATTTCATTGGTACTGGTACATGATTTTGAGAAATTATGACATATTCAATTATACTTTCCCTGAAATAGTTTCACAGGCAGTCCCAACCTTTTGTCATTAATGTTATTTATCTTTTGTGATTATTTCATTTTCAAGTAATTTTTGTGTTTTCATTATTTAATTAATAAAATTAATATATATTAATGAGTACCAAGTCCACTCATGTGAAGTCCCATTAAGCCAACAGGAAGTTCGCCTTTATTTTGAAATCATTCTAAAATGCTATCGAAACGTAATGCTTAAAAGAAATGCGCAGCATCAAATGAGTGAATTTCGGATATGACGAGGTTGTATACTTCAAACTAAAACGCTTCATATATTATTCAAGGTTGAAAATAATAAGAAAACCGTAGAAATTCAAGCTTCTTAATTTTTTCATGTCAAAACTAATTCACATTTTTGATATACATCGTATGATGTGCTCATTGGGTGTTTGAGTCACAAAAACACATAAACAAATATTTTATTTGGAAAATTCAAACCGGAAAAGCTATAGGATTAGAACACTGGACAATCGACTGCCACCGGAACAGCAGGTAGGTCAGTGACCGTGTAATGTTGAAAATGTGTTTTGAAGCGTTTAAACAATCAAAACGTTTCGGGGACAAGCGTATAAAACGGGTTCATTCCACTGGCTGTGGCGTCCGGAAGTCTCGCTGTCCACAGCGGTGTCGTCAACTTGATTAGCACCGGTCTCTTGCGTCACGCTGTTTGTTTCATGTAACACAACTAACCTTCACTTATCACCAGTGTCACCACTAAACTAGGTGGGTTAACTATCACTGTGGCAGTTAACCCAGCTCAGTTAACTCACCTCTGACGTAACGGGACGCACAAACTGTTTGAACCTTTGAGACCTGTCCAATATTACACATTACACAAACCCTGTGTTTGTTATCGTGGTCCAGCTGCTAGCGGTGCAGTATTTAGGCTGAAGATATCACATCGTTAAGGTCTTATCTATCAGAATGTTCTCTGGATACTTCCTGGGCCAAACACCGTGGTGTGAATGATCCATGTGTTTTGGTTGGTAGGTTTCTCGTGGCCTCATTGGGTCACATCGGGGACAGACACGTGTCCTCAGTTACACACGATCAGACAGAGAAGCAGGAGTCTGGTTCTCATTTACTGTATGTTCACTGATAATAACCGAGTGAGTTTCCCTTTGTAAACTACGAGACTGTGAATCAGTCCTCACTCAGGCGTTCCTCACTAAAGTGGTTCTGACCTGAAGTGAACCCTGCTGCTGCAAGTTGTCAAAAGCCAAGATAAAACCCTCAAACCATTTACTCTCCCACTACAGTTTTAGGACCGTTATATAGATAATGTCTGGTTGTATGTTCACTGGTAGAATGTGATCATGGAGACCACAGAGGAACTGAGAGAAGCTTGACTTTCTTTCAGGACATCATGGCAGATCTTGGTGTCAGAGCAGGAGACACTGTGCTGTTTGTTTGGGCCCAGCCCTCAGCACCTGCAGCCCTGAAACAATATGCAGAGGAGCTGGGTGCTGCCGTTGGTGCAAGTGGACGAGTGTCAGTGGAGAACATGGAAAGACTGTTGCTATGTAAGTGATAATCAATTACACTGTGCTTTTTTTTAAGAAACACACACTTCATTAATCTGGTTCTTCAAATACTGCTACTACTGAGTGTTTTTTATCTCAACAAATGTTGATGTTGGGACTCATATTGTACATAAAGCTGTGGTGTATGTATGTACCTCTATTATACACACTTAGACAGGATGCCATGAGTCCATGTGAGGAGTAAAAATATCTCTGGTCCCCTCCCCTCAGCCTCCCTTTCTGCATCCACCTTCGACTGGGTGCTCTCCAGCCTGTTGGCCGACAGCTCCTCCGTCCACAGCTTAGAGACTCTGGCTGAGATGGCCCGATTGCTCAAACCTGGTGGGAAGATAGTCCTGGATGAAGCAGTTACTGGTGAGAAAAAAAAGGTTTTGTTTTGTATTTTTTACTCAGTAAGTGCAAATATCATTTTGGATTGCGAGGATGTTTGAAATACAAGACAATGACTGTGTCAGAGTCCGAGGGATTCTTCACCCTACAGTCAATGTCAGTTAGACGTGCTACATGAGCTCTTTTGTTGTCATTGTGTGTGAGTGTGCTGGACTTGTTTCTCTCTCTGCTGAAGGAGCTGAGACGCAGAGTGTGAGGACTGCTGACAAGCTGACATCAGCTCTGAAGTTGTCGGGCTTCACGTCTGTGACAGAGGTGAGTGAGAGAGGATCCAGCACAGAGCTGCAGGATGAAATCTGCTCACACGCACTGTTGTACATTAATGTTTGCAGGAGAAAGAATTGTTGCACTGACCAGACCCCAATGTGTAGTCTAGGAAAGAATCCCAGGAATATATAGCTGAGGTTGACTCAGTAAATAATAATTATTATATTATTATCTCCTTTTTTAACCTGGTGACCCTCTTGACTTCTCTTCTTCTAGGTCAGTAAAGCAGAATTGACTCAAGAGGCTTTGAGCTCGCTCAGGACGGTTACCAGTTACCAAGGAAACACTCTGTCTAGACTCCGCATATCTGCCTCTAAACCCAGCTATGAGGTTGGAGCATCCAGCCAGATTAAACTGTCATTCGGGAAAAAAACACCCAAGCCAGGTGGGTTTTCTTACCCTTTGTTCATTGTATGTTCAAATTCCCAGAGGTCACTGCAGGCAGTGGAAGGATTGTTCATCTGTCTGTCACATGTGTTGCCTCTGAAACCACTGATCGGAATGTGGAAAAGTAATTTTTCTCATGTTTAAAGTTCTTTGACTCAGCAAAGGTAAAGAAAATCATAAAAACCAGTCATATGTCACACACTGCTATATGTAAGTTGAATGAAATGACACTGGTGCTTGAAAGGCTTTCCCATTGGTTATAGTAGAGAATTGGAAAATATCAGTGATTACAATTAGATGTCATCCATACCAACCTTTTTCTCAGTAGTTATTAGTTCAGGCTTTGTACACATATATTTAATGTCTTTTTTCAAGTAGTAAATATATTAAGGTTTATTTATTCAACAGACTTTAAAATCTAGAGCAAGGGAATCAACTAATGTTAAGCTTCTTAATTTTCTTTTTTTTGTTTTCAGTTAGTGACCGTCATGTGTCATGTTTCTCATGATAATGTGCATAAGCAAAGAATTTAAAAGAATTGTGTTTACCGATGGAATATTGACATGCAGTTATATTGTGATGTGAAGGTAATTTTTGTTGATGTCTGCGGTTGCAGCAGAGAAACCTGCTCTGGATCCCAACACTGTCAAGATGTGGACACTGTCAGCCAATGACATGAATGACGATGATGTGGTGAGTTATCGTTGATTTGTGTTTTGTTGAATTTCTACATTTTGGCTAGGTGGGGTTTACATGTACATCCAGCCATTACAGATATCATGTTAGGGCTGTCGTCTTCCTGTGTTCACTGATTGGCTTGTCCCTTGTGTTGTCTCTCTGTAGGACATGGTAGACTCTGATGCTCTGCTGGACGAAGATGACTTGAAGAAACCGGATCCAGCTTCCCTTCGAGCCCCCAGCTGTGGAGAAGGCGCTGAAAAGAAGAAGAAAGCCTGCAAAAACTGGTGAGGTCAAAACTGGTGTTTTTTAACATCAGACAAAAGTTTGTGGGGGCAGGTCAGACTGTAACTGCAGCAGAAGCAGCTGGGCTTAATGTTCATTCACCTATGCTTTCAAAAGGACTGAGACCTTCTGTGATTTATGTTCCATTTGTAGCACGTGTGGTCTTGCTGAAGAGTTGGATCAGGAGAGTAAAGGACAACAAAAGACAGACCTCCCAAAGTCTGCCTGTGGAAGTGTGAGTACATCTATTCCTGCCAGATTTTTTTAGATTGTCTCTCTTTCCTCCTCTCCTGACGAGATATCTCAGTTACTCAGAGAGGCAATGTTGTCAAAACTATTCAAACGTTCGCTTGGACGGGTGAACTGTTAAGATGTGGTGGTCAAAGGTCACTGCGACCTCACATTACACTTTTTGACCATAACTCACTCATACACAAAGTAGGTTGAAATGTACTCAATACAACTATGAGCCTGGACCAAAACTTCCCTGGTTGGAATCTTTCACCTAGGGCCACTGATGTTAACCATACTTACCTGTTAACAGTGGGAAGAAATAAGGATTTGAATGGTGTCCATGTGTTTGTGGCAGTGTTACCTTGGTGATGCGTTCCGATGTGCCAGCTGTCCGTACATGGGGATGCCAGCGTTCAAGCCCGGACAGAAGATTGTATTGGACAACACTTCGCTGACGGACGCTTGAAGCCACAGAGTTCACACCTTTATCCCATATGCTTCATACTATCACATTCCCTACTGTTCCCTCCTTCCTGAGATGGCCCTGAAGAAACCACTGGCTCTGCAACGTCCTTTTCTTTGGACGTCACTTCTGATGTTTGTCTGTCTGGAGTTCACTGGGCATGCTTCTGTTTGATGTGATAAGTTTCAAATTACAATCCATATCCATCCAGTGTTGATCGCCATGCTGTTTGTTATATCACAACAGTGGCAACAGTAAGTAGCTTCTCAAAGAATTTCTTAGTTCGAGTTGGCTTTGCAGCTTTGGCAGTGTGAAAACTGAAATCACCTGGATCGTTTATTTGCACTGAATAGTTCTGTTCATTTACATCTGATAATTGATGTAACAGTATACACACCTTTAGAGAATATAAAACTTGTTCACCAAAACAATTGATGCATAGAGATTCAGATGTACTTCAAGCTTATTTGTGTATATAAAGGCAAACAGTTTGGCAATACGATATGCTGTTTTTATTTATTTCATATAAACATCTCGAACCAGGCCCATTATGTGAGCAGAAGAACAGCTTCTCTTGCTGTGGGAGTTTGCTCACTGACATGTTTCAACTACAGCAGCAGCAGTAATTGGGCGTCTGTCATGAACGTTCAAATCAGTCATATTTTTTTACCCTCCACTCTTGTGTAAAATTATAGAAATATCTAGTTCTACAGCACCATCAAATGCAGCTTCTTGAATGACAGGTTGAAAAAAATTGGAACCTTCATGATTGGTTTGATTAACTGTAGAGCTGTGGAATGTACTAGTTTTCACATGCAGTAAATTACATACTGAGTGTATATCAGCACATTAGTTCATCAGGGTTGGGACAACAGTGACACGTGAATGAACAGTATCATTAGCCTGAGTCAACTACAGTTAAGATACCAAAAATAGACAACCAATATAAAACTTTATTCAACATTTGGGTTTGAGTCTAATCATAAAAACTGTCAGTCATCTCTGCTCCAAGTTCTCACAATTTCTTTTTCTGTAATGACCCTAATATGGTGCTTCAACAAAGCCACTGACTGAATATCCATTAGCCTTTAATGATGGATGTATTTTAGGTTTGGTAAATACTTCTTTAATCTCTTAAAGAAAAGCCCTTGACATGGGTTATGATATATATGAATTATATTTATACTCGTTAATATGACCATTGATAAGATTCTGGGCTTTGGAGGAGAGCCTCCATCTTCCACAGTCTAACGCCACCGAGCTCTGGTCAGGATTAGGAATAATAATTGTTACATTACAATTTTTCCACAATTGAAAAAGAGTGCTATTGAAGTGTGCGACATAAGGTGAAAAGCAGAGAGTTAACAGTTTGTTTTTCAGTAGATTGTCCCACATCACAGAGCCTTGATGCTGAAGTCCATCTTAATGTCTCCCAAACTGGGTTCAAAGGTGAAGCTGTAAGACATCGCAACTCTGCCGTCATCTGAGCTTTCCCTTGGTTGCCTGAAGAAATACACTCCCTGCTTCCTGTGTCGAGCCCACTCACAGTCCCCCTGCAGGAGAAGGAAGGACAATCAAACCATTAGATCTGCCAACAGTCCCAGTGTCTCACCAAACTCTTAATTCCTGCTCACGCTGGCTTTTTACAGAAAACAAGGCAGCTGAAATTGAAGTATTAAGAAACGCCCATTGCTGCTAATTAGGAAAAACTGACACGTGCTTTCAACTTACGAAGACATGGCATTGATCAATATAAGAACACAGTTGTAAACAATTCTACAGTTTAAGTGTGTCATGAATCTGACATCAACTTTTCTTAGAAAACTTCTTAAGAAGATATTGTTGAATGTGGCCCAATTTTGTTCCTTTTATATTGGTACGTAAACAGCCATTAATGCCAATGTTGTATGTAGCAATAGAAAAAACTATAAAATAAGAAAATCTCAGGGAACAAGATGCTCAATTTGTTCAAGAAAGAAATAGGAAAAAAGTTACCTGCTCACTGATAGGTCCAATCAGACCTGCACTGACACTGATGTCATGGGTTAGGTGGTATTCCATCCACAATGCAACACCATGGCAACGACCACCCCTGGAACAGACATTTCAACACAGTTACCAGCTGAGAATGAGTATTGTGCCGTGTCAATCTGTCCATCTGTGTAGGACCACGGCCAAACACAGAGCAAGCTGCCGCTGTTCTGTCTCATCCAGTCTAGACTTCTTACTCTATATTTTTTGTACATACAAAGGTAACTTTTTTATGACTTTGAGCTACTGCCTGCATAATCTTGGAATCCGTCAGCTCTCACCTGATGACAAATTAGCCTCTGGGGGCAATGGGCAATATTTTTTGGCTTCTTGTGTAGACAGCAGATATCCGTGCCATGACGCTTTATTCCATTCACTATACATTGTGTACAGTCTGACTAGTTTCTACTATCACACTTTATTTGGGATTCTTGGGTCCAGACGAAATTTTGCCTTATCTCTGTTAACAGCTGTATATGATAGATAAATTAAAAAGCAGAAAGCAGATGTGTTTGGCTCAATGTGTTCTGCCTCTGTTGGATTCTTTACCTGCGGCAGCCAAAGTCTGCATATTCAGATGCAGAATCTATTTATTTTGATTACTGATGGCATAATGCCAGACAAATAAGATATCAACTCAAAATAAAACTGGTTGGCTATTGACTAACTTTTATCAGGTTGCTTGATGCTTTGTCTGTTAAGGATTCCTCAGTGCTCCACTGTTTATGAGAGGAGAGATGAGACCGTGGCCTGACTTCAGCGTTCGGAGAGGCAAGTTGTGAACAGTGACTTCAACTCCCACTGCACCAACATTCAGTCATCGTCTAATCAAAAGCCACTTTTGTGATTATGATAATAGAAAGAGAGTATACCTTATGAAAGGCAGTGAGCCCTGACTGTTGACGGGCTCCTGAGGGACACACTGTGTGAAGTCAAAGGTCATGGCGGCTGTGGACTGGGTCAGGGCCCGGCACGGGTACTCCCACAGAGGATGGGGCTCTGCCTCACGGGACTCACGGAAATCCAAAGATTGCTGGAGGCACAGAAGAGGTTAGTTATATTTGGACCAAATTAATTTTTTTGTGGAAACTGGGGGACTTGAAACAGCTAATTAAGACACTTATTAAGTATTATACTTTTTTCGGGCTAATGATGGAGACATAAATACGAGTCCAATATTGAAAGAGAATGCAGAAGTATGAAGACATCTTTCTGAAACAAAATGATGCGCCATACTTTTTGAATCCAATTTTAAAACTAACAATTTAGTAGCACTTACATGGCACTTACTTATAGCACTTTGTAGTTTGGCTTTTTTGAAGAAATTGTAGTTTCTTGTTGTTCTGGGTTTGTACCCTCGTGGTTGAATGCACTTATTGTAAGTCGCTTTGGATAAAAGCGTCAGCTAAATGAAATGTAATGTAAAGAAGGATAACACTGAAGCCTTTTCACAGTTGTCAGTTACAGCTATCTTGCTCAACACTGGACCAGTTCCAAAAAAGTTGGCCATATAAATCATTTAGACCTAAAAATAAGAGATGTGAGAGCCCAGGGTCAAAAATTAAAGAGTTATCCTTTAACTTTCGCTAAATATCACACACGCTTTACTGTCCAATGTTCAAACCATCAAACAACTGCAGGATACAAAGCTAACTTTTTCATCCATTACATTGAAATACAGTTCTACGTCTCTTGTGTTTTGGAATCATGATTTACCTAAGACATTTTTCTGTAGTGCAGTTATGAATTATGCGAATATTACTATTTGTCTCATTCTCTACACCTCATCTAATAAAATCCCCTGAAGATGTTCCTTTTCCGTAAAACTCTAAGCAAGCCAATGTAATCATCCCCACACACTCCAGAGAGATGTCTACTTTCAAATGTTCTGTCCCTCTTCTATCATGTATTCTCTATTTTTAGTGTAATACATTCATTTTAGTGGATGTAAAACCTGACAGCTAAGAAAACATCTGAAAGACAGAGAAATGTTACCTGGACCATTTCATCCATGGGTGTAACGTCAAAGCCCTCACAGGTTCCACAAGGTGCTCTAATCCTCCACAAGTCCTAAAAGAAATGGCACAAACAAGTCTCTCAACAGCTAGAATTACCTTTAATAAATATTATTATTCACATCAATTCCTCCAAAACAGAAATCCTTATTACAGGCCCTGTGCCTGCTCTCATCTCTCGATCTCAGCACATGGTTCCCTTTGTGTTATTTTAGACTATAACCTCACTACCTCACTCTCAAGTGTCACGTGATCAACTCTGTCATGCTATTTTTACTTGAGAAATTGTTCTAGAATTAGATCTTACATTTCTTTTAATGAACTTCAAAAAGGTGTGTTAAATGCTTTTATGGTTTTACGTTTTTATTATTCCCTCACCGGCTGTCTGTGTGTTTTAGAATTGATTATTAAGTTATTTTAATCACCTCAGGATTGGACCTCTTATGAAGCTATTAGCTTTTCTCTATGTCTAAGCAGGAGAACAAAGATCACAGGCCTCTGCAACCAGGCCCCTGACCCTCTGGAATAGTTTACCTCAGGAAATCATCTCAAATCTCACTTTTACCAAATGGCTTTAACAAAAAAGTAAGATTGCTTTTCTTTAACCATTACTTTGAACTGCTTTGTGTACTATATTACTTGTAGACTATGGTTTAAAATGATATGTAGTTATTTAATTGGTATTTATTTGTAAGAGGAGTATAAAGGAAATATCAGGATACACCAAGCCCTAAACAAAAATACTGTGAAAATGATGGTGGATGATCTTTGTTCTCCTCTGTCCCACCTGGAACTCCACAACCACCATGTGAAGTGTGGCAGAGGAAGGCAAAATGGTGGCGTTGGGCTTCAGGAGACCTGCCAGGGCGGTGCGACAATACCAGAAGTACAGTGAGTGCCAGGGTAGGAGGCTAGTGCCGAAGTACGGTTCAGCCATCAGGACAGAGATCTGTAGGAGACAGCATAAATTCGATCATCCTGCTGTTTGGGTCAGTTACAAAACTACACAGTATATATTTGGTTATTGTTATGCTATGAAATTGGTTGAATTCCAGCAAATGAAAAAGAGCTGAGGCAGCATTAATATTTTTCTGGGCTACAGGCAATAAACACAACATCTAAATGTAGCGCAATGTTAACCACATTTCAATGAGAAACTAAAGAACATGCAAATAAATGTTTCCTTCCACTTCATATACATATTCAGGTGATTATTGTCAGAAGGTTTATTACTACACATTTCACATTATCCATTGTTGATAAATTGTCTTTACCTGTTTTTCTATCGTATTCTACAGATTTCACCAGATGTCGTTTGTCCTCTGCAGTTTATTAATCAGTACATTGATTGGTGATGTTGCTACTGTCTAATATCTGGCTCCTCTTTGACTCACTGTTACAGCCTGTGGCTTTAATACAAAGCTGGTTAAGTGACAAAGCAACGATGCAGACCAGAGTTCATTGAATGTTAATACCAGAAAAGAAACAGCAACAAACAGCATTTCACTTGAGGCTTGTTCCACAAGTACCTGTTCTCCTCCAATGTCATTCCTGGTCAGCTGGTCAGGCCTCATCTCCAGCAGCTCAACTCCTTTTATCGAGTTGACCTCCAACACCTGCACAGAAACAAGGTGTAGTATCATGAGCACTTCTTAAACTGCTAGAAGCTGACTTTTCTGTGACTCGCTGGCTAGATTCAGGCTTTCAACTCCTGTTCAGCTGTGTATCTCTCTGGCTGAAGACTACAGTCATGTGCAGTGAGAGCACGGCCAGGTGCACATAGGCAGGAAGGGACAGACAGGTACTAACTGAGTCTTGTGATTTTTTCTGTTTTGTCAGAAGACTGTTTATTGATGGCGATTGGGACAAATAAGTGTTTGAAAAAATGAATTACACACCCTAAAGTTTGAAGTACAATAAAGAGTTGTCATTTACCTGCTGGATAACCTGTTTGGACATTCTGGAGTTTTCCAAACCAAAGACCTAAGCAGCAGCAGAAGGAATACCTTTGCATTAACAGAGTCTGTTTGGAGAAGGTGCAGTTAAGGTTCACATGCTCAAACAGAGTACCTTTTTGGCTCCGAGCATGCGAGCAAACACAGGAAGCAGGCTTCCATCACTGACACTGAGACACAGGCTGTCCTCTCTCAGAACCTGCAGGTGGCACAGACAGAAACATGTCAACAGGCATATCCATTAATTCATTAACAAACTCTCTGGACTCCGGTGCACCTTGACTTACACTGCGCAGTGCACTGACGTAGCTCTCTGTACGCCGTCTGTCGTTTAGTTCACCAAACCGAGGCCGAGTCCATACTAAGTGAGCCTGGCAGGTACAACATGGCCGAGACGAAAGAGCTTTAGTCTGGGACTCTGGAGTCTGTTGGCTGAGAACATGAATATGCAGATATTAATTTAGAGGGACAGTCATTTTCTCTCATCTGCTGTAACACTCATTTCTATCGAAACATGTATATTTTGTCTTCTAACTGTACATGATTATTTTTGGTCCAATCGTGATCAAGCGATCATGCCTGTGGTAAAGGTTAGGCTGGTTTAATGACCTCAAGATGGAGTTCTCGCTGATCTTGTCTTGCGCCCCTGTGGCGAGAGCTTGTCCGTTGTGTGCGTGCGAACATGATCCTAGGAGGATAACTTACATTTAGCCTAAAAACATGATGTCAATGACGTCGTTTCGGGATGAATTTGAATTTCAGGGCTTACGGATCAGCATAGGAGCAGCATAGAAACAATTTGCTTTTTTTCTGTTTATTTTTTTAAATGTTTGACGAAATTTTCGCCATTTACTTCAATTGTATTGGATTTGGCTGCAGCACGGTTCACCCCTGACTATCCAAAAGTGTTTTTTGAACTCAAATACTTCATCCACCCCTTCAACTGCATAGTTGTGAGTAGATTATCACTGAATTTTCATTTCTGGGTGAACTTCCCCTTTAATTCTGAATTAGTCACCTGTAAAGACTGTCAGTAAGCCGCTGGATTAGTGAAGAAATAAAAATTATGTTCTGGCTCAGGGAGTAGAGCGAGTTGTACTCTAATCAGAAGGTCGGCAGTTCGATCGCAGTCTTGGTAGTGTTCTTGGGCGAGATACTGAACCGCAAATTGCATAGAAAAGGTGCTGCACATAGATGCACTGTATAAATGTTTGTGTCAATGGATGAATGGCAAAAATGGTACTGGAAAACACTTTGAGTGGAATGTGCTATATACATACAGAGCATTTACCATTTATCTGTAATTCATTCAGTGAAAGCTGGACAGGTACTGGGGACTGTGTGATACCACTGAAAGCCCCACAACAGCCAATAGGAGAAGTTTGTAGTGAGATTATTTGGTCATTAACTGATGCTCTTGTACCTGGAGAGCACACAAGGAACCTCTCACCTCGGGTTAGCAAAACAAGCATTACTGTGTCACTATTCAGTGAGGTAGGAGGCACAGAATATCCACTTATACAGCAGAGCAGGAAATATACAGTATGTATCTGAGCTGTTTCACCTGGGAGACTGCAGACTGTACCACAGACTGTAGTCATCATGGGAGACAGTCAGACTGAGCTCCTCTCCTTCAGTCACCCCCCTCTCCACAGGCAGGAAGTACACACTCTGCATCCAGTGGTCCCGCCACTAAAACACACCAGAGCATTAACAAAGTGGTTAGGGTTAGGGTTCGGTGCCTGAATCACAGCATCATAACCTTATTTCCTATAACTCACCGGAGCCATCTTTGGCTGTGTGTATGTCCAGCTTGGCGCCATGGTGCACACGATGCTTCCACTGGGATCCATGTCAAGGTCCCACCAGGACAGGACCACTTGCGCTCGACCACCAGACTGAGCCACAAACTGGGAGGAGTGGGACTGGAAGGCACTGCTCACAGGCTTACTGAAATCCACACTGAAGGGGGAAAAGATGGGGTGCATGAGGAGGGGAAGTAAAATGGAATTAAAAAATGTTGAAAGAAAACAGTGTCGATGATTTGTCATCTTTCTCCTTTTCATACCTAAACATGGTGCAGAGAGGGCCCAGCGGGGTGAAGCTGTTAGGGGATACCTGGCTCAGCTGGATGTCACACACCGAATGGGCTCCGGCACAGCAGCCCACAGCGGGTGGCGGGACCAGACGGGTCCCTTCCACCTCCACCGGCTGCATCTGAGCCCAGCTCCACAGCAGCTCCGACTCCACCAACTGAGCGTAGACGGTGGCCCGATGAGGAACAGCCTCGCAGCCCTCCTGCAGGTTGGAGGGACACAAACACTGTTGGTGAATTTCACTCTTTTGACTCATGGTAACATAGAAAGATACAAGTGTAAACATACACACCTGGACAAGGTTTTGATGAGCATGTTCATAGCTGGGCAGAGCTCCTTCACCTATGAGCTCTGTATCAAACAGCTCTGTTATTAGGACGTTGGCCTTCATCTGCATATCCCCATCTGTAATAAATCACAAATACAAAACCTCTCATGAGAATGTAGACAAAATTCGCACTGACCAGTGTTAATTTCGTTGACGAAAACGATAACGAAAAATATTCGTTAACGACCTTTTTCCCATGACTAAGACGAGACAAAGACGTAACGAAAACGGATGTTTGAAAATAAAAACTATGACTAAATCTATTTTTACTTTCGTTCACGAGACGAGACGAAAATGTTGGTGGTTGACTAAGTCCCAATATTTTTTAAAACATCATCGTATCAGGCCGTCATGAAGTATCAGGAGCGGGCGAGTGAGTCTGTGTGTACAGACACACAGACTCACTCGCCCGCTCCTGATTGTGTGTGTGTGAGTGGTCCCGAGGCTCCGCCCCCTTTCCCCGCGCACTCGCTCAGAGAGACACGGTGAGATCAGAGCTTGTTCACGTGTAGCAGCCTCTCAGTGACTGACTGATTCTTAACTATGGAAACAGTGAGGCGCTGATCTCTGGTCTCAGCTGATCAGAGATCAGCGCCTCAGCTTCTTGATCAGAGCAGAAGCTGCAGTTGGTTTCTACCGAGCTGCAGTGTCTGTGTTCGCCTCCAGTCTGACCTGCTCTCCCTTCTTGTTTTCACATTTAAAACTAAATATATATGTTTAAGCTATTAGGTTGCAGCTATATGTTTTTATAGAAAAGGAGTTTAATGTGGCTATTAAATGTGACTAAAACTAGACTAAAATGGAATTAGTTTTCGTCGCCGAAAACTAGACTAAAACTAAGAAGGATAAAAATGACTAAATGTGACTAAAACTAATATGCATTTTCGTCAAAAGACTAAGACAAAATCTAAAATAGCTGCCAAAATTAACACTGCCTCTGACAAATATCAACTACAGAGACACAACCACATGACAATATTCAGAGTGTGTGTATAGGTGTCCGAGGTGTGTCCGAGGTGTGTGTGTGTAGTTTCTGACCAGGCCCCACAGTGACATCAGTAGAATGTTTGTTGATTATCTTGATCCTGTCAGAGAAGCCGTTCTTCTCCACGATGCACTGAGCAGCTTTAGCCATGGGCTTAAAAACCTGCAGCCACAAAGGAAACAGAGACGACATCTGAAACTCCAACTGCTGAGGGCTAGGACGATTAGTTGGTTAATCAATTGGCAAAGTTTTGATGGTTGATAAATATAAATGATTTATCCATAAAAGCTGCCGGACATTCCCTATTTCCAGCTGCTCAAATGTTTTTTGTTTTGTATCAAATCAAATAAGTAAAGCCATCTATTTGAGTTTCCGAGTGTTGTTTTTTCCATTTCAAGATATCACTGTGAAAGAAATTATAGGAGGAATTTCTCAGGAATACTTGTCATTTTATACAACTAAATTTAACTGTTAACTTAATCACAAAATTATTTAAAAATTCATTACCCAAGAGAATGATTTCAGCATGAGTGGCATGCTACAGAACAAACATACTGGGAAAACTGGTGTTTTGAATGTTAGATCAACACAGCTGTGTTACCAATTTGGGACAGAACCAGACTTTGCATCTATTTATACACTCATACAGTCCACTCTCAGAAAACTCTGGCAATAGGGTGAAACAGCTAATAGGGCACCACTATACCCTAAAGAGCTCATAGTACCATATCACCCCACTAGAGCACTGCGCTCCCACAACTCAGGCTTACTTGTTGTCCCTAAAGTCTCTTAAAGAGTAGGAGCAGGAGCAGGAGCCAGAGCTTTCAGCTATCAAGCTCCTCTCCTGTGGAATCATCTCCCACTTTCAGTTCGGGAGGCTGACACCCTCTCTAGGTTTAAGAGTAGGCTAAAAACCTTTCTTTTGGATATATCTTATGTATTGAGCTGGTTCAGATTTGTCTTTAACCTGCTTTAAGTTATATTGATGTAGGACTAGAACGTCATAGAACATATGACGCATAAAGCTTCTCTTTCCTCCTCTTCATAATAATAATGTATCATCAGTACATGTTGCTGACTTGACTTCTTCCCTGGAGTCCTTGTGCTTTATTGTTGTAGATCCAGGATCAACACTGTAGCCACATCGTGGATCGTGATCACCGTGGCAACTGATCTTGGATTATGATTACAACTAGATTGCTCAGATATATAATATGCCTACATATACTACCATTTCTAGCAATACCTCCATCATAACAATTCTCATTAATGCTCCCTTCATCTCTGTCAGACATTCTCTTATGTATAAATATTTTAAACATTGATAGACAGGTCCCTTCATGTTAGACACTGTCTTTTCTAATGAATGTGGTAAATATGTTGTTGACATGATCTGTTACAGACAGCATCTAATTCACGTCTGTTCATCCTGGGAGAAGGATCTCTTACTTGTAGGTCTCATGAAATTTCTATCTTTTTTTCCTGTTAAAATGTTTTTTGTTGGCAGTTTTTCTTCAATCTTGTCGAGGTCTCAGGGAAGAGGATGTTGCAGCTTGTTAAACCCTATGTGTCAAATTGTGTTTGTGAAAATGGGCTTTACAAATAAAAATTGATTGAGTTAGCTGAAAATAATAAATAATTACTGCGATATGGCAAAAAATATGTTGTGTGAGACCAGTGACCTTTTCGAATGTTTGAGTGTCAATAAATGAGTATGTACCAGCACGAAATATGGTTTACCTCTCGCCTTACATTCCCTATTGATAGCATTGAATAATGGTCAGAAAATTGTGAGACTGACAGAAAACTAGAAGACATGATGGCCACTGCTGTGACTGACACAGAGGCACAAAATTAAAGTACAGTATCCATTGAAGCACAAATAAGAGGAGTATGTGTACCTCTACAGCATAGCAGAAGTCAGCTCCAGCAGTGAGGGCCATCATGGACAGTAGACCTGTCCCTGTCCCAATGTCCAGGATGATGACCTTCTCACCACGAGCCTTAACCCTGGCCACAGCCGCCCGGATCCCCTGGTAGTACTTCTCATTCTGAATGGGAGTTAGGAGGTCAGCTGTGCTTTAGGAATGTTGACTGCTTGTTGTAGTGTGCAGTCCGTGTTGTTTTGTCTACATCCAAACAGTACTTTCAAATCTTATAAAGTTAAAAAAATAACATGTTCTCCAAAACTTACCCTGTCGTGATCATGCAGCATGTCCGCGTAACAGGACCTGAAAGATAAACATGCTGCATCAGTGTCTAATGAAAATTAAGAAGATGAAATTCAAGAGACAAACCAAATGTCAAAGTCAAGTTAAAATCAGTCAGTGTCTGAGGTCTTTGGGGAACTGGACCAAGTCCCGATACATGTCATGTGAACAGAGGGCGGATCCAGCAGCGGGGCACTGGATTCAGCTGAATTCTGATTGGTTCCTTTAGTTTATATTTTTTATAAACTACTCACTAACAATACAAACAATAAATGACAATTACTTCAACTTTTGAACTCCCAAATCTTTTTTTAGAGGTAACAATTGAAAATCAGAATACCTTCAGCGATATGTAGCTTTGCTCTAAGCTACAGAACTAACAGTAAACAAGGAATGACTTAAATGTTCACCTTCCTGAATCAGGAATTGGGCATGGGTTTTGGACATACAATTGGCCCCTCAATGTAAATGGTGGCCAATTTAAGTCCCCTGCTTTAAAACAACCTAGATCCGCCACTGTGTGAACATGAACCGTGAAAGTACCAACACTGCTGCTTCAGCACAAACTCCACATCTTCTCTGTGTTTTCATACTGAACGTGAGTTCTCCATGACTGGCTCCAGCATCAGTTCTGCTCTACCTGGCTATCTCCTGGTGGAAGTCGTACTCCTCACTCTCCTCCACCCAGTCCAGAGCCCCGGTGGTCGGGTTGGCTCTCCCGCTGAAGGTCTTCATTTATTCTGACGCTCCGTTGAGCTGTGACACGTTAGATTAAAGTCCTGTTTTCTGGAGGGATATTCTACACAAGTCTGTAAAAACACTGATTCACAGAAGCGTTGCTTCAGTGGAGGCGGCCATTTTTGTCACAGACGTCAGAAACTCTTCTAGTTCTTTGTTGTTTAAAGGGCTGGTATAAACGTTTGAGGTGCGTTACCGCCCTCTGCTGGAGAGGAGTGTGCAGCAGAATGACTGTTCAATCTAATTGGATTCAATTCTTACTAATTCCAGTGTTTTTCGAAAAAATCTGAATATATCTGTGTAACCTACATCCCCTGAACTTACATGCAGCGTGTCTCTGGTACTCAGTGTGTGTTGACTGCTTCAGTGCCTGTCTCTACCTTTATATATACAGTCTCTATGGTCTCTACCTGGGTGGTGCGTAACTGGATGTGTTTTATAAGCTTTTTAGTAGCATGCTACTGGAATCAGAACCTTACCTCACCTTTCTTATCACAACTAAGATTTTAAATGAAACAAGTTGGGTGAAAAACACCATGTTGATAAGTCACATTTGAATAAAGGGCTTTCTTAACTAACAGTGTGAATTTTTTTTTATAACCAAATGTGAACCTTTTAAAGTAGACCTACATTCAGTAGATGATTTCATCAGTCCCTCTAAATTCATCAAACCACAATAAATTGCAAACACATAGATATCATTCCCCTAAATATGCCTGTTTTACATCAAGATCCATGAATGGTTCTCTGGTAAATCTGTGGAAAACGACCCAAAAAATAACTATCTTTCGTTGTTGAAGAGAGTGATCAAAAAAGTTCTGGATCTGGATTAATCTTTGTTCATCTTTTTTGAGTAAATGAACAAACGGACCCTTTCTCACCTCCTTTATGAAAGTGAGAAGATGCTCAGCTTAATGGTACGGAAGGTGTTTGGTTGAATACAATTTAGATTCATTCTAAAAGGGTGATTTTTGATTGGTTGATTATGTATACAGCATGATAGCTATTGTATAGTATGTTATAACATTTCTTACATATGAATCTACAATAAATATGTGTATACATGTGTATACATGTGTATATATATATATATAATGTTGTATAATGAAGACAATAAAAAACATCAACTTGCAGCAATTATATTCAATAATATGATTGACTTTACTTCAGCATTTATGTACATTTATTTAGGCATTTGTTAAAAAGAATTTACAATGTGACATTATACCTTAAAACCTAAATATCCTTTGAAATACCAATATGGAAACACATCACATAAATACAATAAATACTTAAAAAAACAATCTGATTTAAAAGATCCTATAAAAACAACATGGTAAATGGTAAATTTGGAGAAAATAAAAGTACAGAAAGAGAGAGATTAATGACAACATATTTATATATTTTAAATGGATCATTATAGGTAATGAATCAGCAGCATATGTTCGTCAGGTAGGATGGTTGACAGTTTCAGAGTCCTCACTAAATACTGTACGTGTAACTTATATTACAACCATCATCTCTTAATTCCCCAAAAAGCATCTGTGCACTTTAAGAGCTTCATTCCTCTCCATATGTACATGATGCTGTGAAATTATACCCGAAATTAGCACAATGTTTCATTCTGATTAAATTGTTTACGCCCCTCTATCTGAATACATATAGCATGACCCTGAGGCTCAAAATGAGATAAAATGATGCATCACATATATGAACTGATGAGACCAGCAAAGACCAGCTCAATACTCTCAATAAGAATATGAATCCCTATCAAAGACTTTGAGGGGGGTAATGAGCAGCTCCCTATATGAATGATGTGCTTTACACTAGAGTGCCAAGCCGGGTGGTAGGGAGGAAATTAAAACAATAAATTATCGCTGGATAAATAATGAGAATACAGGTTGAATACAGGTTGTCCATCCATCAACATAGCGTGAGTTATAGCAGGAACAGATTCATCAGGATTTTTCTCCTCTGCATTTTTAGTATATCAACTAGCTAAGGGGACTTGGTTTTGATAATCCATCAGAGGATCAAGTCCACCCTGATTAGAATGAGAAAAATGGAGTACGGGCCAAAGTTTAAATTGTAGTCATGCACACTTGGCAGTGGGCAGACAGAAGGCCATGGTCGTGGGAGGCACCAGGATGTCAGTGAAGATGGGCCGATATCCCGCCGGCAAAGGGGGGGCGCTCTGCTCCAGCAAGTCCAATACAGCCCCTCTGATGTCCCTGGACACATCACCCCGGATGTCCAGCAGTACAGACACATGTTCTTCACTGAGAGAACAGAAAAACATGCAGATGTAAGACCTTAATTAACAATGTGTTTGAATTTACAAATATTGCGATACTTAACAGCTAATATCAGGTAATTCAGTAACAAGGATCTGGTTTGACATGGATCACACTGTGATGAAAAATGGTCTTTAACCAATGCACACAAAGAGCAGGACAGGCTGAAAAGCATCAGTCAGGGGAGAGCAGTGAGGTCAGGTTACCTGATGTCAGGATATTTGGCTGCGAGTCCTGACACTTCCAGAGTGAGCATGGCGGTGTCTTTGAGTCGGATGAAGTCAGCAAGGACGGGTAGTAAGGCCAAAGGGTTCACCTCAGGTGCAGAGCCATCGCCCTCCTACACAGGCACATAGTTACTGTACACACCTGAGTTTGACTGATTAGGGTGTTGTGAATGTTGCCATTGGCTACTGTGGAGACGTTGTATCACTTAATATAATAATTTATTTTTTAATCACACAGATACGTTTAAAAAACTCTACTTCAGTCAATATAACTCCACAGTGAAACCTTGCCACTACCATTATTAACCCAGATTAAAAATGTCTGTATTTCCGTAAATTAACATCAGAATTTTCCTCAGTCAATGTCACGTCAATCAAACATGAAAGATGAAAATCGGAGACAATCAGACACAAACACCATAACACTGCAAAGGGCTGGTTAGTGGTTAATGAGAAAGGGCTCTGAACTCTAGTGAACATCAGGTGAGCTTGACACTTGTGATGTCAGTACCGCTCACCAGGCTGTGGAGGATTTCTCTGAACAGCTGGTCATCCTGAACCATCTGCTGAGCAAGCTGCCTCCGCTCATCTGCGTTGCGACACACAAGCCTCTTCTGCATCAGAGCCCTGACGTACTCCACCACCATCAGCCACTGGGCCTCCTCCTGCAGACGCTGCAAGACAATACACCTTATTATGTCGGGCAGGTAATAAACTACTTTAAGGTTTTGTTGACACAATATCATCCTCTGATATGAAGTAAGAGCAGTTTGACTGAGCACATACAGGACGTATTGCTGTAACACTGAGACATGACTCAACATAAGTATTATTTACATTTTAGGAAGACATCTAAGCCTATTAAACTTGTATTTTCTTAAAATAAAACCTTATGAATACTGGTGTAAAATGTCATTAATAATTAAACAACCTAAAAACATTGAGTGAATATAGTGGAGAATTGAAGGAGTGGCCTGCAGGAATCAAATCAAATCAAAGTTTATTGTCACAACTAAAGAGGAGAATCCTCTTTAGTTTATTCTGTTATAACTCTCACAGCCTATAACAGAATATCTATTTTCTTTCGTCCAGCTTTACCCGAAAGAAGTGCAGTACAGCTAAACTACGATATCTCACTGCGGGTGGAAACAGAGCAGAGCAGTGACCTGTCGGCAGGGCAGCCGAACGCGGCCGTACAGCTCCAGGTGTTGTTCCAGGACATGGCAGATTTTGGGGGTGGGGTCTCCCTGGACCAGCCAGGGTCGGGTCAGCAAGCCTGGGAGGAGAGGCTGGAGGTCCAAAAGGAGCCGATCCATCACCAGGCGACATGCTCGTCTCACCGCACGGTCCAGAGCTGCCAGCGGGTTGGGCGGGGTCCGAGAAAACTGTCCCGCTGAGCGTGATGACTGCTGCTGCTGCAGGCTCTCTGTGGACTTTCTGCGTCATAAACAAGAACACACAGCATGTATTTATAAAAAAGCTGAGATTTGATTCTGCTTTTTCTCTTGGTTATTCCTTTCATTGTGGGAGAAACACTGTATAAACTGCACAAACTAATATTATTCTCCTTACGTAAAGTTACAGTCTCCAAGCTGCACACAGTGTATGAAGAGTGAAGACACTGTCTCTTTAGAAGGATATGTGATGCTGACTGAATGATACTAACCCACAGTAGGTCTGTGGAGCAATGAATCTATACTGTGCCATAATCTTACTTGAGAATGATGCAGTTGCTGATAGACGCCAGCAAGTAGTGGAGGTAGAACTTGTTTTTGTCGTTGCTCGGAGCCCTTCGATGTTCTTTCCCGAATTCCACCAGAGCTTCCCGAAACCTGGAGGTGAAGAAATGTGAAGACAAGAGGTGGTGAACTGCAGCAGAGCAGCTAAGTATAAAACAGGAGGCAGGTATGTATAAATAAACACATAAACACACATACACACACACACACACACACCAACACACACACAAACCCACCTGTTCAAAAGGTTCTCCATCTCATACAGTCCCATCTGTATTGTCTGATCTCGAAGGGATTCTCCGATCATAAGAGCCACCCGGGCGTTCTCCTCCAGCATCTGTCACAGTCCCGCAAACAGAACAAGGCCACAGAAAGTGTAAAGGGTATTGTGGTGCTGAAAATTGGCTACAAAGTTTTAAAAGAAATTAATTTAAAGATGCAATAAGCACAGTGTCATTACAGAGTGTGACTCCAGGCAGTGGACAGGGATGAAGAGAATTTGCACCAGTATCTCTCATCATGATGTCTGGACAGTTGACTGCTTCGGTGTGAAGTTGTACTGAATGCGGTTTGAATGGCACTTAAAGTGAATGTTGGTGTCACAGCTCTTATTGCAGGCTCTCTGCGTGTATGTTCAGGATGTGGTTGTTGTATTTTCTGTCTTGTGCTGCATATTGTATACCTGTGTGATGATGGTAGGCAGGCTGGTTTGGTAGAAACCTTCATGGTCTGTATCTGGTTCCTGGTCTCTCTGCCAGTCTTGGAGCTCCACCTGTAGAGCTTTGTGCATCCACTCTGACACACTCTTCTATAACAGCAGCAACATGTATACACAGTTAAAGACACCACCAGGTTAGTGATTAAAGTAGTTTCACTGAGTCCTGACTTTTCCAGAGACAAACTGGTATTATTTTCACAGGTAGTCGATACATCGCCCTTTCCCAAAAGACAGATTTTTGGTGAACAAACAAAGTAAAGTGTTTGTGAATATGACCTATGATGAGGGTTGAACAAGAAATGGGTCAGAAACATTAGCTAAATCAGGAAGATAATTCTATATCATGCTCTCCTTCTCCTATCAGATTACTGTGGGTGTTTGCTGTTATCCAATCAGATTTGGCCACAGTCTTGTCTCAATCAGTCAATCTTAGCTGGTGTCAAACTTTCAATCTGGTCTCCTCTCTCTTTGTGCCAGCTGTCATTTCAGTGATTTGCTGTGACCCTACTCCTACCCATCCACCTCCAGTATCAATATCCAGTCACAGGCTCTGGTTTCTCCTCAACAGGATACAGGTCACTGATGGGAAAACTTGAGAAAAATAAAAAGTTTGCGGTCAACTCACCCGAACACTCTGCACATATTTGCCCTGCAGCCGCTCGAGGCCCTCGGTGGAGATGAGAGGTCCCAGCTCTTCTTTCTCCATCTCAGTCACCAGCTCTGGATGACCCATCATGTCTGGGCTGCCAAAACAAGACTGTCTCACTCAGAGCTTTTGATGGTTAAAAATACCTCATTCAAATTTGTTATTTGTCCATTTATGTAACTGCATTTGGGTCCTAAGCTTAAACCTGTGACAGTTGCCTACGTGCAATTGTACAACTCGTAAAGCTACATGGACCTGGATGAAACACAGCACATATAATTACAAATAATTGTTTTGCCACGTTACTAAACATTGAACTTGGTCAGAACGAGTCGAGACTCTATGGGACTTGTAACACTGTCATAGGCTATATATGTCTTTAACCTTCGAGCAGTGGAAGAGAGTGATGTTTTATTCTCCACTGTTTTAAAGGCTTGAAGATGTAATAATATGTAAAGATTAGAACAATTTGTGCCACAGAACCCTTTTACTCTTCTACTGTCTTTAACCTTGAAAATGTAAGAAACCCGTTTGACAACAGATCTGTTTTACGTATTTGTCATCATACATGCTTCTATAGATGCTTGTCAGGGGAAAGGGCCAGAGAATACAAATCAGAGGCTGTTTTTAAGTGAATTAGCTTCGATTGGTTGAGTGTTGCCAAAAGCTGCTACACTACACATCAACAATAATGTGCACAAGGAACGACACAAAGACAGCAAGACAAAATAAAAAAAAGCCTCACCTGTTATAGATGTGTAGCACCCAGTTAAGCACGGCAAAGATTTCACCACTCTCCAAGTCCCAGCTGCTAACCTACGCCACAAATATCAGTTACATGTGTGTAGTGAGATCTTTTCAAATGAATACAAATCAGAAATGTAATTAGCTTAGAGAAAGAAATAGCTCTAATAGTTTATGTAATTGTTCAGAGAGATGGGTGATAAGTCCACATATTAATGAGTGACCGAGGGCAGCCTTGGTCTCCTTCTGTCCCATCACTCACCTGTGCCAGGTGAGCATGTAAACAGCGATGGCTGGCCCTCAGGTATGCTCCTGTGAGTCGGTAGTGGGGTGGCACACAGTGCTCCAGCAGGTGGCGTACAGTGGCCAGGTCAGCCATGGTGGCGTGCTGGAGAGCAGCGAGGTGTCCTGCCAGACCTGGGCCACGCGTGTGCAGGTAGGACACGCTACGGAACCGCGCAGAAACCGCCTCCTCTAGTACCTGGTGGGGGATACAGAGAGAACACAGTCAGTATTTTGAATCTAAAGGTGAACTGTCATGTATCAGTTGGCTCTGACCTGGAAGAAGCATGCTCTCCAGCTGCGAGGTCGTCCAGGAGGCAGGGGCCTGCTGCTGCTCCTGGTGCCCCCTCTGTCCTCCAGCAGAGCTTGGTCCAGGGCTTCCTCCCGCTCCACTATCCTCACTGCCGACACAAACGGTGTGGGGTTTTGTCGGGCCAGAGCCAAAGCACTGCTCACCACTGCCCAGAGCTCCTTACCTGCAGGGACAGGGTGGATGTTGAGGAAGTTAGACACTCATCCTGGAACTGGTCTTTTTTCATTAATGCTGCTGATATTCATAGCACTCACTTTCTCCCTGGTTTTATAAAGGTTACACATAAGATTTTGTTTTATGTTATTGTCTTTACATACATTTTCATTAGGCAGCCCCTCACATTAACATGTTGACAGATGTTGAGCAAAGAATATATAGGGCCAAAGGGACGGCGGCTTGCTTTAGGGAAGCAGCTGAAGTTCAGATCTCTTTCTCGTCTCAGAGGTCACGGCGAACATTGTGTTGTTAGAACTGACAATGCTAAGTATGACGAGTTGGTTGCCAGACACAGGGCCTGAAAGAAAGGTACATGCCTATCAAGACTGCTGGTCCATCACTCTCTAAAGCCTTGCATGCACTGGGTATCAACGAGTTGGGAGAGGAGCCATCGCAAACATCACTAAGGCAGCAGAGAAAGCCTTGAGATGGCTCTGGATCAGGAGAGGAGATCCATGAGGAGGAGCACACTCACACAAGTCAACATCTAATCCACCACAGCTGGGTCATCTGGGCAAGGCTGTGTCTGATAAGAGCCGAAAAACCCAATGATCCCAGGTTACATCCCTGGTGATGGGTTCAGGAGCAGCCAAGATGCATCAAGAATAATATGAATATTGAAAATAATAATATAGCAGTACATCCTCCCTGGATCCAGTCAGCAGCTGAAGCAGCAGCTGAAGCAGCAGATAACTCCAGGTGAATGCTAATGATACACTGTGTCAGCTGTATGTATACTGCAAATACAAATCTCTGCCAGTGTTCTGTTATGAGTTTGTTCTGCTGCCCCCAAGTGGCCACCCACAGCTCCAACACCATCATTAAGTTTGCTGATGACACAACTGTCATAGGCCTGATCACCGGCGACGATGAGAAGGCCTACAGAGAGGAGGTCAGAGCCCTGACATCTTGGTGCCAGGACAACAACCTCCATCTCAACGTCAGCAAAACTAAGGAGCTGATCGTGGACTACAGGAAGAGACAAGGAGTTGAACACGCCCCCCTCTCCATCAACAGGACCACGGTGGAGCGAGTCAGCAACTTCAAGTTCCTCGGGGTCCACATCACTGATGACCTCACCTGGACCCATCACACAGACTCCATCAGGAAGACTGCCAGACAGCGGCTCTTTTTCCTCCGCAGGCTGCGGAGGCTCCACATGGACTCCAGGATTCTCTGCAACTTCTACAGGTGCACCACAGAGAGCTTCCTGACTGGCTGCATCACCTCCTGGTATGGCAGCTGCACCGCCCTGAGCCGTAAAGCTCTACAGAGGGTGGTGAAGTCCGCCCAACACATCACCAGGACGGCGCTACCATCCATAGAGGACCTCTACATCCCGCGGTGCAGGAAGAAGAGCAGCCGTATTATTAAAGACCCCTCTCACCCTAGTCATACACATTTTTGCTTGCTGCCGTCTGGCCGGCGGTCCCGCAGCATCCGGCCCGCACCACCAGGCTCAGAGACAGTTTCATCCCCCAGGCCATAAGACTTTTAAACTCCTCTGAACTATAATAACTCCACCATACTAGCACTGTGACATATTTGCACCATTGCACAAATTGCACTTTGTTGTTTTATTTCTCTTCAGCTGTTTTTATATATATTCAGATATATACTTTATTTTAAATTTTGATATTCTATTTTATTCTATTTTATACTATTTCTATTTTATTTTTTTAGGTTGTAATTGAGCATTGTTAGAAGAGAGCCTGTGACTCAAGCATTTCACTGCCAGCGACTGCCTAATGTTATTGTTGTGCCTTTGATAAATAAAAAATCTTGAATCTTGAATCTTGAATCTTGAAGTCTATTAAATTAATATAATTTATTTTGTAGACATATATAATGAATAGACCTGTCCATGGTGTAATGTATTGGTGCCATTTCAGAGAAAGAAAGAAAAGATCAGTACTATGTTATATCCTGAAAACAAGGTGTTCTTTCAAGCTATTACATCTATAACAACTTTTCTTCTTAATAATATATGATTTATCTATAAATGCCCAGCTAATCAATGAGAAGAGACATTACCTCCTAATGCTCATACTTCTTCCTTTGGTGTATGTGCAGACTCATCACAGCATCATACACAGTCCTCATTAACAGCATAATCTCACCATTGTCTCAACCGAAGTGTTAAGCAGAATTTAATCAGATGAGCCATACTCATTCATTTAATGTTCTCTGCACTTTGTATCATTCAAACATGAGTTTGACTTTTATGAATTCATCACAAGATAACAACAACAAGATTAATAGTATATTCTTGTTGTAATGTGATAAATTTGTATGTCATAATAAAAATACAAAAAATATTTTGTTATAACGAGTAAAACATCTTAGTAAAAAAAAATCACCTCACAAACTGATAGTGATCCATTTTTCATTTTCTGGCAATTCCCCTTTATCCTTTGTATTCAAAACTATTTACTTTTATCACTTTAAATAGATAAATTAACTGAATAACATTTTAACATTTTACCAAAATAGGCAAAACAAATTGTTTAACGTCATTTTAACCCATACAGCTATCAAGAACTATCGTGAATAACAATCATTCAGATTTATATCCTGTCTAATCAAAAAGGAAGAAAACATGTGCAGGTTGGTGTAAAACAAATACAGGAAACTAAACTACAATACAAATAAGTAGTGCTGTATTATACTGTATAGTTTGTTTTGTTTTAGAATGAGTCAAATTGAACGGAACTAATATTACTGAGTAAACTGAGATGATGTTCTCACCCAAGGCATCTACAAGCCGCCCAACACCACAGAAATATTTGGCCACCAGCTCTTTGTCTTCACCGCTGATTGCACTTCCTGCCGTCCCAGCAGCCCCATGGAGCTGCCAGAGGATGTCGTCCTGCCAGCGCTCCAGATCCATCAGCCGGGCGTGGGCCTCCAGTAGTCGGCGGGATTCCACCAGACGCTCAGTCTCTAACACCAGACTATGCACTGTGAAGAACAAGATAGGGGAGGAGGGAGAGAGAACTTTCATTCCTCTAAGTGTCAACAATTTATGCAACCTTAGTTTCGAGCAAAAGAGGTTCTACATTGCACTATAACCATTTGAGGACGCAGGGATGTTTCTTAGAGAATTACTCTTATTTTCTTTGGTTCAGCACAGAACAAGAATAGCTGGGTAAAATGGTTAGAAGTCATTACAATTCAGATGCTTTATATTTATGTTTGCTATATTTTAACCATATGGACATTTGTAGGTGGATATCTCAAAATGTAAGATTAAGAGTAAAACTAGCAGACTTGACTCAGTATCCCTCTGTCACAATCTGAACTAGAAACATCAAACTGACGCACCGCCAACCAGTGCAGTCATCTTAAAAATGTGTTTTCCAGATTCATATAAGGTTACCATGACCTTTACATTTGACCACTGACATCTAATCAGTTTATCATTGAGACTGTATGAAATAAAAAAAAATCCCTCAAGGCATTCTTGAGATTGTACATTCACAAGGCAATACATGTGTTTTGTGAGGTCACAGTAGCAGTGCCTTTGGAAGCCAAAATCTGGTCATTTGAGTCAATGTTTGAGCCAGATGTAATACAATTTCCCTTGGTATTGCTGATATATCACGTCCACAAGAACTTAAGGTTGCATGACCTTTGACCCTCGATTACAAAAATCAAATCAGTTCATCATTGAGTTCGAGTCTGTACTAAATTTGAAGATATTCCCTCAAGCTAATCTTAAAATATCCCATTGATGTAATAAATAAACATATTTTGTGGGGCCACTGAGACCATGAAGTGTCACCTTTGGCAAACAAAGTCCATCAGTTCTTCCTTGAGTCAAAGTAAATGAATGTTCCAGATGTGAAGACATTTTCCACAAGGCATTCTTGAGATATTGCGTTCACGATAATGGGACAGAAAGACGGACAACCCAAAAACATTATGCCACCTGCCACTGGGTGTCGCTAGTGCAGGGTTATAATTGAAACCGAACATTCTGAGCTTCATCAAAGTGGCATTTACAGCAGAGCTGATCTCCAGGACTATATTCTATTATAATAACAGTACAGTATGTTTAGAATGATCTAGGCGGTAATATAGTACAAAAGTATTAAGGCAAATTCAACTATGGTGAAGGTGATTACAACACAACATCACTTAAACAATTACATTTCCCCCCAAAAATGATTCTTCATCCATGTAAATCAAACATTCTGGACCTGATTAAATGTGAAAAGCACAGGTAATGTAGATTAAACAGTAATTGAATCATTATCTGTGTCTATAAAGCAGCGTGTCACCTGAGTACAGACGTGGCAAGTTGCTGACAGCAGCGAGGAGCTGACGGTGGTTGACTGACACTTCTCTCAGCCTCTCCAGAGGCTTCACCCCATTGGCGTTTTGATTTGATTCCAGTCCTGCTTTCTTCAAAGTGTGTGACACCTCCCTCAGCTCCGCCCGGGCCTCCTGGAGCTGCTCCAGACCCCAGCCTACCCCCTCCAGGTACGACTGGACCATGGACTGGGAGGAAGTGATGATAACCAAAAAATAAAGTGACATTGGTTTATCAGGGATTAAATCCCAGTGTCGGCATAATATGCAAGACCATTTGATAAACTGTGTGTGCAACTTTTCATTAGTTTGTTATGTGCATTTGGATGTGTCCCTGTGTTGTCACCTTGAGCCTGGTGTGTATGGAAGCAGTCCTCTGACTCTCTCTCTTCTTGTACTGGCTCAGTCGCTCCAGATGTTCAGGCCGACAGAAAACTCCTGATGCCCACTTCAAGGCAGCGCCACGGGCCAAGCACTCGGCCCTCTCCACCTCCGGCCATACCTCAGCCAGCGGCACCGTGTCTGTTGGGCAGACACAGGAGGGAAACGTCAGGGTCAGTGTTTCCTGTCCTACGGTTCAATTTGTTATGTTACAGTCATATAGAGCCAAAACCATTGTGTAACTGTTTGAATTAGAGCCACGTGTGTGCAACGTTTACAGGATTCAAAATGTATTAATTTTTTCTGTTAACCATGTTCATTTTTTTATAGTACTTTTAAAAGTTGCCACAGTTGGAAATGTTCTAATCGTAAGCATTGGGGCTTTAGAGTTGAAGAAAGAATCAGAACCAGTGTTTTTAAGTGAGCCCATCAGAGATCAGAGGGAACAAGGAACTAGAACAAATATTTCACCAAGGCCAAGCACTCATACACAGGTCTGTCTAGTCAAGTTAACTTTGAATTTTAGATGAGTAATGTTCTTATCACAACCTTTAAGAAACCTAGATCAATTATCTAATTCTCTTGTTGCGACAATGTTTAAAAGTTTCAATGTGTCGTCATGAAACGGAAAGAAAGACGAGGATCTCCACAGAGCAGTAAAATCTGATATGGGCTCATTGTGGCCCAGAGGTCAATGCCCCTGGTTGTGTGGTATGCGTAAACTGTTTCTGACACAAGTGTTCTTTTTTTTATTATAAGTCAAATGTGGTGAAACACTGTATGACTTAAAGGTTTGGAGAACCGTTGTTTACTTGAGCTATGCTGTGGAGCATTTGAGAACTGAACTAATGCAATAATTATTGTTCCATATAAAGAAAGAATTAAGAAAGGAAACATTTAAGGAAATTGGTCATTTTTGGAATAGACACTACCGTTCAAAAGTTTGGGGTCACCCAGACAATTTCTTGTTTTCCATGAAAACTCACACTTTTATCAAATGAGTTTCAAAATGAATAGAAAATATAGTCAAGACATTTACAAGGTTAGAAATAATGATTTTTATTTGAAATATTCATTTTGTTCTTCAAACTTTGCATTTGTCAAAAATTGCTCCATTTGCAGCAATTACAGCATTGCAGACCTTTGGCATTCTAGTTGTTAATGTGTTGAGGTTATCTGTAGAAATGTCAGCCCACGCTTCCTGAAGCACCTCCCACAAGTGGGATTGGCTTGATGGGCACTTCTTGCGTACCATACGGTCAAGCTGCTCCCACAACAGCTCAATGGGGTTGAGATCTGGTGACTGCACTGGCCACTCCATTACAGACAGCATACCAGCTGCCTACTTCTTCCCTCAATAGTTCTTGCATAATTTGGAGGTGTGCTTTGGGTCATTGTCCTGTTGTAGGAGGAAATTGGCTCCAATCAAGCGCTGTCCACAGGGTATGGGATGGCGTTGCAAAATGGAGTGATAGCCTTCCTTATTTAAAATCCCTTTTATCTTGTACAAATCTCCTACTTTACCAGCACCAACCCATCACATTACCTCCACCATGCTTGACAGGTGGCGTCAGACACTCTTCCAGCATCTTTCTCCTGTTCTGCGTCTCACAAATGTTCTTCTGTGTGATCCAAGCACCTCAAACTTTGATTCGTCCGTCTGTATCACTTTTTTCCAATCTTCCTGTCCAATGTCTGTGTTCTTTTGCCCATATCAATCTTTTATTTTTATTGGCCAGTCTCAGACATGGATTTTTCTTTGCCACTCTGCCTAGAAGGCCAGCATCCTGGAGTCGCTTCTTCACTGTAGATGTTGACACTGGCGTTTTGCGGGTACCATTTAAAGAAGCTGCCAGTTGAGGACCTGTGAGGCGTCCATTTCTCAAACTAGAGACTCTAATATACTTGTCTTCTTGCTGAGTTGTGCACCGGGGCCTCCCACTTCTCTTTCTACTCTGGTAGGAGCCCGTTTGTGCTGTTCTCTGAAGGGAGTAGTACACACCGTTTTAGGAAATTTTCAGTTTCTTCGCAATTTCTTGTGTTTCTTAGCAAACACAATGTACCATTAGAATATTGGAGAGATAGTTTCTGGAAATAGGCCTCTATACACCTATGTAGATATTTCATTAAAAACCGGACAGTTCCACCTAGAATAGTCATTTACCACATTAACAATGTATAGAGTGTATTTCTGATCGATTTAATGTTATTTTCATTGAAAAAAACAATGCTTTTCTTTGAAAAATAAGGAAATTTCTAAGTGACCCCAAACTTTTGAACGATTGTGTATATAGAATTTAGGTAGAATAGATATTTTAATTATATAGAAGGATAAGTATGATTCAGTGGCATGAAGTGATAAGGTTGCAGATTGAAACCAGCTGAATAGCCCTCCCCTCACTCCTCCGTTTTCCTAGTGTGTAGGAGAACATACTGTGAAACTTCAGGTAACATATGTGAAGCACTGTTTGTCTATTCTGGGCTCGTGTAGAACCTTGGACCTGCTCCCGGTTTTTAGACATAAATGAACCATTTTAAGTTAAAGTATAGAATTAATGCTTTGCATTTATATGCTTCCACCAGTGAAGTTGCAGTTAACTGTCCAGCCTCACATATTTAATTAAAACATATGATTTCAATGAAAACTGATACATGTATATCATCATAATAAAATTTCGATCTTGAATTTGTATGTGTTATGAGGTCACAGTGACCTTCACCTTTGACCTTCAACCATGACTGTCTAACCAGGTCATGCTTGGGTCTAAATTAATGTACGTTCCAGATCCCTTTGGGTGTTGGTCATAAATTGCATAAAAAAAACGTGAGGTAACAGTGACCTTTGACCACCAAAATATATTCAGTAAATCCAATTAAATGTTCGTTGAATCAAATGCTGGATATTCTTTGCTGGACTTGTCTGAAAACGGTTATGAAAACTGCTTTGAAATGGCGAGATAGGACATTAGATAGTTTGTTTCCAGTAGCACCATTGGCTGAGTACTTCTTAAAAAGCTCTAGCCGGGGTCAGTATTTATGTGTCTAAAGCAACTGCCAAAAACCAATGTTTGGGGAAATAAGATCCTGTGTGCTGTGATAAAGTTTGTTCCCAGTGGCAACATTTCGGTCAAAAGTTATTATTATTGCTGTTGTTTTCATTTATTTGTCATTAACCAGCTCAAGAAAAGTACATTGTATTTGTTATGACTAACAATTTGGTTCCCAAATGTCCTACCAGCTCTCTCATACTTTAACTGTTCACTGTGTGCTACCAACTACATAGCCCATGAAAAATATCATTTTGAGCGAGCTAGGAGGCAGTCATATCGAGGTTTAGGAAGAGGGATATGCTGTTCAGTAAAACACCTCTCAATATATAAAATATACAGCAGAGATGACTGTGGCCCTGTTTTCAGTCAGCCTGTCAGGCAAGCAGGATGGAATTTCTCCTCTGCTATAGTCAGCTAGACGGGCGGCTCGGCAACCATCAGAGACCCATGGCAATGCTTCCATTTGAATGGCCCATTATAATTGGACTTAACTGAATAATGAACGGGTTGGTGACTCAGCAGAGAGCTATGACCTAGCACAGAGCAGTCTCTCTCTGTGACCTGGGCATTGATTCTGCAGAGATTACAATAGCCAAGTGTTTATCACTAAAAGTAAGAATTGTTGGAGTGAGAGCAGCTGATATTTAGAGTAATTCCTGACTGTGTGAGTGTATGTGTGTGTGTGTGTGTGTGTGTGTGTGTGTGTTTGTGTGTGTTTGTGTGTGTGTGTTTGGAGGTCTCAATTACATAAACAGGATTGTCTCTGTTGCTTATGGCATACTCTCTTTAACAAGACTAAATCCTTAACAGCTTTGTAAAACAACTAACCATAGAGCTCACATTCAGTAGAGTGATGAGTGCCATGCAAGCACTGCTGCACAGATCACCAATTTCCTATAACACCATTATCCTGCCCTAATGGTGAGTTGGTTGGAGGTGCAGCAGAGTCAAGACGATTCCACTCTGAAGGCATACAACAAACCACCGTGTTCCTATAGGTTCAAGCAGCTAATATTCTGAAACTCTGAAACCAGTGCTGCCATCAATGGTGATATCATTTGGAGCCAGAGTCTGTGCAGTAGTGATCATGTTGTGGAACCACAGTATCAAGTTAAAGCTCATACAAAGCTCTACCAATGGCGAGTCCATCTAAGTTGTTGATTAGGGCTTTTTTTTATAGCATCAAAGAACTGATTAAAAATAGGAAGTGAACCTTTAGTTTTATTTTTGGTCAGCAGCCAGCCACCTGGGGGCGATCCAGATGTTTTGGCTTCACGTTTGAGGATCTGGCATATCAACCATATTTATATGCAGTCACTGGTTAAGAGGATCTCAAAAAGCTGCTATCAATTTGCTTTAGGGGGGTGAAGATTTTGGAGTGTGACCTAGTTTTGACCCAAACCCTGAACCTTTGGTTATATCTTGGCCTCTGTTGTTGATTGCTCTCTCCAGAGTCCACCAACTTTATGAATATTTCAGACTAAATCAATGAACTATCCATTGAAAGTTAGACATTTTTACTTTTCAATGCTCAGACAGAAACACAACTTTTAACAAGACGACAGGGCAAAAAACATCAACTGACGAAGACCACAACAACTTCAAACCCTCAGGATTTAAACTCATTTGTCTGCAGCGGTATCCAGACAGGAACCTTCACACTCAGGTTGGATGGCGCTGACTTGCAAATATTCAATATGTAATTCAATGCCACCGCCGGCCCACAGATCAATACGTCATTATAAACCTGACTCCTAAATAATGGATACTGGAGAGTTCATTCATTTCTCTCTCAGAGAAGCAACGCACAGTCATACACAGCTTTGATATGTCTCTAGTCATTCTGAGACTTTTAAAGAATAAGTGGGTGTTGGCCATCAGCAGGCAGTGCTTTTGTGTATGTGTGTGTGTGTGTGTGTGTGTGTGTGTGTGTGTGCGTGTGTCATTACCTCCTGGTTTGTCACCACCATTCTTCTGATCTCCTGCTGACATTGAAGTTCACTGTTCAGCTGCCCAAGCACTGGTCAAGTCTCCTGTTCCCTGAGGGTGTCCAGGGGGCAACACTGGCAGGGAAGGGGTGAAGAAATGGAAATGAGACAAGGTAGAAGAAAGGGGGGTGAAGAGAGGGTGGAGGAGAGAGGGCACATATCCATTCTACTGGCGGCTTTCCCTCTTCTGCCTAACACACTCCCTCTCTCACCCAGACACATCCTCTGCTGAGAGGCCAGCAGGAAAGGGAGGGAGCCAGGAGGAGGAGGAGGAGAGAGAGGAAGAGGGAAGAGGATAATGCCTGAGGGCAGGGAGGGGGGGAGAGGAGGAAGAGGTAGGAACAGGAAGGATAAAGGGAGACATGCTGCATTCAGGGACCTGGTAACACGATGGAAAGGAGAGCAACATGTCACTCAGCTTCCTGATTACTTGAACTGATTAGACTGAACTGTCCCCACACACGGTCAACCTAATAGCTTTCTCCGAAACTCTCATCCATACACCCAAAAATGTCATGGATGAATTATTTACAGCGGCAGAACTAGCATGCCATCGGATCTATCTTCTCAACGACTGGACAAACTCCTATCAACCTATGTGGTTTAAAGCTTTTGAAAACTAGTATTTCCCAATCAAGATGAAATTATCGATACAACTCTTATGTCTGGTACAAGAAAAACGAAAAGTAAAACTAAAATATTTTACACTTACATGTGTTCACTGTGAAATCGAGTCATCGTTACAAGCGTCAAACAGAACAGACGTATCTTTTTTTCTCAGCTCAGGACTCCCTACAAGATAGATAGCATTCCGTGGACCCTCTCATATGTTCCTTGGCATACTTTGATATAGTTTTTTGTTATTCTTCTATAGTTATGTGAAAGAAGACCACAAGAGTAATTTTTTTTACATTGGATACCGATATATCAGGTTAATTTTAATGGATGAATCTTGAAACTTTTCAAAAACAATGAAATGTGCCACGGACCCCAGAGGGTCCCTGGACCCCATCTGAGAACCATATACATCGAGAGTTGCAGGAAAAATAGAGAATACCAAGGAGAGGGCAGCAGGTAAATAATCCATATGGTGGCAGAGGGGGTGAGGGTTGGGGGGAGTATAGGGTAATGTTCCACAAAACCCTCTGGGAGCCTGAGAGTTCCCTTGACTCGTAAAGGGAAAACAATAAAGCACATTGTAACAGGAAGAAGCAATGTGTAATGCGTAAGTCATTAACTGACAGTCCACTGTGAAAAGAGGATCACAAAGCGGCAAGGACTAATGGAGGCCAAGACCATTTATCTTTTACTGTGAAGCACTTGGCAGGTGTCTTAAAGGGTTTCTACCAGACATCAGTCATTATTCACAGAACTGCATTTGTCAATCATCAACATTTCTTTTTCACCAAGTCGGTAAACTCTGTGGCTCTGTGGAGAGGGAATATATAATTGACTGTCTCCCATCCTATGCAGTGTTTCACCAGTACTGACTTCTACCACTGAGGGAACTTGGTGTATTTGCGGCCCAGTTGAGTCCTCTGACAGCCCCACCCAGTTTATGCCAATGAGCTTCCCGGACGTCTTCACAACACAGTGATGAGCGTGCCAAGTGGCCACAACAGGCATCTTTGGGACTCAAACAGGAACGTCATCTTCCAGTGCTTCAGATTTGCTCATGCAATCTGAAACTGTGGGTGTTAAATATCAAGTTGAATCTGAACAACATTGTGACAGACGAGACACTGACAAACCTCCTGTAGCTCCTACTTTACTCTTTTTTAAAAAAAATAGTGACTTCACCTCTATGAATCAAAATAATGCATAAAGATTTAAAGAGGCAAAAACGGTTTGGTTTTTACAGACAGTGTAAACAAGCTGCGACACTGACATATTCACTATGGCGACGGATATGTAGGTGGCCCTGAGGGTTATACGACAACAATTCACTAAATACATCATTTCTGATTATGGAAAGGGTTAGACAACTGCTTTGTTGTTGTTCGTGATGGGATGAAAATCAAGGCCCTGGCGACAATTCAATGTCATTTCCTGTTTCTATTTCTTTTATGTTATTTCATTTTCTAAACTGTTTTTGACCTTGGGCTAGTGTAGCTATATGGCTATCTTGTTTGCATTATAGGCGGTATAAGGATGGACGAAATTACAGCTCCCCTACAGTGAGGCCAAAGTGAAATCCACATCCATTTCTTCATCCTGTATTAGTCCTTTTAGCAGGGAAACCCACCTTAATATCACCTCTTATTTGTTTGCCACAGGAACAGTTTCCTCCGGGGTCATGTAGGGAACAAGAGCAGGGCAGAGGCTGACATACCAGGATGTTGCGCAGAACATATTCCTGCAGGGTGGGAACACATCACTGAGGACAGAGAGGCCACTGACCTGCTGAGCTCCAGCCCAGAGACAGCAGGGCTGACTGCCGTCTGAGGGATCTCCTCAGCTCAGTCACTCCCTCTGCTGTAGAACTACTATCTGGTTTACGTTCACAGCAATGAGGGCTGGACTCATCACACATAATTTGAATTCAAACGCTTATGGAAGTCAGAAAACCTACCTGCCATATTATTTGTTGCTGTGATAATGAACTTAACTGGCTCACGGTCTACTATTGATCATTCACAATCAAATCCATCTGATATTTATTGATTCCATATTCAGATATGTCCATTTAAATCCTCAACCCCTGATGAACTGAATGACTGCAGGGGGCGTGCTTTAGATTGACATTTCAGGGGGAACTTTACTGTTCCATGTTTCAGCTCACATGCATTTTCATCACCTCAATCTTTAGAGGTTTAGTTCTGAGACTTGATCCCCTCAGACGCCGTTGTGCAGCAGACTCAGAGAGTTCAAAGATGACGTCTACAGTCTAATGTTCCAACTACCTGAACCTCTGACTGACTGTCCAAGTTGGACAATGGTGTCCTGCTGACCCCTCCTCTTGCGCCATAAGACCAATATTGTTAATTGAACACAAGATGCAACAAAGTCAGTTGAGTAAAATGTCCAAGACATCGGTTGGATTTAGTCAAATGTTTCCATCTAGCTACGAATACTACAAACTGCCTGTCTCTGGACCGCTTATCTCACAAAAACATTCATCTTATCGAATTTACATTTGGTATGGTATCGTTAATGGCTCAGATTTGAATAAACAGGTGCCCAGTAGTGCCCTGTAGCAGTCAATGGGGGCGAAGCAGTGTCTTCAGTCTGCAGTTTTCTAACTTCACTATGCACCATAGACTGTTTATAAAGGCTCTGCACATGTCCAGCACACAAACAATTTTAGTGACAGTATATTGTAGAACTGTTTGAGGACTCACTAATGACAAGAAATAATTCTGAAGTAGCTCCAGAGCATTAACACAGGACAAGACAACAGCTTATTGTAAACACGTTTAGAATGGGCACTACACTAGTTCTGATCTGTGTAATCTATTTTGCTGCCATAAATCTGTGGCTTGTAAAAGCCAGTGTTGGCTGATTGGAGACGACCGTGCGAGTACTAAAAACAGAATGCTGCCATCCCTTTGTTGTTATCACCTTAAACTCCATAACATCCAGCAGCGCCTCCACCCAGTGTCTCTGGGACGAACAGGAAGTCTAATTCTAGACCACTTCCTGTATGACATTCCTGACCAGAGCGGCCTTCCTGCCAGACTCACTCAGGCTGTCTGTATGACGATCTATGGCTCAGCCGCTTAAAAGTCTGATGGGTGGCCACTCTAACAGGGTTCCACTGAAAAGTTAAATAAAATATCAAAGTGATATTACAAAATATTGATGATATAACAAGACATTACATTTTCATACCAGCGCTTGCACTGGCTGGATTGGTCACATTCATCCATCGAAACTATTTTTGTTGCCTTTGAATTCCATTCATTTTATTGGTACCTTCCATTAAGTGCATATGAGAGTTGACATGAACAACATTTATAACAAAGTGACAGACTGATCAGATGACATACATGGAAAAGAACAGGACATCAGACAGAACAGACCACATACATTGCAGCAGCATCACCATAGTCCCCTCTTTTACCCCGTTTCTTCATCTGGTGTATTACGTATATAACACAAGTCTACAAATGTAAATAAACAGCTTTAAATGTGCAGTGATATAAATCATGAACTCAAGAATATGAGCGAACTCTTATGGGCACTGAGTAGAAAGTACTACCCCAAGACACCAGTGACACTTTGTGCCGACAATAGGAATAGATTGAGACTCGAGATCAAGTTATAAACAGTCAAATATTGATTGGTTCAGCGGAACATAAGCCCACGTTATCTTCAATTTAGAACCCCTGATCAAAAACCTATTACTTCACTAGACAGAAATAGATACTGTCCCTAAACGACTAACAGAAGCTCCCATTCCAACACTGGCACTCCTTCAATAGTTCCCTGCCATTTCAAATACATTCTCACCCTAAATCAGTTTAATAGATTTAAAGATTTCCTTCTCCTTCAATATTCATTAGTGTCTAAATAAATGTGTCTATCATTCCAGTTCAAATGATACAAACATACAATATTACCTTTCATCATTTCAAAAATATATAAGCTACAAGAGGAGTTTCGTCTTAGCTACTCAAAGTGACAATATAACAATGCCAATGAAGGCTAAAGCAGCTGATTGCCATAGAAGAAAATTTAAAACATAACGTAAAGTAAATTGAGAGAAACTAAAAAGATTTAAATGACAACTGAAAATCCACAGTAAATGATTGGATTCAGATAAAAAGAAATAAACAGAAACTTAAACAGAAGAATCTCCCAAAAATAAATCAACATGAGACACATCACATGTTACCAGTTTGTTTTATGTTTAGAATTTTGCTGTTGAGTTGTATCAGTGAAACAGAGGCTAAGCTCAACTCCTGCTGCACTGACATTAATAATCTACCAGCCCTACATGCCTCCATGGATCCCAGACACACAACTCATTTTTCAACTGCATCCGAGAGCTCATCGATGTAGTTACAGTATGCTCTCCCTCAAGTTCCCACTGCTCGTGTTTGACTTCTGACTTTCTGTTTTGGTTGCTGAGGCTCGGTTCCACGTGTGAACGTCCAAAAGAACTTGGTTGAGTTTCTCCATCCAGTCGGATCGCTCCTGTTTGGTGTCGGCTGAAAACCAACACCTGAGCAAGACAGAAGAATGCCAGGGATCAGTTCATCTGCAGGAATGTATCCAGCCACAACCCAAATATGATGTCACAGAAGGTGTTTCTGCCAAACGTTTAACACCCACTGTGACATCACTGCAGCCACATGAGGAGCAGACGCCAAGTTTACTGTGTGGTAATTAATATGTAACAGACCATGATGATGAATTCTATGGGCCAAAATGTACAACATCAAATATGATGAAAAAGAGTTTTCTAGGTCAAGGATTAACACATGGTAGGTAAATTCATCACAATCCAAGAAAACAACAACAAATCTTCTTGACAAACCCGCAAAGTCGTATTTATTTTGTTCAGACTTACTTGGCAAATGCCTCCTGGCTGTCGTCCTGCTGCTGATGTGGAAAGTTGCTCACCAGCTCGAAGGTGAAAGGCCGAGCACACGAGTCCCTCTTGACAGGCCGGACACACTGACTGGGAGAGCTGGACAGAGAGATGCTGCCCCCTGCCTGCTGAGAGGTGAACCCACAAGACTGAATCAAAGCTGCTCAAAATAACTTGGTGAGTTCTTCTGCACATCTTGTGTGTTGGTGTATTCATACCTTTGTTTCTCTGTCATTAGGATGGTTCCAGTAGTGCATGCTGTAGCCCTCTAGGACAAAATATCTGCGATGCCACACACCATATCCACCGACCAACTCAAACATTGTCTGGGAACAGAACCAGGAAGACACCACAGTGAAACTACTAAATGCAGCAAGACAATAAAATGTTCTTAAATGAAATTGTCTACTTTGAACCAAGTAGTATAAAGCCACTCAAAGATAATTTTTCCAGAACATGAGAATAAATTTGTAATATAAGAAAAAAGTATAAGCCTAATTTTATTATTCATCATATTAGGAAAATGAAGTCATCTTTTTTGGAGACTTGGGTTGCAAATGAATAAAAACAGTTTTAAATGGACTAAATTATTGTAATATCACAACATTTAAATCAACCATGTAAGAAAAGCTTTACATTTTCTAACAGGAGTCTAATGTCCAATGCTTTATATGTCAACATTCTAATACATAATGTGTGACACTGATCAAATCAGACAACACTTTGACACTATAAGCCTTTGTGTAGCTATTCACATTACTTTTTACACAGATGTGAGTGTTTACGGTTTTCTCTTTATATGCATTCAAACACAGACCAGTTACTATACGACCCCTTAAAAATCAGAACTTAATCTGATTTAGAACAACATATGAAAATGGCCCAAATCTTACTAAAAAATACAAACGCAGATGCCATGTGATTTGTGTCATTAAACAATCCGATCTGGGTCACATAGTGGAACAAATTAAAACAGATTTTGTCCACTTGAGCCTGAAGTGTGAACGTATTGAGAGAGATGAGTAAATAAAAATCTCACTGACCAAGAAGCCTTGGTGCTGCACATTGGAATGACTCTGGCTGTCCAGTCTTAGGTAGATGTTGCCCTCTAGAGGAGAGAGAAAAGGCACCTACAGGCCGGGAGAGAAGAGGGAGGAGAAATGGTAGAACGTGGAAGAGACGCAAACAGTAAACAGTATCTGGAAGAAGTCACAAAGTGATCAGACATGGTCACAACTTCTCATTTTTAAGAAATTGTAGTAATATTTTCACAAATACATTTAACTATGAACTTACTCCTTGGAATATGCATACGAGTAAATGGACAGGCGTTTAGAGTCAAAATATCAACATAACGGATTGCAATGCAGCGTTGAAGTTGAACTAAAAGGAGTAAATGCAATCACAAACCAACAGAATAAAGACAGTGAGGCAATGGAGCTGAGTGGAAAGTGAGAGGTGAAGGGGTGACAATGTGAGAAAAGAGTGAAACCTTTTCCTGAAAATCATCTCCCAGCAGTCTCCTGATTTTGCCATCAAGTTTCATCTGAGTGGAGGAAGCAAAACAGAGAGAGGGGAGGGAGACAGACACGTTACATCACCAGTGAGCCCACCCAAGTGCACAGGTTCTAACAGAATATTAATGGAAGCAAAGGGGTAGGTGTACCGTGAAGTGCTGCCCGGATCACTGGTGGTTGTTTGGTAAAAAAATTAAAAGCAGACAGGAGCAAAGCCTGGTGACAGTGATTTTGTGACATGTGCCATGCGTTTCATTGACTCTTGACAACATTGTCTGTACTCACAAAAACACATCCACCAAAGTTCTGCACACCAATCTGACAAACGATCCTGCTTTTCCCCAGCATCCCTTACAACTTAGTCCAGACACAATCTTGGCTGTAATGTGACAGAGTGAGCAGCTTTTCCCAGACATTTACCTTATCCAGAGGGAACTTGCTGTGTCCCAGTGAGGCCAAGGTGATCTTGTGGGAGCCCACGAGACAAAAGTTACTGGAGCGACGAGCGTTGAGAGCAGGCATAGCAGCCGCTGAAGGATAAAAAATGAAAGTTCATAGGAAAAAAAGAAATACGCCTGACCATTATGACCATGGTTTAACTAGGCCTTTTCAGTACACAGAAGAACTGATGCCACATTAAACACTCAAAGCTTTATTTAAACTTTTACTAGCTACTATTCTAGAGTTACTGGATTCAGTGAAACGGGGAAAAGGACATTTAGCACTGACCAAAATAAACTCAACTCACATGTCAGAGTGTTACTGGATCTCTGTTGAAAAAAAAATTAAAAAAGTTTAGGCGCAACACTTCTGGGACAAGTAATAAAAAACAAACAGCATAAAACATGCCTGGATATATAGGTATGAAATAAATACATTGTACTCACTTTGATAGTGTTCAAAAGCTTTCTAGGTGTAACCTGAGTATATAAATACAAAATAAGGTAGTTAGACATTAATAAAGTCTATATGTCTATATGTATTTAAGAAATTCATATAATTACCCGTGACTTGGTGGTGGTCCGGTCCACACTGCAGTTGCTACCTGAAGTGTGGGACTAGATGGCACGAAAACAGAAAAAGATAATCAATGCATCGCATCGATCAAACTGTGAAATGGATTTATCCACTCTCTATGACTGAAACTAAAAAAAGAGTTATGATCCAATGCCCTAAAGGATTTGCATTTAAACGAGCATGGTTTTGTTTTTTGACACATGAAACTAATGGTGTTTTGTACTTTTACTCTGTTGTAGACCTCTCTATTAAAGACACATTGACAACAGGCATGTCAGTCATAGTCAGAGGCCATTTAGAAAACAATTTTCTAGTGTTTGTACTGTCCTCTGCAGACAGGCAGAGCTCGCAATAACACAGCTGTGCCAATTTTGTTTGACTGACACTGGGTCTGTCTGTGAAACTATCACTCAGGGTGTGCATGAGAATGGCCAGAATGCTCGTGCCAGGACTGGGCTCACAGGCTTCACTGCCCCGAGCTGGATAATGTTTCTGTTCATGCTAGCTTGCAACATGCCAAACCAGCAGAATGCTGCTCAACCCAGCAGGCAACCTGCACAGTACCTGAGCCATAGAATAGGCCAAACTATCTGTGGAGCATACTCACTGCATCCACCACATTATCCAATAGAGCCTCTTCATCTACCTCATCACAACACAAAAAACACTTCTGTCTTTAGTATCAAAGTGTGGAAATAATACCAACATCAGAACATTTAAGAAAGTTTACATTTTAGAAAGTTTACATTATTTACAATTGATGTCCATTCCACACAAACAAACATTCACACAAAATACTCCACATCTGTGTTAAGGAACATACAGGGTATGAATAACTTTAACATTGTATATATGAATTTATAAATACTGGCCTCTGTGGCCCCAACCACTTATATTCAAAATATTCAACAAAATACAGCAAATCAAAATGCAAATGTTTATCTCACCAGACTATAGACTTCTACATCAATCTCAAATGATGAGCGAATGTCCTTCCTGAAATATCAAGCAGAGGACAAAACATAACAAGATTTAATCACCATTATAGATTTATATTGAAATAAACATTAATTATGTCATTAAACTCTTAACCGCATGAGTTGTTTACATTTGACCATTCTATACATATTCTGGTGAACTGCAGCTTACAGTGTCACTGAGGTGGGGAAGGAGATGGTGTCTCCATTCTGAGCGTCAGCAGCTGTGGCCAGTGGAGTAGCGATGATGTTGCAGGGCCCGTAGCGGATCAGGATGAAAAAGTAGTGACTTGGTCTACCTGAACATGTACAAAAACAGTCCTTTTAAAGAGGATGTCAATCACTGTGTTTGTGTTAATCAATTTTTTAGTGAAGAGATATAAAAGTTGTATGAGTGACCCAGCAAGCTTGAAAATTGCAGATATGTCTTTTCTGCTGTTTTACCTGTGCGGCTTTGGGAGGAGCAGACAAATTCAAACTTAAGCGGCAGCTGGATGTTTGTGATGCTGACGGTGCCTCTACAGGGCTGCTGGGAAACATATTCCTTGTCCTCCCCTGATGCCCCTCCAGTCTCTGAGTTCCTCTCCTCCCTCAGTCTAGACACTTCCGCAAGCAGGGCAGAGCGTTTCTCACCTGAAATACATCACAAGAATAAGCAGGGTTCATACACATTTTGACCAATGGATTTCCATGACTTTTCAATAACTTTAAACCAAATTTCCATGACCGAACATTTTGTGAAATCTCGGTGTATATGCGAAAAAGTGACAAATTGAAGCATTCAAGCAAAACATGAGAATTCCAAGGCATACAGTATACCTTAATTGACACAAACCCAAGTATGCCTACTTATATTTTGAGCGCTTTTCTTTAAAAGCATATTAATTATTTAAAACTCAGCGTGAATGAACTAGGGATGGGAATTCGATTAAATTATCTTAATCGATCGTCGAGGGAATTAACGAACGCTTTTCGATTAATCGTTAATATGTTTAAATTAAAATTCACTATTTAAAGGCTATATCAAAATGCAGTGAAGACCCGGGCCTGTTCGGGTTCCTCTCCGAGTGGACTGAGAGTCTGTGTACGGAGATGAAGCCGAGCAGCGGAGGCTAGTTCCGGGCTGCTTCCTCTAGCTCAGGGGTATTCAACTAAAATTTAACGAGGTCCAGTTTGAGAAAATTTCTTGAAGCAAAGGTCCGGAAGATCATAATTTCTAACTATTTAGTGTGATATATATATATATATATATATATACATATATATATATATTTAAGTATCAGGAACTGCATGTAATCAATACCTTACTGTCAAATAAAATGAATTCAGTACGATTCAAAAACTTTTTGACAATATTTATTGTCACATAACATAGAACTGAACATATATGTATGATTGCAGACATGTATATTGTTCTGTCATTAACTAAATAAAAGTAGGACCGCATTTCAAAATAAGACAAAATAATATATAATATGCATTCTTTGACAACCTCTCACATCAGTAAATGGCTTTTTGTGTCGACCCAAAATCCAAGCAACTATGAGGGAACACTCATGAGCACGTTGTTGGGCGGTGAATGAGTGGCTCAGGATCCTGGTGGACTGGTCAGACTGGGCTCTGAGACCACTTATTTTCTGTGATCTCACTTCAGATTAAAGTTGGTATGTTTGTTCAAAACCTTTATGTTTTTTCTCATAATGGCGTTTCACATTGGCACTTAATAAGTGCCACAGTTTCTGAACATGTGAGACACACAGGTTTAGTGCTCCCAGTGGGAAGTATGAACAGAAATGAGTCTGTCCATTCTGGATTAAAAAAATATTCAATTAAATATTTTCGCTGTCCACTCTTCTTTTTTTGGAGATCGCCACTGTTCCTTACGTTTCTCGCCGGCTCACTCCCGGTTCTCCACTTTCTCTGTCTCACTCCTCTGTATCTCTCCCCGTGTTTTTCTCTAACTGTATCGCTATCTTTCTTTTTCTTTCTGCCGTCTTTTCGTCTCTAACTCGCCTCTTACTCTCTTATCTGTTTGCGCTGTAGAGTCGCAATGTTTACAGCTTGGAATGCACAGACTTGATTGGCTGAGTAGTATCACGTGGGATGGCTCAACTCGCATGCAATTGGTCAATGCGTTTCCTCATCCACTAAACCACTACCGTAATGACTACAAAAGATGCGCCGGTAAAAAAAAAGAAAAAAGAAGCGCCCCGTCAGGTTTTAAATCATAACCTTCTTTTTTGGCTGTAGGTCCGGGTCCGTATGGGAAGGCTTCTGGGTCCGGTCCGCCAGTTAGTGACCCCTGCTCTAGCTGATAACGTCCTCACTGTGCTGCGTTCAGGGCAACTCGGATATTCCGACCTCCTGCCACATAGCGACATGCAATAGTTTGATGAAAAAATAGTGTCATCCGCAAAATTCATTATAACTAATTAATTGATCGTCGATGAATTATGCCCATCCCTAAAATGAACGAAATGAAAATATGAATATAGCAAATTTCCATGACTTTTCCAAAACTTTTGGGAGATTATTTTTTTCAAGGCCTGGAAAGACATATTTTAAAATTCCATGACTTTTCCAGGTTTTCCATGACCATAATTTTTGTGAAAAAAGCGACCATAATTAATTGAAATAATATCAAACTAGGAAGCTTGCCGGTTATTCGAAAGGCATTCTGGGTACCCCTCCGTTTTAAGTGAGGGTCTAACAAATCTCAGTTTGGAGGGGTATAAAGCCCTACCCCTCGGTACCAACAAGTATTGGGACACCCTACCCCTACACTTGAAAAGCGTGCAAAACGTAGGGGAAGGACTAAGTGGTTAAGTGGGATTGGGCCTTAGTCTTTGTATTTGTCAATTGGAATCTGTTGCACATGAGAGAAACCTTTGTGCACTAGCAACCACACTACCGCCATAGATTGAATTAATTATGTGGGAAACGCTGATTAAATGGTGGGGATATCTACACTAGTTGTTCCAGAGACTTAACCAAGTGATAAAGAAATATATATTCTAAAAGAGTGAACAGAAAAACAGCCATGTGGTCTACTTACAGGACACCAGCAGTAGTTTTTCAGCTTCTGCCTCCTCAAGCGAGCCTCGTCCATGATCCTCATCAGTACAGCAGCTCAGAGCCTGCAGGGTCTGGCTGATCACACTCTGCAGTTTGCCTGCTTCCTCATTAAGAGCCTGGTGATTAACAGAATAATAAGTGGCATTATGGGTAAAGGAACATTTGTATGAGATCAAATCAAACAAGTCAAGTTTCTGCAGTACAGTTTACATTATCAGTTGTCAGTGTTTTGTAATAGGGAGAACATGGTAAGAAGTAACTCAGAATAGGAAATGGTATGACGTGAGAATTTGTCTTCTTCCAACAATCAAATAAATAATCAAATACTGTGTCACACACGGTGATTCTCTCCTTGGTGTTGTCAGAATGTTGAGGCTGGGACTTCTCTGGAGCTCGTCTTTGAACCCCGGGAGTGACGCTCTGAATGGGGGGCAACTTGTTCTGCCTTTGTGTACGGTAGGCATCAATACTGTCAATCACAGAAGCAACCAATCAGATTACAGTTCAGCATGTTACAGGACAATATATAAAGAATTGAATTTTGGATTAATAGTGATAGATAGTATAGGTGTATCTGATCCTACTTGGTAAACTAATTGGGGATGTTATTCTTAGATTTTCTCAGGTCTTGACCTGAGATGTTAAGTGCCTTGAGATAATGTACATTATGATTTGGCAAAATACAAATAAAATTGTATCGAATTGAATGAGATGTGTCCCAAGAGTGATATCTGACAAAACAAGACTTTAAGGATTAGTTAACAAATCTCCTGCCAATCAGGCACCGTTTCGTAAACTTTCTGTATCTGACCGAATCGAAACGCATATTTTAGGACACTAATTTGACAACAATTCTGCATTAATTGAGGAACATGACACACTAAATGATGGACCTGGTCAGAGGTCCTTCAATCAGAGGGATGCCCTGTATTTGGGTTTGTGTGAACCCCAAGTTGGGAGCTGTAGTATTTTTTCTGTATTAAGAACTAAAATGATCATAAAGGGTTAAACTATTTTAGTTGGTTAGGTTCTATTTATTAAGTAATTTTTTTAGACTATATTCCTTTATTTAAGTGTTAACACTTATACAAAATATGTTGTTATCATCAACTATTATGAGCTCTTTTAAAGAAAAAGTATTGGTTCTGTCAGTTTAAGCATCAGAACGGTGTTGAAACAATCGATTTTAGCACCAGCACCAGAAAAAGCCTAAACGATAATAAACCCTAATCACTAATGATATGAGATTGAGATAGTCTCTGGTTTATTCCGAATAGAGGGCATGCTGTGACCTGTACCTGTACAGAGGAACAGAGTCAACTGCAGGGGAGAGGGTCTCCTCTGGCGTCAGGAGCAGAGAGGGAGGATTGGATTCCAGGCTTGTTGCCAGCCGCTGTTGGTGAAATAATAAACATTAATAAACTATATTTTTCCTGAATCTATTAATTTTCCAACATAACTTAAGCCAGAAAATGTCCTCAAATAGTACTTGTGAATGAACATCGCAGCAGTAAAAAGTCTTCTTACCAGAGGGGTAACCCAAGCCTCCACCGACTTGCTTAGAGGAGAGAGAATGCCACTTGGAGGGAAAGTGAGCAACTCATCTCCATTGGCTTCATGCTCCTTGCTCTCATCCCACTCTTCTTTGGCCTCTCCCTCCTCTTTACTTTTCTCCTTCCTAGACTCTGTGTCCATTTTATCTTTGTCTCCAGAGCAAACACCAATGCCACTATCACCATACTCAGGATCGTCATCATTCCCCCTCTCTTCCGCCATCCTTCCAGCATATTCCAGCACCTCGTCAAACATCTGATCGATAATTTCATTGGTGTTGGTCTCATCATGAGAGCTCAGCTCAGCATCTTGGAAACAAAACATTACAAAATTAAAGCAAATCGCTTTTAGAGGCAAATAAGGATTACACTTCCTGCAAAAGGTAGATGGGCTGGTGACTTTTCACGAAACCAGTCATTATATATAAAAAAGATGGCAACATACAAGTCTCATTTGCCCTTTATACCTTCATGAGCACCGGTTTGTCTGTCTCGAAGCACTTTTCAACATACTTAGTCTCAAATAATAGTTTTGCAAAACCACATGTTATTGACACAAACATCCCCTTCCAAGTGTGCAGTTTATTAGTGGTGAAGGATCTGTCTCACCAATAACGTCACCAACGTGCTCCACCTCTGTCTTCAGGCAGCCCAGTGCTCACACATACATCCTTACTGGTCTTACCTGACATGCTCGTCTCTGCTCTGGACTCCTCAGAGGTCCTGGCCTCAGACAGTGCTGAGTCATTGATTAGCTCAGGCTCCAGGATAAATGTGACTTTCTTTAAGCACTCTCCTCCCACTGCCCTGTGAGTTTCTACTTCTATTTCTGGACCCTTTTCCTCTTTCAGACTGTATTCTGACACCTGGACCTCTGTTAAATTTAAAGCTGAATCATCTGCAGCAACGTCTACAGGCTGGACATTGCCCTTTGTTTTTGACTGTGCTGCATCATCAGGAGTTCTCTGAAATTCTGTATACACCGTCTGTATTTCTTTATGAGCTACAGCTGCATAAGGAGATGATGTTATTTGTTCCCCTCTGCTATTTACGCCTGACTCTAGATCCATATGTTCTTTTTTTATATCGATTGTTAGGATGTCTTCTGACTTTTGACATAAATCATCCTCTTGAGTACATTCCTCTGCGTCTTTCTGGTCTTGTATTGTGGAAGAAATACCAGTTTCATCACTGGCTTCTCCCTCCTTACATTCTTCATTTGAATCCATGTTCACATATTCTCTGTTTAAAGAACACTGGTCTGCCAAAGATTCCTCTTCTGGTGTAGATTCATCATATTCCTTCAATTCAGAGGAACTGGCCATCTCAGAAGAGACATCAACCAAATCACAGTCACTGTCCTGGACTTCAGAGGGATCACTGTGATCTGCAACACTGCCTCCTTTCTCCTCTTCCAATCCAGATAGTTCCAGCTTCTCCTCAGCACACATTTCTTCCTGCAGCTCTTCAGACATAACACACGCTCCCTCTTTGAAGACCTTGTACTGAGGATATCTCCACGACCGACTCTCCTCGTCTGTTGAGGGCTCAATGTACTCGTCATTATATAAAGAATCATCATCCATCTTTTCATCTTCTTCCAATAAAAAACTCTCTTTCCTGCTCTGTTCAGCTGCTTTGGAAACCTCAACGTTTTTCTCATTGTTTGACTCGTGGGGAAAAGTTGATTTTAGTAGCCTGTCTTCATCACATGACACTTTCGGATCCTCACTGATACATGTTTTGGAGAAACTCTGATCCTCACTAAAAGACAGCTTCAACACAGCCTTTGATTCTTCTGACCCAAGCTGCTCTTCATCTCCAACTGACGCCGTGTGGTCTCTCTCTTTCATGACTTCTTCACCCTGATGAGTGTTTTCCTTCCCCTCAATTTGCAGCTGCCCTTCACTAGAGCTTTTGAGCTCTACAGCTACTGGTGCTTCGGAGTCATAAAATGATCTTTGACCTGTTGAAAGATTAGTCTCACATCTTAACACCAAATGTCAAAGCAGCAAACGTGACATAAATTAGAGCATGTAACAAGTATGTGCAAGAACTCTTCGTACAAGCAAATTTGTTCTTAAGTTCTGCATACAAGTGATATAGGATATAGAGTTTCCTCCAGTTCAGTGTAAACATTTTTAATAAACAATGTTGAAATGCTATTGAATTGTACTTTCTTTATTTTAGTTTTTGACTTCATGCAGACATTAATACAACTACCAGGCTACTTCAAAATATGTGGTACTGAATCATTACGCATGTTAGCCATTATGATGTTTCGGAACTTTGCTTGAGGAAATTTTAATAAAAAATAATAACTTGTTAGATTAATTAATAAAAGTCATTGGGTTCAGCCGTACATTGAATCAATTATAAATAAATATATAAATTACACCTCATAATTAAGTTTACATTACTGTGTTTAACTCTATTATTATTATGCAAATTGTTAAATAATTCTAATTCCATTGACACATCTGTCGCTGCTTGATAGCTAGAAGAGTTGCGTAACTTCTTGGACAGCAAAATATTGCAGTTGGCATGCGTCTTGCAGAGGGCACACCCAGATATGGCTGCTGGAAATATCAATTCTTAATTCTTAATTGTCAACATGTAAACTATTATCAGATAATTTACCCAAAGTTCACCATTTTCAGATCTTTGTTTATAAAGGACATTCATACTTTACAAGGGTTAAGTCTGTTCACAGGAAAGAAGTTATACTTTTCATTACGAATAGTCTATTGGGGAAAACCCTTTAGCATCAGAAGAGTCTTACCTGTTGTGTTTGCAGATGGATTCTCTGCAACTGATGTAGGAGCTTCACTGAAGCTACCATCTTTCTTCTCAGCTTCATCCTCATCCTGCTGAGCCAAACAATATTGGCCCGATAAGAATTAGCTCAGTTTTATGTAGATCATTGCAAATAAATAAGTTGACCCAAATAAAACAGAATAGACACTACAAATATTTGGTAAATATAATAAGATAAAAGTGAGAAGATAACAGCCCACTTTCATAAAACCACACCACAGACGATCTAAAAGGTGAATTTCTTTCCTCTGAAGACTGGGACCAAATCAAGTTTACCAAGTGTATTGGCTCAAAGTATTTCCCATGTGCACCAAGTGACCAGAGAGTAATCACTGACTCACATCCTTGGGCTGCATGGGAGGCCAATGAGCTCTCCTTCCAGATCTAGGGACCCAGGAGGAGTGAGATGAGGAGCCAGGAGTGCTCCTTCCCTGCTAATGTTTACACAGGCAGGTGTGTAAAAACACACACACAAAGTGTAAAAGAGACTAAAACACAAGTGAAACAATAATTACATACACAAAAACAAAATATTGAGTTTTAAATCATCAGGTCCCTTTGGACATGTGCTGGCGAGGGAAGAGGGAGAATCCCTGAACCTTGAAACTAATACACTAAAGACTTAGAGAAAATTAACCACATTAGGTTTGGCCCACCTGAGAATTGGAGGATGCAAATCAAAGTTAAATTGGCCCAAAATGCCCATCTGGACATTCAGGTTATAAACAAACAATTTAACATTTTTTGTCTAGTTTTATTCCACCAACTAACAATGAGGATTTTATTCAAAAATCAGCTTTCAACCAAATTATTTTAACATCCTGCAAAGAAGCAGCAACAATAACAAATCTTGCCGAAACAGTAAATCATAGAGTGACTAGAAAAGAAAAAAAAAGATAACCCCTCACAACCAAAGAGAACCTTGTACAACAGCCCTGCCTCATCGGCCTCAAATCCTCATCTAAGAATGATCAGGGTTGTCAGGTCTGGAGCAGAATTGCTGATTTTATGATATAATTTTGTGAGCTTGCGGTGGTTTGTACACTTCCACTTTGATAAATTTGTTAGGAAAATTAACCCGTTTTAACACAAAACCTGTACCCAACGTACGTAGTGTCTTTGTGGTAGGTTTAGGTGTTTCCTCAGTTCTGTGATTTTCTTGCCAGTGATTTTATAGCTTCATCATATTTAAAGCAGATCCAAATGTCAACCTGGTTTGTTGCTGTCATTATCTGATTTTAAGAAGCCATAATATCAAAGTTTAACACTGGGCACAGTACAGTGCTGATGTCAGTATGTTGCACTGCTGGTAGGAAGGAATCACCAGAAAGACAATTTGATGGGAAAGAAATTGGACATTTAGATCAAGTTATTGTTGTTTGGGAAATCCTTATCCCCCCCCCTTAACAAAATAAACTCACTTGAGCCAAAAAGGGATCAGAGCTGCTTCTCTTTAGCCAGGCATTCTCACTTATTGGTTGGAAATGTAGCTGGCTTATTTCCTGATCCCGTTCCTGAACCAAGAAACAACATTAGACACTCCCTCTTTCGATTTACTGTCAAATTACATAAATTAAATAGGAATTATACAGATATAAAATTATGCCATTCATACATTTAAAATGATACAGTGCCTGCTATTAGCCTCGGTTTAAAAATATTTTACATTTAAAGAATTACAGTCACAGCTGAAGAGTTCTACAAATCATTTACAGGACATCATGATCCAGTTCATCAAAGAATGTTTAAGTTCACTTACACATTTAAGTATGAGAACTTAAGAGCTATAAGTGTGCTGATGCTAGTATTGTAGACGCTACTGCTTTGAGTCATTAGGCAGGTCGACCAACCTGGCGAATGCGAGAGGCCTGCTTGGAGCTGGTTGTTGTCGTGCCCTGGAGTTTCTGATGGATGTCAGATACTAAGTTGGATCGGGTTCGAGAGCACAGGCTGGAAGGGCTCGGTGTGAGGCCAGTCTGGAGAACAGGCACCTTAAACCGCCCCATACGCTGACTGAACTCTCCTTCACCTGGATGGAATAAAAAAGGTTCTAAAAACATAAATAAAAATGAAGTCCATGTATAGAAATACGATTTCCTTGGGATTTCAAAGAGTATTGACTGATACCAAGTTCCATAAATTTATATTTTCAGCTGTATTTACTAACTCAAGTGGACTTGAGTTAATAAAGCAGGCCCCGTTTGAGTTATCTGTTCTTGGTATGACAATAAACATAATTCTCAAATTAGTTTATAAATAAGTAATAAAATATAAATAATAACATCCACCCTTAGGTCAGCCTTAGCAGAGGGGGTCTTGTAATTAAAGACACACCTGTTAATTCTATGGTACACAACTGAAGATATGTCCCTAGCATCTGCTGGTGGTCGCTAACATCAACATGTGATCGGCAACTATTGCTGAAGACCTTCAAACGTAATAGGGATATCTCCAACTTGTCCTAAGTTCTATCAAAATAAATACAAAATTTATGTAAATTTATTTTTAATGTTTTCACCCATTTGTTTATTGCAAGATTATGCAGCTATTGAATGAATTTCTACAAAACTTGGTGGAAGGATGGGACATGGGCAAACTAAGAAACCGTGAAATTGTAGTGTGGATCTGGATAAAGGGGACGGATCAAGACATTTTCTCTTTACTACCTTAAGTATGCACTTTGCTGAGTGCCATTCTAGTTTGATTTGTTATGTTGTGATGCTGCCCATGTACTACTGTATTAGTGTGTATGTTCACTGAGAGAATCCAAATAGTCTGTTCCTTGTATGTGTTCACATGCCAATAAAGTTGATTCATGAGTTGATTGATTAAAATCTGCAGCCATTACAGTGGACAATAACTGAAATTAGCAAGCATTTCAGAAGCGTGGATTTTTCACAAACATCTTCAATCTGGAAGGAAACCAAAATGATAACCAGTTTCAAGGTGAGCACCCAAGATTACTGTCACCAATTCAGTGTCTGACAAATTGTAAATAACATCACAATGATGTCATTCGATTATTTTCCTGAGTTAAGGTGATGAATAACCAGAATTGTTTTTGTAGAATATTATGATGTACCTCTATTGCTGATCGCATTCACAAGAATGTGATGGATGTGAGGTCAGAGTGACCTTTAACCTGTAGGGATCTTTATTGAAATAACTTGTTAACAGGGTTTTTCCTACATAGAGAATTGTGAGACAGCCGTCTAAGTCAAAATTTATGCCACCCCCCCTGACTAAATTCTAATAATGCTTTCCTGGAAAACATTACAGTGGAAACCGGATATTTGGATCAGCCACTATATGGATAAAAGCTTGGGACAGAATTGTATTTGTGTCGTCATGGGTCTTTTCATACACCTTTGTATGGTTTTCTTACATATGTCAAAGGACATTGTGTTCTTTTTGTTTGTGCGTGCCGGTGTGTGTCAGCCAAGAGAAACTTGTGCTCACGTGAAACTAGGGCTGGGCGATATGGAAATTTTTTTTATCACGATATGTTTTTCCATATTGATCGATCTCGATTCTTCGATTCTTCGATTCAAGAATATGCCTTCCAATAATGAGCACAAAATGTTTTTGTGAAGGTCTTCATGCTTCCATTGATCAAGAGAGCAGCAGGGCCCATGACTAGCAAAAGGAAATTCAGAGCAGCGCTCTCAGCTCATACAGTCTTATATGCTTAGTGCAAACTAAGTGATTGTTCACTTTTCACTATAGTTAACATTTTTTGATTTTGTAAACAACTTACAAAAAACAAGTAAACATGTGGGTCACACCCTCTGACACATTCAAGTGCTAAACTGTAAGACAAAATAAAATGTAAAAAACTAAACCACTATAATATTGTACTGGTTTACCTCCCAGAGATTTTTTTGAGGTATATCAGCTTACGACGGCATTCATCATAAAGCTGTGGCAGCGCAGTTTGAGAAAAGTACTTTCTGCCAGGGAGCTCGTACCTGGGGTCTAACACTTTGATCAGTTTCCTGAAGCCGTCCCTCTCCACTGTGCTCAGGGGCATCATATCTTTAGCTAAGCAATATGTAATAGCGCTCGTTATATTTTTGCCCCTCTTCGATTGTTTTTCATATTGGTTAATGGCTGCAAAACACGACTGGATGGACTGTTGTTTTGCTAACAGAACAGAATCAATCCCGTCAGCGATGCTAACGGGAGCCCCTCAGCGATGCTAGCGGGAGCCCCTCGGCGATGCTAACGGGAGCCCGTCAGGACGGATGTTAGCCATTATGATGTTTCGGAACTTTGCTTGAGGAAATTTTAATAAAAAATAATAACTTGTTAGATTAATTAATAAAAGTCATTGGGTTCAGCCGTACATTGAATCAATTATAAATAAATATATAAATTACACCTCATAATTAAGTTTACATTACTGTGTTTAACTCTATTATTATTATGCAAATTGTTAAATAATTCTAATTCCATTGACACATCTGTCGCTGCTTGATAGCTAGAAGAGTTGCGTAACTTCTTGGACAGCAAAATATTGCAGTTGGCATGCGTCTTGCAGAGGGCACACCCAGATATGGCTGCTGGAAATATCAATTCTTAATTCTTAATTGTCAACATGTAAACTATTATCAGATAATTTACCCAAAGTTCACCATTTTCAGATCTTTGTTTATAAAGGACATTCATACTTTACAAGGGTTAAGTCTGTTCACAGGAAAGAAGTTATACTTTTCATTACGAATAGTCTATTGGGGAAAACCCTTTAGCATCAGAAGAGTCTTACCTGTTGTGTTTGCAGATGGATTCTCTGCAACTGATGTAGGAGCTTCACTGAAGCTACCATCTTTCTTCTCAGCTTCATCCTCATCCTGCTGAGCCAAACAATATTGGCCCGATAAGAATTAGCTCAGTTTTATGTAGATCATTGCAAATAAATAAGTTGACCCAAATAAAACAGAATAGACACTACAAATATTTGGTAAATATAATAAGATAAAAGTGAGAAGATAACAGCCCACTTTCATAAAACCACACCACAGACGATCTAAAAGGTGAATTTCTTTCCTCTGAAGACTGGGACCAAATCAAGTTTACCAAGTGTATTGGCTCAAAGTATTTCCCATGTGCACCAAGTGACCAGAGAGTAATCACTGACTCACATCCTTGGGCTGCATGGGAGGCCAATGAGCTCTCCTTCCAGATCTAGGGACCCAGGAGGAGTGAGATGAGGAGCCAGGAGTGCTCCTTCCCTGCTAATGTTTACACAGGCAGGTGTGTAAAAACACACACACAAAGTGTAAAAGAGACTAAAACACAAGTGAAACAATAATTACATACACAAAAACAAAATATTGAGTTTTAAATCATCAGGTCCCTTTGGACATGTGCTGGCGAGGGAAGAGGGAGAATCCCTGAACCTTGAAACTAATACACTAAAGACTTAGAGAAAATTAACCACATTAGGTTTGGCCCACCTGAGAATTGGAGGATGCAAATCAAAGTTAAATTGGCCCAAAATGCCCATCTGGACATTCAGGTTATAAACAAACAATTTAACATTTTTTGTCTAGTTTTATTCCACCAACTAACAATGAGGATTTTATTCAAAAATCAGCTTTCAACCAAATTATTTTAACATCCTGCAAAGAAGCAGCAACAATAACAAATCTTGCCGAAACAGTAAATCATAGAGTGACTAGAAAAGAAAAAAAAAGATAACCCCTCACAACCAAAGAGAACCTTGTACAACAGCCCTGCCTCATCGGCCTCAAATCCTCATCTAAGAATGATCAGGGTTGTCAGGTCTGGAGCAGAATTGCTGATTTTATGATATAATTTTGTGAGCTTGCGGTGGTTTGTACACTTCCACTTTGATAAATTTGTTAGGAAAATTAACCCGTTTTAACACAAAACCTGTACCCAACGTACGTAGTGTCTTTGTGGTAGGTTTAGGTGTTTCCTCAGTTCTGTGATTTTCTTGCCAGTGATTTTATAGCTTCATCATATTTAAAGCAGATCCAAATGTCAACCTGGTTTGTTGCTGTCATTATCTGATTTTAAGAAGCCATAATATCAAAGTTTAACACTGGGCACAGTACAGTGCTGATGTCAGTATGTTGCACTGCTGGTAGGAAGGAATCACCAGAAAGACAATTTGATGGGAAAGAAATTGGACATTTAGATCAAGTTATTGTTGTTTGGGAAATCCTTATCCCCCCCCCCTTAACAAAATAAACTCACTTGAGCCAAAAAGGGATCAGAGCTGCTTCTCTTTAGCCAGGCATTCTCACTTATTGGTTGGAAATGTAGCTGGCTTATTTCCTGATCCCGTTCCTGAACCAAGAAACAACATTAGACACTCCCTCTTTCGATTTACTGTCAAATTACATAAATTAAATAGGAATTATACAGATATAAAATTATGCCATTCATACATTTAAAATGATACAGTGCCTGCTATTAGCCTCGGTTTAAAAATATTTTACATTTAAAGAATTACAGTCACAGCTGAAGAGTTCTACAAATCATTTACAGGACATCATGATCCAGTTCATCAAAGAATGTTTAAGTTCACTTACACATTTAAGTATGAGAACTTAAGAGCTATAAGTGTGCTGATGCTAGTATTGTAGACGCTACTGCTTTGAGTCATTAGGCAGGTCGACCAACCTGGCGAATGCGAGAGGCCTGCTTGGAGCTGGTTGTTGTCGTGCCCTGGAGTTTCTGATGGATGTCAGATACTAAGTTGGATCGGGTTCGAGAGCACAGGCTGGAAGGGCTCGGTGTGAGGCCAGTCTGGAGAACAGGCACCTTAAACCGCCCCATACGCTGACTGAACTCTCCTTCACCTGGATGGAATAAAAAAGGTTCTAAAAACATAAATAAAAATGAAGTCCATGTATAGAAATACGATTTCCTTGGGATTTCAAAGAGTATTGACTGATACCAAGTTCCATAAATTTATATTTTCAGCTGTATTTACTAACTCAAGTGGACTTGAGTTAATAAAGCAGGCCCCGTTTGAGTTATCTGTTCTTGGTATGACAATAAACATAATTCTCAAATTAGTTTATAAATAAGTAATAAAATATAAATAATAACATCCACCCTTAGGTCAGCCTTAGCAGAGGGGGTCTTGTAATTAAAGACACACCTGTTAATTCTATGGTACACAACTGAAGATATGTCCCTAGCATCTGCTGGTGGTCGCTAACATCAACATGTGATCGGCAACTATTGCTGAAGACCTTCAAACGTAATAGGGATATCTCCAACTTGTCCTAAGTTCTATCAAAATAAATACAAAATTTATGTAAATTTATTTTTAATGTTTTCACCCATTTGTTTATTGCAAGATTATGCAGCTATTGAATGAATTTCTACAAAACTTGGTGGAAGGATGGGACATGGGCAAACTAAGAAACCGTGAAATTGTAGTGTGGATCTGGATAAAGGGGACGGATCAAGACATTTTCTCTTTACTACCTTAAGTATGCACTTTGCTGAGTGCCATTCTAGTTTGATTTGTTATGTTGTGATGCTGCCCATGTACTACTGTATTAGTGTGTATGTTCACTGAGAGAATCCAAATAGTCTGTTCCTTGTATGTGTTCACATGCCAATAAAGTTGATTCATGAGTTGATTGATTAAAATCTGCAGCCATTACAGTGGACAATAACTGAAATTAGCAAGCATTTCAGAAGCGTGGATTTTTCACAAACATCTTCAATCTGGAAGGAAACCAAAATGATAACCAGTTTCAAGGTGAGCACCCAAGATTACTGTCACCAATTCAGTGTCTGACAAATTGTAAATAACATCACAATGATGTCATTCGATTATTTTCCTGAGTTAAGGTGATGAATAACCAGAATTGTTTTTGTAGAATATTATGATGTACCTCTATTGCTGATCGCATTCACAAGAATGTGATGGATGTGAGGTCAGAGTGACCTTTAACCTGTAGGGATCTTTATTGAAATAACTTGTTAACAGGGTTTTTCCTACATAGAGAATTGTGAGACAGCCGTCTAAGTCAAAATTTATGCCACCCCCCCTGACTAAATTCTAATAATGCTTTCCTGGAAAACATTACAGTGGAAACCGGATATTTGGATCAGCCACTATATGGATAAAAGCTTGGGACAGAATTGTATTTGTGTCGTCATGGGTCTTTTCATACACCTTTGTATGGTTTTCTTACATATGTCAAAGGACATTGTGTTCTTTTTGTTTGTGCGTGTCGGTGTGTGTCAGCCAAGAGAAACTTGTGCTCACGTGAAACTAGGGCTGGGCGATATGGAAAAAAATGTTATCATGATATGTTTTTCCATATTGATCGATCTCGATTCTTCGATTCAAGAATATGCCTTCCAATAATGAGCACAAAATGTTTTTGTGAAGGTCTTCATGCTTCCATTGATCAAGAGAGCAGCAGGGCCCATGACTAGCAAAAGGAAATTCAGAGCAGCGCTCTCAGCTCATACAGTCTTATATGCTTAGTGCAAACTAAGTGATTGTTCACTTTTCACTATAGTTAACATTTTTTGATTTTGTAAACAACTTACAAAAAACAAGTAAACATGTGGGTCACACCCTCTGACACATTCAAGTGCTAAACTGTAAGACAAAATAAAATGTAAAAAACTAAACCACTATAATATTGTACTGGTTTACCTCCCAGAGATTTTTTTGAGGTATATCAGCTTACGACGGCATTCATCATAAAGCTGTGGCAGCGCAGTTTGAGAAAAGTACTTTCTGCCAGGGAGCTCGTACCTGGGGTCTAACACTTTGATCAGTTTCCTGAAGCCGTCCCTCTCCACTGTGCTCAGGGGCATCATATCTTTAGCTAAGCAATATGTAATAGCGCTCGTTATATGTTTGCCCCTCTTCGATTGTTTTTCATATTGGTTAATGGCTGCAAAACACGACTGGATGGACTGTTGTTTTGCTAACAGAACAGAATCAATCCCGTCAGCGATGCTAACGGGAGCCCGTCGGCGATGCTAGCGGGAGCCCCTCGGCGATGCTAACGGGAGCCCGTCAGCGATGCTAACGGGAGCCCGTCAGCGATGCTAACGGGAGCCCCTCGGCGATGCTAGCGGGAGCCCGTCGGCGATGCTAGCGGGAGCCCGTCGGCGATGCTAGCGGGAGCCCCTCGGCGATGCTAACGGGAGCCCGTCAGCGATGCTAACGGGAGCCCGTCGGCGATGCTAGCGGGAGCCCCTCGGCGATGCTAACGGGAGCCCGTCGGCGATGCTAGCGGGAGCCCCTCGGCGATGCTAACGGGAGCCCCTCGGCGATGCTAACGGGAGCCCCTCGGCGATGCTAGCGGGAGCCCCTCGGCGATGCTAGCGGGAGCCCCTCGGCGATGCTAACGGGAGCCCGTCAGCGATGCTAGCGGGAGCCCGTCAGGACGGAGTCAGGACGGATTCCCGTCCTTTTTCCTACTTCGTTCTCTCTTTTTCTCTCTCTCGCAACTGCACCTACTCTCACGATGGGAAGTGGGCGTGTCGTATCCTACCTGCAGACGGCAGCCGGCAGACTCCGACACTGTTGTTGCGCTTACTTTTGCCACGTGATATCGAATATATGTCACAACGAGATTATCGAGATCGATCAACATTTTATCGCGATCCCGAATCGAGATCGAAAAATCGCCCAGCCCTACGTGAAACCCTTCCACGAGTGGCCACTATGATATCACCCTTATAGTGAGATATCTGGGGTTACCTTGCAACACTTCTTCAAGCACCAATAAAATGCTACAAAGTGGAGTCCCTTTGTAGCATTGCAATGCTGAGTTACTAGCACCACTCCACCCAAATAATTCACATTTACACACTCCAATTTCTACTCGCATTGTGCCAACTTCCATCTATTATATTCTCGTTTATGCATGTGTTCATATGCATTCTTACCAAGGAGATGCTCCCTGAAGCCCTTGTCATGAACGATGGCTGCTGGGCTGCACCTCGGGGCCGTTGGAGCTTCTTAATTGAAAATACAAAAACAAATACTGTTATAAACTACTGCATTTATCACCTGTTTATCACAGAGTTTACTCAACTCCTTGACTTAATAGTTTTTGTGTTACCTGCAGATAATCTGGAAGACTGGAAGCAGTCAGAAATTTGACATATTTTATTTTACAGGCTTTTATAATGCAACTGGGAGAACAATATGTAAAGGCAGGATTACCCTCTCCACTGTGGGTGAGCTGGTGGACCCGGGACTGCACTGAGGGAACCATCGGTGTATCGGCCTTTATCCCTAGCTCAGCTAGTCTTCCAGAGCTGGATGGTTTAGGGCTCCGGTTCTCTTGACCTGCTGCGTCCACACGCCGCCGCTTCTGGCCATCATTTATATCTGACACATAGGAGACAACAATGAAGATAAGCAAATGATATGCAAGTCATAAATATAGATAAAGATGTGAAACTTGGCATTCTTGTTAATACAGGCACAAACAAACCTGAGGGCGAGAAGACATTGTCTTCAGAATCTGACAGAGGTGTTCTCTGTCTCTTCATGCTTGCGTTGTTTTCCTCACTAGCTGCCATACTGAGCTGCAAACAGAGACATTACACACTGGATATGTTTTTTAATCAAGATGCCTGTTCTCACTGTCAGTGAGTAGGAACAAAGAGTCAGGTCTGTGTAGGAATTTGTCTTCAATGATGACACCTGTTTTCCAACCTCAATAGATGGATCCTAGTGTACTCGATTGTAAATTGTAGCGTTACTGTTATCTGGCACAATAATTTGATTTGGAATTCATAAAGTCTGACTTATTCTATCGTATAAAGAGGAGATTGCTTAACAGTGAAGGTCATGGACATGGTCACCATGTTACAGTTTGTATACGTTCAAAACTATTTGATGACTTTTCGATTAAAACGATTGAAGCTGGATCTAACATCTACCAAACGGGCTTATGGCTAACGGGGTTAGAACGTTTCGTGTGTGTCCCAGATTTATGAAACGCGAACAACGCCCCACAGTTTCAACTCGGCTCATTCCAACATGACTCGGATCCTTTGCTAGCGGAGCTAGCAGCAAGTCAGCTGAATACGTTGCGTCATCTGAGAAACGCTGCCAACACATCAAAACCGCCATGTTAGTTCAACTTAACTGCACTGATAACCCAACAGCTACATTAGCCACATTAGCTGCATGCAAGAGTCAACTCTGCTCGACAAAACGTTAGCCTAGCTTTGAGAACGGCAAGCTAATATTAGCAGGAACAAACTGAAGCGTGCAGAGTAAAGAGCTCAACCAAGGGTCGTACCTGAGGAGATATGGGAGAGCTCCAACTGACGAGGTGAGGTTTCTTCTTGTTCTGACCACAGACTGTACATAAACACACAGAAACATCCAGTCTCCTCCTCCTCCAACTTTGAATTTCAGCGGGTCTTCTGACGTGATGGGGCGGGTCCCAGTCCGTAAACACTCTCCAGCAGCGCTGATCTGGGACCAGTCTTCACCTTCATATGCAGTCCACGGCCCAAACACCCAGCTGCTTGTTCAGCTTAAACACAGTCTGATCCTAGGTCTGTTGTGCGACTGGCTCCAAACGAGGCCATTTTACCCTAATAAACAGAGTAAAAGCACAAATCAAGATACCACTACTTCATATTAGAATGGTTCAGCTTTGACCATTTAACTGTACGAATCTCTGTTTCGGTGTCAGACCATAGTACGGAAGCGTATTGCATTCACTTGAGCTCTGGGTAAAAAAAAATATTTTGAAAAAAACTCTGTTTTTCTAACTCCTGTTTTTACGACTTTTTTTCCCCTGTTTTTACGAGATAAAAATCCTGTTTTTACGACTTTTTTTTTCCTGTTTTTCCGAGATAACAATCCTGTTTTTACGACTTTTTTTTTCCTCTTTCAAATTAAAAGCATGAAATTGAAGTTCCTATATAGACGCGGACTTACTGTTATGAATCTGCAACTTCACAAAGGAAAAGTTTTATATTTTAGCGACCCTCCGAGGAGGCACAAGCTCTTACTGTGTTGTTTCGGGAGGTTTCAAATAAACCTGAAAACATCAGTTGAAAGTCTCGACCGTCTTTCGATGGATGGGACTCTTGTTTTGAAAGGGGTTCTAACGGAAAGGGGTTCTGTGGATAGAGAAAAGTGTGAAGGAAAATAAACGGGTGAGATGTCCCGATTCAATAACCATCTCTCGTGTCCTCTCTCGGCTGAGGACTCCTGACAGTAAAAGAGAACTGACCGCTCGGCTACATTAGTCTTTTGTAGTTCAATTTTATTTATATAGAAGGAGATTCTGACCGTTTTAAGCGACGCTACGTCTTTGGACGCTTTTAATTTGAAAGAGGGGAAAAAAAAAGTCGTAAAAACAGGATTGTTATCTCGGAAAAACAGGAAAAAAAAAGTCGTAAAAACAGGATTTTTATCTCGTAAAAACAGAGTTAGAAAAACAGAGTTTTTTTCAAAATATTTTTTTTTACCCAGAGCTTTTTTTTTCAAGTGAATGCAATACGCTTCCGTACCATAGACTGTACATTGTGTGACACATAGTTTTCTATTGTATTGTATTGTATTTTATTGTATTCAAATATACCTGCTGCTATGTCAACTTAATTTCCCTTCGGGGATGAATAAAGTAATTATCTATCTATCTATCTATCTATCTAACGTGTATAATAAAACATATAAGGCTAAATTCAGCAGGCAGGACTAAGTGAGAGTTCCAAGAATCAAGTTCTAAAACAGAGCTGGCAGGCATCCAAACAATTTGAAGCGTGGCAGTTGTTAATGAGGGTAGGTTATTCTGTGCACAGGTAAAATAGGTGTTACAGACTTACAAGATTCAAAATGCAAGACAGAGGAGTGTTGCTATGAACCTGGGTGTGTCTTGTGGGATGAACCGGTATGTATAGAGATGCCAGCATGACAACTTGACTATGGAGTGAGACTCAGGGTGGCAGGTCAATAAGCAGGAGAACAGGTACTGGGGAAAACAAACACACACACACACACACACACACACACACACGTACACACGCACATCGACAAAACATGGACAGACGACACAGCAGAAATGTGGAAAAACAGCAGGAAAACACAAGGAAACTGATAATTGATAATGATTGAAAACTGAGGCAGATGTTAGTGGATGTCAGTGACTTTTTTGACCTGTTGGAAAGGGGATTAATACAAGAGTCCTAAACCAAGTAAAGCAGTGATTGTAGCCGTCACCACAGCCACCACAGACAATTACACAGTTTCTAAGAAGATTTACTTTAAGTCATTGATGATAACAACACTCACCTCTGTGTCTTCTTCCATGGAGAAATTCTTCCTCCTCATTTTATCTGTGGACAGCTGGAAGTCAAAGGCTGAATTCTACTGCTTCACTTGATGCAGACCCTTGGCCTTTTTAAACTGTACACAGCATGCTAAGGTGCTCCCAGTTAAAGCTTGTTCAAGGTAAACCTACTTAAATGGAGGTTTAGTAATTTAGCCAAACATTTCAATGTGCTTGGATACATTGATAACTGCCTCAGCTACTGGCTTTGCTGTGTTTCAGATAAACTTAAACACTGGTCATGCTTTAGTTATGTTAGTTTTCATCTCCAATGTCACTAAATGAAACTTGTGGGTTTGTGTAAAATCTCATTAGTTCACACAGTTCTTTGACTTGTGAAGTTGCTGGTTTCTTTTCTGTCAGCTTCTCAACAAGTACAGCTGTGTGCATGGGGAGGCTGAGACTTCTGGTAAGTACGACTGTGAATTATGCATCCAGTCTGTAGAGGGAGCCTGAATGTAGCTGAGAGCGAATCTTGCATTGTGCCGCTCTGAAAGGTTCATGTTAAGACTCAGAGAATCAACTGTACATGTATTTTTGTGTCCTTTCCTCTATGACCATATGAGTCACAGGTGCAGCAGGTGGAGACCAAAACACATTTTCCTAATCAAAAAATGTTGAATTTTATTTCAACATGATGAAGTGAAGACACCACTCACCTTTAAGTGTGACCCCTTTATCACAATATAAAAACCTATTGAGATACACCACAGACTGCAGAGTGAAGTAGGAAATACTTTATGAAATATGGTTGGTATCTTTGCAATGAATCAAACAGGAAGTAAGGAGCTCTGGGTTTGACAGTTATGTCATCATTTCTGTTTGTCACAGTGACTTACAGAAACACATGTTTGGTCAAAGTGTGACAGCAAAGACACATTCAACCCACACCTCTCAAATAGATGTTCCAAAAGCAACATGTCATATAAAAAACTGTTGACAGTGTAATGGAAATAAACTACAGATTAGGAAATTAATGGAGTTCTGGGTGATCGCAAAATAGGTCACTGCTGCATTTCTAAACCCTTGTTTGTGTGTGTGCATCTGAACAACTGTGATAAGATCTTTATAACTTCATGGTTTGCAACAGAAGGGGAAGGAAACCAAGTTCTGCCACAGACATTTTAAGTGGCTGGTGACTTCCTGCAGCCGTCTTATTAAAGATAGTTTGTACTTACAAAACCTTGAACTTTGTCTTTTATTTTATTATCAAATATTTATTGAAACCAAAACGTTGTCAATAGCCTGATACCACTAACGGTCGTTGGATAATATATTTTGATAACATGTATGTAATCTGGATTTTGGAGCTCAGCCCCTAAATGGTCTGTATGTATATAAATACATTACAACCCTCCATACTGATCACACAGTACAGTATGTTCTGTTCTCAAGGAGAACTGGAATCTTAATCTAGTTCTTGTTGCTTGTAAAAATCCACTCAGTGACTTTGGCAGTTCAGGTTTTTTGATGCTGTTTTATTTAGTGGCTTGATCCACTGCTGGATTAACCTGCTATAGGGAAGCATGGGTGATACAGTAAGATGCAGGGCCACTATCTTCACCCCACATTCCTTCAACTTTTTTCTTCTAAGTAAAGCTTTCCTAAAAACCCTTACCCTTCTGTAGATCAGCTGTGGAATTATTTCATTGCATGCATTAATGTGAGAATAACTTTAAAATACCACAACCACTATGAAAGAGGGTCTTAGGATCAAGTAATAAAGCAGGATATATTTAAAGGCCTTTGACATGCCATCTGATATAATTATCTTCCTGGTGCATATTCACAAACTTATTTACAATCAAATACAACAAAAAAAAACAGTTGCTTACTTTGCAAGTTTGGTAGTCAACCCCGTTTTGGACTGTAGAATGTTACATGTCCAATTGTTTTTCATGTAATATACAATACATCTGTCTTTTTGACTAAAAAAGTGCCAGTACCCAGTAAGGATATGGTTAAGGTCGGTGTTTGTTATCTGAACTCCATCAATTTAATGTTATTATTAGGAAATATTGTGTATTTGATCTTTCTGTTTGAACTCTTTATCTACCCCCTGAAATGTAATTAATTTTTAGAGTAAAATGCTGTTGTCTGGTCTACTCTCTTTTGTGCTTCGTTGAAAACAAATAAAAGTTTATGATGAACATGAATGTTCAAAATAACTCTTCCTGTCACTGAATAGAAACCAAGATGTAAAGATAAAGTGATTGTTCCATCTGCTGTGGTACAAGTAGCGATTTAATCTCTCCAGCAAAAAAACTGTGAATTTACCGTAACCTCCCTCCCCTTGAGACAGCAGCAGACATGTGATCAGTCCTGTGGTTGGAATGCATAGGAGGTGTTTTGGGGAATTATGCTTATTATAAATTGGACACAGAACTGAGAGTTTATCACAGCAAAGTAGAAGAAAGACAGAGACCATCATCATCATCATCATCATCATGAAGACTCTTTGCTTCACCCTGGGGCTGCTGCTACTCACTGTCTGCTGCTGCAACGCCATGCGTAAGTGATCTCTATTTGTTGCTCATCGACTTCCGAGTTTGCTCAGAGACATGTTTGTACTAACTTCATCTGATTACTTTCCAACAGCCAAAGCAGTGCACTTCAGCACAGCACCTCAAACCTGCTGCCAAGGGTTTTCCGAACATCCTGTACCATTAGAGCGTGTGACCAGTATAACTGAGACCCCAAGCTCCTGTTCGAATCAGGCATTCATGTAAGTCTGCCCATCAATCAAGTCTTTTGCTGACAATGAGATGAATATAAAAATGGATATCCTAGCACATCCAAACAAGGTGGATCAAATTAATTGCTCCCTCTGTCATTTTTGCAGAGTCCAAACAGTTAAAGGGAAACAGATCTGCTACAGACGGACTTTCAAGTGGGCTCTGGATCTCTACAATCGGCCCGACAACACTGAGGCTGGTGGTACACAGAATAATTAGCTATGTATTATTGTGTAATAATATAATAGTGACATAACTATGTCTGGTTTTGCAGATCTAAATGGATCTGATGATTTTTTTTATAAAGCTCTAAACGACAAAGTTTTTTCTGCGGACAGATGGCATTGACTAGGGTTACTGTATCTCATGTTTAAAAATGTTGGCCCTATAAACAATCAGATGTGGATCAAATGTGGATTCAAGTATTTATGCAAACGCTGTTTGCATAAATACTTGAATTAGTTTCAACTGTGTGAATGTTTTAAAATCTGTGAGGGTTATGATTAAGGAGATACTGCAAAGATAAATGTGTTTTCAGAGCTGTGAAATAAAAACTTAAACTGTTCTATGTGTCGTTTTACGTTCATTTACAATCTGTTTCGGACAGAAGATGTGGCATGGATTCATGAGGCATCCATTTATAATGGTTATGTCACCTTTTAACACGCACCAGCATTTTGAGCCACAGAGGAGAACAGATTTGAGAGTGCTGACGTTGGAGTCTGACCTTTGTTCTCAGATCGACTAACTTGGACTTATTATTTATAAACAAATTTATAATATAATTCTACATTTATGGAAAGAACATGGCTCACAATTCCAGTGTTTCAAACCATCTTGATCTTTCAGGGCCAATGCTTATGGAGAGTCAAGCGCTCGGGACGTCTCTCCATCATGACATAAGTATATGCAGTATTTGAAAAGTTAAAGCCCACTAATCAAGGGTTGATGCTTAAAAAGGTGATTTAATATTTTCCATATGCTACATGGTAATGAGATTGTTTTTTGAGAGTTAACACAGGCTGGCATATGTCATTGATTAGCAACATTGATTTTTACGAATTATTATTTTTAGTGTAGTGTCACATAAAAACACACTACCCTCTGTACCTTCAAGCCATAAAACAGCTGTAGTACGCTACAAATATTAACAATTTGTTTCCCTTTCAATAATTGTATTTAATTTAAAATATCAGTCCTCATCATGAATATCAAATTATCAATCATTTTCAAAGAGATTATCACAGTCTTGGATATGTCAATAGATACACACACACAGACACACACACACACAAACAACCACTGAAAGCTTACATGCTGTAACTCATGTACAATAATTAATAGCAAAATAGAGGTTTCAGTAATTACATTGCATTGAGTGTACATGTAGACGTGCATTTTATTCTTGTGTGTGTGAGAGGTCGGATTGGGGATGATGTGTGTGAGAGAAACAGAGAGGGAGAGAGACATGGTTTAGTTGTGAGATGGCTGCTGCTGGTCGACAGTACGAATGTACCAAAAGATACTTTTTAGGTGGAAAGTTTAAAATTCCACAAAAAATACACACCCCTGGATAAGTTAAAGCCAAATGCATTAACGCACCACACCCTTCCACCAAGTTTTGTGCGATCCTGCCGACAACCAACCAACAAACAAACGGACCAAGTTGAAAACACGAGTGGGTGAGCTAATAAAATGTCGCATTCATCTGGAAGCTGTGAGCAAAGTGGGCTTCGCATTCAAATGGTTTAGTTGTGAGATGGTTGCTGCTGGTCAATAGCAATCCTAACAATTTAGCAAGGAGGCTAGTAACGTAATACAAGAAATACTAAAGCATAATGACAGAAGGAATATCACCATTTTCATTAGACATATTAAAACATTTCGAAGATAAAGTTCCATCACCTCCACCATTTCTGAAAATGTCAGCAAAATCATCACAACCCATGAACTCAGACATTGTCACATTAACACAGTAAACACAATCTCATGGCAAGGCAGAAATCTCATGAGATTACAGAACTGACTCAGAAACCTAGATTAGTATCCAGTATCTAGGTTCAGAAACCTAGATTAGTATCTAGGTTTCTCAGACTTTGCTTTAATTCACCTAAAGTGTAAAGAAATGACAGAAACCAGATTGTTGTTTATTGTACTGTGGAGAAAGATGAGAGCAAGATGAGACAATGGAAAAACTGTAAATGTGTTCTTGTTCCACTACAACCATATCATTTTAAAACGTTTAGTTTTTTTAATCAGGCTTTTTACATATAATATTCCATATAATGAGCTTGTTTATTGGGGTTAAGTGTGTCATGAGACAAATCCTTGATATAGGCTATTTTATAATGTAGAGACATTTGTGAAAACACATCGTAAAGGACTCGGCGTGTCTGACAAAATCTAAAAATCAGCAGGTTTTCTTTATCTGCACACAAACCGATGCCACAGGATGTTCTTGTTCTTGCTTCCCTGAGAAGCTTGCGAAAGCTTCAGTTTTCAGATGTTATCACTTTGCCGCCTGAATCAGATTAGATCAGATTAGTTTACATTTACCAAACAGTTTCATTTAGTTCAGGGGATAGTAAGGTTTAGATAGTATGGCCTCAATTTAACATTTAGTAGTTTATGTGACGTAAGGATTCAATGGTTTACTTGTTACACATAAAATAATGTGTCTGTTAACTACAGTCTGGCTCTTCTAAAAACCCATTCATTTATCATGGGTGACAAGTGCTACATAAATACAGACCATTGATATACAAATACAGCAAGGAATGAAATTAATGAATTGAGCAGTTTTCTTTAAAACTTTAAAAGTCGTTACACACCCATGCACACTTGCATTTTTATTTTTTCTTATTACTTTATAACATTTATGCTAATATTTTAGTTTTCAGTATCCTTCCTCTGGGGTATCCCCTGCAGTTTGCCTACAGAGCCAACAGGTCTGTAGACGATGCAGTCAACATGGCCCTCCACTTCATCCTCTAGCACCTGGACTCCTCAGGAACCTACGCCAGGATCCTGTTTGTGGACTTCATCTCTGCCTTCAATACAATCATCCCGAATCTGCTACAGGAGAAGCTCTCCCAGCTGAGTGTGCCTGACTCCAACTGCAGGTGGAGCACAGACTTCCTGTCTGACAGGAGGCAACGCGTGAGGCTGGGTAAGTATGTCTCTGAATACAGATCCATTAGCACCGGTTCCCCTCAAGGCTGTGTTCTTTCACCTCTTCTCTTCTCCCTGTATACCAACAGCTGCACCTCCAGTCACCAGTCCGTCAAACTCCTTAAGTTCGCGGATGACACCACCCTCATTGGGCTCATATCTGGTGGGGATGAGTCCGCCTACAGGTGAGAGATTGACCAGCTGGTGACCTGGTGTGAGCAGAACAACCTGGAGCTCAACGCTCTGAAAACAGTGGAGATGGTTGTGGACTTCAGAAGGAACCCAGCCCAAACCCACCCCCATCACCCTGAGAGACGCCCCAGTCGTCACTGCGGAGTCCTTCCGCTTCCTGGGCACCATCATCTCCCAGGACCTCAAATGGGAGCTGAACATCAGCTCCCATCACCAAAAGAGGTCAAGAGAGTATGTACTTCCTGCGGCAGCTGAAGAAACTCAACCTGCCAAAGACAATGATGGTGCACTTCTACACCTGCATCATCGAGTCCATCCTCACCTCCTCCATCACCATCTGGTTCGCTGCTGCCACCGCAAACGACAAAAGGAGGCTGCAGCGGATCATCCGTTCTGCTGAGAAGGTGATCGGCTGCGATCTGCCATCTCTACAGGACCTGTTTGCCTCTAGGACCCTGAGGCGTGCAGGTAAGATTGTGGCCAATCCTTCCCGCCCGGGTCACAAACTCTTTGAGGTTCTTCCCTCAGGGCAGGAGGCTGCGGGCCATCAGGACCAAAACCTCCCGCCACAAGACCAGCTTCTTCCTGTCTGCAGTTGGCCTTATCAACAAGGCCCGGGATCCCCACCTGACTCTGACTTTTATTCCGCCCCCACACCTCAAGTATGTGTTAAATTAACACATTATATCATATTATATTATACTGCATTACATTGCATATTGCAACGGACACTGTTTACTGTTTTGCATTTTGCATTTCACTTTTTACTTCACTTTTTATATCTTTTATCCTCTATATATTTTTATTCAGAAATGTTTATGTCAAAATAAATTTTACTTTGTATAAATATTGGAAAAAAGTGAGCAAATAAGAAGTAAACAGTGAGTAAATATATACTGGTTTTCTATTTTTCATTGCCTTTCCTATGCATGTTGTATTTATTGCGTTTTTATGTTATTGCATTTTTATGTTTCTATGTTTCTATGTTCATTGTATGCACCAATTACCAGAGCAAATTCCTTGTAGGTGTAAACCTACTTGGCAATAAAATACTTCTGATTCTGATTCTGATTCTGATGTGAAGTAACTGTATTGAGACATGTGCAATAAAAGGTATTCAACTTGATTATACTGTACATGTATTCTTGTGTCCTTTCCTCTATGACCATATGAGTCACAGTCGCAGCAGGTGGAGACCAAAACACATTTTCTCCATCAAAATATGCTGAATTTTATTTTATGTTTTGCAAACAATCAGTGATGAAGTGAAGACACCACTCACCTTTAAGAGTGACCCCTTTATCACAATATAAAAACCTATTGAGATACACCACAGACTGCAGAGTGAAGTAGGAAATACTTTATGAAATATGGTTGGTATCTTTGCAATGAATCAAACAGGAAGTAAGGAGCTCTGGGTTTGACAGTTATGTCATCATTTCTGTTTGTCACAGTGACTTACAGAAACACTTCTATGTTTGGTCAAAGTGTGACAGCAAAGACACATTCAACCCACACCTCTCAAATAGATGTTCCAAAAGCAACATGTCATATAAAAAACTGTTGACAGTGTAATGGAAATAAACTACAGATTAGGAAATTAATGGAGTTCTGGGTGATCGCAAAATAGGTCACTGCTGCATTTCTAAACCCTTGTTTGTGTGTGTGCATCTGAACAACTGTGATAAGATCTTTATAACTTCATGGTTTGCAACAGAAGGGGAAGGAAACCAAGTTCTGCCACAGACATTTTTAGTGGCTGGTGATTTGCCGTCTTATTAAAGATAGTTTGTACCGTGAATTTTGACTTTTCTTTTATTATCAAATATTTAATGAAACCAAAACGTTGTCAATAGCCTGATACCACTAACGGTCGTTGGATAATATATTTTGATAACATGTATGTAATCTGGATTTTGGAGCTCAGCCCCTAAATGGTCTGTATGTATATAAATACATTACAACCCTCCATACTGATCACACAGTACAGTATGTTCTGTTCTCAAGGAGAACTGGAATCTTAATCTAGTTCTTGTTGCTTGTAAAAATCCACTCAGTGACTTTGGCAGTTCAGGTTTTTTGATGCTGTTTTATTTAGTGGCTTGATCCACAGCTGGATTAACCTGCTATAGGGAAGCATGGGGGAATACAGTAAGGAGCAGGGCCACTATATTTACCCCACATTCCCCTCTACTTTATTTATATTTAGCTAAGTATTTCAAAACTTTCCTAAAACACTTGGCACCTACTGTAGATCAGCTTTGGAATTATTTCAGGGGGTTAGGGTTCAGTTGGCCCTTGAAACAATCAGATGTGGATTAATAATTTGCTGACTGTAGCTACAACGCTGTTTGCATAAATACTTGAATTAATTGCAACTGTGTAAATGTTTTAAAATCTGTGATAGTTATGATTAAGGAGATACTGCACAGATAAATGTGTTTTTAGAGCTGTGAAATAAAATGTTAAACAGATTGATGTGTCGTTTGATGTTCATTTACAATCTGTTTCGGACAGAAGATGTTGCATGGTTTCATGAGGGATCCATTTATAATGATAATGTCACCTTTTACTACACGCCAGCATTTTGAGGCATAGAGGAGAACAGATTTCAGATTGCTGTCATTGGAATCTGACCTTTGTTCTCAGGCTGTACTAATTTTGACTTATTATTTAAAACCAAATTAAAAAAATAATTCTATATTTATGGAATGAACACAGCTCATAATTCCAGTGTTTCAAACCATCTTGACCTTTCAGGGCCAATGCTTAAGTAGAGTCAAGCGCTAAGGATGTCTCTCCATCATGACGTTTATATATGCAGTATTTAAAAAGGTGATTTAATATTTGACGTAAACTACATGGTAATGAGACTATTTTTGGAGGGTTAACACAGCCTGGCATATGTCATTGATTAGCAACATCGTTTTTAACGACTATTTTCAGTGTCCCATATAAAACACACTACCCTCTGTACCTTCAAGCCTTAAAACTGCTGTAGAACGCTACGAATATTAATAGTTTGTTTCACTTTTAATAATTTTATTTTATCAACAATATCAGTCCTCATCATGTAAACAAATAATCGTTCATTTTCATTATTTTAACCCTTTAAAATTCCTGTTTTGTTTCAACTTGCGGTGCACATCATCCTGTATCACGGTGATGTGCGCCGCAGGATAGTGGGCGCTGCAAGATGATGTGCGCCGCGATGATGTGCGCCGCAGCAGATGATGTGCGTTGATGATGTGCGCAGCATGATGATGTGTTGATGTGCGCCGCAGGATGATGTGCGCCGAAGGATGATGTGCGCCGCAGGATGATGTGCGCCGCAGGATGATGTGCGCCGAAGGATGATGTGCGCCGGACGATGATGTGCGCCGAAGGATGATGTGCGCCGAAGGATGATGTGCGCCGAAGGATGATGTGCGCCGCATGATGATGTGCGCCGCATGATGATGTGCGCCGAAGGATGATGTGCGCCGCAGGATGATGTGCGCCGAAGGATGATGTGCGCCACAGGATGATGTGCGCCGAAGGATGATGTGCGCCGCAGGATGATGTGCGCCGCAGGATGATGTGCGCCGCATGATGATGTGCGCCGAAGGATGATGTGCGCCGAAGGATGATGTGCGCCGACAGGATGATGTGCGCCGAAGGATGATGTGCGCCGAAGGATGATGTGCGCCGAAGGATGATGTGCGCCGAAGGATGATGTGCGCCGAAGGATGATGTGCGCCGCTTGATGATGTGCGCCGCAGGATGATGTGCGCCGAAGGATGATGTGCGCCGACAGGATGATGTGCGCCGAAGGATGATGTGCGCCACAGGATGATGTGCGCCGAAGGATGATGTGCGCCGCAGGATGATGTGCGCCGCAGGATGATGTGCGCCGCAGGATGATGTGCGCCGCAGGATGATGTGCGCCGAAGGATGATGTGCGCCACAGGATGATGTGCGCCGAAGGATGATGTGCGCCGAAGGATGATGTGCGCCGAAGGATGATGTGCGCCGAAGGATGATGTGCGCCGAAGGATGATGTGCGCCGCAGGATGATGTGCGCCGCAGGATGATGTGCGCCGAAGGATGATGTGCGCCGAAGGATGATGTGCGCCGAAGGATGATGTGCGCCGAAGGATGATGTGCGCCGAAGGATGATGTGCGCCGCATGATGATGTGCGCCGACAGGATGATGTGCGCCGCATGATGATGTGCGCCGAAGGATGATGTGCGCCACAGGATGATGTGCGCCGAAGGATGATGTGCGCCGAAGGATGATGTGCGCCGACAGGATGATGTGCGCCGAAGGATGATGTGCGCCGAAGGATGATGTGCGCCGAAGGATGATGTGCGCCGAAGGATGATGTGCGCCGACAGGATGATGTGCGCCGAAGGATGATGTGCGCCGCAGGATGATGTGCGCCGAAGGATGATGTGCGCCGACAGGATGATGTGCGCCGAAGGATGATGTGCGCCGAAGGATGATGTGCGCCGAAGGATGATGTGCGCCACAGGATGATGTGCGCCGAAGGATGATGTGCGCCGAAGGATGATGTGCGCCACAGGATGATGTGCGCCGAAGGATGATGTGCGCCGAAGGATGATGTGCGCCGAAGGATGATGTGCGCCGCAGGATGATGTGCGCCGCTTGATGATGTGCGCCGAAGGATGATGTGCGCCGAAGGATGATGTGCGCCGCATGATGATGTGCGCCGAAGGATGATGTGCGCCGAAGGATGATGTGCGCCGCTTGATGATGTGCGCCGCTTGATGATGTGCGCCGAAGGATGATGTGCGCCGAAGGATGATGTGCGCCACAGGATGATGTGCGCCGCTTGATGATGTGCGCCGCTTGATGATGTGCGCCGAAGGATGATGTGCGCCGCATGATGATGTGCGCCGAAGGATGATGTGCGCCGAAGGATGATGTGCGCCGAAGGATGATGTGCGCCGCAGGATGATGTGCGCCGAAGGATGATGTGCGCCGAAGGATGATGTGCGCCGCTTGATGATGTGCGCCGCAGGATGATGTGCGCCGCAGGATGATGTGCGCCGAAGGATGATGTGCGCCGACAGGATGATGTGCGCCGAAGGATGATGTGCGCCGCTTGATGATGTGCGCCGAAGGATGATGTGCGCCGACAGGATGATGTGCGCCGCAGGATGATGTGCGCCGAAGGATGATGTGCGCCACAGGATGATGTGCGCCGAAGGATGATGTGCGCCGAAGGATGATGTGCGCCGAAGGATGATGTGCGCCGACAGGATGATGTGCGCCGCTTGATGATGTGCGCCGCTGATGATGTGCGCCGAAGGATGATGTGCGCCGAAGGATGATGTGCGCCACAGGATGATGTGCGCCGAAGGATGATGTGCGCCGAAGGATGATGTGCGCCGCTTGATGATGTGCGCCGCTTGATGATGTGCGCCGAAGGATGATGTGCGCCGAAGGATGATGTGCGCCGAAGGATGATGTGCGCCGAAGGATGATGTGCGCCGAAGGATGATGTGCGCCGCATGATGATGTGCGCCGCAGGATGATGTGCGCCGCAGGATGATGTGCGCCGAAGGATGATGTGCGCCGAAGGATGATGTGCGCCGACAGGATGATGTGCGCCGAAGGATGATGTGCGCCGAAGGATGATGTGCGCCGAAGGATGATGTGCGCCGAAGGATGATGTGCGCCGACAGGATGATGTGCGCCGAAGGATGATGTGCGCCGAAGGATGATGTGCGCCGAAGGATGATGTGCGCCGAAGGATGATGTGCGCCGAAGGATGATGTGCGCCGAAGGATGATGTGCGCCGCAGGATGATGTGCGCCGAAGGATGATGTGCGCCGAAGGATGATGTGCGCCGAAGGATGATGTGCGCCGAAGGATGATGTGCGCCACAGGATGATGTGCGCCGAAGGATGATGTGCGCCGAAGGATGATGTGCGCCGCAGGATGATGTGCGCCGCAGGATGATGTGCGCCGAAGGATGATGTGCGCCGAAGGATGATGTGCGCCGAAGGATGATGTGCGCCGAAGGATGATGTGCGCCGACAGGATGATGTGCGCCGAAGGATGATGTGCGCCGAAGGATGATGTGCGCCGCAGGATGATGTGCGCCGCTGATGATGTGCGCCGAAGGATGATGTGCGCCGAAGGATGATGTGCGCCGACAGGATGATGTGCGCCGAAGGATGATGTGCGCCGACAGGATGATGTGCGCCGACAGGATGATGTGCGCCGAAGGATGATGTGCGCCGAAGGATGATGTGCGCCGACAGGATGATGTGCGCCGAAGGATGATGTGCGCCGAAGGATGATGTGCGCCGACAGGATGATGTGCGCCGAAGGATGATGTGCGCCGAAGGATGATGTGCGCCGACAGGATGATGTGCGCCGAAGGATGATGTGCGCCGAAGGATGATGTGCGCCGAAGGATGATGTGCGCCGCTTGATGATGTGCGCCGCATGATGATGTGCGCCGAAGGATGATGTGCGCCGACAGGATGATGTGCGCCGAAGGATGATGTGCGCCGAAGGATGATGTGCGCCGAAGGATGATGTGCGCCGAAGGATGATGTGCGCCGAAGGATGATGTGCGCCGACAGGATGATGTGCGCCGAAGGATGATGTGCGCCGAAGGATGATGTGCGCCGACAGGATGATGTGCGCCGAAGGATGATGTGCGCCGACAGGATGATGTGCGCCGAAGGATGATGTGCGCCGACAGGATGATGTGCGCCGAAGGATGATGTGCGCCGCAGGATGATGTGCGCCGAATGATGATGTGCGCCGAAGGATGATGTGCGCCACAGGATGATGTGCGCCGCATGATGATGTGCGCCGAAGGATGATGTGCGCCGAAGGATGATGTGCGCCGACAGGATGATGTGCGCCGAAGGATGATGTGCGCCGAAGGATGATGTGCGCCGAAGGATGATGTGCGCCGCATGATGATGTGCGCCGCAGGATGATGTGCGCCGAAGGATGATGTGCGCCGAAGGATGATGTGCGCCACAGGATGATGTGCGCCGACAGGATGATGTGCGCCGAAGGATGATGTGCGCCGCAGGATGATGTGCGCCGCAGGATGATGTGCGCCACAGGATGATGTGCGCCGAAGGATGATGTGCGCCGACAGGATGATGTGCGCCGAAGGATGATGTGCGCCGAAGGATGATGTGCGCCGAAGGATGATGTGCGCCGAAGGATGATGTGCGCCGAAGGATGATGTGCGCCGCAGGATGATGTGCGCCGAAGGATGATGTGCGCCACAGGATGATGTGCGCCGAAGGATGATGTGCGCCGAAGGATGATGTGCGCCGAAGGATGATGTGCGCCGAAGGATGATGTGCGCCGACAGGATGATGTGCGCCGAAGGATGATGTGCGCCGAAGGATGATGTGCGCCGAAGGATGATGTGCGCCACAGGATGATGTGCGCCGCATGATGATGTGCGCCGAAGGATGATGTGCGCCGACAGGATGATGTGCGCCGAAGGATGATGTGCGCCGCAGGATGATGTGCGCCGAAGGATGATGTGCGCCGAAGGATGATGTGCGCCGAAGGATGATGTGCGCCGAAGGATGATGTGCGCCGAAGGATGATGTGCGCCGAAGGATGATGTGCGCCGACAGGATGATGTGCGCCGCTTGATGATGTGCGCCGCATGATGATGTGCGCCGACAGGATGATGTGCGCCGCAGGATGATGTGCGCCGACAGGATGATGTGCGCCGCAGGATGATGTGCGCCGAAGGATGATGTGCGCCGCAGGATGATGTGCGCCGCAGGATGATGTGCGCCGAAGGATGATGTGCGCCGAAGGATGATGTGCGCCGAAGGATGATGTGCGCCGAAGGATGATGTGCGCCGAAGGATGATGTGCGCCGACAGGATGATGTGCGCCGAAGGATGATGTGCGCCGCAGGATGATGTGCGCCGCTTGATGATGTGCGCCGAAGGATGATGTGCGCCGACAGGATGATGTGCGCCACAGGATGATGTGCGCCGAAGGATGATGTGCGCCGAAGGATGATGTGCGCCGCTTGATGATGTGCGCCGAAGGATGATGTGCGCCGACAGGATGATGTGCGCCGAAGGATGATGTGCGCCGAAGGATGATGTGCGCCACAGGATGATGTGCGCCGAAGGATGATGTGCGCCGAAGGATGATGTGCGCCGACAGGATGATGTGCGCCGCTTGATGATGTGCGCCGAAGGATGATGTGCGCCACAGGATGATGTGCGCCGAAGGATGATGTGCGCCGCAGGATGATGTGCGCCGAAGGATGATGTGCGCCGAAGGATGATGTGCGCCGAAGGATGATGTGCGCCGAAGGATGATGTGCGCCGAAGGATGATGTGCGCCGAAGGATGATGTGCGCCGAAGGATGATGTGCGCCGAAGGATGATGTGCGCCGAAGGATGATGTGCGCCGCTGATGATGTGCGCCGCAGGATGATGTGCGCCGAAGGATGATGTGCGCCGAAGGATGATGTGCGCCACAGGATGATGTGCGCCGAAGGATGATGTGCGCCGAAGGATGATGTGCGCCGCATGATGATGTGCGCCGCAGGATGATGTGCGCCGAAGGATGATGTGCGCCGCAGGATGATGTGCGCCGAAGGATGATGTGCGCCGCAGGATGATGTGCGCCGAAGGATGATGTGCGCCGAAGGATGATGTGCGCCGAAGGATGATGTGCGCCGACAGGATGATGTGCGCCGCAGGATGATGTGCGCCGAAGGATGATGTGCGCCACAGGATGATGTGCGCCGAAGGATGATGTGCGCCGAAGGATGATGTGCGCCGAAGGATGATGTGCGCCGAAGGATGATGTGCGCCGACAGGATGATGTGCGCCGAAGGATGATGTGCGCCGAAGGATGATGTGCGCCGAAGGATGATGTGCGCCGAAGGATGATGTGCGCCGAAGGATGATGTGCGCCGAAGGATGATGTGCGCCGAAGGATGATGTGCGCCGAAGGATGATGTGCGCCGAAGGATGATGTGCGCCGACAGGATGATGTGCGCCGAAGGATGATGTGCGCCGAAGGATGATGTGCGCCGACAGGATGATGTGCGCCGAAGGATGATGTGCGCCGAAGGATGATGTGCGCCGAAGGATGATGTGCGCCGAAGGATGATGTGCGCCGACAGGATGATGTGCGCCGAAGGATGATGTGCGCCGCTGATGATGTGCGCCGAAGGATGATGTGCGCCACAGGATGATGTGCGCCGCTGATGATGTGCGCCGAAGGATGATGTGCGCCGAAGGATGATGTGCGCCGCATGATGATGTGCGCCGACAGGATGATGTGCGCCGAAGGATGATGTGCGCCGAAGGATGATGTGCGCCGAAGGATGATGTGCGCCGAAGGATGATGTGCGCCGAAGGATGATGTGCGCCGCAGGATGATGTGCGCCGCATGATGATGTGCGCCGACAGGATGATGTGCGCCGAAGGATGATGTGCGCCGCATGATGATGTGCGCCGAAGGATGATGTGCGCCACAGGATGATGTGCGCCGAAGGATGATGTGCGCCGAAGGATGATGTGCGCCGAAGGATGATGTGCGCCGAAGGATGATGTGCGCCGAAGGATGATGTGCGCCGAAGGATGATGTGCGCCGAAGGATGATGTGCGCCGAAGGATGATGTGCGCCGAAGGATGATGTGCGCCGCAGGATGATGTGCGCCGCTTGATGATGTGCGCCGAAGGATGATGTGCGCCGCAGGATGATGTGCGCCGAAGGATGATGTGCGCCGAAGGATGATGTGCGCCGAAGGATGATGTGCGCCGCATGATGATGTGCGCCGCAGGATGATGTGCGCCGACAGGATGATGTGCGCCGAAGGATGATGTGCGCCGCAGGATGATGTGCGCCGACAGGATGATGTGCGCCGAAGGATGATGTGCGCCGAAGGATGATGTGCGCCACAGGATGATGTGCGCCGACAGGATGATGTGCGCCGAAGGATGATGTGCGCCACAGGATGATGTGCGCCGAAGGATGATGTGCGCCGAAGGATGATGTGCGCCGCTTGATGATGACGAAATATTAAAACAAAACCTGAGAGCAGGTCAGACTGGAGGCGGACACAGAAACTGAAGCTCGGTACAAACCAATTGGAGCTTCTGCTCTGATCAAGCAGCTGCGGCGCTGATCTGTGATCAGCTGAGACCAGAGAAACTCTGTGTTTTCACTGTTTCCACTGTTAAGATGCAGCCATCAGTCACTGAGCGGCACTAGAACGAGCTCTGATCTCACTGTTTCTCTGAGCGAGTGAGCGGGGGCAGGGGGCGGAGCTACGGTGCGTGTGTGTGTGTCCGCTATCAGGGAGCGCGCACCCACACATTCACCCGCTCCTGGTATTTCATGAAGGCCTCATACGATGATGATTTAAAAAAATGTACGTGAACGTGACGTTCACCATATGAAAACTGATTTGTTCAGTTCACCGTTCGCAACATGCAGAACACTGCACAGGGAGTCGCTGCAGAGGGGCTGAAGAGCCGCAGGTTGCCGACCTCTGCACTAACCAAATAGGATGATGTGCGCCGCAGGATGATGTGCGCCGCAGGATGATGTGCGCCGCAGGATGATGTGCGCCGCAGGATGATGTGCGCCGCAGTATGATGTGCGCCGCAGGATGATGGGCGCCGCAGGATGATGTGCGCCGCAGTATGATGTGCGCCGCAGGATGATGTGCGCCGCAGGATGATGTGCGCCGCAGGATGATGTGCGCCGCAGGATGATGTGCGCCGAAGGATGATGTGCGCCGAAGGATGATGTGCGCCGAAGGATGATGTGCGCCGAAGGATGATGTGCGCCGAAGGATGATGTGCGCCGAAGGATGATGTGCGCCCCAGGATGATGTGCGCCGAAGGATGATGTGCGCCGCTTGATGATGTGCGCCGCTTGATGATGTGCGCCGAAGGATGATGTGCGCTGCTTGATGATGTGCGCCGACGGATGATGTGCGCCGAAGGATGATGTGCGCCGAAGGATGATGTGCGCCGCTTGATGATGTGCGCCGAAGGATCATGTGCGCCACAGGATGATGTGCGCCGAAGGATGATGTGCGCCGCTTGATGATGTGCGCCGCTTGATGATGTGCGCCGAAGGATGATGTGCGCCGAAGGATGATGTGCGCCACAGGATGATGTGCGCCGAAGGATGATGTGCGCCACAGGATGATGTGCGCCACAGGATGATGTGCGCCGAAGGATGATGTGCGCCACAGGATGATGTGCGCCGAAGGATGATGTGCGCCGAAGGATGATGTGCGCCGCTTGATGATGACGAAATATTAAAACAAAACCTGAGAGCAGGTCAGACTGGAGGCGGACACAGAAACTGAAGCTCGGTACAAACCAATTGGAGCTTCTGCTCTGATCAAGCAGCTGCGGCGCTGATCTGTGATCAGCTGAGACCAGAGAAACTCTGTGTTTTCACTGTTTCCACTGTTAAGATGCAGCCATCAGTCACTGAGCGGCACTAGAACGAGCTCTGATCTCACTGTTTCTCTGAGCGAGTGAGCGGGGGCAGGGGGCGGAGCTACGGTGCGTGTGTGTGTGTCCGCTATCAGGGAGCGCGCACCCACACATTCACCCGCTCCTGGTATTTCATGAAGGCCTCATACGATGATGATTTAAAAAAATGTACGTGAACGTGACGTTCACCATATGAAAACTGATTTGTTCAGTTCACCGTTCGCAACATGCAGAACACTGCACAGGGAGTCGCTGCAGAGGGGCTGAAGAGCCGCAGGTTGCCGACCTCTGCACTAACCAAATAGGATGATGTGCGCCGCAGGATGATGTGCGCCGCAGGATGATGTGCGCCGCAGGATGATGTGCGCCGCAGTATGATGTGCGCCGCAGGATGATGTGCGCCGCAGGATGATGTGCGCCGCAGTATGATGTGCGCCGCAGGATGATGGGCGCCGCAGGATGATGTGCGCCGCAGGATGATGTGCGCCGCAGGATGATGTGCGCCGCAGGATGATGTGCGCCGCAGGATGATGTGCGCCGCAGGATGATGTGCGCCGCAGGATGATGTGCGCCGCAGGATGATGTGCGCCGCAGTATGATGTGCGCCGCAGGATGATGGGCGCCGCAGGATGATGTGCGCCGCAGGATGATGTCATGATGTGCGCCGAAGGATGATGTGCGCCGCAGGATGATGTGCGCCGCAGGATGATGTCATGATGGGCGCCGCAGGATGATGTGCGCCGCAGGATGATGTGCACCGCAGTATGATGTGCGCCGCAGGATGATGGGCGCCGCAGGATGATGTGCGCCGCAGGATGATGTGATGATGTGCAATTGGGGCATGTGTCTTTTCATAACAAACAAATAAGTCTCTTGGATAGATATGCTAGACCAAACAGGAAGCCCGCCATTTTGGATATAGTGGCCATTTAAGCCATATTCCACATTTTTACTTTGACATATTTGTCCCAGGGCTTTCAACCTATCAACTTCAAATTCAGATCAGTGTCATCACAACAATATGGAGATAAAAACTGACTTAAAAAATCTATTTTTCGTCACACTGTGTGACCGTGGCATGGCGTCAAAGTTTGATTAAACTCCATCAAAACACTAAGTTCTGTATCTCGGACATACATTGTCCAATCGAGACCAAACTAGACAGTCCCGGCCTGACATCTACAAAGAAGTTATTACTTTAAATCACAACGCCCCCTGCTGGCTACAAGAAGTGACTTGTTTTATACTTTTATACTTTGATGAACTGCTCCTGGCTGCTACAATATACATCTCAAAAGAGCTCAGTCAAGTCATTGGTTGATGGTCATAATTGTGACATTTCCTCAAACCGTGTAAACATTGATGTGCGGCGAAAGATAGTCCTTCGCCAAAGGACGTGATGTAGTCATAACTCCACTCAGTATTGTCATATCACTACCAAACTTCTGTCACCTGATCAGATTCCAAGCCTGAACAGCTCTGTGTCAATATTTCCTCATCGCCACCTACTGCCATAAAACAGGAAGTACTCTGTTAATTCACTTCGCATTATCTAACCGGCTCCAAACTACAGACCTATGATCACAATCATGATCTGAACAGCTCCATACATTAATAATAGTTCAGGGTCATAGCACCACCTACTGATAAGTGTGAAAATGAAGTTGTGGTAACATTGTCCAATTGACACAAAATTACATCAGAGCGCCTACTTGAACAGATCTATATGTCTGTGCGTAATAATAGTGATGGTGCCACCTACTCGCAACAGGAAGTAAGCTTTGTTTTACAACTATCATTCGATTTACATAAAATGTTCACTATTTGATAGCCTGGACCGTAATGAGCAATTAGCAGGCAAGGATCGACATTGCATGACGGACGCAGGAAGTGAAGAGTTTATCCTTGCCGCAGTGCGCAAAACGCACGCAACGCGGACACGTGCGCTTGGTCATCGATCGCTCTCTCCACCAACCGCTACAGGCTTCAACGTGCGGGTGCTCGGGCCCGCCAGTGCTACAACGTAGCCCTAGTTTCAGCTGGATTTCATTATACAGAAATAGTGCCAGTACAGGAAGCGAGTAAATAGTATGTATCTTACCTATATACCAAATCCGAGGAAATGTGTTAATATGATGGTAGATAGTAAAACATATAAATTTGAAGCTAGGAAAAAAACGTGGAATGCATGATTTTATGGTCTAATGGCAGAGATAAAAAAAGAGTTAGAATGGGTTGCAATGGGTCAATTCTTGCCAAGAAGGTACCAGAAGGTACTTTAGTTATAGTGACAAAAAGACATATAATAGGAATAGGTGGAAAGTTTAAAATTCCTCTAAAATACACACCCTTGGATAAGTTAAAGCCATATGCATTAAAACAGCCAAAATGGTCATACCACACCCTTCCACCAAGTTTTGTGCGATCCTGCCGAAAACCAACCAACAAACAAACGGACTAAGCTTAAACACGAGTGGGTGAGCTAATGAAATGTCGCCTTCATCTGTGAGCTTGTGGTTACGACAAGTGCATGGTGTGCTCTGCATTCAAGTGGTTTAGTTGTGAGATGGCTGCTGCTGGTCGAAAGCAATCCTTACAATTTAGCAAGGAGGCTTGTAACGTAATACAAGAAATAATAAAGCATATGACAAAAGGAATATCACCATTTCCATTAGACATGATGATGTGCACCACAAGATGATGTGCGCATCACAGTGATGTGCGCTGCAGGGTGATGTGCGCATCACGGTGATGTGCGCTGCAGGGTGATGTGCGCATCACGGTGATGTGCGCTGCAGGGTGATGTGCGCATCACGGTGATGTGCGCTGCAGGGTGATGTGCGCATCACGGTGATGTGCGCTGCAGGGTGATGTGCGCTGCAAGATGATGATCACCATTTCCATTAGACATATTAAAACATTTCTAAGATAAACTCTATACAATTCAAATGACAGGGAAAATAAAACCTCCATCACCGCCACCATTTTTGAAACCACCATTAATTCACCTAAAGTGTAAAGAAATGACAGAAACCCGATGGTTGTTTATTGTACTGTGGTGAAAGATGACAGCAAGATGAAACTCTTAATGTTTCTGTTTAAAAAATATGTTCTGTATGAATGTTGTTCCACAAACACAGAAATGTCAATGATATGGAAACCATATAATTTTTAAAAGGGTCGTTTTTTAATCAGACTTTAAACTTTATTGTAGTTAAGTGTTTCATGAGACAAATCCTTGATGTAAGCTATTATATAATGTAGAGACATTTGTGAAAACACATTGTAAAGGACTCGGTGTGTCAAAAAATCGGCAGGTTTTCTTTATCTGAACACAAACCGATGCCACAGGCTGTTCTTGTTCTTGCTTCAGTTTTCAGATGTTATCACATTAGTTCAGTGGATAGTAAGGTTTAGATAGTATAGCCTCAATTTAACATTTAGTAGTTTATATGATATAAGATTTCAATGGTTTATTTGTTACACATAAAATGATGTGTCTGTTAACTACAGTCTGGCTCTTCTAAAAAGCCTTAACATTAGTACTATTTGTGTATTCTAAAGTTATGTAAAAACTCTATATGTTTGCTCAAGTATTTATTGAATCAAAAGAAATGATGATCACATGGCATTCAGAAATTGGGCAATAGGCATTTGAATTAAGGTGGGGTTTGGAGAGGCCCCCAGCAGTCCAGCGTAGGTTGTCATGACTCAGACTTTGAAAACCCCTGCTCTAAGATTATGTTAATATACTAATGTTATCAATATACATCTATACATGTGTAGCTTACTCTGAAACTCAGGTTAGATGCTAAACTGCATGCAATTGTCTCAGTACCTAATGAAGCTAAATCTTAAATCGAGCACCGTATTTCCTGATATTTAAATCCCAAACCTCATCAAGAAGGATCCCAAAGGTTTCTACAACATTCTCTATGATAATTCATTTCATGGGTTTATTAACAAAAGAGAACCTGCACACATTGGGAGTTAAAGCATAACCTTGTCAACTTTAATATTAAACATGTACAGTTAGAGCCAGAACACACAATAAAACAAAGAAGAGAAGCAGAAAACAGTGTACATACAGTATATATATAAAAAGAAAATATTACAAAAAATCCACTTTTACTTAAATCAGGGGTGTCCAAACTACGGCCCGCGGGCCAACTGCGGCCCGCCTAGCCAATTTTTAATTGGCCCGCATAAAAAAACAACTTAAATGGCACTTACTTATAGCAATTTGTAGTTTTGCTTAGTTTTTTTTTGTACCCTCGGGGTTGAATGAACTTATTGTTAGTCGCTTTGGATAAAAGCGTCAGCTAAATTAAATGAAATGTACTGTAATGGACTATGGCCCACTCTATTGCACTTCTCAGTTTAGACACTAGGTGGTGCCCTACTCACCCCTGACCAGCCAGCTGTCCCTCAGAACGCCGCCATGCCACGCCCCCCTGCCCTGACGATTTTTTGCCTCGGGATAAAAGTTTGGACAACCCTGACTTAAATCTATCTCCCTCATTGTTATTAGGAGACGAGTGGTTCACAAGCATTTAAAAAGGAAAATTCAATTTTTAAAATCTTGTAGAACAAGGTTCTCTGGACCGAAAGACAAAGTCTAGTGTATTGGAGCAGTCCTGAGAAAGTGTACTGTTGGCATATATATATATATATATATATATATATGTGTGTGTGTGTGTGTTTGTGTGTGTGTAAATGTAAGGACATTACTCAAGGGGTCTTGAGGAGTTCTGTCCAGGGTACAAGTTCTGTTGTTATTCCTATGATAAACACCTCAATAAAGCAAAGGCCACTGCGCAGCCTCCAGTATGTACATAAAATATGCTTTTCCATCAAAAACAGACAGGCAATATTTAACGTGTTGTAGGTATAAGGTTTGTCCCTTTAACGATACTAAAAATAACAGAGTTATTAAAGAAAACTACAGGGAAAGGTGTCATACGTGAACCGTGCATATAGTATTATCATCATCATATGAAAATAAGAAATGACAACTCTGGGAACGTGTTAATAAAGGTTAGACTCTGCGGCACAGTGTGCTGCTTTCTTACTCGGAATTGGCTCAGACCTTGACAAAATTCGTATTCGGTTTGACGGGAAAGCTAAGTGGTAATATTTTGTTGTCTGCAGTAGCATTTGAATTTGACAGTCAGAGACAAGGTTATGGCTGAATTGACAAACATCTCTGAACAACTGCCTTTCGGGGAAATCTAGGGAGAAAAGAGGAATATAACCTGTACAGTGGGGTTCAGGTCTATGACAACATCCACCACCTACATCACAATATGAAACATCTTTGTAATCACTGTAACCTGTGAAGTTGTAGACACCAATGAGGCTTTTGCATAATATCTTCTATTTAAATAGGAATCACACACTGCATTGACACTATTCAGGCTGCTGTCAAACCAAATCTCCTTTCTCCTGTCTGTATGGTTCAGACAGACACTATCTATGACCTCAGACATAGCATTGAACACCACACACCAGTCAATTCACATCTAAAAGGCCCAGGCACACCAGCATATAAAAACAGAAGCATTTTGTTTTAGTGTTAAGTTTGGTCTGCTCCACTGGCCAATCACCGGTTACCTCTAATGGAATCATCTTTGTTGTGTTTTAGCGGTTCCACAGTAAAGTAATGGACTTTAGACAGTTATGAGATAACAGTCTGGTACAAGCGTTATAGTTAATAATTATTTCACTTATCTACAGATTTCGTAATGGAGCAATTAACTTGTAAAGGGACAATATGGTCCATTAGCAAGCACATTCTTATTTCACCCATCAACTGAGCTGACAACTCTTCTGGCTAAGACTTGGAACCTTATTGAAAGTAATAATGCAAAATCCAGAGAAAGAAATTAGAGGAGGAAGTGAAGTAAGGCGAGCATGTTCACAGCTGATAAGTGTCTTATTATTCAGTTACAGCTAATTAACCAATGAGCTGTTACTAAGACACACAGATCTCTTTCACTGAGCCACTCTGTTAGTGGGACCTGGGCCTTCGATCCACCTGACTTCGTCCTCCACAGCTGCCGCCTGCCGCTCAGTTATCCTGCCTTCACTCACATACTGTACACTCGCCCTTCTCCGAACACACTCTCACCAAGCTCCTTGTGACTGGATGTCTGAGTATGGTTTCTCTTGTATAACATATTTGAGAACAATAAAAAAAGAGGGCATTGAGGAGGGAGATAGTACATCTATCCATCTACGAATATCTAGAGAATGTACAACTACTACATGTGTACGAATTCCTATGCATGTTCCCTGCCCTGTGTTTTGACTGTACCCTCAGAGGAAATCAGGCTTCTCCTCTTTGTCAGGAAATATAGGAAAATAGACTTTCACAGACACATGCATTCCTCAAGAAAATGAAAACGATTACCCCCATGTTGTAAAACCCTGCAGAGAGATAAGCATGTGGGAGATGTGGGCATTGGCATATCTAAATGTGTGTAAATGGTGTCCATGTTAAATGCAACACAGAGGAATGTTATGGAATGAGTTGAATATATATCTGCATGTGTGTGTGTGTGTTTTCTGAGGGCCACCGTAGACATGAGGAAGAGGAAGAGGAGAAAATGAGGTTGCGTAAAACTGAAGGAACAGGTCATGTCTCTCTTCAAAAGATTTTCCCTTTCTTCTTGTTCTTTTCCATCGTCCTGTGTGACAAGCAGAGTAAACAAAGAGAACATTACATCAATCATCTCATGACCAATCAGATACAGGAACAACTCCTGACATGGAATAAAGGGTTTATCATAAAGTGTCAATTCATAAAGAGCAATAGCTATTTCTTTTACAAGTCAGTGGAATCTGCTGAGCCTCAAACAATCTGAAAGTGAGTGTGCCAAAGTGAATACATACATACAACTACATAATGACTTTTAGAGCTATAGCTAAGATTCTTTCATCCTGCGGTGATTTTCAGGTGCATAAGTATGTACAAGGATTAAAACTGACAGAGACAAAACACAGTTTTCAAACCAAAACAGTACTTTGAATGTAGCCTTACTCCATCACTCTGAGGCAACACATAGACCTAATGACACTTGAACTACTTTTCTCCTGCTCTCTCCACCACCTCTCCTTTGCAGTGGCAATATACTGCCACAGGTTCAGGATTGTTTATTCATCAACAGATATTGAAGACATACAGGATGTACATTTTTGCACTTTTGACAGCCCATGTGGAAAGTGTAGAACAGTGTATGTGTGTGTGCTACTGACTTGGAGGCATCCAGTTTCTGCTGCTCGAGGATTCTCTGCTGAGCTTCCCAGTTAACCTTCTCATCCTCATACACTCGTCTCTTCTCCTCCAGCTCTTTGTACTGCGCCTCCAGGTTCCTCTTCATCTGTTCGTGCCGTCGCTCGAGCTGAGTGGCACAAAATATCACACATTCAGTCACTGTAAAGACAGCCTCAATTTCTGCAGGCCACTCATTCATTCACTTATACATCTGATTTTGAACACTATTTTGGTCTTGAGTTTGCTTAGTTAGGAGCTGTTCAAATTCCTTCAACTGATAAAGAGTTTATGAAGAGACAGTTTAGAGCTAAAGCAACTGCTGATGGGATCGTGACAATCGTTCACTCTAGTGGGACTGAATAGTGCTTTATGGCACCATTAAATGAAAGATTGAATTTTCTCCAAACAATTTTTGGTAACATATTTTGATTCTTGGTGTTTGAATTGTGATTGCTTTTGATGAAAATGGTTACTCCAGGCGTTAAGCCAGACTTCTAACTCCTACTGACAAAGTTGATTTCTTATGTTACATCGTCTGTGTATTTAATGTCCAACACTGCTAATAACCAGAGCTCCAGGCTCTTTAATAAGTTTAATATTTGAACATTAATTAAGTGCTATAACACACAGCTGCATCATAGATATATCTCTTTATACTGTCTGTTACTGAAATAGAACAGACACCTGCAAGTTAATCAGACATTGTTTTTGTTCATGGTGTGAACCTTACAATACCAATTGCTTGAAATAATTTAAATAAAATTAAATCACCCAAATCAGCCTGCCAAACATGAAACTGCCACAAAATGCTGCTGCGTCACTGAGCAAGAGAAACACACAAATCCTCAAACCCACCTCAGCCTCTGAATCCTTCAGTTTCTGCTTCTTCTCCTTCACCTTCATTTCGAACACCTGTTCCATCTCTGCCTCCATCTTTTTCATTTTCATCACATGCTCCCTCCGTTCCTCCTCCATCTGTGCCAAGGGACTCCTGTTGATCGAAGAAATTCGATATTTAGTGGCCAATGGATCAAATCAGTACTGCTAGTTCTGCAGTAAACCTTTAATGCTCCTGCTGTCTGTGGACTGGATCCACATAATCAGCAGCAGGGTCAATGCTAGGCAGGTCAGTTTCAACCAGACGTAGCTCATCCACTAAGAAAATTGCTTCTTCACTAAGGTAATAATAAAATTCATCGTTTTTGCCTCATTCGATGAGCCGTTTATTCAGATTTGATCTACAAGGCAATCTTTATTAAAAATGATTCCAATGAGCTGCACAGTGCACATTTTAAATTAAGCATACGAGAAAAACCTAGACATATGTTTTGAGCACTTGACCTGAGTGAAATAATTTCCTATCCAAAAGAAGAAAAACAGCTTATAAAGACTGAGAATTACAACACTGACATTAATGATAGCCCATTTTATGAAAGAACATGTTTTTCTGTTGTCACATGATTTATAAGTTGCTATGTGGGACTTCACCTTGAGAGAAGAGAAAAAACGTGCTTTCCACAGGGTCTTACTTTCTAAGTGTAACCCCCTTTCTCTTGTAGCAAAGAGAAGCATTAGCGAGGTACTCTGCAGCAAATCTAGAGACTCGAGTGAAAGTCTCCCCTCCCAAAAAATGTATGAAACTCTCCATTTTTTATGTGTTTTTTATCGGAACAGGGCAACAGGTAAAATATTATGTGTGTTGAAAAACCTGAATGGTTCAAGTTTACTGAGCAAGAACATACTTTGTGAGCTGTCCCTTGGTCTTGGAATTGTCCACTCCATTACAGGTGACGGCAGCGAGTTTCTTACTGCGATAATTCTCGTAGTGGACATTGTTGGTAACATCCTTCAGATCCTGCATATGGGTTCTATGGATAGGAGCAGAAATCAATCAGGAACATTAATCCAGATGATAGATAGATAGATTACTTTATTCATCCCCGAAGGGAAATAGAATACACAATAAACCAAGCAGGAAATCCAAAATGTATCATTTAAAAAATTTACGAAAAAAGTCTTTCATTGGATACCATATCTTGAGATTTCGTAAGGGTCCAGGAAAGTGTAGTTTAAAATTTGGTAATTCAATATGTTCAATATTAGCAGAGGATGCAGAGACTCAATGTAAGAGACAAAGTCGATCACAACCACAAAATGTTCTGGGAATTACCATAGGCCAAGCAAACCTTCCATTACAAACACTAATTGGATATCAAAAGTAAAAAATTGGGGAATCAAGACAAGCAGAACCCGCCTCACCTTATGAGCATGTTGCGGAGCACAGTGAAATCGCAGTGTTCACCATTCTCCACTGAAACACACAGGGAGAGAGAGGAAAACAGAGAGGGAGGAACAGAGAGACACACACACATCACAATTACTACACATTAACACTTTTCACAGTAACAATCACAATCATTATTAACTAGTCTTAAAAGAAACAGCAATAAAAATGCATTGAAAGCATGAATGGGTGAGCTTCTACAGATATTTTTACAGATTGTCCTACAGGTGCAACATAACTGAAATAAACTTTGGGGAAATTGCGATCAGTTGCTGTGGTTCATCTCTTGCTAAGTGTTATGTTATATACAGAGGCAGTCCCAGCTAAAACACACGTTATTATGTTTTGGGTGAGTAAAATCCATACACATATTATGGTAAAACAGACAAAGGATAAGAGATATAAGTGAAACACCATCCAGTTCAAATTAATTTAATTTATCTCAATAGATTAATTATCATAGCATGTAAAGCTCATTTATGCATCAGTAACAAAAGGAAGGGGGAGACGCGGAGAGCCACCTGTAGCCCTTGTTTGGATGTAAAACAATATCAGTTGTGGTGGCATATACACAATAGAGGAATGGGCAAAGAGACGTCAGGCCATGATCACATAGGATGGTTTTATTATGAGCATTCAAATGGGTTTTAATAAGCTTTCAAAAAGCCGAGAAGTAAAACTATATGGAGCTAGAATACCTTTGCTATTCTAAGCAATAAAACACATAACTGCTCACTTCAATACCTTCATAGGTTGTACCGCTAAAGCCCTGTTTGGTCTACAGCTTGGTGGCTATTACCTTTGTTTAGGCAAATTTTACATATTGCTGCGCAATTATGGATTTATTATCTGAATTCCTTATTCTTCTTTAGACAACCTTTAAAAGTTTCCCGTTTTTGCGACATCACATTTTAGCAGGTCACAGTCCCAGCCTTGCTTCTTTCAAATTTTTAATGAGACTGATAGAAAAGGCTTTTATTTCTCTAAATTCCTGTGAGTGAGCCTTTTCACATTACAGAGACAATGATAATTGACCCACCTTTACATTTAAAATAAATTTAATAAATGCAACTTTAATCTCTTCTTTACAATACAAAAAACAAACAAACAACCGAATAGAACTCAGTAGAGCACATACCTACGCCAAGGCCTAAAAGCCCCTTTTTGAAACCTGATTTAAATTCACTGTATCCCGATTTGCATCTCCAACAAATTGCACAAATAAAAACATATTAGTCACCTAAGCATGCCAAATCAATATCCATGATTTACTAGTCTTATAAATAAACGAAAACTATGACCCCGACCCAGTCGCCATCCTTTCACCAAAGTTCATGGTAAACTGTCAAGTAGTTTTGGGGTAATCTTGCTTACACATCAACGAACCAACTAACAGACTGATAGGGGTAAAAACAAAACCTTCATTGTGGAGGTAATTGAGTGGTACTCTGGAGTCTCTCTTGAAAAATATTCATTTAAGTAGTAGATTTGTTGAAGCTAGTAGATGTATTTCTCTGACATCCTGTTCTGTGACACTACCAAGCCTCATAGCGGAGTTGGTGATGGAGCCCAAGAAAAACGCCTCCTATCTGATCACAGCCTGTTACCATTGAACACACTGACACCACACACTTAGAACAAACAGGAGCTCTTGGTCAGACTAAAACAAACACACCTGGTATTTTTTCAACATAGTACAGTTATATGATTCTCTATGGGGCTTTTTTCCTATCTTTATTGACGAGCGTAGTCTTTCAGTAGAGAGCATGACTTCTTGAAATTCTCTTCAGATATTGTATTACTTTTCATCACAGCCCTGCCCTTGCACTCAAATAGCCCCTTTTTGCACTTAAATTAGCTTTGCCTCTCCTCAAACTGTGTGCTCGCACTCAGATATATTGTTGCTCGCACAGATTTCCTGCGCTCCAGCTTCAGCCCTTCTCTGCACTCGGGCTGCTTTCTGTGCGCTGGTGAATCGTTTTCTCTCAGATTTATTCTCTCCTTCTCCTCAAAGACAGTTATTTTATATACAAGCGCACATACTTTGTATTTTATAATAATAGCTAAAATTTTATAAATTAGTTTTCTACACCTGTGTGCTAGAAGGGAAAACGTCAACTTCATGACTGACGGGGTTATATAGATACAATCTCAACATAAATTCAACAAGTCATGCTCCCAAACTGAAAGACTATGCTCTTGAATAAAGATAGGAAAAAATCTCCATTATTGTGAGTCTTCGTCTCAACAGCACAGACACGGTTACATGGTCAGATGGGAATCTGGAAAAGGACCTCAAATACTGCTGTTGAGGATGTGTGTGGCGGATGTCCAGCCTGCTCTTCATCAAATATGCTGCTCCTTATTGGTTAGCCTCCATCCTTCATCATGAGGGGAGCAAATAAGGAGGACACCTTACCATTGATGAAACTTAAGCAGTCCCGCCTCTTGGCATCCAAAGCCAGCCATTGACCTCCTGTCTCTTCTAGAGGAGGGAGCTCTGACGGAGGGGAGGGGTATGGTTTTTCAGTTACTGCTTGTCCCAGGTGGTGGGGGCTAAATCTGGGTCTGGAGCAGCTGAGTATACCATGGCTCAGACTTGGCCAGGTATGGACCCAAAACCAGCCCCAGTTTGGCCCAGATTTAGCCCAGATCCACACCATCGCCTGCATGTGTCCAAGTTAACTGTCTAAAGAGGCTTGCAGAGGGAGTGTGGTTATTGGAGGGGCTGTTACATGAGGATCTATGCATGACCAGCTGTGGAAAGTCTCAACGAGGGAACAAGTTGAGGAGCTAAGTGGGGTCAAGGGTCATAGGACAAAAGTGGGTCGTAACACACAGTAAGCAGATCTTAGTGGTTGATGAATGGCAGAAAATACCTGATGTATACTTTAGTGTTAACCCATGTCACCTCAGTTTATCGTCTGTCAAATCAGTCAGACATGGACATGAATGGAAAACCGTCTTTGTTCATCAGGTATTTTGAGCCTAAGTTCTTTATATTCACTAGCAGTGTTTATTAAGGCCATGATGATGAACTGCGCTGGTTTAATGGATCAAGCTGTTCACTGAAACATGCAACAACATGTGTGTCTGTGTGTGCACTTAAGAAGTCTGACGTAAAAAATTCCAAGTGTGCTAATGGTTGAGAATTTATGATACGGAGTGTTATCTTGATGTCTTAAGTGAGCCAATGCAATAACACGTAAACGTAAAGATTAACTGCACATGAACCTATAAGCAATGTGTTAGGATGGTGGATCCCAGTCCTTGGTCCAGTGATACACTGAGGCCTGCACACCTTTCTCAACCTGCAACAACACAACGGATTCAACCCAAACTAGACAGTGAGCTGAATCATGTGCTGTATCAGGGCCGAGAGTAAACTGCTGCTTTTCATACCATAGGAGCAAAGAAGGGAACCACAGCATTAGAGTGATGTTTCTATTGCAGCTGTAGCTTCAGCACCAAACAGCCTCTAGTTTTCTCCATGACTATACACAGCATCAGATCTGGGACAAAATAACTCTAAAAGTGTTTTTTAAAGCACATGAGTTTAACTTGTCGAGACAAGAATCCAGTAAATATCATCAAATGCAACTCACATGGCAATTCCTATTTACTACATGGTCTTATTTTTATCATCAAGCTCATTAATAATACTTATAATTATACTCTCCATGTTAATATAGTGAGATCTGGGAACACAGTGAGTTTTGTTTTTATTTATCTATTCTTTATTTAACCAGGAAGGCTCCAGTGAGATTATGCAAGTATCTGATGGAACAAAATACTATAGTGTGATAACTGTCACACACATGCAACTATATCAGCCCCCTGTGACAGGATAGTGTTGCTCTGTGGCTGGGTCAGATTAGGATCAGTGGGTGTCTGGAAGTCAGATGTTGCTAGGATCTGTGAAGTTTTTGCATCTAGCTTTTTTGCAGATTACATAGCAGTTCTCCAGGATGTTCACTTTCTCTACTGGGATATGCAACATGAGTTCCTTATTGTAGGGAAGGAGACTAAATATCTTCTATCTGCAATTTTTCTAAATGTGCATGTGTGTGGTGCACTGTAGTTAGTATCCAGTTTTGAGAGGAAGTTGAAGGTGACATAATCCATTTGTTGGAATCTAAATAAAATAAAAATGTTGCACATGTTATGATAACCATAATTTGTTATACCGTAGTTTACAGTGATACAGTGGCATTACTATAAGATAAAATGACCTAACAGGTTTTAAACAAAACCTTGTTTAAACCTTTTCCTGTTAAGTGAGGGATTGAGGGAATGTCAGCAACATTTCAGCCAGGCTCACTTCGCTTCACTCCGAGACAAGATGGTTTGAATTGACCAGGTAAACTGTTGGTTGGATTACAATCTGCTTGATCATTCTTCATTGCCCTGTCAGACCTTAATATAGTAATATCACCTTGTTCCCAGATCTAAGTGATTACTGTGGAGAGTGCAGTATTAATGCACTAGAGATAAATGGCAGTCAAAACCATGAATATAAGACTCAAAATGTGACAATCGGTGAGATTTTTTAAAGATCGTCTTCTAGGTTGACTTTCATATTAAGTGATAAGAACCAAGACAAAAAAATACATTATTCATGTGTCCCTCTAATGGATTACTAGCTTCTTACAGTGTAAGTACTGATCAAATGGTGGTGTGGGTTTTTGTTTGATATACTGCACACTGTTGAGGTGGAATCTCAAAAGAACTGTTGCAACTCTAGAGCTTACTGTAGTAATTCAAAGTAAAGTTTACACTTGAACGCAAAAGATACTGGATTTGTATCACATTCATGGATTTACTTCTCTTAAGAAAATGATAAAGTAATTTTTTGATAAGAATCCTTACATTTGTGATTTAAGACTAAGATATGGACAAAGCTTTCACATTTTCAAAATAAACTTGTCAGTGCTCTCTTGTGGACAAATCAATTTCTGTAATAAACTAAAATGAGCTGATCATGTGTATAATCCAATCAGTGTCTCAGTGAACACTAAACCTAACACGATTTGCTGCACTGACACTGATAATTAACCTGTAAAATATAAGAAAATAAATAATTACTAATAATTACCATTAGAAGCTCTTCTTACTTAGGTCAAAGCTACATTTCAGTAAGAGGCTTATTAAGCATTCGTACTAGAGCATCTGTGCATACATTCTTTCAGGGACACATGAATAAAGTTAGTTTCTTTACGTTCTTTATTGATAACAAAATATGATATGTTCACACTTATATCACAATGTATCCATGTTCTTCTTTGTTTTGATTTTTCTGAAATATGGTGCATTCAAGTGTTTGGAAAGGTTTTAGTGAGTATTTAGCCCAAGTCTGATTAGAGCATTGGTTTGACCATCAGCCTAATGATGAGATAGCACAGCAAAAGAAGAGTGGATGGAGAGGAGGGATGGAGAATTTGGGTGGACACTCGAGAGGTAGAAGGAGTGGGGGGAGAAAATGAGGTTGAAATAAAGTGAAAGATGGTTTTGTTTACCAAAAATGCCCTCTGTCAGTCATGGAAAAGAATAGACAAAGCAAAAAGAACAAAGAGAGAAAAGAAAGAATGAAAAAGTGAAAGACTGATAAACGGTCAACCACAGAGCAACAAAGGTAAATTACTTCGTATCGAGAGCGCTAGTGCAGATCATCTTTCAGAGGGCTTGCACACACATATGAAAACACCAGTGAGCAACAAAACTTTCTTGTGACTAATGGTGAAAAGGTGATGTCCGCTGAGTTAGTGCTTGCTCCCATAACGCACTCTGTCTATCCTAGTTTTTCAGTAACTTTATCAGGATCGAGAGCAGCACCGTCAAAAAGACTGTGTTTGTGTGTGTTGTAGAGAAGAATGGTGGGTGGATGAAAGAACAACCTTATAACTGTCACATAACTAAGATACTCGTCATACTGGGATGACGTTGTTGTGGTTTTAGGTTTCAAGCACCGAAGATGAATTCATAAGTCCCCTCTCTACTACCGCTGCTATCTAACAAAGCCAATGGAACAATGAAAACCGCATAAAAATCCAAAATATCATTTTTTGGGGTTTTAAATCCACATCCCATTCCCCATTACTTTCTGTTGGACTGTGGAGGGTATACACAACCAGACACCTCCTACCATTTACTACATCTTTCCACCAGCAGTGAACTTCATCAGGATGCTACAACGTGGAGGTGGGCCTTCAGACGATCTTATGCCGTGACCTCAAAGACGTCCAAGATCTACTTTTTAAGTGAAATTATTTTACCTCACAGGTAGGGCTGAACATCAGTAATGATTCGGCTTTGTACAGTCGGATCAGTATAGTTATCTGGAAAGGTCAGGAGTTCTTTGGATAATACAAAAAACCTATAGAGCCTCAAAAAATTCGATGAAAGCAGCAAACGATGGAAAGTGGTAACTGAGGCAGTCACATCTGGCCAAAATAAACCTTCATAATCCTGACATAGAAAATTACAACTCAACAAGCACAACCACATCGAGACATGTGGATAAAAAAGCAAGACATTGGTGGTGTGGAAATAATGGAGAGTAACCATCAGGGGATGAAAACTCTCCCAGGGTTTGATTAACAGATGGGTAATGTAACTGTAAACATTCCTATGTTCCACCTTTTTTCTGAGTTTATATGTCATTGTATTACCTGGTAGTAAAAACATAGAGTGGACACAGGGGGTCGTTGTGGAGAACATGCACTGTGTGCCACACACTTTAAGGAATATCACGCCTCATCCACTCCAACAAAGAAGGTACAGTCTCAAAGACATCAAACTCCTGGTGCTTCTCTACAGGATCAGTCACTGTCTGACAAAGGTGCAATGACAAACAGCATGTAGAGTAAAAAAACATCCTTAACACTTTCTCTCATAAAGGCGTGAAATATATTCTACAGTTTACCTCCCTTGGTCGCTTGGCCACAATTTACAGTTGTGTTTTTTCTGTTTGGCAGTTTGACCTTGGTGAACCTACCTTCTGCCACGCCCCATGGGTACTGGCGACCTCTGACCTTCTTGCCGTTCACCTCAATCACCACGTTGCTGCCGACTACAGCCAGAGGCATCTTCTCCTGGAGGGGGAACAAACACAACTGGTTTTTTTTTAACCCACAAAACCTTCCTTCAGCTCACAGCTGTTTAGATGACTGTTCACGTAAATGTGCTACTGTTGATTTCAGTGGCCACTGTCATACACACCTGATGACACAAATATTTCTGACTTAAACTTAAACCTTCTGTGTTTATGATGACCAACATCACCATTAAGTAAGCAACCATTTATGGTGGATATCATGCCAGAGGAAACAGTAGCTGGGGCAGAGAGTCACATGGAGAACAATCATTCTTCAATGCGCTTGTCTATAAAGTTAATGTTGTGCAATAGTAGTAGATATGACGTTGGCTAATAATCAATAATCATGAAATATGATTATTAAAATAATAAAGATTATTTATCAAAATAATTAAAAATGATTAAGCTATCAATTCAAGAATAGTAAAATGATTAATTAGAAATGATACGTTACATTAAAAATAGTTAAATAATTAATGAAAACAATACAATTATTAATTAAGAATGATACAATCTGTAGTTATAACTTTGCTTCGCAGGGCACCACCCTTTTCAGGGACCAACAAGTCAATCTTTAATTATCAGTCTCATTTGATAAAAGTAAATTAATAATCTCAAATAGTTAATATAAAAGATTATATAATAAAAGGCGTTTTAAGTTCGAGCATAGGCTATAGTAATCCAGCTGTATTCACATACAAATGCACAAATAAACACAAAATCCAGATACTTTAAGTATAAAAGGATTTATTAAAAAGGGGAAATAAAGTTAAAGTTAATTATTCAATGATTCTTCATTTAACATTCTTCATTTAACAAACTCCAATATTTCAAAGATGACGACAGCAGCAGCAGAAGCACTTATCACAATTAGGAAAACACACATGTAACTCTCATATTATCTGTGTGTGATCGTGTGTGTATGTGTCTGCCTGTCTGTGTGTCTAGGTGTGTGTGTGTGTGTAACAAAGAGAAAGGGGAGTGGCTATGGCGTAATGAGAAAGTCACGTGGTGACGTTCTCTGGCCGAATTCAAGGGGACGTTACACGTAATTTCAAGATGGAGGTTACCTAAGTGAACCCACGTTGCGTACGCAAAATGGCTGCCGTTCACGGTCTTTAAAACACAGAGAGGGAGAGAGAGAGAGAGGGGGAAGAGCAGCGATAGCTCTCAAAGCATCGTCTCAAACCAGGTAACAGAAACTTTACCACTCGGTGCCCAAATGGAAGTTGTGCACCGATTCTTTTATCAGTAAAGTCTCTGCGAATCCTAGTCGAACGTTAACGGTGCTGCCGGAGGCTCTCCGTCACGGCGTGAGGCACTTTAAAACATTTTTAAAGACGGTAAACAATGAAACCGGAAATGACGTATCGGTCTCGCCGTGTGTTAAACGGACTGAAAGGTAGAGACATGGGGTCTTCAAACAAACACTCAAATAAAATGACAAAACTACGTATTTAAACATTACTCTGCCCAGACAATAAAGCCTCCTACTGTGATCGTCACAGGGTTGCATGCGTCTGTGGCGCGGATCGTCCGGAGGTCCAGTGAATCTCGTGTGAGCTTCGGGGTCCATGCTTTCAGCGAATCCCCGGAATTAGATGAAGTGGTCGTGGCCTCTGAAGCGGTTCTACGGTGGGTCGAGCGGTTACAGCGGAGGGGTGCGCGGGGCCGAATGGTTGAGCGGATCCTTCTCGTGCTCTCGGAACGGAATTCAGCTTCGTTCGTCTTCTTGGACAGAATGGTGCTTTGTCCTTCTCTGGCGGAATTTTCCTCGCCCTTCTGCAGGGATAAACAGCTGTGGCGCTGTGCTGTGTGGATCGTGGAAAAGAAAGTGAAACTCGGCCGGCGAGGGGACTTCCTGTGCGCGGCCTCTTCAAGTTAAAAAACAAAAAGAGTCTTTTCAAAATAAGCTTGACTTAAATTAAAAGAAATTGAAAATTGAACAAACGTTTGTGGATTGCCCCCTTTAGCAACCAAATCATCTGGGAGACCCGGACGGGTCTGGTGACGTCTTCAGAGCTGGGTAAATGGCAGCGAGTTGAGGGGGCCTGCTGCTTTTATTAACCTGAGAGGTGTCTGCCCCCTTCTGGAGGGGGCTAGGGGTTTTAGTGGGCTCTCAGCCAATGAATGTCAGGATTCAACTCTTCAGTGGGCGGGGCTTGGAACTCAGGAGGGGTCCCCAGGAGATCCCAGGACATTTTCCACCACCAGGGGGAGACTCTTTTAGGGTCCATTGGAATGTGGAAACTGGTTGAACTGGTTTCAGCCTGGTCCCCCGGCCTCACTTTTACAACCTATTGTTTGGACTCTACCACATGGTCAACACTCTGGGCTCTGGCCCTACATCAATTATGAGTTTGGTTGCCGTGCGGAGGGAAGAGGCAGCTCCAGGGGTTGGATGACCAAAAGACAGCCTGACCTTTGGCTGTCTTTGACTCTCTCTCTCTCCCTCCCTCTCTCTCTGTCTGACCGTCTTCCGGCTGTGATCAATCAGAGGCAGGTATTAAACTTCTAACCAGACTGTGTGGTCCATTACCTTTATCTTTCGGATGAGCTTGTTGTCCTCGTCATCCTCCGTGTCTGGGAATTCATAAATCTTGATTTTGTGTTCCTGTATCTCTTTCATTATCTGAGGAAGGGATAGAGTAATCAGAACAACACTCATATATGCCTGCATTCATTTGTAGATTAAAAATGAACTTTAATTTCTCTATTAGTTACTTTAAGACTAAGTTTGACATTTATGCAAGTTCAAAAGTGATTTTAAACTGTTATTTAAACTAAGCTAGGCTTAAATTAGGCATGAGAGAGGTTGAGATCTTCAGCTTCCTTTTAAAAAGGAAAGCTACTTTAGTAAACATATTTCCAATGATGTCTAATTATGACTTAAAAAAGATGCCACATATGCCACAAATTGTCTTGTGTGGAATAACAAAAGTGCTTATCCCTCTTATGTGATAAAAACACATACCTGTTTTTTAAAGAGCTGGCACTCTTCAGGGGTCAGAGTGTCGGCTTTTGCAATGAGAGGAATGACATTGACTTTGTCGTGGAGTCTCTTCATGAATTCTATGTCCAATGGTTTCAGACTGAAGGGGATACAGAAATAACTGTTAGAGCTGCAAGCAGCTGATGACCAACTCATAAAACAAGTTAATGGAAGTCATTTTCTACTCAGCTGATCAATGCTTTGTTGGTTTATCACTGAAGAAAATGTATTTTATTTATTGAATCTTTGATCTTTAAACCCTAACCCTGTAAACAGTAAAACTGTAATCGAACATTGGTGGATGCTATTGAGATTTTCCTTGTATAGAAGAATTAATTTACAGGAATAATTTCAAAGGAAAAGACCTATACTTCCTTCCTGTGTCGCTAAAATGTAGTTCAGTGGGTCACCAGTAGAGGGCCAAACACAACTGTACATTACAGGTAGTTTGCAGCAAAGACACAATAAAGCAGACAGAGTGTGACTGACTATATGCATTATTTGTTCTTCTTCTGTGGTGACATGGCTTAAGAGGGTTAGTCTTTGTAATACCACGATGGGCTCTCCATCTCAGCTGGACTGATATTCAGCTGTCTGGCCAGAGACTTTGGTCAGGCAGTTTGGTGGGCTATCTGCCAATGTGGGCAGTGAGTGGGAGAGTGAGTATGTGCAGCATAATGGAAGAATATATATAACTGTGCTGGTATCCAGTTGTGCCGATATGAAATAAATTGAAGTGCATGCAAAGGATGCATGCTATGTTGGGGGCACGGTTCTGTAACATGTCCAGGTCTGTGTGTAATGTGTGTTAATAAAGGGGATGATAGGCTACTCATCCCAGGAATGCAGAAACACAAAGAGGGCAAGAAACAGCTGTTCAGTGGTTCAGTAGTTCACAGGGACACAGAAAGTGTGTGAGTGGATGAGCTACTACAGGCTCAGGTCAGTGTGTGTTTCAGCATAGTTGCAGAGTGTTTGGTCTGTGGCGGGTCATTCTTGAGGACCTGAGAAAATACCAACTGTCAAGGCACTTCTGTGATCTTGAAATAGTATTCCTTTCACTGTAAAATGATAAATCATCTGTCCACTGACAGTGATATAGTGGAAGCAGCAGTGAGAGAAAGATTCACAGTTTGAACTTCTCCCATCTTTCCAAAGCAAAGCTTGGAAACAAACCTTTATGGCTGATGCCAGAGTTCAAGGTTTTACTGCCACATGTACGTGACATTTGGAGTCTGCAACATGCAAACTGTTAAACTGCAGGAGAAACAACGGGATGAACCAAATACTTGGAAACTATATACTTATACGATATAGAGTAGAGGAACGAGATTGAAGTAGAACTGAGGACATGATGTTTGGGGCTTATGCGCTCATGTAGTATGAATCCAGACCATTCTGCCGTTGGATTTTGATTCATACAAACAGTCACGACGGCAGTGAGGCTCAGACCTGTAGTATCCCCTTCAAACTTCCACTATGGAACAAGTCTGAACTGACTGCTATCAAATAAATATTAACAAACACTGTAAAATCAGGACACTCACCTGCCTCACAATGACAGTGTTAACATGTAAATGTTTAGTGAGTATAATTTAAAATGTGGACTGTATAATGACAGAAACTCAACACAAGGGATTAAAGATTTAAATTAAAAGTTATTCGTAAAGGGCCAAATCACAACATACATTACTCAAGGCATTTGACCCTTTAAAATCAAGACCAAACTATATTATAGTGTAACCCAACAGTTACCACAACGAGCAAACACTAGGCTACTTTGGAGAGAGAAAACTTCTTGTACAAAAGATTATGTCAACGTGGAAACATAGATCCACATTTTAAAGTCTGACGGACAATGCAGTGTGTCAGAGGACAGAGAGAGTCTGTCTCGGAGGAGATGCTTTCCTCTGTTAGTTGCCTTCACTCTCACTGACTGGGTGACTCAGTGACGGAGAGCAGAACTCTACTGAGCATGAGCAGAAGTGGGTTATATAACCTTTGTGGGTCACAAACACTGGCTGCCAGCCTCGTCGTCTATGGCACAGACACTATATATGCTGCAAAGAGAAGGAGCTGTGTGGAACTGCAGCAATAGTCAAGCGAACTACAGACATGGCTAAGAATCTGCAGGTTTTCAACAGGCTTTAACGCTGCATCAGCAAACTCACTGGGACTGTGTTGTGACTTCAACTTACCCAGAATAACGTTAGATAACCCATGATAACAAACAAGTGTCTACTGGACAACATAGAAACTGTATAACATGATATTGAGGGCAGCCGAAGCACAGGAGACAGAGCTGAGAGTTTAAATACATTTGTCACAACTATTTACAGAACTTATCACATCTGATTCAAAATAATAAGTCATTGACTAGGTGCTAATGATTAACATTCATTCATCAGGGCTATTATGAGAGATGTGACACAATAATGAACATCACAACAGGAACACTGACGGTTCATTGGCCAGAGAAAGTGCCCTACTTACATTATTTTATTTTTTACCCTATTACATAAATCTCATCCAAATGCACTTTCATCACATGCAATACCTACCCATGTCCAGAGGGCGCAATGAAATAAAGGCAGCAATGGACTCTGTTGTCTGGCATGGATCTGCGGTTAACCCTCGACTCTGCATTCAGGAAATCCTCACACTTACTGTCGATGTAGTTTATTACAGGCTGCCAACTGGGAAGAAAGAAGGAGACGAAGAAGAGGACGATCAAAAAAACTGATCAGACTTATGCCTTCCAAACCTTGAGACCATGCGTTTGTACCAACATTTTGAGAAATACTCTCAAGGCGTTCTTGAGATATCCTGTTCACACGAATAGGAATGACGGACATGTGAACATACGGACATGCATCCAGCCACTGCCTGGCACCAGCGTTTGGACATGAAATCTACTCACCAGTTACTGTTATCCACTGCATCTCCGAAGCCTGGTGTATCCACAATGGTGAGTGTCAGCTGGACCCCTCCTTCCTTGATCAGCACTTTGGATTGCTCCACCTGAATCACAGCAACAGCCATACATTTAAGTATATTTGTGCCCTGCCTGGTTGAAAACATAAATTCATGTTACAGCCTCTGCCTTCTGAATCTGTATTGAGGCCTATGTCATGCTAGTATCCTAGTTGTTGATAAATTATGATAATGCTTCTATGATTGACTCAGCACTTTAGAATACAATTTGGCAACACAAACGGGCCCACACACGTTGGCTTGCATGTTTAATTATTGTGACATCATCAGCTCCCACTCAGAGCACTGATGCTACATCATCACTCTGCACCCACACAACCTGTTGGGAGATCCACTGAAACCAGTATCTGCTGGTTTTATGTGGGAGAATTCAAAATATTTCCTTCCTCAAGCAGCAATAATTCAGTGTGAATAGTAAATATCCAGTGAGGGGATGGTATACATCCATCACTGGGTATGCATTCAATCATTAAGTGTAACCCCTCGTGGAAACAAACCCTAGAACTGGCATGAGGGAGTAGAAGTACCAAGTTGTGTTTGAAGGAAAGGCCCTGCTGCAGTGACCTTTAAAGGTTGAAAGCTAAAGCTGGAAATATACTTGCTGTTAACTACACGTACGTGTAAGCAGGATGGCTGCCTCGTGTACCCTGCGTCCATTTGGCGGATCGGTTTCGCACTTCCTCAGAAATTAAGAGAGATTTGCCATGTTTATTGTTTACATAATGCAAATCTAGAAATTCTAGACAGTCTGATTTCTCTGCGGTGCCCTCTAGTGGTATCCTCCAGTAACAAGTGTAGTACATCGGCAAAACAACTACGCTGTCTATGTGAACGAATGTTTAAACAGAAAGTAAGTCTCTGGCCTTAAAGTATATATTGCATTTCTGACCACACAGAAAGCTATGATATAGGGTCTAATGCTTTAAGATGTGCTAAACTACTGTTAATTTCAAAAATTATTTTTGATTTATGCATGACAAGTGTGCTGTAAAAGTAATTAGAAAGCATGGACAGAATTTTTGCAGAAGATGCAGAGAACTAATCTGTCGGTAACAGTGGAGTTTAAATATCTACTAACTAAAACTGGGTGTGATTTGGGGCATTACATGCAATAAAGTAATAAAGAGTGTCCTCTCCCATTCACTTTAAAAGCAAGCTACACCTTGGCAGATTTGTCAGGTTGCAGGAGTGAACTTTCCTCTACAGAGGAAATTTTATCACTTTTAAACAGATCATCAATGTGTCACAATAAGAGTGTACATTCCTTGTTCAAGTGAAGTCACTTAGTGCTTGTTTGATTCGCTCCAGAGTCCATGAGACTGCATTTAGACATCATGAAAAATGACTCGTCAATATTTTGTGCTCAGTACAACACAAGACGTGACGCTCATGTTCAGAACTCAGTGTTAAAACGATCAAAATGACACACAGACAAGATCCCACACCATCGATTCAGAACCAAACACATTGCCATATGTTTGTCAGCTAAATCATCCCAATAAAAAATGAGCTATGAACGTGAACTAGTTGATTTACATCTGCATGAACTGAACATGGAACTCGTTCTTTTTAAGTGTGAACTAGCTAGGGCTGAACGATTAATTGCATTTGCGATGTAATCGCGATTTGATAAAACGCGATTTTCTAATCGCAACGTGCGCGATTTAAAACGTGCGAAAGAGAGTAGGGCACCGGGCTGCTGTCCTCACCCGCAGCAAGAATGCCGCGGGACCACAAAACTCCTCTGATCCAGAAGATAGCGAAGCAAGCCTGCATCACCTACAGGGTCCTAACGTCTTCGGCCGAAGGGGCGGACACACAGAGCGAGCTCATCTCGACGGTGACCGCGGGGCGGGAGGCGTACCTGAAAATCGCTCCCCGGTAAAGCAAGCCGAGCTCCGGGGCGGCGGGGTCACCTACATGCACATCTGCGACACGGAGGTGTTCAGCATGGGGCTGTTCCTGCTGAGGCCCGGCGCCTCCATACCGCTGCACGACCACCCGGACATGAACGGGGATCTACGGAGCTGCTGCTCCACGAGCTGCCCTTTCATCCAGCCGGCCCGCCGCATCCGCGGACACGCAGCTTAAAGTGCTGCTGCTCCACTGACTATAACAACGCCACATTCCTACACTTATAAAATTCAATTCAATGTGGAAGTAATCCAAGTATTCAGAATACGTGACTCAGATTAGTTAATGTGACGGAAAACGTTACAGATTATATTATTGGGCATGTATTCTGTAACGGAATACGTTTTGAAAGTATCCCTCCCAACACTGTAAATGTTACTGACTTGGGAGCAGTAAGACACCTATTATTTAAAAAAAAATTCTCAAGATGGTACATTTTGCATACAGGTTTTAAAAAGTGCATGGCTTGTGTTTATAATTACAATGTCTTTGATTAAATTCTTTAAATGCACACAGATTTGTTCTTGTTTCTGTTGTGAGCAGTTAAATAAAAATATGGGAATCCAGCCCAAATCATAGCTGATGTTAAATGTATATATCCGCCTCCTGTCATTTATCTTTCCGTTCCCACAACAATAAACATAGAAAATTGGGATTTTTGGGGTATTTGGAAATTTTGGTGATTAATCGTGATTAATTAATTTTATTTGTTTGACAGCCCTACATATGATATATTGAAAATAACATGATGGATTTCTGATTGTGGCCTTGAAACAGTGAAAGCAGACAGAACCACTCTAACTCATCACAAGCTTTCGCACAGATCCAGTATTTCATGCAGCTTGCCACTCGTCCCACACTTTGCCTCATACTTTCACAAGGCCATCTAGTTATTTTAGGATCCCCCTTTAACTCAAACTACAGCCCTCTCACTCTAACTCAACATTCTTCAGCTTCCACAAACCTTGAGCTAATCTGTCTGACTTTACAGCTGAGCATATACAAATAAATCATCCACCAAGGCTCCTTGACATATCTGAACTTAATTGTGCATCCAGCATGTGTGGAAAAAGAGTGTGTTTGTACTGTAAGTGTCTGTGCATGACATGTCATTCATCTCAAAACCAACTCTGCTATTCCCACTGTTTCTGTAAAGGAAAACAGATTGAGAGAGAACCGCAAGAATGTCATCAGTCTCAACACTATCATTTAAAAGAAATCTGATCTGGGGGAATGTGAGTGAGCGACACAACACAAGATTGTTCTGGAATATAAATACTCTGACCTCGTCTCTCCGCCTCAGCCTCAGACCACAGCGCCCTTGTCAAACAAACTTTCACATGCTAACTGTTACATGCAGGAGAGCGTTTATACCCATGTTGTGCCTGTGAGGTTCACATGAGGTTTAATGTGAGCGGTGGACCGAAAAGGAGTCTGAACTAAAGTATCTTAATGTTTTCAATCTCGCCCAAACAGAGTGCATTCAGTAATGTGCTGCTGCCTAGACTTGAACACAACAGAAGTGCTGTTAAGTGGGGATGCAAAAGACACAGGGGCATCACCTGATGTGCCTTCACAGCTTCCACTGTACCAGGGTTAGAACCATACATTACTGCCCTGTAGCCATACAAATGACCACTCATGAATTGATGTAGTGAGAGCATGAATATTGAATGAAGAACTAAATTCTTGCAGATGAATGTTAAAATCCAACACAAATAAAAGTACTTAAGACCTATAAATTCTGCAGAAGTCCCTCTGGCAGCTTTAAGTCCTCTTGGTTACATGTCTGCCAGCTTTGCCTTATCGGTTTCTTCCTTGCAGAGCAGGTTTTGTTTAAAAAACTCTATATATTATGTTCAATCTTCTCTCAGTTCTGAATAGTCTTACCCACCCTGCCACTGAGAAGAGCCCCATAATGTGATTCTGCCACCACTATGCTTCACCATAAGCATGATACAACGTCCACCGGGAGTGAGGACGTGACAACAACCGGACTGAGAGGTCGAGAACCGTCAAATCGAGCTAGCTGTCAGCGGCTAGCTGCTGCTTGCTCATCGGGGCTAAAGAGCACAGCAGTGCATATTTTCAAGTGTAACCATTGAACGGAACCCGTTTAACTGCCACAAGAGTTATTCATCTTGTAATAAAGACCTCAATGAGGAAACACGCTGTGTTTTTTCTATTTTCACAGCATTTTTATATAGCCTATAAATAGTGAATTTTAATATACAAATATTAATGATTAATCGAAAATTTATCGTTAATTCTCCCGACGATCGACGAAGACCATTTACTCAAATGCCCATCCCTAAATGTAATGTCTCTCACTTGCATTTTTTAACTCAGTTCAGATTGTCACAGGTCGCATCCAATCAAGTTGTAGACACATCATAAAGATAAATAAAGCCACAGAGTGGTTTCCTTCTTTTTTTACTCCCTCTCTTCCTTTCTCTTTTACAGTCCTTTATGGTTTTCCCAAACTGCTTCTCTTCCCTAGCTCTGTCTTCTGCTGCTCCAGATGTAGCCTCCTCCTCAGTTTGTCATGACCATAAAAGGACAAAACCAGGCCCTGTGGCCTTGCTTTTTCCCCTCTATGTCCCTCCATCTCTCATTCTCTTCACACATACACAAATGAAGCCACACTAGAGCTAAAGATTGAATAAGCTCACCTGCACAGTCTTCTTAATGCGCTGGGATGGCCCAGGGTAGTCCTTTGAATACAGGTCAGTCAGGAACAGTGAGTTGATGAGTGTTGATTTCCCAAGACCAGACTCACCTAAGGACACGGACAGTGGATTTAACAACAGAATATATATCTTTATATATATGTATTTGGGTAATATTAGTGGGTAAAATTATAAATGTAATGCTGTATCCATTTTGTGAAACAAAGCTATGAGAGTATAAGTATAGACGCCAATCATACATGCATTAAAAAACATACACAAAAGCACACTGTATTACACACATTCTTACACACACAGGCCCTGGGGAGGAAGGGGCTAAAGCTGGGAAATAGAGTTGATTAATTGTCTGAAAAGGAAAAAGGTCAGGAGCTCGGCTGCCAGCAAGAAAAGCTTTCAGATAGAGGGAATAAAGCATTTCCTCTCCCCCTCCTGCGCAACATCCCCATTCATCCACTCTTTCTATCCCTCTCACTCAATGCTTCCCTTATAACATAAATCTTACTGTTTCTCTCCTTACTGTGCCAACTTTCCATTCCCTACTCCCATTAAGTTACGAAGAGCAGCCACACAAACACACAGTTAACATTAACTTGACAAAGCGCACATCTATTCCAACGATAAACAATGTACATGCGGGCACACACACACACACACACACACACACACACACACACACACACACACACACACACACACACACACACAAACAATGCTGTGATTAATGGGGTAGCCGGTGGCTCGTGTCTCATGAAAAAAGTGCGTTGGAAGAACGTTTGGGTGGAGGGAAGGAGGCCTGCCTGTCCTAAAAAGACCTCAGCACCACTCTGAGCCACTACTACTGGACTTTGAAACATCATGGCTTTCCAGTAAGTTGCAGTGACACAAGAGACAAAGCAGCACTTTTTTTTTCTATGAGGGGCTATTCAGGGTTCAACCTCTTGCCAAAGGACACAGATGGGTAGAGACTGGGATCGAGCTGCCGACCTTCTGGTTGGAGGACGACCGCACTACCCCCTCAACCACAGCAGCCCCAATGTGTGAGGTGTATGTGTGGTACCTATACTTAACTGGACAGTTACAGGGCTGGAGCACAGCTCCAGGAAATATCCACTGCCACACTATAGATGAACTTCTAAAAAAACTGTGTAAAACCTGGAAACTGAGCAAGTATTGACTGAGGATAATGTCCATCAGAAACTATTGAATGACCACATACCAATGTATCAGTCATTTAAACAGTTAATTCCCTGTAACAGTTAAGCTATTTTTTTTGTGTGTTGTTAAAATAAAAACAGATTTTACCTTGAAGTGACAGTTAGTGTGTATCATGTGTCTTTTACTCTGAATATCAGTGTTGCAAACAGACAGAGACTCTACTGCACTCAAAGAAATCCTTCTGCTTTCAACAAATAAGAAAAATGTGTGGAATGCTGCAAAGCTCTGTTGATTTTGTCATAGAGCATATGTGAGCCTTAGAGTAGAAAGCTGGAGGTTTTCCATGTTCAAATGATCATCAGATGCTCCAGTAATTCTAGATAGATTTGTGATTTTCCAGAATCCAAGAGCTGTCAAACTGATGTGCGATATCTGGGGCTCCTGAAAGTGCTCCAGATTGACTTGTTCTGGTGTATATGGTTAGTGTTTAGTAAAATGCCAATTAAAAGAAACATGTCGGAACGAAGAAAAAAAATGTCAGTCTAAATCCATTTTCTTCTCAGACTCATATCACCACCGGAATCTTATCAATTAATCGTTGAGTCCAATTGACAAATGGTCAAATTCCCCAAAGAAAGCCTTGAAATCGCATTATATAGACGCCAAAAACGTAAAAAAGACATTTATATCATTAAAAATCCTATCAGTTAATCCCTGTGTCCAAATGAATGTTTGTGCTAAAGGATTCCCTCAAGGCATTCTTGAAATACACATTTACAAGTACGGATAGTACATCAAACAACCTGAAAACATAATTTGATTTTCTTCAAATCAGCCACCTGCAGGGAGGGTACATATGCCGGGGAACAGTTTCATTCACTCTGTCCACAGGACGTGAACTGTGAATTCAATCGGCCCATGCTGACATGGTGTGACGGCCGGCTGGATTCCAGTCCTCACACTCTCTTAACCCCTCGTTCTGTCCACAGTTTATTTGCACAGTTAGGGATGATGTTCTCTCCCTTTGTGAGTTATGAACACACTTTGGCCCCTGCAGCCATGTAACTTAAAAGGAACAAACATATCACTGGTCGCACTGGTCTGCCTGACATTCAGCTGGTCTGTCTGTTTGTGCATTTTTTTGCCACCGACATTCTGCGAAGACCACTCAAGTATCTGCCGCTGACCCTGATATTCTTTATATTATAGGAATAATGGTGATAAAAACTTTTTGAATATGCTGTATTTTAAAAGCCTGTTACCTTAACCATAGTGTTGAATGTTCATCTTAAAAGAAAATTGTAACCAAGACCGTCAAATAAATATGTCCTTCCGAAATGTAGAGGAGTGGAAATTCTGAAGTGCCTCAAAACTGTACAGCACACTACTTAAGTAAATGCATTTAAACATTTTTCGCAACTGGCCAGAACCTACAATATACAATGACCAAAATATCACGCACACACACACACACAAAGTTCCATGATGAAATAGCACAGATGTACGAAAACACACCGTTGTGTTTGTCTGTGCTCCTGCTGTTTTGCTTTACCATTTGGCAGCTATGTGTTACTACCTACTGATGCTACCATGACAAAACAAACACCAGGAAATGAAGTGAAACTAATCCAACAATGACCCCAGTCACACTTAGGTTTGAGGGGGATATTCCACCTTAGCTTGTCTGATGTCTGTTTAACAGGTGTGATGGATTAACTGGAACAACAACCGTTCACTGTGACCTTATGGCTCGCCGAAACATCTGCAGTAATTCTTGGAAATTGCTGATAACATTAAAATAACTATCCATTTTTGTAAGTTGGTTTTAGTTTGATGGTCCCAATTGATCTTAATTACAGTTAAAGACATTCATCTGTTTCACCTGCTTTTATGGTATCACACAGTGTCATAGACTTGGCTCCTTTGCAAAGAGTAACAGTTTGTTGCAGTATCTTAAGTGGTCTATGAAACAGTGTATTTTTGGAAAAAGAAGAATAATGTGGACAAACAGTTTTATAAATTGAATAACTTACACAATCCTCTAGATGCTTTAAGAAATGCACTGCAATCTGCAGTTCCTTCGTATTTTCTCAGGAGGAGATGCATGTGTGCCAGGTGCTAAACATGATCACATGATCAACCCAGCGGAATTAATACGTCACTTCCTGCCTCTGTCTGCTGAACCTCTCGCCTGAAAAACGCAGAGGATTTATTTCTGTTGTGAACGTGACATTTTGGGTCTCAGTCAAATTTCTGAAAGTTGAGGGTCAAAGGTTTTAGTTTCTCTTCCTGTCACAGCCCCCCTCCGTGCTCTTTCTAAAGCAAACCTTTGCATTCTTGTCAGTGGTGCCGAAGTGATACTGACAATCTGTCATTCCAAAACTCAACTACAGAACCTTCTTCTCGGTCCTTGTTGTAAGTTCTGTAGTTGACTGGTTATTCATACATCTCCTGATGTTTGTCTTCTTCTTTTGTTCATTTATGGGTTATACTATATACTTGATTTTTATTGACAGTAATTGACAGAATTTGGGCAAATATTCTCCAACATGGCTCTCAACAGGAGACTGCGTAGATAACTATCCACAGAGCATCTGCACACAGCTCTTAAATAAATCAACATTTCAGTACACTACATCAACTTTTTTAAGTTATCATGAGATTTGCAAAAAGAAATTGGGTCATTATGAAACTGAGCACTCTCAGCAGAAACTGTTTATTTTCTTTGTCTGTATCTGATGCTTCCTAACGTTGTCAAAACCCAAGGTTATGACTAGGAGACCAGGGTTTTTAAAGAAAACATGACAAAATGCACAGGACGGTGCTGTGAGGTGGCTCTTGATCATGACTTGATGATTAATAGATACATTTTCTCTTGCTTGTCTTACTGTTTCAGCAGTGTACAGTTTATTACACAATTTATTAACTAGGTTCACTTTCGTACTTTGATGTGTGCATTGGTTCATTGATGCGGTTTTTCATGCATACACCCACACACACACACACACACACAAACATACACTCACCAGCCACTATATTAGGCAAAGCCGTTCAATTGCTTTTTAACACAAATAGCTAATCAGCTGATCACAGGGCAGCAACTCAATGCATTTAGGAATATCGACTTTATGAAGACAACTTGCTGAAATTCAAACCGAGCATCAGAATGGGGAAGAATGGGGAATGTGGACGAAAAAGCCTTGTCGATGTCAGAGGTCAGAAGAGAATGGGCAGAGTGGTTCGAGATGATAGAAAGGCAACAGTAACTCAAATAACCACTCATTAAAACCAAGGTATGCACAATACCATCCCTGAACGCACACCACGTCGAACCTTGAAGCAGATGGGCTACAGCAGCAGAAGCCCACGCCAGGGCCACACCTGTCAGCTAGGAACAGGAAACTGAGGCTACAACTCAACAATATTTTCTTGGCACACTTTAGGCCCCTTAGTACCAATTGAGCATTGTTTAAACGCCACGCCTTGTTGAAAGGGGGTCCAGCTCGGTACTAGCAAGGTGTACCTAATAAAGTGGCCGGTGAGTGTATATATATATATATATATATATATATTTCAGGCTGGACCGCGAGAGACAGAAAAACCTACAAATGTTAAAGTGGGTTTCCCATGGGATTCCTCACATTCCTCCCTCTCTCAGCCCTGAGGCAGCAGCTGGCCCCCATCGCATCCTGACAGGCCTCCGCCTAGCACACACACACACACTCACAGATGTGTGAGACCTGAACCACAAAGTGCGAAATGACACATCTGGGGAACATACAGGCAAACAATGGAGAGCAACAGACCAATGGTGAATGTGAGGGACATTGTGTTAACTGAACACCAGACTGCTGAAAAAGATAATTCTCCATTGTTGAGGCTAAATGGAACTGGCTTAAACTGGGGCAAAGGTCAGTGCTTTAGGAAAGATAAGGATCTGCAAGTCCAGCGGAGTCTATTAGAGACTTCGAATCCAAAATAAACTGTGTCAGCACCCAGTCTGACTGGGGTGGTCCACATGGGCTGGCTACAGGAGCCTTGGAGGGACACAACCCACTTCCCTATGGGTTTTTTTAATTAGAGAGTGAGTGGTTTGCTGCGATCAACCAAGCCTGAGACTAAAACTGACAGAATCGGCACGTGCTGGGTCACGGCAGACATGTGCGTCTCAAAATAGAGACGCCGAAACGGGAGCAGAAAAGAGAACGGATGAAAGCTGAGAAAGGAGAGAGAGCCTGGCTGAGCATGTATGACCATCATTGCTGCACACATATAAACACTTGGTGGCTTGTTGTGCCCAGAGGCGACGAGGCATCTTTGTGAAGTAGGTCTGTAAACAGGCTGGGTAATAATGACGAAGCGTGGACTCTACCATGGACAGATACATGCCAAAGTGTCCTTGGTTAAGATGCTGAAACCCAAATTGCCCCGGACCTATGTGCCGTGTGACCTCAGTGTGAGGGATGTGCGTTTGATAGAAAAAACACTTTAAATAGATGCACTGTATGAATGTGCATGTGAATGGGGAATGGCAAACTGTACTGTAGAGCACTTTGGGTGGTCAAGATTAGAAATGCAAAATAAAAAGACCATTTACCACGTGGTGGAACACACTAAACTACTGTATGTGAAAGCCAAATCCTACACATTGGAACATGAACACAAACTGAACTGACCGCAAATCCTGGATGGTTATCAGACAGCAGAACACTGAACTTGAGATTGTGACATCATTCTGTAACTTTCAGCTGAAGATACAAGACTTTTCTTAGTACATGTTTTGGTGTTCTTTATGATGAACATTGAATTGCCCAAATCCAACAGTCTTCCTGTCAAAAAAGAATGTATCCAGGGCTGAAAACAATAATGAAACCAAGACAATATTGCAGTAATGCCAGGTCATGACACAGTAACTTTTCACATTAGAGACCTATGTGGTTGTCAAAAAGAAGTTGCCTTTGCCTTTTCATTCCTTAAAGGTGATGCTCCTGGAATACACAGGATGAGAAACTGTGCACATCCTGTACGAATAGCCAGCCAAGTACCTTAGGACCGCTGTGTGTAGCTCATACTGCATAACACGGGGTGTGGACACAGTAAAAGCAACACCTGTGCAATGTAACATGGTTTAACAGCTCATTCACCCATTCATTCTTTTTTCAAACCCTGTAGTATATTGAAGGAGGGTGGAGAGAGCAAAGTTTTGCTATGCGATCAGCAACAAGTAGTGATTCATTTCGATGGGCTCTGTGTTGGAAGGTTTCAGGGTTTCTGTACAGAAAAACAAGCCTCACTTGACTGTAGCTCCAACTGTATAGTCACAGTTACTGAACTCAAACCTGGCTGAAAGTTGTATACTCTCAATGATCCCAGTTCTGAACCAGAAATCCTGTTGCTGTAAGGCCAAATCATCTTGAAATTCATTATATTTTTGCTGAATATAGGAGAAGAATGCTGGTTTTTAAAATGTAACTGATCTGCAGTTTAGAATTACTCTTGAACTTACTGAGCATATATTTCCAACAGTTTAGGCCCCTGACTAACAGTGTGCACTGCAGCGGATTTTACCCACTCAAGCAAAGCTATGCCGGTTCAAATCCCACTCTTCCCCATCTGCATGCCGAAGTGTCTTGGCAAGAAACTGAACCCCTAAATGGCCCCTCATAAATGCTGAGTGTACTAAAAATGTAAGTCGCTTTGGACAAAAGCGTCAGCTAAATAACATGTAATGTAATGTAATGTAAATAGTAAAAGAATAGTCATTGAGGGCAAAGGGTGGAAGTGAAAGATGCAACGTTACAAACACAAGTCAGTGGCCAATCAAAATAAAAATTGGTATAGTGAAATACTTTCTCAAGCAGACATGTTGCGCTTTTTAACTTTTACTCTCCTCTAGTGTATTATACATTTTTTAATTGAATGTTAGAGGTCTGCAAAGTTAAAAAGCCACACGGATGCAGTTGGGCTTTTTTTGGTACATTTAAATACTTGTCTCATGAACTCTTGAGTGAATCTAACAAACACAAAGTAAACTGCAGCAATGTACAGAAAGGGATGTGTGTCCTAAACATTGGAGCATGTTAACATTTCCTAGTAATAAGACACATTTTAAAAACCTTTCAGTTTGCCGTTATTTGAGAATAAGCATCTTTTAAAAAATAGCAAATTATTACCATAGAAGTTCAAAAAAACATGCTGGGAGGTGGTACAGTCATATCATTTATAGTTAAAAAAGTCAGTAGTTTTAGTTCCTGAAATGCCTTCAAGGAACAAAGCTGTAAAGAAAACAAAACTACTCTTCTCAAAACAAGATATTTCTGAGGGCATTTAGAAACCACAGTCTGCGACCTTTAACCATCAGATGTCAAGTGTTGAGTTGGGCTCTGTTCAGCAATACGAGGAGAGCCAAACACAGGCATATGCATTTTAAGAGAACTGAAAAAATCAAAATAAGGAATTATAGTTGGCCACCAATCGCTACATGGCAGCTCTGACTGTGTCTGGGCTGTTTTCAACCACAGTTTGTTCTTTTCAGTACAGTTTTTTCTGACAGTTTTTTCCTTTTGTTAAAGATCAAATGGTGAAACAGGGACAGCAGCTGGGTGACGCTCAGTGTTGCCACAGTTACTTTGAAAAAGTAACTTAGTTAGATTACAAGTTACTTGATTATAAAAGTAACTTAGTTAGATTACAAGTTACTTTATTTTAAAAGTAACTAAGTTAGATTACAAGTTACTTTTTTAGTTACAATCAGCAGCTGCCGACAACACCTCCGCCGCCTCAACATAAAAATGAGAACCGGTTTTGCCAACACTCACTTTATTAGAAACCGCCGGAGCATCTGGTTAAACCCGCAGATTAACAAGACCAAAGCCTTCCTTCACTCACTCCCTTCTGCAAGGTCAGTAGGCAAGGCGGTCAATCCTAAGCCTGTCAGACCATCTTATCTGCGCACATGCACACACTCACAGCTCACAAGCCTAGAGGAGTGCAGCAATAACAGAACAGACAGCAGGAGACAGTCTAACAATCCCACATACGTATCAGTGAGGCAGATAAATAGACTACTCCTGGAGTAAAGAAGTGATTTAAGATCATCCACATTATTGGCTGCTTCATTCACAAATCTTCACCAGCGAATGAAGGCCTTCTACTATGTCATATGCCTGTTCCAGTTTTAAAATCCCAACCGGAAATAGTTTAATTTTCGATGCTAGTGTATACCATTTAGGGTGTTTTCTTTCTAATTTTGCAAAAGCTATATATATATTTTTTTACCGTTATACTTTTCCAACTGTTTTACACCCAGAGCATGTGCCATCAAGCAGTTGGTAACTGACAAATATCTATGTTGCATATATTTACATAATGCAGCTACTAGTTGATTATTGCTTATTCTAAGTTAAGGAAATCATAAAATGCTTTTTACATGGCAGCATTTTTTTCAGACTATTGGCTGAATACGGCTGGTATCAGAATATTTGTGTCCATTTAGACACAATCTATAGCCATTTTGAGACCTGACCTGAGGAGGAACTGTAGCATATTAGCAGCGTAATTAAATCCTCCCTCGCTCGCATCAAAATCTTGCAGAAGATCTCCTTCTGTGATCTCACAGCGTCTCCTCCAGACTATCTGCAGACTTTATACTAGGAGGCCAGTCAAAGAAACTCTGGAGGTTCTCACTCGCACAATTGCGTTCACAAATACATCTGGAAAAGACTACGGAGAATCTTAGTGCTTGTGTGAAAGTGGTCTATGCCTACAGATTTTTTTTTAAACATTCCATTCCAACAACATGGTTTTATTGAAAACCTGGCTACTGACACAGGGACCACAGAGAGCTCAAATTTCCAGGCTATCAATCAAAAATGTTATTGTTATAGTAACTGACATTTCGCAATTTTACAGAATAAAAAATAAGAATTCATGGTGGTGCTACATGGTCAGTGGGCTCCCAAGACTCATAATGCTGGACAAGTGTGTATAGCTGCACAGATATTTCCTGCTGGATCCACGTGGCGGGCCAACAGACCAGAATCAGCATCCCTCCAGCCACACTGCAAGCACGGCTAAAAATATAACACTTGCTCCAGCCGCTCTTGAGTGTCTAACAGAAAATGTCACAAAATAAACTATGCTAAGCACTTTGAGATATGGTGTAGGAACTTGTGAAATTGCTCGAATTTTCAATATAAACAATTAGAAGATGGGAGAGATGGATTTACTGCAAGTGAAAGTAATTTAGTATTCAATACCTTAAAGCGTGAAACATTGATATTCCTCCAAATTACAGCAGAACAAATTAAAAACTGAAGCCAGGGAAGAAAAAATCTTAAATTCTAGAAATTTGATCTAAACAAAAATAAGTACAGTAAGTTGTTACAAGTCAGTGAAACTTGGGACATACTTATAAGTTTAGCTGTAGTGTGAGGGCCTATGTGAAACCCAGCTCTGCTTGCACGGTCAGACTCGAAGGAGATATCTGATGCGCTCTCTTCCTGAGGCAGCTGTGATGAGGTGCTTGCCTTCAGAATAAAGCATGAGGCAGGCATCGCTTCCCTTCTCCTATCCTCTCCGCTCTTGAGATCTGATCCAATTCTCAGCTCTATTCAACCCTCTGCTGCACTGGCGCTGGATCGTGCTAACTTTCCAGGAGTTTCAATTCAATGTGCCAGCTGGACAAAGGGACAGGAAGCAGCTATTTCCCCCTCAGAGAGTGGTGGACTGAGAGTTGGATGGATGGTTGGAAGAAAAGACAAAATACCAGAAGAGAAGTTTCTGTTAGAAACATGCAGAACTTGCAGAGCTGCTTGTTGGAGAGTCCAGAGCTCCACATTTGCAAGGCAAGCACTTGTGAACACATCGGATTACACTAACCCTAACCATAACCCATCACTGTGACTTCCACATGACAATAGATTTAATATGTAAAACCAACAACGTGACCACTGTAACCCACATCGGAGCACAACACAGCCAATGGTGTGGAGGCTGTTCATCATCTATGTCCCGTAGGGTTGAGGCTGGGCACACAGTAAAAAATACAAAATGAAAGATTATCTATCTCAGCTTTTACTGAAGCATCAATGGCAGAATTAGTCATCGCTAATATGTAAATTTTCACCTCACAAATTTGTTTTTTGTCATATGCTAGATATCTAGTGAAATTTACTTTTGTTTGAGTGTCAGACATAAATGTATGTATCATGCACTTATCCCCCGGGTGATAGATTCTGTGCCCTGTCTTATCTCAAGCGAGCCTACCAAAACAGTTACCCCCTCTCTACCCTACGTTAACTCTTACTTTCTTATTACTGGGCTCTTGTCACATCATTGCTCTGAAGTGCATTTAGGACCAGGAAGCTGTTGTAGCACATCAACCCTCAGGTTTTCTTACAATTATCAACAGCAACTCTTTCAGGTGAGACCCAAGACAGAATACCTGCTCAACAATGTCCATTGGCCAAATGAATGCTGAAATAGAGGCCTTGACAAATGTTTTCTGTAACAAGTCTAAATGTGGTCAGGACCCATTAGTTCTGGCTGCAGTCCAAATGCACATTTCACTCCTGTCCCTGAACTATGGTGGTAGCAGAGAGGGGGGTTGTGATGCTCATCCCATATGTAAAATAGTTTGTGATGAAGTCATGGCTGGGGCGGGTGAGGGCGTTTGAAGAATCTCTCTCTATAGTCTTCAATAGAACCAATGTTGTTACATTATCACATTTTAATGTAGTGGCTACAGAACTGCCTTCCTCTCGCTGCGCTGTAGGAATTTGAGTGAGTTACCTGCAGGCATCAGCCCTCTCATGTTCCACCGTCTGTCTGTCCCAAAACTACAGAGAGACAACACAGAGCTCTGCTGAAAGGTCACACATTGCTACAATGCCAAATATAGCAGATCTCAATATCTTACAAACACCTTAGTTTCCTTTTTACTGTCACCTCTACATTTAATTGTTCTATGATTATAGTTATATTTATGAGCTCCATATTTGGATTCTGTGTTTTACAGTGACGAAAAGGAAATATAATTTTTTCTAAAATTACACAATATAAGATTCTATGGTAAATTACTATTTCATAATTTGAACTGTAGTGACTTCAAATGATTCCTGAAGTCTCAATTGTACTCCCTTTTAGACAAGTATGTCGGTGCATGCGAGTTAATGTGCAGTTGGTGCCTCTGTGGCACATTGGCACTGTGGAATGGAATGGACATCTTTTTGTGGGCACAACAAATTGGAAGGGCATGCTCAAGTCTGGGCAGTGTGGCCTGCACCCTCTGACGATGACAAAATTAAACCATCCCTTGTTGTGATCAAAGCAAACACTGCAAGTTATTTCCTTTTTAATGACCTACTTTTCTTCCTCCCAGCCTTACCATTGCTGAACCTGCGTGTGGTTTGATAAAGTACTTCCTTAGAGTTTTACTTTATATTGAACCCATTATCTGATTTAGTAAGAATGAGACAAAAAATAATGTGTGAGCCTGAGTGCCCCCTGATGACATAGGTCTTTAATAAGTAAATGTGCTGGGGCACAAATATGAATTTACATTTCATTTTAAGAACATTCTCAAGTGGGAAGAACTTTCCCTGTGATCCTGATCTGCAAGATTGCTCTGTGTTGAGCCTTGAACACACTACTCTCCACATTTGTTATGTGTGAAATTTGGATCAGTTTGGGTATGTGATCTGGGAGCCAAGCGAGCTAGGGGGACGGATACAGGGGCCCATGTGTGCGAACGATTGAAAGAGGATCTGGTTGATTGTTGTTCTCTCTGGTTCTTCCCAAGCCATCACTCCGCTGTCTTTGTGTCCCTCCTGCTTCTTGTCGACAGTGGCTGTTTAATAAACAGGAAGCAAAAACTCCAGGCTGAGATAATAAAGGCTGGATGCCTCTTTGTGTTAATGTCTGTCTTCTTTCACTGAGCTGATCATGATCACAACATGACACACACAGTTAGATTTATAACCGTAAAACATTTAACTGGTAACTGCAACTGAGTTTAAAGAAAGCAGACAACATGCCCAATCCACAATATTTCTGACGGAGCAGAAACAACGACGACTTTTCAAGCGCTTCTTATTTAGGGTTATAAAGGAATTGGTGCAGCATGTTGGAAAGTATAGTGATATTAGACTGGATGAAATCAAAAGAAAGCTAGCCTAACTTAGCATAAATACTTGAAGCAGGGGGAAAGAGCTAGCCTGGCTCTGTCCAAAGTTCAAATATAGACCTACTAACGCATCACAACTCACTGATCATGTTGTGTAATGTGTTGCAAAGCAGAAAAAAATCTTTAAGAAAATATAAGGCCACACAGTTATTGACTATGTTTGTTATTGATTTACAAGTTGTTATTGAAGTTATTGAGTATATATGTTGACTATGTTTGAATTGGCTTTTTGCCGTTATAGTGTCTACGGCTGAGGGAAATTACCATCATATATTCTTCTGATCAAGGTCACTTCATATCCAGATGAAAACAGATATTGACTCATTAATACCCTGTAAATTGTGTCCATGTCTTTGCAGATGTTCAGATGTAACAGAAACCGTTGTCTCCTTTCATCTTTATGAGTCTTTGTCATATGATGATCTTATTTCTATAATTATTTCATGTTTTTAAACAAAAAACTGCACAGTGCACACTTACTCCACTCCATATTGTGAGCACAGGAAGCGACTCAGTATAGTTAAGTCAAGTTTGATGGCTGAACAGCTCCACAGGACTTTCTCCACACAATCCATATCTGCTCATTAGAGGGCCCCCTCACACAGAGCATGGTTCAATATATCATTACAACACTGCTATAATTTGTATGTGGGAATGTGTGTCTGTAGACTGCAAAACTCATGGTTCCTCCACCCCTCTGTCCACTTCCCTCCCTCTGTAATGCCATTAACCACATTCTGCATCCAAGCTCATTCACACTTGAACCAACATCCTGCAATTCACTCTCCAAATCAAATAATCCAAAACACACAGATGTCACTGTGCATCCTGAGGCTACAGAAAGGACACTCCCCTGGGAAACTGCGATCCAGCTCTTACAAGAAATATGTTCACATGCACACATCCTTCATTCAAAGATCAACACAATTCACATGTTGGAAAAGCCATGCTGGACCACACAGCTCTGCAGAGAGTGCTTTTTAAATTGTCAGCTCATCATCCGGAGCAGCTGAGAGCATAAGATTCCACACATGCTTTACCTGTGCTGATGACACACACGCACACACACATCTTCATTCATGATTATTTCAACTTACCGACAACCATCAATGTAAACTCAAAACCTCTTTTGACCGACTTCCTATACACCTGGTTGGGGAGATTGGCGAAGCCCACATAGCCCTCAAGGTTCCGCTGCTGAAGGAAAACACACACAGACAAACAAACTACGTATTAAAGCAGGAATAACAAAGCATCACACTGTCTACATTTTTTTTTAATCTTTAACAGAATAGGGGCCTGTAATGGCACATTAGATGGGCCCTTATCAACAAATGCAAACACACAAAAAATGACTATGGTATTTTATAAATGTGTGTACAAATACAAAGTAATAAAAAAAACTAGCTGCACACAGAAGCAAACAGTCATTATATGCCACAAAGTGATGAAAATCTTGTTTTCATGAACCTGCAATTAGCATTTCTAGGTCATGCAGAGACCCCTTTGAAGCAAAGCACAGCTGGGATAAATACAAGAGGAGAAAAGGGCTGTTCGAAGGGGGAGAGAGGTGAGGTGAGGGTGACTCAGAGAAATAACAGGCCTTCTCTGTAGAGCATGGAAAGAGGAAGTGGAGTGAACACTGCCAAAGTAAGTCAAACAAGTCAACTAAGACATAAAAGTAATGTTAACCAGTAAATTAAGTCAATGAATTCATCAAAGCATCAATGCAAAATCATCAAGTGGATGAAGGCGAGGTGACGCAGACAAACTAATTGATTGTCCCTACGTGTTGAGTTGTATCCATCATGTCCCTTGTGAATCTTAGTCCAGATCCCAGTCAGGCTTCGCAGCTGCTCTCTCTCTTTACCACCAGGTCTCTCTTCATCCAGCTATGCTTCCCCATCTCCTCCCTTTCTGTATCTCCCAGTCTGCCGTCAGATAACACCCCCCCACTTCCAGTCACTGTGCACTGTCCTGCACGCTACATGAGGCAAACACAATTGATGCTGGCCTCTCAGACTCTGTCATGCATGGCTACGATGGAAAACTGCAGCGCTGATAGAGCAGGGTTTAAACTAGCTACAGCTGAAATTAGGACCAATTCAAAGGACTAAAAGATGCGCAAAGAAAACTATGGTAATTTTTGATGATCTAAACAAAACAATCATGTCCCCTTATGGGTCTGACTGGGCCGGGGCATCTCAGTAGCATCACACTGCTTCATTCATAATAGTATGATGTGACATCTTTTATCTTATGAAAAGAATGCAGTAGGCCTGCCACCTGAAATTTGAAGGTTGAGACCACTCAGTCAACCCAGATTCTTCAAGGTGAGTGTCAGTAGAAAATTTTTGCGAACCGTTGTTGGTGTAATTAGCATTCATTAGCTCAGAGGGATAACTTGATCTTCTTTACTATTTTACATGTACATCACTGTGACCCTGAACATTCCTAAACATACCTTCAAACCCCATTAAAAAAAAACAGGCAGTAAGAGTTGCTTTATAATCTATATGAAAAACCAGGAACACATCATCAAAAAAAATTCTGTGAATTTTAGAGTAACAGATTTTAAATAAATATAGGATTAGTGAAAAAAATATGATGATCTGCTGCTTTCCTAAATTTCTTTGATTTTTCTTTACAATTTAAAATCAAGACAGTTTTTTGTCATGATAATTATTGGAGTCATAAAAAAATGTATAGAAAAATCTACTCTGTGCTGCAGTGCAGGTTATACACCACACTGAGGTTTACCCAACAGACTCTGCTCTGCAGCCAATTAGGAATAGTTTCTCATCTGTATGCAAACCAGCTTGGTTTGGTGAATACTGTCACAATGTGTGACCGACTGTAGTTAAAAACTGAGACGGGAAGTCAGCGCATGTTTACCAATTCCGCATAGGGACTGAAGAGCCAGGAATAAATTCCCCAACATTCTGGTTAGTGGACAACCCTCCCCATCGCCTGAACCACAGCCCTAATAACAAGCATATCACTGATGTGTTTCACAATTACATACACATATAGGCTTGGAGGCTGTTTCCAGAGACACAAACATAAAACTTGAACTTCTGCAAGTTGTTTTATTAATCTAGACATGCATACACATAATGAGATGCCAAAGTTACCAGTATTCTATCTTCTAACTTACAGGTTTGCAAACCTCCTCACATCACCATACATTCCTAACACTACAAATACTATGTGTTGGAAAACAATATGACACCATTTCAGGATGTCAGAAGTGTGTTGCTGTATTGGTAAATCAATGACCTCTGTCACACCAACAGAAGGTGACCATGGCTGTCCATTTCACATGTCCTCCTGCTCACTGTGACATTCAAAAAACCTTAGGTTACACACAAGCCTCAACAGTGGATGTTATGGACATACATACTGCAGCAAACTACTAGGAAACTACCTATTTGCCTGATCAATACTCTTTGGTGCTAACAGCTCAACAGCAGGCAGAACGAGCCTGGGGCACTTTCCATTTCCATGTTTGATCCACCCACATACAAGTTCTGTGTGTGTGTGTTACATAAGTGGCCTCCTCTGAGGGTCTGGCTATTTCCCGTTAACGTGCATGGCAGGCCGAACATGTAATAAAACTCACTTCTTTGGTCATTTATCTGCAGGAAGGAACTTCCGACATTCAGCTGTAAGCTTTAAAAGCTATTTGTTGTATGTCCATCCACACACAGTATGCATGATGATGAGTTAACAAAGAAACAATCCAACAATAGTTTCCACCTTAATAATAGTTATAGTGAGCATCATAGTGTCCTGGTAATGTCTGCATGTTGCATCAGCCTTTTGTGTCATTTATTTAGATTAGTATGGATATTTTTCGTAACAAAGTGACTTATGGAGAGAGAAAAAACAGACAGCAGACTGAAAAAAGGAAGTAATCGGGGGATGAGAGAAAGGAAGGCTGCACAGTGACTCCATATCATTCATGGGAACCCCTCCCCCAGTCCACCCAGTGGTGATAGTAGCGGCCTGGTTCACTGACATCATCTGTGGTGCCATGTCCCACACCCTCATATATTCAGCAGCTGATGCTGAGCCCTTCTCGTGGCTATTTATTACAAATGCAATGCTAGTTATGTTATATTCAATGCATTGCTTTGAAGTGGTGTCCCGTTCTTCTTCTGTTATTTTTTAGCAGGGAGCATGTTGGGCCCTCTGTGTCTTCACTACGTGTCCGGGAGCTCAGTGTGTGTTAATTCCACGTCTTTGTGTGAAGGGAATCTCAAAAAGACACAAACACAAAGCAGATGTGTTGTACTGTGTTGAGTGTGATGAGTGATCGCTCTCTGCTGAGTTCAGGCAAAATGAGGTGTCCCATTCGATCCCACAGACGAGCATTTGTGAAGGCTTGTAATCCAGTGGACAGGGAGCATTTACTATTTACTACTAGTGATTGCTTCAGCCACTGTTGTCTTGTATGAACTGCGGCCCAAACAAGCCATGTTTCAGTTCATTCCTCCTTTTTGGACTTGATATAGCTGCTGGTCTAAATCTCATCAGGGATCTGATCCTCAAAGCATGACATCAGACCTCCGGGGGCTGGGTCTATTACCTGGATTTGGGTTATTTGCATTCTTACAATAGTTACGATGTCAAAGTGGGTGTGAACAAAAACGTCTAAATAGAGCAAACCAGAGGCAGCCTGTCTCCAGCAGCTGGAGTAGGGACCAGACCATGTCAACCCTGCTGAGTACAGGGAACCGTCAGCTCAGTAGATCGTTAAGTGGGCGTTACAGCGTGTTATAGCTCTCTATTATAACTAAAGTGGAAACTAAGCAAACGCACTGTCCACCACACATAATCTGTAGCAACAAAATGGTACCAATCACGTTAGAGCTCGCCACCCACGGACCTGACTACATCACAGTATATCTGCAGCGATGGGAGGCGTGGTACATTCTTAAAACTACGACATCTACCATGTTCCTGTAAATGAAGCGGGTTTAATTAAGCCGGACTCATCGGTAGAGTACACACATTCACGAGAAGGTGTTTGTGAGCATTTATTCGTGTTCACGCCTCCGGGGGCACACACAATGCTCTAAAACCCTACATCTTCAAAGGAGCTCGTTGTGGGGTTCTGTCCATACTTGGAAAAATCGGTGGCAGCAGCGACTGAAACACGCGGGTGAGATCTAGACCAGGAGCTGATAGAAAGCAGACATGTGAACATTGGTGTGTGCTTGAAGCGGACTTACGGCGATGCTGGGAACAGCGGTCTCTGGTCGCTCGATCATCGTCCTGTGTTTTCACCGGCCCACCGAGGCAGACAGCGATAGGCGACGGGAGAAAGAAGCAGCAGAGGGGAACACACCGTCTATAGTGAACACGAAGCGAAATGAGTCCGAGAGTGAATGAATGAGGTTAAATTACATATGGCCGCGGATGAGACCACTACAGATGTAGATCACTGGAGAAAACTGCTCCGACTGTTTTCCTCTCTGGGCAGTGGCAAACTGTATCCGGTTTTACATCCGGTTAAGATTTTCAGAATAAGATGAAATCCATCACAACATTTAAGATAAGCTCAGATAACACTTTGTTGATCCATACACCGGGGAAATGCAGTTGTTGACAAGGGAATAAGACATACTAGAAAAAGGCAATAAAATCAACAAAAAAAAATGTATGTACAATCTACACACCTTTCACTGTTCTGATTTGTCAAAGAAAAGTTGTAAAGTAAAGTGCAGTGGACAGGTTGATTGCATAAGAAAGTACATTTTTGCACATAAGAAAAATACGTTTGTAGATAAGAAAAACAATAATTTATGTCTGACACTGTCTTTTCTCATGAATGTTGTATATATTCTTATTTTGATGATGATGTTAGGGGTCAGCGCTGTAAATTGTTTTAACTGGCTTGTGAATAAATGTTGGCACACACATTTCATGCTTGTATACAGATGATGTTAATTAGCCATTGTGGTGGCGCTATAGTCATGAAAAGGCCTCAGGTGGTATATAATAATACATTTTGCTTTAGCTGCAAAGATGGACAAGTGCACATATTTTTACAGGGCTTTCAACGTCCCCACCCTTCATGCTCTGCAGAGGAATTTTATGTTTCTATTAACTGACTAACTTGATCATGAGGGCCTTAATAGAGACAACGGAGTGTGACACAAGGTACAGTGGAACAAATTTCTGTCTGTGTTTTTAATCCAAGTTGACCTGTAGAGTGATATGATATTTTTTAACTCTTTGCTTTATTCTCTCGCTTATTTATATATTTAATTGTGATATGGACCAATGTGTCTGAAATATAACTCTTACTTACTAACTTAATTCTGCTCTACTCTGAATAACATGAGTTTTGCAAACACGTGTTTTTTTAAGGAACTTAAGTTAAAAAAGTTAATTGTGTCTAGACATAAAACACGTTCCCTGGACTTTGTGTCCATATCAGTCAGTTCAGTTTCATTTTAACACCAGTCAACACACTTAAAATAATGTCATGTAGCTGCTGGAATGCTGAATAACAGTTATATTAGTTAAGATTCCATTATATAAAAACTCCAGCATCATCAACATTTCAGGACAATACACGAAACTAATGGCGCACAGTGCAAACCAAATAGATTAGAAGCAATAAGATCTTAGTTTGAAAGTAAATGTACAGATTGTCCGGTTGTTGAATGTGTATGGACGCTTGACGCACCTTTGGGGAACCTTCCTATTGGTCGAAGGAGAACGTGACCGTCCTCTGACTGTTCGTATGAGGCCTTCAAGTGCCGGAGGCAAACAAATGCTGCCTTCAAAGACTGCTGTGAATAGAGGCACCAAACAATTTTGGAAGGCCACATACCCTGGAGTATGAAGTGAGACAGTGTGGACACTGTTGGTTTGGTGGTAGATGTCAGAAGATGCAGGACTTTATACATTGTCTTCCTTCCTAAATGCAATGTGTCATGCTAAACAAGGAATATGATTAGAGCACTGGGATGGAAGTCAGACTGAAAGACACTGTTCAACCAAAGGAAACCAGGATTTGTGTGGTTGCTCTTACAACATTTATTTCAGTTAATTTACCAGTTTATTAAGAAGTCATCATTGTGAGCAGCACTAAAGGCACTGTGTGACTTGTTTAGCCGACATACAAACTGATCAAACTCAAGCTTACTCCTGTGTTCAGATGTTTGTCGATGTGACAGCGTATGACTACATTTGCCCACTCTAGCGGCAAAGATCCGTCAAGAGATGTTGCATCATTTTTCTGAAAGTAATATCCCCATTGCTCTTCAGTTCAGTTATAGCTACATTACTTGTGCTGGAGTCCAAATGTGACTGTAAGTCAGGGATGCCAGGGTGAAATTGGACAGGGGGCCATATTTTTTCAAGCAAGACCTCAGGGGGCCAGGCCAGTCATCACCAGTCAACCCAACCCATATTTCCACTCACCCATATGCCTATATGGCACTAGCCTGGCTATCAGTCAACCCCAACCCCTTTATTCCCTCCAACCCATATCACCAGTGGTGTATAAAGTACTTGAAAGCAATACTTGAGTAAAAGTACAGATACCTTACCTGAAAGTGACTTCGGTAAAAATAAAAGTCTTGAGTAAAGTCTTAAAGTCGCTCATATTAAATGTACTTAAGTATCAAACATATCTGGTGTTGATATGTACTTAAGTATCAAAAGTAAATGTACCAAAATTAAAAATGCTTATTCTGATTATTATTATCAAGATAATATGTTGCTTTCCAGAGACATACGTTCATAAGACAATGCAAAACCACATTGTGCACACGTTACAAAGGCATGGCTGTGGAAGAAGCAGGTGCTAGACGGGCGGCATGCAGTCCTGACATGGCCACAATAGAGAATATGTGGCGCATTTCGAAAGGCAAAAAACGACAACGGAGACCTCGTACTGTTGCACACCTTAAGACTTGTTTACAGAAAGAATGGGACAAAATGACCCCTGAAATGCTTCATCAATTGGTTTCTTGAGTTCCTTCACCTGGGAAGTGTTGTGAAAAGGAATGGCAACATTACAAAGTGGTAAATGTTTTACCGTCCCAACTTTTTTAGAAAAATGTTGCAAGATTCAAAATTGTATAAGTGTTTATTTAGAAAAAGCAACACAATTCATGAGGTCAAACATCAAATGATGTGCATTTATATTGTTTGTATTGTAACACAGTTCAAAGATCATTTATAAATAACTGTTTTCAGTTTTAATTTAAAATTCTGATTTGGGCTTGTACAAGATAATCAAATTTGCAGCATAAACACAACATAAATAAATTATTGTTTTCTTGTCAGAATGGGCTACTTTTCTGTACAAGTACCTCGAGTCAAATCACGACTTAAAAAACCACAGCATCACTTCATATAAAACAAGTCAAAGAGCTCACAATGGTTGAGTGTAGAAACACAGTGGTTTGGTCTGTAGCTTAGTCAACTGATGACACAATGTAGAGTTGCAACACATTGGTCTTTCAAAGTGAATGGACTTTGTCTGACTCCGTTCAAATGACAACAGTAGATCACAGTTTAACATGTTATGTTTACATTTTATGTATAGCATAACTAGATCTCATCCTAGCACATTTTATTCAAGACTATGTAATATAATATTAGCAGTATATACTGTTGGCATGTAGTTAAGACCTCATGGTGGAAATAGTGATATACTATATATGGATAAAACACTTAGTTTAAAAGTTAAGGTTTGAAAAGATGCAGCATCAAATCACATCAAGATTTTGTTCACAGAAGACTCTTGTGGTTGGACTGGTTGCCATGGCTACAGGTTGGACGCCTCTCCTGGCTTGGGTTTGGCGTTCAGGTTGTTGATGGTCTCTAACACCCATGAGTCTGAAGGTCTGGCACACAGCTCACGACCGTTTTCTGTCTCCAACCTGACTCACACAAACACACAGACCAACAACACAGTCAGGTTTAGTGCATTCATGTTTAGGTGCGATAATATTAATGTTACAATTTTCTTTCTCCTTACAAGACGGCCTGTTTGGAACACCGCTGGCTAGTCTTCCTGTAGCCGACCACGCTGACCTCAGGCTGGTTCTTGATGAAACGAAAGCAACACTTCTTTGGGCCAGAACCACGCAGACCTGCAAACAATCATCTATGAACAAACAACTAACCAACTTACAACAATCTCACTAACATTGCCTGTTCGTTCCTCCTTTTGTTCCCTTTTTAATTTCCTGTTGGCCAACGTGACAACAAACCTAATGACTTTATTTTTATCCATGCGGAAAGTGTGTCACTGCTCAATTGTTCCATTATGATATTGAAAAGCTCTTTGACGTATGTAACTTTGCTGTGTAGATGAAATAAGGGATTGTTCTGTTTAGGAAAGAACGTTGTTTTTATTAAATATTTTATATATATATAAAATTAGAGCAGATCTTCTCTGATACAACTAGTGTATGCAGTGCTGACGCCTGACCAGCAAGGTGCAGCAGAACTAGACCAAAATTGTTTCTACAGCTAATGTGTTGGCAAACAGTTATATATTCACACATTGAGCAGACACATTGCGACATTAGTATTAATTTGGAGTCATATGTATGCATTTAAGTCCAATATTCACACTTGTTTCTCCACTGATTTGGTCCACGGCAACTCTATGATGTTAGCCTGTCTGCTGTTTGGTGCCTGGCAGTGAGTCAGTCAGTTTATCTGAATCTCGTTCCTCAAAGACAGCAGCCGGCTGCTGCTGCTAGAAACAAGGCTACAATTAAAAATAGATAATCATATTTTAAAATGTACTTCCTTCTTATGGGAAGTTATTGGTTTCCCTGTTTCATTACTATTTTAAAAATACATTTTTTTTACCAGTACTGCTGACAGATTCACTACCAATTTACATCGCCTCCACAAATAATGAAACAGACTGCAGTCGTATGATTTTAAAGAAGAGTACAGTTATTCACATCTCGCTCACTCACTGATTGAACAAACTGTTATCAATTAAACTCGTCCTTACCTTCGCTCAGAGTAATGGCAGCCAGCATCAGCACCAACACTGACAGACACAGACGAGCAGCAGCCATCTTGAAACGTGTGTGTTCTCTTCAAAGTCTAGTACTAGGTGAACGTCCGAGTTGAGCAGTTAAACTGTGTTGCCCTCCACTCCATCAGCTTCCACATTTATAGAGCTGAGCAGCGTCACAGGGAAAGACCCGGGACTTCGTGGAGGGACTTAACAATGACGTGTCGGCTTCACCTTTGGCTCAAGGGATTTACCAGCAGTTTCATGTGTAGGCCTAGTTGTGTGTGCATGTGTGGGATGAAAGTTAATCTTAGTTCCCTAAAAAAATGACTATGACCTATGATCAACAGGAGAAAAGAAGAAGTATCGCCAACTACATGTCAAATGTCAATGCTCTCACTCTGACCTCACAGAGCTTTTGGTTGATATGTGTGATGTATGTGTGTTGCATTCTGCACGAGCTTAGTGTAAACCACAGGGTTGCTGAAACGATTATTAAAGTTTCAAATAGAGGGCAGGATGTGACGGAATTCAATTGAACTCTTATTTCAAATTAATTTAACTATGCAACAGTAAAAGCAGTTTGGGGATTTCTAAGGGTATTCGCAGGAGACTTCACAACAATGCCTATCATACAATAAACACAGGGAGGGAAATTTCATCTTGACCGTTTGGACTTTCCTTGTTTCAATGTTTCTCAGCTTGAGGATCAAGTCTTCTGTTGGGGTCTCATGACACACCTGAGGGGTCACCAGATAAATAAAGGTCCTCCGTTTACCCTCTATTGAACTCCCATCAGCTAGGATTTAAAATTACAATAAAACATTCAATTGCAAAGAATACAACCCACAATCTAAATCGTTTTAAGTTTCTTAAACTTAGAAACATGATCTCCCTTGCCACCACACAAATATTAATTTTCTTTTCTAAATTAATCTGAATCTGAACCTGGGTTCAAGAATTTTTGTGACAAATATAAATTGTGACTGTTAATTCACATATACAGTCATTAGATAGAATTGTTGTCCCTCTATGGCTAAGTCTTCATTAAAGCTATATCAACCTTTATGCTATGTCTACATTAATACTATTTCTACATTAAAGGGATAGTTCAAAGAAAAATGAAAATTCACTCATTATTTACTCACCACTATGCCGATGGAGGAGTAGGTGAAGTAGTTGAGTCCACGAAACACTTCTAGTGTCTAGGGGGTAAACAGAGTAGCATCTGAATCCAATACAATTGATGTAAGTGATGAATGATTCTTCTTCAAAATTTGACTCTAAACAGCATTATTTACACCATGTTTTTAACCGGAATCGCTGTTATCTTCCTCCGGAGCCACATTCAGACATATAGGCTAAAAACATGATGTAAATTACACCATTTACAGTTGAATTTGAATGTGGAGGCTTACAGACATTTGGATGACACAACAGAAGCAGTATGGAAGCATTTAATGTATACATTTGTTTTTAACCTCTGAAGGACTCAACAGTAAATTAAATTGTATTGAATTTGACTGCAACGCTGTTTACCCCTGAAACTCGAAAAGGGTTTTGTGGACTCAAACACTTCCCCCACCCCTCCATCGACATAGTGGTGAGTAGGTAATGATTGCATTTTCTTTTTGGGGTGAACTATCCCTTTAAGCTGTAAACTCGACACTGACATAATGTATTTCTCTGGCATACGTGAAGCAACAATAGTTCATCTGAGGTTTTGTCTGTCTACCTCCTGAGAAACATGTTTGTTTCTTTCAGCAGCTAAACAAACCTCCACAGTGCTCACTGCATAATAGAGATTCAAAATGTATGAACCTAAAACACCTACAATAGGTATCACTGTGTGTTGTGGGGAAAAACTTGGGTCAGTCCCAAAATATTGGAGAGAGTAATTCATCATCAGCTGATAGGCTCCAAGGTTGGGTGCGCTTGGCCGATTGTGTGCAGTATAGTCCCTGGTTTTTAAAGCGTTTTTCTACCAGCCTGCTGCTAAAATCGATGAGCATGGTGACACTTAATTGAAGCAATCGAATAAAACCATAGAGCTGACAGACGTTACAGAGCTTTGTAGGACTGAGCTACAGAGTTGAGTGATATGCTGTCTTCAAAGGGAACTTGTGAGCTAGTGTCTACCATGAGGGGAGTCTAGTATATTGTACGTTTGGCTTGCAGATTGGTAAAGTAGTGTCTACCCACCACAGAGACTAATAATTTCATAAAGAAATGGGGCAAAGAAAATCAACGACTAAAATAGTAGAGGAATTTATTATCAAATTAAAAAAGAACTTCCATGGCCTCTTCCATAATGTCAGCAAACACCTCACAATTCAAAAACTAGTAAAAGAAAGTTTAGTAAATCTGGAGGTTGGGAATTGGGTGTGTTCAGATGGTCTCTTCTCGTTACAACAGTGAACATGATCTGGTTTGAAAGCACTTGTCACTAGAGACTCCCTCATTCATACTGGTTATCAAGTTTCACAGGAATCCAAAAAAATACCCCACCAGTGGCTACACTGGGAAATATACTTAGAAAAACGTTTGACATGGTTCCGCTGCAGTGATTTGTTTGTTTATAATATGCATGCATGACTCATCTGACCAGTTTCCTTGTAGGGGTTTTCACTCTGACACTGTAGACTACTGCATGTAACTTTTTCAGTGGTCCTCTTTCCCCCTGTTCATCAAAAGCAGAAGGACTCCACAAATGTGTGTTTCACTTCTTCATACGTCGTCCTTTAAGGGAGATAAATGAGCTGTTATATGTCTCGAACTCAGTGTTGTATTCAAATACCACCTTTTTGAAAAAAGGGGAAACCAACTGACACACATGCCTCTATAATGCCTTTTCATTAGAGCGAAATGAAAAGGCACACAGCCTACACAGACTACATAAGTTGTACTTGCATTAAGGTCACAGTTATTTTGGGCTGGCTAGCTACCAGCCTACTATTCAATTACATTACATAAAATACGTATAGAGAAACCCAACAATTCCCAGAATGAGCAGTACTTTGGCCACTATGGAGAGAAAAAAACTCCCTCAATAACTGGGAGAAACCCCAACAGTACCAGAATGAATGTGGGCAGCAATATGCCTCGACCGGTTGGGGTGAGCAGGGGAAAATGTGGTGGAGAGGAGAGATGGGTGGAAAAGAGGGATAGAAGTAAAAGAGAGATATGGGGGAATATGGAGGAAATGGGGAGGGAGAGAGGAGGAAAGAGACCAGGAACTGTTGTGCACGATCGGGTAACATCTCTGACTAGTTATAATGAAAACAATAAGAGTTTTTAATGATGGCAGCAACAATTCAATTCAATTCAATTAAATACGAGAGAGCGAGAGAAAGTTAGACTATGAGAGTTTCAACAGAAAGAAAGGAGAGAGAGTGAGACTATGGGAGTTTCAACAGAAAGTATGAGAGAAGTGCTCCGTGCATGATGGGAGTTCCCCCATCGGTCTAGGCCTTTAGAAGCATAAGGACAAAATCAGGTGACATAGTGCAAAGAGCATCAAAGTTTGCACCAGGAGGTAGTTGGAGTAGATGGATGGATCAACAAAATGCAGGACTTTGACCAGGCGAGCCCTGTTTGTTTAATGTGTGAAGCTGATAGTCAACATTTTCTCTTTTAACCATGACTGTTGAGTAACTAAGAATGATTTGAGTCTGTAGTTATCCCAAGTTTTTCTTGTTTAAGCACCAACAACTTCACTCTCCTGGATCAAGGTGATGGTTCTGATCAGCTCACTTCCAAACAGCAAAGGGCAGCGAAAAAGTTTTTAGAAACATTTGGTGTCAAACTGCAGTCATTTATAGTTGGTTAAAAGCAAGACAGAATAAAGTAGTATTTAGTATCTAAAGAGTGAAACCAAACCACAATGTTGGTGAAATCAAAACCGAACTACTCTTAAGTAGCAAAAAAGGATGAAGCCCATCTGCTGGGTTCTGATTCCCTCCTTTCATGAATCTGATTTGTAGCTAACTGACAGAAATGTCTGGATCCCACCATCTGTAGACTTCCTGTATTTGGGCAATAGGCCTCACCACCAACATCCACAGCAAACAAAAACTTTAGAGAATCTGTAGCAACTTTCTATAACTCACTGTTGACTGATAGTGTATTTACTCGAGTATTTGAGGATACTCAGTGACATAATGCATTCCCTAGCCCCTTACCCTAACCTTAGCCATCAAAGCTAAGTGCCTAACCCTAATTTAACCCTAATTCTAACCCCAATGCTCATAACTATGGGTAAACAAATACACACAAACAGACAAAGATTTCCACGCTTGCCATAGGCCTGTATGATGCATAATGTGGCCTACTGCCCATACTGTGTTACCTTTCAGCACAGTGTGTTCGGAGAAAAATCTGTTAGCACATTTGTATTGAAAAACACAAGGTTGAAACTTACTCCTGGGGCCAAGTAACAGGTGTATTACTGCTGTTAACATTGTTTACCATGGAAATCAAACTGTATCTGAAACCTTTAACTGTTACTGTAATCCATGACTTCTACAAAGGTTATTTTTTTACACACGTCATATAAAGGTGCTAACGTTAGCATTAACCGCTGTCTACTTGCCACGAGGTACAACCATCATTGCATTTAAAGGACAAGATGTAGGAAAGTGTCCTCCATGCAGCCATACTTCTTCAGAGCAGGCTGGGCACTACAGTGACGTGATATCACAAAGTAGATGACCTGGGCCAGGGCTAGCTTGTTAGCATGCTAACTTTAGTAGACAAAATCATTTATAGAAATAGCAGCAAAACAAGAGTCAACATTAGTGATGCTTTTCCATAGACAGCTCTTGACAAATAAAGGTTAAGTTTGATGCTGAATTTGCGTTGCTCCTGCTTAATACGATTTTATTGACTACGTAGCAATAGCACCTTTAAAATAAATACACAGCATGACTTTGGTAGCTGTCCCATGTTCACTGATGACGAAATCGACACCAACATGATCCTTGTGTTCCCAGTACAGTAGATCATTGATCAGCAGTTTCCTGCATGTTTCATGAATAATATTGATCGATAGGAAGGATACCATCACAAAAAAACAACTTGTTTTTTAATAGCTTTAATAGGAGCATTTTCAAGAAAAAAAAACCTTGACTTTCCTGTTACAAATGAAAAGCAAAATTCATCAATAAAAAACACCCTTAATCATTTGTGTTTTTTCGCATCAACATTATTTGGTCTTGTATGACCAGTAATTTGTAGTGGCTAAAGCAAACTTTAGTAAAATTGTTGTTGTATAAAGAACAATATGCAATAACATAACAATATTCTCTCTAAGCAAAGATATGGCCATATCTCATTAAAGATGTCTGATAATTTAGGTCTGGGCCTGTTTCCACATTTAACCTAGTGTTCAATGGGAGCACCTGAGCTAATGGGTCTACAGGGGACACAAGGAAAGTTTATGTAAACAAGTCTCTTAACAATTACACTGACTCAACTGCTCTAAACAACATTTCAGCTCCGGTTGAACTCTATGGACTGTATGGCCCTGTTAAAGATTGGGAGTAAATGCTAATGAAATAGTGCAACAGTATGTTTATGAACTACAATACTCCAAAGGTTGTAATCTCTGGATTTGTGTGCCTCCTTCTTTAGATCACATTGATGTCCAACCAGCAGCAGAAGTAGTGTGTGAATAGGTGAGAAGAGCAGAATACTAAAGGCTGAATAAATGTGAAGAACAGCACTACTTGCAATATTTTTTTACTTTGATTTGACTATTTTGTCCAACTCACTAAATGGATTCTGTATATTGGTTGGTGGGCTAGTCTTGATCTTGATTGGAACTTAATAAAATGTGTAAACATAGTATTTACTATAAAGTATACAGTATATGTGCAGCCTTTAGGTCTTCAAGGGGGTTCTGTGTCATGATGTTTTTTCCACTTGCCAATATGGCTGTGGTCATACAAAAAATCTGGGCTGCATGCTTTAAATTAGCAAGTGCAGAGATCAGATGTGCTTACAGCACCGCGATGGCTTACTAACAAGATAGATACAATAGTTTGTTGGACTGACAATATCAATGGTTGTAGACATTTCAAAGTTGTTATTTGAGCACCCCAAACACAGCCAGCAGAGGCTGTGTTACATCATCCTATGATGTGTGTAGTTGTGTTTCTGCTTTAAGTAAATCCTCAGTCTGTTGCCTTTGTAAGTCACATGAACAGGGTCCAGTCTCACATGCACAGACGCCACTCTGGAATACTTTTAGTGTATGTTTCAGGGCAAAATCCTTCCCGACTTGTCAGGCATCCAGACGTATGCAAGCAAGTATCGAGTCTCTATATTAATGTTGTAAACTGATACCGTTTCCTTCATGCATCAGCAAATGCTCAGTTCAAACTATTATACCAAAAATGTCCTTTACTTTTTAAATTGTCACCATTCATGGCTGAAAAACATGCTATAAGCGTTGCATCAAACAACTTTCTTCTTCAGTTTCATCCCATTAAACGATACCTTTCGTGAGAAACATACAATATAATATTAAACAGGCATTAAACTTACCATAAAAAGTAATGTGGTGACAATATAAATTTTATCATATTCTTTTTCTGCTTTTATAAACACTAGTATTAGTTACATGAAAAAAAGACACTTGTTGAGCTTCCTGGGAATGACAAGGGAGCAGTAAGGTGAATGACTGACAGCAAAATACATGGACACAGACGGTCAGTGTAAAGGCCAGTCAGCTGCTGTACACTCTCATCACTTAAATCATGTGTTTCCTCTTTTTACATAGTCAGTAAAGGAGGATCCAACTGTCCCTGAAGGTAGAGTCATACAAAATAAAATAAAACTTACACTACAACTGAAACAGATCAAATAAAAGGAGAGAGTGTAAAATGGCTACATAAACAATTCACTGTAAATAAAACTCTCTAAGGTCAAAAGGGAGTGTTGGAGGAGAGGAACGGAGACGCCAGGCGATATTCAACAGTCAAAGTCTTGATTACTTGTGGTGTGTGTGTGGCTGTGTGATGAACATCTTTCTGGCTTTCTAAACTAAGTCCAGAGATTTTTCCTTTCATATACAATTACTGCTCACTCTTGTCTACCTTCAGATTCTCACTTCATCCAAGCACTCCTCTGCTCACACATTCCTACATTACACTTTCCATTCTTCTCTCAAGAAGCTCAATATCCGTAAACTCTTAATTCTTTCTTCTTTTCCTGGACGCCCGTCGTTCCTCTATGGCAGTATTTTAGAAAAGCTCAGTTGGTCAATCTATGGCTCCTCCTCCCCAGTTGAAACAGCCAATCTCATAGCCACAGACAGGTGGTCTGTGAGGCCAGCCAACTGGGTGATAAAGCTGAAATCCTCGATATCCTGTAGGGGAGAGAGAAAAGAACTCTTATCATCAAATCATCAGTGGAAAGGGGTTAAAGTAAAGGCTCATCTAAGGATGGGCACTCTTCCAAAAATCACATCAATCTTTAAAACTAAATATTGCAACGGAATTGTGATCTCAATTTTTAAATATAATGTTAAGGATTTCACGACAATTATTTTCCAGACAACTATATTTTTTCGAACTGTTCTCAAAATGATAATGTGCATAATTGTCTTAAATCCACAGTTTTATAACCATTGAATGTTTATCTTAAGGCAGCATTATTTCCTCACTGCTCTTTAATGCACCTGTCAATGGTTGTTTATGTATCTGACTGTCAGGTTGTACTGATCTGAGTAAAGCACTGTCGCATGTTCCATTGGATGCTTCCATCCAAGGTGAGTAAAATATGTATCTCCTGAAAATTAATTGTAGACTTCAAGATTATGATATAGCCTGCAATTGTCAGTGCTACCCTCCATTTGTTCTTGCAGCGACAACTTGCAGTCAGTGTTCCAGTTCATCTTAAAGGGACTGGATGGGACTGAGATCATGTCTGTGCAGTCCAGGCAAGTTCTCTTATAGCAAATTTGGAAAAATGATTTATTTATGGGACTGGTTCGGAGTACAGGGACACTGTCCTGCTGACATGAAAGAGGACCTCAACCAACAATAGACCAAAAGACCAAAATGTCACAATGTTCACTGGAACGAAGGGTAGTACGGCAACCTGTTTTAGCAATTACTCCATATCCTTGAAATAACATGTCAATCCCCTCCACTAGTTCGGTCTTTGTTAGCACTAGTTGGACATTTGTCGCACTAGTTCAGCATCTTATTGAACTAGTTGAACAAAAAAATCTAACTTCACCCTTGCTTAGCAACCAGTGGCACTTTTGTTTAACTAGTTACTACAGAAACCTTACTAGTAACACTGTGCGACTCACTAGCACCAAAGTCCCTACTAGTTGGACTAGTGGTCCAGAACGCCACTAGTGCAGTTTTTGCTGCACTAGTGGCGTTCTGGACCGAACTTGTAATGCTGAAAGTTTTAACAGTAAACTAGTAAGCTGCAAAAAGTCTGACATGTTAACTCAAACATGGTTTCAGCAAACTAGTTTATTAGTGGCCGTATTTACAGTGGATATAAAAGTCTACACACCCCTGTTAAAATGGCAGGTTTTTGTGATGTAAACAAATGAGACAAAGATAAATCTTGTCTGAACTTATTTTTATTTTTCCCCCTAAAAGATTTCAGTTTGTTTTTCAACTGAATTGTTCACGTTAAAGGTCACATTAATGGTGGAAAAAGTTCCATTTCTTTACATGCACTTCTTTTATCAACATGGCGCCTCTTGCAGTCTAAAACATCAGCAGATCAGTATAGGCAACTAAATGAAAATGTAGCCGCACATAACTATGCCACTAGACAAGCAATAGAAGGCAGGTTTAAACTCCCAAGAACGAACACCAATTATCTTAAACGTACTGTGGGATACAGAGCCATGAAGTCATGGAACTTACTACCAACAGAAATTACTAATATGAAACGTAAACATATGTTCAAAAAGCAAATAATGAAACACCTTGGTATTGCATACCTGTGACACTAGAGGGTGAGGAACTGTACGTAAATGAGTAGTATTCTATTACATGGTCTGCAGTTTCCATGGAGTTGTATATATCAGAGTTTTATATCGTTACAAATGTAATATTGCACAACCACTGAGCTTATTTTTGATATCTGTAAATATTATATGATCACAATTTGTATGTACATTAGCTCTTGATATCTATAATGTAACATATACTTATAGTATAACGTATGTTTTAAATGTTTGATATTGGTATTGAATGTTTGTATTAAATGTTCGATATCAGTATGTATGTCTTAAATGTGGACCCCACTAAAAGTAGCTCTGTCTTAGGGTAGAGCTAATGGGGATCCCTCTAAATAAACAAATAAACAATAAACATCACAAAAACCTGGCATTTTAACAGGGGTTTGTAGACTTTTTATATCCACTGTATGTATATATATATATAAGTGTGTGTGTGTGTATTCATTTTTGTTGCCTCTTAAGGGCCTTTTCCACTATAAACATTGGGCTTCATTCAATTTTCTTTTAACTTGTTCTTGAGAAGTTTTCTAAGAAAACTCTACATCAGATAAGTGAAGCGTTCTTAAGCTAGAGAATTCTTCCCAATTGTGTTGTTATACTGATGAATGCCTTAAAAGGGCATGAGACTGCAGTGCCATGTGCACATAGAGAAATCACAGAAACTGAAACGAACATTTAAGAAGCCAGAATTGATTGCCCGCGCTGCACCACACTCAAACTGTAAAAAAAATTGTCATATTTGTAGTGTCAGCAGTGAACATAAAATACCACAAAAACTAGGATAAAATTATAAAATATTATGATAATTTAAATATTATTATACAACTGTAGAATTAAAAGTAAAAAGTACAGTAGGTGAGTATTTTACACAAGCATATCAGTTATCAAGTGTGCGTGAGAGTGCTCTTTAGTGTGCATAGATTCTGTTCTTACATAAGAACAAATTCGAGATAAGAAAACATTGGTGAATGTCAAAATTTAAGTAAAAACCGCTTAAGTGGGTTTTAAGAAGTAATTTCTTTTAAAGAAAGGATGCTGAATAAGGCAATAAGGAAAACAACAATAGTTAGTCAACAGATCAATTTCATTGTCACTGTAAAGTGAAATGATATTACAGTTACTACATTATGGCACTAGGTGGCATCAAGTGGCTTTGGTTTGAGAGAGTCAGAACAGACAGAGAGATGTTCAGTGTATATCATGTGATTTGTTTTTCCAATGACACTCTTGCCCTCATTCCTTCCAACTTGTTTTTTTGAGTGTCATTGTTCAAAACGGTTTTAAATCTTCTCTTTATCTTTTTTAATCCTTTTAACAAGTCGAACACAGAAAGTTTAACTTCCACTAATATTTCATGTGACTCACGTGTTGGTAGGTTTTTGCTCTTAATTGTAAGCTGAGAGAACGTATACAGATATCTATAAATAAACATAGTTATTATGTGTCTTCTCTAATCAAATGTCCAATCAACTGAAATTAGCCCAGGTGACATCCATCGAAAGTGTCATAGCAAAGTGTCTTAATATTTTAAACTATTATTTTTTTTGCTCCTTAACCGTACCAGTTTCCAGTCCTGCTGCATGCCCTCATCGCTGTAGAGGATGTAATCAATCCGGCGTCCATTGCCCTTCAGTGGGATCTTCCTCCCCTTCTGACTGCTGGCGGGACACTGGCTCTTACTGGGGGGGAACACCAGGTACTCTTTCCTCCTGTCCTCGTTCTCCATCACTCTGATGGACACACAGTGCAAGGGAAGCATCAGAATATGTATTGAAGATTGGACAGAGAAACTAACAGATACAAAGGACGAAAGAGAGTGAAGTCTTGAATATATTTGGTCAAACTCCAAATACAGGTAAAGTCAAGGAAGCTAAAATCACAAGTCAAAAAAAAGGTCACTTTCATTTTAAATCCATCATAAAAATTGTAGTCAAATTACATTGTTAAATTAAAGTGTAACCTTTATCTTTTCCTGGTCTCTATGAACCTGCTAAAACATTAAAACTGCTAATGATTGTACTGCTGCCTGTTTCTTCTTTAGGGTGTGCTGTTACACTCTTGTGTGTGGCTTCCCACATCATTTCCACTGAAAGGTACTGATTGGAAGTGTGCGACTCCTGCAATGCCCATGTCCAAAACAGTTAATCAAACCTGCAGGAGAATGGGTTGAGCTGTGGAAGCATCTTCGGGCTGATAAATAATGAATCAGAGAAAATAGGCTACGGTGATGGAGAATCTAGAGAGCTGCTGGAAGAGCAGATGCAGTTTATTGTGATAAGCAGCAGTTAACACTATGTGCCTCTGAAGGCTTTACAGGGGACATTAACAGCCAGATATCATCACAGAGTATAGACTTATGCTGTGGATCCTTCAGACCTCCGTTCCCCTGAGAGAGACCAAGTGACCATGAGACACTGCATGTTATGGCTGTGTGCCTTATCAGTAACGTCATAGCCATCCTAGAGACACATTCTGAACTAATGTTTATAGGATATGACATGTGAGTGGGACCTGTGTATACACGCAGGACATAGTGGAAACCTAATCATACAGATATACATCTTTTGGTAAGATATATACAATAACGTATGTATGTTAACATATATTTATTATGACAACAGTATAATCACCACATCCTTTTGTCTCTCTTTGCTCACACAAACACACACACACACACGGCACGCACACACACACACACGCACACACACACATCCACACACTATTTGATCTCTACTCCAGAACACTTAATTCATCACTACATTATCATACACATCACTTTAACTGCATTAGGTGTTACTCATGTTGTTGCCTACACAGTCACATTACGGGGAATTCTTCTTCCTCAAGGTGAAGTTTTAAGGTGAAAACATGTTTTAAGGTTAGGTTAACTTATGGTTAGAGTGACTGTCGAGGAAATCAATATAAATCACTGTAATGTCCCCCTGAATGAGAAAAACATGCGTGACTTACTTTTGTAAACTTTCAGGTGAGCTGACCTCATCGTCATAAAGGCCACTGGGATCCAATAGAGTACCTGTTGGAATAGTCACACATTACTATTTATTTATAATAGTTTATCTTATTTCAGTTTCTCCCAAAAAACCCATATACAGTGGATATAAAAAGACTACACACCCCTGTTAAAATGCAAGGTTTTTGTGATGTAAACAAATGAGACAAAGATAAATCCTGTCTGAACTTTTTCCACCTTTAACGTGACCTTTAACGTGCACAATTCAGTTGAAAAAACAAACTGAAATCTTTTAAGGGGGAAACTAAAAATAAAAAACTAAAATAATGTGGTTGCATAAGTGTGCACACCCTCTTATAACTGGGGATGTGGCTGTATTCAAAATGAACCAATCACATTCAAACTCATATTAAATAGTAATCAGTACACACCTGCCATCATTTACAGCGACTCTGATTAATTCCAAATAAAGTTCAACTGTTCTAGTAGGATTTTCCTGACATTCTCTTAGTTGCATCTTACAGCAAGAGCCATGATCCGCAGAGAGCTTCCAAATCATCAGAGGCATCTCATTGTTGAAAGGTATCATTCAGGAGAAGGGTACACAATAATTTCCAAGGCATTAGATATACCATGATACACAGTGAAGGTGACATTACCAAGAACTGGACATCCCTTCCAAAATTTATGAAAAGACAAGAAGAAAACTGGTCAGCGAGGCTTCCAAGAGGTCTACAGCAACATTAAAGGAGCTGCAGGAATTTCTGGCAAGGACTGGCTGTGTACTACATGTGACAACAATCTTCCGTATTCTTCGTATGTTTTTGCTATGGGGCAGGGTGGCAAGACAGAAACCTTTTCTTACCAAGAAAACATCCAAGCCCGGCTAAACTTTTTAAAATCATACATGAAGTCTCCAAAAAGCATGGTGGTGGTGGCAGCATCATGCTCTGGGGCTGTTTTACTTCAGCTGGAACAGGGGCCTTAGTCAAGGTGGCGGAAATAATGAAGAGTTAAAAAATACAAGTCAGTTTGGCACAAAACCTGCAGGCTTCCGTTCGAAAGAAGAAGATGAAGAGGAATTTCACCTATCAGCACGACAACGACCCAAAGCCTACATCCAAATCAACAAAAACATGGCTTCACCAGAAGAAGGTTAATGTTTTGGAATGGCCCAGCCAGACCCCAGACCTGATTCCAGTTGAACATCTTAGGGGTGATCTGCAGAGGGCTGTGCACAGGAGATGCCCTCTCAATATGAAAGATTTGGAGCCCTTGAGCAAATTTTGACATGTCAAGATGTGCCATGCTAATATATTCCTACCCCAAAAGACTGAGTGCTGTAATAAAATCAAAAGGTGCTACAACAAAGTATTAGGTTAAGGGTGTGCACACTTCTTCAACCAGGTTATTGTAAGTTTTCTATTTTTTATATTTCTACAAATATTTTCACGGTTCTTTTCTGTAGCATGATCCAGTGTACACTTTACAATCCTCCTCCTACTGATGAGAGCAAATATATATATATATATTTATATCTATATATATAATGCATTTATTGTAAGTCGCTTTGGATAAAAGCGTTAGCTTAATGATATGTCTTGTAATGTAAAGTAATATAATATGTAAATGCTCTTTAAGTGCAACATGGCTGTATTTGATGTGGCATAGGAGGAGTCAGCACTTTATTTTGAGAGCAGCCTTTATCTCAGCCTTTATGGTCCTCAGACCACATCCACTGTCATCATTCAGTGAAATATAAGAGCCAGAGAGAGACGAGCACTCAGAGACAACGAGGATGTGAGGCCAATGTTCAAACATGTTTAAAATGGTCCATATGGAGAAAGCAGCACTCCAGTGTTACTCCAGTCTATTCACAGGTTTTGGCAGCTCTTAGTAAAAATAAGTGTCCGTTGTGCAGACGGCACTTTTCACACATCTAAAAGCAAGTTTAAGATCACTGAAACAAAGATGGTGAGGTGTCATACTCTATGTAGCACAGAGTGGCTGCTGCCTGTCTGCTACCTTCAGCTCATTTGGGAAAGAGTTGATAAAAGAGAGTTTTCCTATTTCAAGTGGTTAACATGAGCCCTGTTTCTCTGTGCTCATCAATCCTGACATCACAGACCAGCTGTAGTCTACATGTGGGGAATAAGAGAAATGTGCATTCACACCATTTTATACCTCACCCCTTAAAGTACACGGTGAGCCACAGCTAGCTAAGTTTACTTCATGGTTTTTGGTTAGTGGTTGTTTCATTTGCCAACAAACATGAACTGAAAGGCACCTTAAGAGAGAAATGTAAATAGCGGAGGTGATGATCAAATTTGAGTCGTATGAGTGGTCCCTGTTTGCCACCATTCCCGGTGATTTAAATTAGAGCTGTGAAAAATAACGCGTTATGATTAAATTACAGGATTAATTCGTTAATTTTTTTAACGTATTTAACGCATGCGCAGAAGGATCTTCCAATTTGCCCACATTTCCGCCCACTCTGCACTAGTCACCGCTCTAATGCAGTCACTCAGATGGCAGCTGCTATTCAAACAAACAAACATCACCTTCTGGGAAGATCATGCTCCAAAAAAACAAAGATGGAACATTCAATAAAACCAAGGTGATATGCACACTCTGCGGGAAGACGTTATTGTTTCACCGGAGCAAAGCCGCTTAAAGTTCCACCGCAACACGGAAGATGCGTCGGTCGGCAAGGGGCGTTCAAGTGGAATGGGCCAAACCAGCTTCACTCACAGGACACATTGTGCAAAAGAAGCGGTCAGCTTTACTGTCAGAGAATGTGAACAAGTTAGTTTGCCTCACCAACTGGCTGAAGAAAGACTAGCTAAGAGGGTCTTTAGAGGCATTACATTGTGCCATGGTGTGGTGAATGGTTGTTTGACAAAAAATAGAAAAATGTTCAACCATACTATAAAAACAATGGCTAAGAGGCCCAAATAATTTCTGTTTGATTTAAAAAGAAAAGAAAAACGTTTTATTCAACCATACAATGGCTAAGAAGCCCAAATTCTGTCTAGGATGAAGATTATATTAATGTTCCATATGGAATAGCAAAGAGAACTGCAAAATAACTGCTGAGTTGCAGCACCATTGTTTTGTTTATTTATGAATATAAAAAGAAAACATGTTAAATGTATATATCTGTCTGTTGTCATAAATCTTTTTTGTTCTCACAAAATATACCGAGAAAATTGGTAATGTGATTAATCCTGATTAATCCATAGAAACCTGTAATTAATTTGATTAAAATTTTTAATCATTTCACAGCCCTAATTTAAATCCAACATGAGCTCTGTGTTGTGTGTGTACTTGGTTGACAGAGTTGCGTCTCTCTCAAGGCGGAGAACATTTCATGAAATCTGAATAGCTAGCAGTCCCGGTCTCTGCTCATCTCTTTTGGCTGGCTTTTGTTTTCATTTAGGTCCAATCTCCTTTGCATAATCTTTATGAAACGGGATCATCCTTCCTCCCTTTTTCTGTTAATGATTCATCGTTCTATTCTTACCGCGCTCTCCCGCTTCCCTTCCTGTAAAATCGGCCTAACAGGTTGTGCTCCTTTGGCTCCCTGGCACAATGTGCCTGTCCAAATAAACACACCCTCCTCTAAACGAGCCCTTTCACTCTGTCGTGCCCACACGTGTCCCTAAAATACCGCTGGCCTAAATAATCCAGACCAAAACCCCCCAGTCTTTACGTCACTAATGCCCATGTATCACCCGCTGTAGGCTACTGGGTATATTTTAACTCACACAGTGGGTGAATCCTGATTTAGCCAGACAGAGCCAGATTATATGCTCTGCTCTACATGCTCTGTATATATCACCAGATTTCTTGGGCCACGGAGGTTATGTCTCTTTGAATGTGTACGTACAGAATCACATTCATGTCATAATGCATTAGAATAACTCATTTAAGGATGAGTTTGTGGTGTTTTTGAATATTTTCATCTCTAAATACATATTTATGTGCACGATAATCTAGTGTGTGTGATATCATAGTGTGTCCCTATGTATGGCTGTGCGAGTGTGCGTTTGGGTGCGCGTTGTTACCCAGAGCCCATGGTTTGTCCTCCCCTGGCCCCAGGCGACATGGGTCCTTGTATTGGGTAAAAAGTGCGTGCTGCTGCTCCAGCTTGTCCTCTGGAAAACACACACATACAATTGTGATGTCACATGCCTCCTGTTTAGCTTCCACACTATGACGCCTCCTGTTATTCACATTGAAGGATATGAAATATGAGTTGGGATTTTATTCAGTAGCTTAACATCAATCATATTTAGAGGGTTGAAAGAAAGATAATGGCTTATTATTATGTTACTGTGATATTAATTCTGCAACTACAACATGAATATATTGCAATGTAACTGTGGGAAAAACAATTATGTTAATGTTACTATACTATGCTTATTATTTAGCACTGCAGAAATTCTGTAAGAGGTCCTACACATGTTAAATGAATTAAAGTTTACATCACGTATACGTAATGGGTGCTTCTTATAGAAGAGATGCTGGACGATGGAACCTCTCAGGTTGTTGAGTGAACTGATTGTCTTCAAAGTGATTTAGAGTAAAGAGGATTAGCTGAGACAGCTGCATACCCGAGGAGCAGTTGTCGAAGTTGAGGTCTCCCAGGATGACATCAAAGGCCACCAGGTCCTCCAGCACTTTCTCTCCTTCAGGCGATTTGGATGAGGACTGACGAAACTCGGCCCCCCACCGGAGCACCATGTCCAGCTGCTCACATCGTACAGAGGAGTCACCTGATAGACATCGCAGTGTGTGTATGTGCGGGTAAGTAAAGAGAGGGAGAATGTGAAAGAAGTAAATTAATACAAAGTACCACAATGACAAAATGACCTGAACTGGTCTACAGATACAGTCATAAAAGCTGTGTCCAACTAACGCATACTATATCATCCGATAATATGTGTAATGGGAGAAGGGTCACTTGATAGGCAGCAGCCGCCAAGGGGAAGCCTCTTAACAAATACCCCCTGACTGCTCTGTATCTGGCATGCCAGCGGATAGGTCAAAGACATAATAGATATGACACTACCCAAGGCTGTGAGATATATAATTCCTCTGGTACTGATAATATTTTCTATTTCAGAAATTACACTTTTTGCAGCTAAATAAGTTTCTGTTAATAGTTCACTCAGACGTTGGGGGAGACCAAAGTCCGAGCTAAAAGGAGGGTAACTATTGGATGTTGTCGTAACTTAAAGTGTGCTGCCATGCATCACTATATGGTGTCTAATGCCTTTCTTTGCACGTAGCTTGTATGTATTATTACTGTATTTTCCAGTTGCACAAAACTACAACTGTTTCCTTACATGATGGCAGGCATTTAGGTTTATTTGCCCTGTTACAAATGTCAGTGCATTTTTTGTGCTATTTTGCTATTGGCAGCGTTGCCTCTGTCCCCTGTTGCCAGCAAATCTGATAAATTGGAAGTCGAGAGCGTGTGTATAGAGGGAGAAGGTGTGTATAGAGGGAGGTGGTGGGTGAGAGTGTGAGAAACAAAGAGGTGTCAAGATATTGGTGGGTAAGTGGGTGGCTTTGGCTTGATTACTCTCAGCTCAAACTCAAGTAAAAGTGAAATGTAATACTTTTTCTTTTTTCTTTTGTGTTACTGGATTACTAAGGGTCGGCGCATGCTTCTGCAACTGCACGGCTGTGGCTTTTCACACAGCTGTGTCGACGTCACTGACTGGCGGACAAATCCTCCAGTCAGTGACAGGTTATACAATTGGTCATACTTTTGGATCTCTTCTGCCAAACGCTCTTCTATTTGATCCATATTCGTTCTTCTAAATCTTCCATGGTTTCTGCCACTATTATGGGGCATGAAACCGGAAATGTGACTCCGGAAAGGATGTAGTTAGCAGACCAATCACAGCCTTGTGGGCTGGGTGAGGCTTGCGTAGCTTTGTTCTATAGTCAGAAAAATTAGGCGACGCACGCAAGCATGTAAGAAGGGGTACGCAAGCACACAATAGGCACGCAAGGGCTCTTGCGCTTGCATGTCCCTGAAAACGCAGAAGCATGCACCGGCCTTAAGAGAGAGACAAAGCTGGGGACAGTGGAGGTGTGTTTACTCTGAAGTTACATATGGATGTGTTTTAATATTGTGTGTGTATTTGTGTGTTTTGGTGTTCGTTAATGTTTGTGGTTGTAATACAATATTAAAAAAATGCAACCAGGATGTTGTACTTCAAATGGTCAGCCAATGTTAAATATCAATGGGGTGTTTTTGCATAACCCTATACAGTATGTATGTATGCATGGTGAAATACATGTCAGACAAATCTTTTTTTAAACCATTTATTGTATTGCAGACTCTAAAATAATAGATCATTAATTGCACAGATCAGCTATTAATTATTATGTCTAACCAAGAAGAGACCATTAATGGGTGTATTGATTTTGATGATTCAGCACCGCACAGGAGTTAACCTATTAAATACTTTGGCAGTCCTTGTTTTCGGCCTTGGTCTTTGGAGATGGTCCCTGCCCACTCGTCCTACTAAATGCTATACATGGAGACCAATGGTTTTCCTCCCGATTGGATTTCAGCTTGTTTTGATGAAAATAATGCTGTAGCTGGTTGGGTAGCTTACTTTGATTGGAAGGAGGTGTCGTTTGTGTTTCAAGGACATTTTTTTTTGTTCTTCATACAAAAACCAATACCCTTCCATACTCCATACCACATCAGGACTAATGTAAGACTTTTTTGTCAAAGCCTGATGCATGCTTCTGCGTTTTCACGGGCCGGTAAGCGCAAGAGCCCTTCCAGGTCCCTTACGTGCTTATGTATCCCTTCTTACGTGCTTACGGGCGTCGCCCAATTTTTCTAAAATTTACGGCAAAGCTCCGCAAGCTCACTCAGCCCGCAAGGCTGTGATTGGTCTGCTAACTACATCCCTTCTGGAGCTGCATTTCCGGTTTCATGCCCCATAATACAGGCAGAAACAACGGAAGATTTAGAAGAACGAATATGGACCAAATAGAAGAGCGGTTGACAGAAGAGATCTGAAAGTATGACCACTTGTATAACCCGTCACTGACTGGCGGTTTTGTCCGCCAGAAAAGGGCTACGAGGAGCCGCAGTGGCGATGTAAATAAACAGTCGACAAAGAAGAAAGAAGTCGTCTTCGACAAAACACGTTACTCCGCCTAGTGTTCTGGCGGTGAACACGCGCAACGGTTGGGAAAGCATGAATGACAACGAGTCCTGCGCCACAGCGCAGTGAAAAGCCGCAGACGCAGTTGCAGAAGCATGTTTCGGCCTTAAGGAGTGAATTAATGGAACAGATACAACAAGGCACTATGTTCACTTAAAGGCAGTCTGTAAAGGCATCTTTTCCTCTCTGTTGCAGTCCTCCTTTCCAAATAAAATAGTGTTTTTCTCCCTCTGCAAATGAGCTTTTCTAAAATGGTCTCTAGAGTATATTCAGTAAATCCTAAAACCAGCAGTGTGGTGTTGCAGTGTGTACACAGTAAACAGACTTTTTCCAAAGGGATGACCTAAGCCAGCCCACTGAGGGTCAGGTGATGTTGCAGTAAACCTGTAGCTGCCTCTAAATGCCAAAGTAGGCAAATACACTGAAGAGCTGCTTTTGTTGAGTTTGTCTGGCATCATCACCATAAAAAAATTATCATTTTAACACAAGATTCATTGGAAAAATGAATGCTTGTTAACATGTAATGTTTATGGATCTAGATAAAGTAAGATAATTTTTTGCAAGAGTGCCCCACAATGGAATAATGACTGTCTCACTTCTTACTATGTTGGCTGTGTTTAACAGAGAGAGGAAGAAGGACAAGAAAGGAAAGCTTTACCAATTGTCTTATTGCAGATGTATCCAGAAGACATGTAGCATACATGTAGCATATGACTTAATTGAAAACATTTAAAGTGTATAATGAGAAGACAAAGGACAGTGTAAAATGTCGTTCTTTCTGTTACTATTTGACCTCAGTTGGGGGGTATACTGTGAAAATAGTTCAGGTCAGAAGCCAAAGCTTGCTTTAATATAAGTAAATTATTAATCTTTTATTGACCAGAATTAACTAAAATTTTAAAAACACACTGAAATGAATGTAGATTAAATCCCTCCTACTACTGCTAATGATGCTACAACTAGCACACTAGGTACAAAAGCAGTTACACATCTGAGAGGCTGCTATTACAGCATATGGACACATTTTTGTAAGAAGTCTGGACACATTGCCCAAAACAACAGACTTACAGGTTTACAGCAGTAATGTCAGATTAAGGCTTTACCACATACAGACCTCATTATTGTTCATTACATACTTCTTCCTCTTAGCAAAAAACAGGTGACCATGCCCATTTTTTCCTTCGCATCTTAGCCCCAGCCCCCAAAGGGTTTATGTTTGATCTATTTTTAGAAACAGACCTGGCATTTCTATATTTAGGCCTGTGTGAATAGTAGGAGTAGCTCTAAATAGCAAGCGAAAGGGGGGAGATATGTCTTTGGTAAAAAATGAGGGAGGCATCGACCAGAGGCTTTAAATAGGGCTGTGACGCCTTAAACAGCTTGAGCCAGTCGCCATGGGAACAGCAGGAGGAGGCAAGCCAGGGTTTTGATGCACCCATTTATCTAGCTATCTGAACATACACACACTAACACACCCACACACACATACAATCACACACACACACAAACACACACACACACACACACATACACACACCCACTTTGTTCTCCGGTCCCAAAACTGTGTATATATTATTGTGTACATAAACATTTATTAGTGTGAACGTTGGTCAGAGAAAGCGACACAGAGAGTTTAGACAAATGCAGAACATGTTACTGTACCTTCTATGGCATGGAGGTGTGTACACGTGAGATATCCCACAACCCTTTGCTCCTGATGAGAGGTGCCCACGTGAACCTGCAGGGGACCAGAGACAAACATGACTTAATGTCACTCTGCTGTGTTCAAACAAGCAACATCAAAGCCCACTTAACAAGTGTGTTTGTGTATGAAGATTGTGTGATCATGAAAGCTGAGCTGAAACTCCAAACCCTCTGGGGAACAGAGACATTTCTGCTGTTAAGGTGAATCCTGGGGTGAAGAGAATGAATGAAAAATATGTAGATTGCATTTACCTTAGCGAACTAAATTAACTGACTGTCGACTTAACAGCTAATTATCCACATCACATGATTAAGAGAAAAGCATCTTATAATTGCAAGGATCATCATAATAGCATCCTTATATTGTAAAAAATTATGTAACATTCAATTACTCCATTGGTAAGTGACACAAGGATCTTGTATGAATTGAAATGCAATATTACTAGATAATTTTCATAATTTGGCATATTTTGCTCATATGAAATCCTCATCTTTTAAATATATCACAGTATTTAAGTTATGTTATGATATGTACAATAATATATATATATATATATATATAATACATTTGTACTAATTCTGCAACAAATATGTAATAAATTATTTACGAGATGAGGGTCCTGTAATGAGAAGCTCCATATCTATTCATAATTTTAAGTAAATTTCTTGTAATTATGAGATTTGTTTAAAAGGATGAAATATGACTCTTTTTATTATTAGGCTCTTTTCATAATTCTGAAAAACTATTTCATAATCATGAGAAACAGATGATGTTTTCTTTACTGAATTTAGTATACCAATACAAATGTAAGTAAACTACGTTACAATTTAAAAATGAGAAGTAAAGATCTGATACAAAAAGCAAATGTATAAAGAGTGGTACGATATATGTATAGAAAAAGCAATGGACATTTTTTTTTATAGATGAAAAAACAAAAGAACAAAAAATTGATCGTGAACTCTGAGTTAAAATCAAGTTCTAACAGAGTCTCTGATAGAGGATATACTATAATCATCACATATTCTGAGTCAGTATGTAAACATTTTAAGTAAAAAAAACATATATACATAAAAATGTGCATGTATTTTTCTCTGCTTTTGTGGAACAACATTCAATCACTTAACTCATCTAACAGACGCTGGGTGATAAAAATAGTGTTAATAAATATTTGAAAGAAGAATACCCTTAATTGTTGTATTATGAATAACATGCCATGCTCTCATGGACATAGTACATTTTGTATCAGCAGGGAGGGAAAATGTCAGCTACTGACATTCCCGAAAACAAAAGAAAAAATGGAAGCACAGAGTCTTACACCAAAGCCAATGAAGGGTGCAAGGTTCTTCATAGACTATCTAATGTATGTACTGAGTCAATCAGTGTGAGCTCTACACGTGACTGAGGCTTTTATTTCTCCAACGAGACATTATAGACTTTTTTCAATAGTTCTTACCGGATGCAATTTCCTCATTCGCTGAGCAGCAGAGTGAGCGATGCTGCAGCGAACTCAGCATCACTCAAGATTTAATCAGAGACCTTTAGCATAAGTTTAAAGAAGTGCTTGAGCAACAAGGAAACAAGACATGGAGCGAGGCAGAGGCTGTCAGCACTGAAGTGCCAGTGGGTGGCTGCAGACTGATGAGGAGGAGGCGGAATAAAGGGCTACATAGAAAGGGAGATGGTGATTGTGGAGTGGGAAGGTGTCTGGGTGGGGCAGATCTGTAACAAGGCAGAATGCACCCTGTTTGAGGACAGCGTTCAACAGTTACTACTATAGCTCCATTCTCATCATAAAGAAGGGGGTTTATCAAAGCCAAAGAGTCAGCAATCAATGTGCCACTTAATCTAAGTAACAAACCACAATACATTAGATCCATGTCAACGGCTGCAAGCTGCAACACAACAATAATTCAACATCCTGTTTATCCAATTAATGAAAGCTTTTATATTTGCTGTTCCAAAAGCTTGCTGTCTGGCTGGGTTTTGGCTCAGAATAATCCTCTGACAAACAGTGAAATGGTGCTTTACTTCTCAGTCTGTATTCTTGAATTTAACAGAACAGCTGGCCTTTTTGTGTGGACTCTGTGTATGGGTGTTTTCATGTTTCAGAGCCCAATGAGTTTGGTGAGGTGCCTCTAAAGCAGCGATAACGAAACCTTTTGCTGAGATCTGCCACCCTGATATCCTCCAAAAAACACAGGGGTTATATTTATTTTATTTTTGCAATTTCTTTTTATGCATATTTATATATTCAATGCACAATATTCACATTTATATCTGTTAAAAAAATATTTTCATGTTTACAGAAACTGTTAGATGCACAGTATTTAACTTGTCAGCTCAACAATGTGTTCTGCAGTTGAGATGCTACTGCCAGCGCTGTGTTTTTACATAGAGTTTGCCTTGAAAATTGCCATAAATATGACAATTGTATTTCCTTGTTTCAAAGTAGTTCTATGTACTCAAATAAATACCAGTATTATATAGTATATAGCTGTGCATCCTCTACTCCCGTATATATCTGACATTAAAACCCTTTTTTGTACGATTGAATTGATTTTAGTCAACAGAAACGCGTGTACAGGAAGTGTTGTTGTATTTGTGATGTAAATTCAAAAGGTAGACATTAAACATATAATGAATGATAATTTCACTGTCTATTCTGCTGTGAACTGCCTTCAGTGTTTATCTGTAGAATATGTCATAAATATGTCGCAAACAAATTTGCAACACACCAATTTCAAAGTAAAAGTACTGTAGCACTCCAATAATTTGTTCTAAACTAGGGTTTTATTGTTATCGATTCACAAGACCGGAAGATGCACGGCTTCATACTGTAGAGTCCTGACATTTATTTATTTGAGTATATATCCCAAGTTTCTTATGAGGAAATATAGTAGATATACCAGTAGCTACGCTGCAAAACCTCAGCAGAGCAACTGATCTGGTGACACGCAACAGATCCGTGGTGCAACTGCAGCCAGTTTTGCCCAAGCACTAAGGGGATCGACACTGAAGGCTTTCTAGATCACAACCGACCTATTAAATCTGCTCTGCAGTATTGAGGACCAAAGACACAAACATCCCTTTACTGTATTGTTTGGTCACTACTGTAGAGTTACATGATTATACAGTACCCCTATGAGAGGCCATCATCCCTAGCAGTTATGATAACATAATTTGTATTCACCATCCACATATCTGGGGTTACAGTGACTCCAGCAGCCACAACTTTACAATGTGGTACAGCAAGTCAAGCAAAGTAAATCATCAGACTCCCAGACAGGTAAAAGTACTTAAAAAAACCTCCTATTAAGTTTACGTTTATGGCAGCATGGTTGGATAAAACTGAATCACAAACTTTTATTTATTGGATTTAAAGGATGTTTACAAAAGATGGTCATGATTGAGTGATTGATTGCGGCAGCATAACTGTCCATACAGCCCAGTTCACACTACACATCTTTCAAAGTCATTGGATCTCTACTCAGTTCACACAACATGAAAAATTTGGAGTCTAGCAATTGTGAGTTCCCACTATGATTGACTGCTGGGGGTCACACACTACACAATCTCTTTACAGGGAGAATACCCCTGACAAGTACGTCTGGTCTCTACTGTGAGCCAAAATTATCCTCAAGCTCTTCTGCATCATCCTCCCTTGCAAGATGAACTTTAAGGCTGTGAAAGGCGCCTATAATAATAATAATAATAATAATACTTATGATTATTGTTATTGTTATTCTTATGATTATTGTGATTATTGTGATTATTATTGTTATGATTATTATTATTATTATCCTGCACACAGAATGACACATCATGCTATAGGAGAAGTGAAACCGGTAAGTGGACATCTGTTGAACCCGACAGGCATTCTGCTTTTTCTGTTTAACCTGATTTGAGCCTGATGCAGCTAATTTAAGCTTCACTGAGTTTGTGTTACTCTGTGCCCAACACGCCTGGTTATTGCTTGTTTTTCTCTGATTACAGACATGTACAGTGTAAATACGGAGGAACTTCACCTCTAGACTACTCCCTTCACTCTGTCCTAATTAGCTGGAGTTAGCTGGAGTTATCGCAGACTCTGATTGGAGTCTGCAATGCGTCAGTCACTACGTTTACATGTGTCCGATTGAAACCCGATTTCTGGCGTTGTCGGGTTTCAATCGAAGATCCACTCCATGTAACTCCACAAATCTAGATTTCTTGTGTCCGACTGAAGTCGGATAACCACCCCCAGATAAGTAGATCGGATTTGGCTGTATATCGGACAACGCGAGCATGTAACTCTGGAAGCTAGACAACAACTGGAGATGACGTCTTTGCGCATGCTTGAGATCCTGCCCCCCATAGATATATATAAAGGCTAGATGTCTCGTCCGCGTTTCCGGCCAACGGAGACGAACGTCCGCACATGGCGGCCATCTTGCCACAGGCAGCTTGCCCACCCATAACATTGTGATGGTAGAAGTACATGTACTTTTTAAATAAAAAAAAAGGGTTAGGGTTAAAAAGGGTTCTTGATGTATATTTGTGAAGGGATATCTTGTACCTACATAGAACATTATTCTAATTTTTAGAAAATAACATAATTATTTATAAGTATGCAGTGTCATAACTACATCTCTGACGTTTGTAACAAACCGAACCGTTTAAAAATCGGTTAACAATTTAGCAAGTTATGGTTATTTAAAAAGTACGTACCACTACAACACAATGTTATGGGTGAGCGAGCTGCCTGTGGCAAGATGGCCGCCATGTGCGGACGTTCCACTCCATTGGCCGAGACATCTAGCCTTTATATATATCTATGCTTATCTTTTTTTTTACAGCGGATACAGAGGACTATAAGCATTACTTTTAAAATCAGTCTTGGGGCAAAGATTTCAGCTGTTTCATATATTTATGATAGGGCTCCTGGTCATGTTCAAAGAGGTGCTTTGATGTGACATGCTCCACTAAACTGTGCCTGACCGGACCAAAGCAGCTGACTTCACTGAAACCCTCACGCAGACATTTGAAGAATACTGCAATGAGGACAGCTTCAATGAGCTGTGAAATAAAGTGACAGAAACATGTAATGAAAGAATCGTTCCTACCAACAAACAAACACTTGTTGAGAGATAATATGGTGTCACATAAACCTAAATGATCAAGTAGATGGAGAGATGTTCCTCAAAGTCCAACTGTTTCATAATGAGGGGCATGCATGCTCTAAAATTATCGCAACAATTACTTCTCGAAAGGGAGGTGTGGTGAAGCCACGGCTTCTGTCATGCACACAGGTCAGTCTCTATCATCACCGCACAGTGTGGAAGCTCTCCCATGTTCAGACACACTGTGCCCCTGCTGCAGCTGGACATGCTCAGCTGGGCCTGCTCCACACCCAGCTCATACTTCCCCTCACAGGGGGTTTGGTTTTATTAGTGATGATGACGATCAAGTTAGAATTTCAAGACGGACTGACAGTTTGTCAAACAATGGTCCGACACAACCTGATGCATGATTACGAAGGAATTAGTCATGGGCAGGCTAGTGATAAAGTTTCGGTTAGGCTGCCCACAACCAAGTCCACGCAAAGTCTTAATAAGGATATCTGCGCAAACCTCTGATGGTTAACTTGAGCTTGTCAGTTCAAAATTAAAACAAAAGTTCTGTACAGAATGTATGGTAACTTCCATTAAGAATATGAAGGCTGAAGGTAGTAAGAAGTCAATTTACATAGCTGCATCCTCCAGTAAAATGTTTAGCCCTGAGCTCATAACATGCTTTTCATGTGATGCCTTCATTCAGTCAAATGAATGTGTATAAATTAGGATAAATTCATGTTTACTATAATGAAGAAAGAAATTCACACTAACATGTTTGGCCAAGGTCTTAAAGCAGCCCACTGAGGAGGGGACTTTCATTTAGGAAATTGGAAAACAGTTGCCAACAATGTGATGGCTGTTTTGGCTTGATATCTGTGCTGAGCTCCTCATGAAAAATCCTGACAGTCGCAATAAAGCATTCTCCTAATTAGGTTGATTTTAATACCAAACCTCTGGCTGTAGACTGAAGCACAGTGAATACACCTTACAGCAAAGCTTTTACATTTTCCTCTGAAGATTTTAGGTTCTAATTCAATCCCTTTAATGGAATGGGTACTTTGTGAGAACATCCTTTGTGGAGCAGAGCAGACAGATTTGTTCACTTTTGTTAAATGCATTATCAGTTGCATTTCTAATCATGTTGAATAAGATGTATGTCAATGAAAATGTGACATCTGTTTTGGTTTGCTGATAACCGCCTGACCAACCCTGTCCCCTTTCTTTGTTCACACATTAAAACAAGTAACCAAACCACCAGTTCTAAGGTTCATTAATTAACACATAAAATGTTTGCTGTTTAACTGAAGTGGGAAAACATCAGGTGGTAGTTTTGCAGTGATTAGGAAACGATTCCACCTTTCCAGGTAATATTCCAGCTAATCAAGCCAAATTAAACCTAATCAAATGAATTCACACTGTAATATGCATTCAAAACTTTGTTTTTGCATGGAGTATACTAAACAGATAAAAATTGTTTAACCTCTTAAGAGAGCCAGATAACTTATTTTACTATTCCTATCTAAATAAACCAATAAGCCATTTCCCTCAGTGATAAACTATTCCCTCAAGGACTAATATATGAACTGTTATTAAATCCATAAATGTAACAAATATGTCCACTCAGTTTGCTTTGACCACTCTGTGTTAACAAACTATAATATATATGCAGTATGAGAGCCTGCATTTGTTTCTGTTGCATGCCTTTTATGTCCTCGTTGGTCTTTATGTCTCAGTTTGAGTAAATCTTACCACAGGGGCCATTAAAATTTCATCTAATCAGCTCATGTTTTTTTTTCTGTCCCATCCCCCTGACTCTGTCCTCATTGCCTCTCTTTATGTGGCTCCCTCCCTCTCCGTCTTCCTTCCCGTCTGCTCTTCTCTCCATCTGCATGCCATGCTCTGTATTAATATTTCAGGAGCTTATATATGCTTCAATAGGTGTGTGTGCACCATGAAACTGACTAGAAGCCTGAGGGGAATCTAATGTCTAGTGTCATGCATACAGGAAAGACTGGACTTCCATTGTGTTTACTTTGTCTGTGGTTTTTGCAGGAGATGCAGTTTAGAAAGCTAAATATGTTGGAGTTCTGTGTTATGATTAAGGAAAACCTGAGCAATATGTGCTGAAATGAGCAGACAGTGTCTTTACCCCTTCAGTTCTGTATAGCCTAAGTAAAAAAAGAACATGATGTTATAAGGTAATGCATTTCTTTAAACACAGTAAATGATTTGGAATACCCAATATGAGATGCTAGAACCTACCAAGACTCCCTCTCTATACAGGCCATTGAGTCAGAACTGACTGGAACTGAAATGAGCCGTGAGTGGTGATTTCAATCTAAAAGCCAAGCAAAACAATCTGACTTATAAAATCCTGATAATGAAACCTTCAAGGGTGCTATAACTAATTACCTTAACTTTGCAGGGTGACTCGAGCTACCACTCTGCATTAATCGCATGAGTTTGATGGCTTCACTTGAAAACAAAGCAGCCATTTTATTGTGATGACAGACAGGTGAGAGAAAACAGCAGTGCGGCTTTCTACCACTACATGCCTTGACATGTGGATTTGTTTTTTGGTCTTTAAAGATGAGCAAAACAAGTCTTTTCTCATTCAGCATGGTAGCAGTATTATCCTTAATGGTTGCAGTCTGGTGTTTCCCTGCTGTAAATCTCGTGGAACTAAATATGCTGCCTGTAGTTTTTTCACATCGTTTCCTCACCTCCATTTCAATAGATATTCTCTTCATTACACGCTGTATCACAAACCTCTTCTCAAGGGATTTTGGCTGGTTAAAATTAATTAAGTGACGTCCAGACTCAAGTGAGCTGAGGAAATGTTAATTAATTCACATAAAACAAATCACATCTAGTTTGACTTCAGTTCAAGTCCAAGTCAAGTCTTAAATCATTACAAAAATAAATAATTAAGTCAAAATTTAAAGGGGGTAGATGTATGTTTTACTATTGCTACATAGACAACTTTAGCATTAGCAACTGTTTACAATACTGGACAGACTGAAAAGTGGATGGGACTTTCTGGCAATGGGCTTAATTGATTCAACAGGAACTACTTTGTGTCAGTCTGTAAATATAAATTTTAGCAAAATAAAAAAGACAATTGGTGTTCCTCAAGGGTCCATTCTTGGGCCTCTTTGATTCAGCATCTCCTCAGACTATGGCATATTATATATAAAATATCTTTTAAATCTTTTATATAATTTTAAATTATACAGGATATATACCTCTCGCTGCACTGCATCAGAGTAGAACAGAAAGGGAACATAACCTTGGAACTCCATCCCCCAAAACTAAATTAACACATCTAACTATGAGCACTGATTTCCATTCTGCGATTACTAAAAAGATGAAATACTTGTGGTGTATACACAAGAATAGCTTGTTTCACAGACATAAAGCATGCTGTTAGTGTTTGATTGTAGAGTTTTTTTTGAAAACTTTAAAGAGGAAAGCAATGTATGTCAATAAACTGAATTGACCCAGATAGTGAACAAAGGTCCTTTCGGTCATTAATGACCAGGGGCAGATTTTGGGGGGATTCTACCATTGATTCCTTTTCTATTCATTCTAGATTTGAGTGTGTCCCTATTTTAAGGTCTAATCTGTAATGCATTTTAGCTTTGTAATTACAAACACACACACAGACAAACACACTTCAACCATGCACTTAGCAGTTTGAAATAATTATAAGAGGGGATAAATGTTGAAACTGAAAAGCTTTAATTACGGAGCCAGTGATGGCTCTTTCTTTAGGGAAACATTTTTCAATTAATATTCCATCTCTCCGTCACCCACCAATCTCTCTCTTCCTCTGTTGAATCAGTTCTCAAGTTCAGATTAATGATGCTGACCTGCTACCTCTGCAGGTAAATGCATCCATGGGGAAAATAGTTCATATTTGTGAGCATTGAAGTGATATTTGATAGATAATGAAATCATGGAATCTATGTAAGAAGAGCCGAACTAAACATGGAAATGGTTGAAATACATCTGTGAGGACACAACAGCAGGACTCGTATGGAGATGGAACAGCACAAAATAGAGCTCAAATTGAGGCCCAACAGTCCCCTTATGAAACCAAAATAAATGTAACTTGATCCAGAATGGTTTCTTGTTCATTCATCCAGTATTTTTAGTGTAAAATTTGGTGAAATTGGATGAAAATATAAACATTTAATCTGTCTGACTTAGGTCATTAATCATGTGTTTGATTTGTAAATTAACGCACACTATAACAAAATAATAAATAAACTATAAAGTGACCACATCATAAAAAGCTGTTTATGTTAAACACTGCAAAATCAACTACTACATTTCTGGAAATGATGCATTTTAGATGATGTATCTCTACTCCATTGAACAGACAAGGATTACTTTAACAATTATGTTGATTGAGCATCCTAGTTTGTGTTTGATATGACTGAAGCACCCAGAAGCATGAACATCAGGTCAATCAAATGAAATGCCTCTAATGAGATGCTTCCCAGATGGCAGGGAAGCGAGGCGGAGTATTGGGTCATAATGAGTGAGAATGGCTTAAGGTTCATGGAGGAGGAAGCGAGGGATCACAACAAGATGCAGCAATGGAGAGCTGCCAAGATGTCTGGAGGTCAGTTAGGGGCGCCTAATGAACACTGATCAAAGCCTGCAGCTGGCTGAGAGACAGGCAGGTTCCAGCAAAAAGGCCAAGCTGAACATTGATGAGGAAAATAACATGCTGCCAGGGAAGTCAGAACGTAGTAAGAAAGAAATATGTGGCTCTAAAGGTTAATCAATATTAATGTTTAAATCATGGCATGTAAAGAGGCATCCCCAATGTCCGTTTGAACTCTGCTAAAAGCATGACCGATGAAGATATCTCTCTGCTTTGTTATTCTTATGTGGCATAAGGAATAATTATGAACTATTGCCAATCTTACCTTACCAACCCTAAACAAATACAATTGCATACTTAAATAACCATGACAACATATGGCATCTAATCAGAACTTTAACCAATCAATCAGCCCAAAATCTGATGTAAAATGATCTTCCCCCGACTGGCCAAAATGGCCAGTATGTCAGTGTTTTTACAGGCCACTTGTGTATATTCGCTGACCAGGCAGCCCAAAATAATATTATTTTCTCCATAATTTTAAATTATAGAGCCTCTTTATTGCAACACTTAAAGCTGCAGTCGGTAAGGAGAAAAGAGAGAGACAAACAGACAGCGAGTACAGATTCCAGCCCCTCTCAGCAGATCAGGCTGTAGTGCATGCACAGGATAGTAACCATGGCAACAGAAGAGGCCAGTGAGCAGTGACATTTAGTTAGACACTCCCCTCGGCTCTGATTGGAGGTTTAGAAACAGGTCATTGGATTATTCAAAATTGCATACAAGCTATATGTAGCTTGTATGCTATGTTATCTGCCTCATGTACTACTTTCAGATCATGAACAGCTTTAGTAAGTAAGACAAAAAGTTATTTTTGTAAATTCCCTTCCACTAGAAAACATTGGGTTAATATTTCCATCATCATCATCATCATCATCATCATCATCATCATCATCATCATCATCATCATCATCATCATCATCATCATCATCATCATTTGTATTGTTGTTATTGATGTCGCTATCCATAAATTTAGCAAAGATGTGGGAGCAAAACATCTGAAACATATCAAGCAGCTAACATCATTCACAGTCCTTGAAGTGACATGACTTGTTTACATTGCTGTCTGTGTTGCTTGAATAAAGTGAAACACTGTGAAACATCAACATGAATTATTTTGTCTCTACTTGAGAGATTTTTGCCAGAAACAAAGTCCTGCCTAATCAGAACCTACTGAGCTTGACTTTAGACAGTCAGCTACAGTAAAAGATGATGTTAGCTTTATGTTTTCAATACAGTCAGAGAGCAGTGAGCAGCTGAAATAGAAAAAGTCTGCGCCAGGCACAAACACACTTAAGTAAATGTAATTATCAATAGGTTGCCTGTCTATTGGGATGACCTTAGAAAGAAATAGTGACATACTATTAAAATTGCCAGCTAAACTGTAATGTACATAATGAACATTACATAATAGGGGTTCTTTTTTGGGTCTGATCACCATAGTGAGCAGATTTACAGTAGGTGAACTTTATATCACATTGCAATACTATATAATGACACAGAGGAATCCAAGGGCCAGTGACTGTTCAATCAATCTGTAATGCATAAACTTTTACTGGCCATGCAGGGCCGTTAGTTTTGATGGGCTCTAACTAGGATGCAGATTTTGTGTCATATTTTTATTATGCAACTATTCGTTGTGTGGCTTTAAACACAATGTGACAACTGTTTTAGGAGAAGGAAGTCATCATATCTAAACAACAACTTTATGTTAACCTAAGACAATTTCAGAAACAACTCGTATTGCAACATTTACGTAAAAACTCTGCATCAGTGAAACAGTAAAGTTCAGTTAAGAGACTGAAAGAACACAAACAGACAACTGATAAATCAACCATGTCCATGACAGCAACCTCAATGCTCAAACGCCTGGTCCACACTGGCAATCGTATTTCTTTAACTATGAATAAACCAAAACTGTTATTTTCTGTTTTCTTCATATACTGCTTAGGCAACTGGAGAACGCAATGGTTAACAAGCACCAATTTATTTCAATGAAAATCCAGCGCAACAACAACATTAAAACAAACATACACCAAAGGCGGTGCATGTGTCACTCATATTGGACTCTGAAAGTTTCTAGCTGTAGCCTCCAATACATAACTTCTTCCTGGCAGTCAGGAGAATATTTTTATTACATTGTTAATCAAAATTATTCCTCCCCTCTCCCATGATGGTTTCTTTCTCTGTCAGTTGAAAGCATAGGCAGCTTGCATTAACCCATTTACGTGCCAGCTAGCTGAGAGCCGGCTTGTCAGTGGGACCTGGAGTGAACTCAAGTACAACAAGTGATGAAGGATGAATGTGAGGCCTGCCTGTAAACTGCAGCGACAGTCAGCAAGCAGCAGGGCTAACAGGATGAGACTGTCAGCATGCAGCCTGTGATAGCAGTGTGTCTTAATTAGACCTGGTATACAGGTCTAATTAAGACACACTGCTATCACAGGTACCCATCGTCAGCATCAGGTCACATTGAGCAGATCCATTCCAATCGCATCTGGATCAGCTCCAGACTCACATCCTCACTGTCTAAGTACGTGGCTGATTAATGAAATCACAAGCTGCTGACACTCATCACAGAACCTGACCACTGTTTGCTTCGTCTCGGATTCGTCTGGAACAACTATCAGGCGTCAATCAAACATCATTTTGTGTGTATTTGTTTCACTTTTTCAGTGTCTCCAAATGTAATGTCCAAATAAATAAAAAACACAGTGCAGGCTTTTTATTGTTATTCTGCCCTGCATAAAGATGTAAGATTTCTAATCAACTGGAAAAAGAAAGAATCATAAAGGCTTTAGGCTAATTTAAAGAATCGATCTCCATTTACTTCCTTCGTATTGGATTTGCCAGTAGCGCTGTTTACTCCTTAAATTCAAACAAATTGTTTTGGGGACTCACTCACACTTCACCCACCCCTCCATCAACATAGTGGTGAGTAGATAATGACTGAATTTTCCTTTTGGGGTGAGCTAACCCTTTAATACAAATATTGAAACATTTAAAATTAAACATTCGATGCTGGGCAGAGTTGAAAACACATGACAACATGTATTTTTACTTTTTCCACACAGCACTGGTGGAAGGGCTGAGCGGTCTGAAATAACCAGTGTTCGTGCACTCATCACAATATAGGTGAAGTGATGTGGGTGTAAGTAAGTGTATTTGCCAAGTACTGTCTGCAATCTGTGGATTCTTCAGTCCAACAGCATTGTAGTAGTGGTAGATTAAGCAGAAAGATAGTGATGTATCATCACTTTTACAGGGGTGAGCAATCAGATCCAAGAGTAAGAATTTCGATGAAATCTTTTCCTAAAGGATACTTAAGACAAAGTTCTGCGGTGACAATACAGACAGCTAGCAGGTCATTTAAAATATGACACTCTTTCTTTTACACTCACACCCTCTTTTACACATGTTAAATAAGTTAAAATAAGGTAAAAATATATTTAATGGACAGATTCAATTAGCACTTTTCCAATTTCATGTAGATAGCATACGGTAGTATTCAATGGTAAATATCACACAGCACTGAGAGACAATTGAAAAGTGCTAACCCAGTCTAGATAGCTTTAAAATTATTCATGTTTTCTTCTAGGGGATTTTTTATTTCTCCAAGCACTCTTGTGTTATGGAATATAACTATTACTGCATTCAATATAAGGCAGGAGCATACTGTATCGGGTTGGCTAGATTTACTAAATCTTAAATGTTGGACTATGTCTTGCAAAGTTCTGTTGTTAGTGTGAATTTGACAGGTTTTACAGGACAGAACCAGGGTAAGTAAAAGTAAAGTAAAAGCTCTGACCTTGGCAAACAGGGCCCCCTTGGCTGCCAGTGCATCCTCTCCTCTCCCGTTAGGGTAGCACTCGAAGCGCGCATCCAGAATAGGGTAGCGGCTGGCCAGCATCAGCCCACTGTTCAGGAATTTGAACCTGGAGCAGCAGCCTTTCCAGCCGTATCGTCCAACATCACTCAGCACATAGGGAAAGTAGCGATGCAATTGCCTCCGCAGTCTAGTTGTCGATCCATGGTCAAACACTTCCTGTAGAGCCAGGAAATCCAAGTTGGCAGGGAAAAAGGCAGAGATGTCATGGTCGAACGTCTCATCCCCATGGCGGCGTTTTCTCCCCGTGCGCTTAAAGACTGACGTACGTGGAACATGAGAGAGAGTATTGTTGGAGGTTATCCCTACTCCACAGTCACCTCCATGGTAACGAGCAAGGGACTCCCTGGAGGCAGTCATGCTGCTTGTGTCTCCTCCTCCCTGATCCCCAGGTCGATGATTCCCTGTTTCAGCCTCTTCCTCTTCAGGGTCAGGCTCTGGTGCGCTGATGCTGATTTGAACACCTGAGGTGTGAAGTGGGCAGTCTGTGGAGGATTTTGGCTGCGTCCCTTCACCATGTAAGGGACATTCATCCTGGCCAGGGACTTTCTGATGCCCTGTCGAATGCATGGGGCAGTCTGTAGCCCCTCCTGAGGTGTGAACAGGACAGTCAGAGTTGTTGTTAGACCCTGCAGAGTAGAGTTGGCAGTCTGCCGTTGTGTCTACTTCATCTGTGTGAAGCGGGCATCCAGAGGAGCCCTGATCTCCAGCAGTAGGGTGAACAGGGCACTCAGTGAAGGGTTCAGTTTCAGTGTCGGCTGGACCATTTGTGATGTTTGTTTGCTCTGGACGTTGGTCTAGAGAGGAGGTTCGACGGAAACCTGTTGCAAGGCTGCTAAAGGATACCGCACTGGTGAAAAGACAGGAAGAGGGAAGCAAATAAAAAGATTTATTGAAAATACTTTAGATTTGTTGATATTTCTGATGGAAATAAATGGTTCTGCAGTTGTTAGGACTCTCTTCACCTGATGGAAGTGTTGGTAGGCGAGTCGATGTAGATTTTTATTTGAGGCCGACTGGCACCATTGCGGATCCTCTTCCCCACCTCACGGGCTCTCCTGTGGGTGTCTGACAGGTTGTTGAATCTGGCCAGGGCGTCGGGCAGCAGGCATACATTGGCACTACAGAAACAGAAGCTTCTGCCCTGTGGCCTCCATTCGGCATTACCTATGCCCCCTGATTGACCCTGCTCGGCCTGGTGTTTGTCTGGTCTGTACACGATAAGAAAGAAATATCACATTAAGTCAGGCTGGAGAAAAAACAAACAAACATAATGTATCAAAGGTTTTGTCTTACCGTTTAGAAAATATGTGTATTAACTTCTGCTAAACCTAGCTAAGCATAAAGACTGGATGTTGTTGTCGTTGATTACCATGTTCATGTTAACTTGGAGACAATTTTTATGTCTTTTTTGTTATATTAATAATGATGCTAAGTTCAATCAATGTTGCTGCTGCTACGTTAGTTGTGCACCTTAGCACCTAGCTGGTGTTCCCCTATGCCACATGTATATACTAGGAAGTCACAGGTTAAACAGCTGCCGAGCATTGCAATCAGGGGAAGCCACACAGTTTCAAGTGTGTGTGAACATCTGAGTTTTTTGTCTGGTAAAAGTTCATAAGCTTATTTTAAAATGATCATTGCCCTTTTTGGGCTGTCAATAAATTAAATAAATTAAAAGAGTGTTAAAAATATGCTATCGGGAGAAAGTGGCATCATCATCATCACTGTTACCTAATAATTAATAATAATAATGATAATAACACATTGTATTTAATGGTGCCTTTTACTAGATAATACATATTATATAATATAATATATCAAATCAATAATTGTAGCTAAGAGAAATAAAGATGGATTGAAAAGGATTTAGAGTGAGTACGTTAGTTTAAACAGATGGGTTTTGAGAGCAGTTTTATATTTTGTATTGGAGTCCAGTGTGCGGATGTGGTGGGGAAGGGAGTTCCAGAGTTTGGGTGTAGCATGAGAGAAGGCCCTGGCGCAGACTATTGTATAAGATGAATCTCTGAAAGCGTAATTATGGTTTATTATTCTACTCTTGATCAGATTAGTTGCTCAGTGAGAAAAATTGGTGTACATTTTAGTAAACCTGATATCACCTTGAGTTCCTGTAGCTCTGCATCTACTGTTACTTTTTAAGTGTACTAACCACCAGACAGACAGATGAACCTATATGTCACTCAAAGACTGGCAGTGGACCATCAACCCCTTGTGGATACACAGGTTGTGTTTATGCAAGGAAATGGGTCCAAGATTTATAAAGTATAGGCCTCAAGTGGGATACTGTCTATACTAACTGAAAAAAAATATACCTTTAGTAAAATTCATTCATGTTTTTCTAATAACACTGTATTGATAAATCATTTGGCTTTTTGCTCCTGCACTCTGCCAGGCCACATCTTATTTTGTTAAAACTGGTGGTATCCCTTAAATTCAACAAACCACTAGTACACTGAAGTGGGAGAGCAGTATAATTACTGAAAAAAACTAAGGGAACATCTATCACACTGTGTGAGCCTGCTGATTAGCTAGAGGAGAGTGGTGCTATTCCACAGCAAACAGAGCCAAACACTTTTTCATAGTTTGTGGTTATAGTGAGAAGCCCAGACACCCACTGACAACTGATTGAGCCTGACAGCTGGAGGCCGGACCAATGAGCACACTTCTTGAAATCCTCAGGCAATCTGAACCACCGGCTTTCTTGATATCAAATGAAGCATGACTCAACTGCACAGCTTATATCACTGATCTCACATTTTTTCTAAAAAATGTATTTTAATGCATAGTTTTGAAGACACATGGTAATTTAGCAGGCTGTTTCCAAAAAAGGTAGTCAGTGAGTGAGTGTGTTTATTCAATAAGGTGTAAGATGAGTTCATAATGATGACTAAGTGAAAGATTAATCTGTCAATAATCTGTTACAGCCCACCTAAAATAATACATCTATACAAAATGTTGTTATTGGAGTATTATTCTTAACAGCAGTTTCCTTATAATGATATCCTCAAGGCTCAACATAATATAGTAATTTCCAGGACAATTTAACAAAATCATAGATATTTGTTTGGCGGCTGTAGCTTAGGGGTAGAGTGGTCGTCCTCCAACCTGAAGGTCGGCGGTTCGATTCCCAGTCTGAACCATCTGCATGCCGAAGTGTCCTTGGGCAAGATGCTGAACCCCGAATGGCCCCCCCTTAGAATAACAAAGTGCTGGGATAGATGCACTGTATGAATGTGTTTGTGAATGGGTGAATGTGAAACTGTAATGTAAAGAGCTTTGAGTGGTCATCAAGACTAGAAAAACGCTATATAAATGCAAATCCATTTACCATTTGTAATGGCCATCAATGTTTCTCTTTCAATCAGGTTATTTAATTGTATCAGAGCCATTGGTCTGTTGTTTCTGCAAAATTTAAGAGAACTTTTAGCTCTTCGCTCATCAGCTATCGACTTGGATGTTTTGTACTGAAATGTTCTTTTGATAAAGTCTATTATTATATTTTATCTCCATGGTATAGAACCTTAAGAGTTCTGTGACACACTCCAGACTGATATTAAGGTACCAATAAGGTATCTGGAGAGTGACACAATGTTATATTCCTACAACATGTATTGTAGTTCCTTTTCTACTGCTTAATTAGGTTAGGGAAAGACCGTTGTGCTGGTTGAATGATACAAAATTTAATGGTAACTTTATCCACATGTCAACAAATGCACTCTTTCTATTACCCTAACCAAAATGTCACTGATGCCTACATTTACCCACACCATACCCCAATAGTAAATCATCACTTAAAATTTTATTTTTCACATAGATATTTTGTAAAACAAATTAATACTATAAACTATTGACACAAATCACTTCTGGTGAATTGAGTCTTTTCAAATTGAGAATGTCAAAGTTTCACAGTATGTGACATTTGGTCTAAATTTGGAGACACTAACAATACCACAGTTTTGATAAAGACGTTACCAATCATCTAATTTATTATGTAACATGACAACAAGAATCAGTTGAAGTAAAAACATCTGTGCACCCAATATTAACACTAACCTGCGGTAGGTGTACAAGTAGGGTTGGCGGACGGCCTGCAGAGGAGCCCAGATGATGAAGCCCAGAAGGGCAAAAGGCAGGGAGGTGAGGAGGAGGAGCAAGTAAAGGGGTGCAGAGATCAGGACGCACAGGGTGAGGAAGGAGCAGGGGTCTTGGGAGCGCTGGCGCTTCTCCAACGAGGTGGCTACACATGAGGCCAGGAGCCGGTCCAGGACCCAGTAGCAGGGGAACACCAAGCTCCACGATAAGCCATCCAGGAAGTGCAGACAGGCACTGGTGTAAGGGGTGGTGTGGAGGACCATCTCTTTCAATCTTTCTTTCTCTCTTTCTTCCTCTCTGTCACTTTCTCCTCACCTCACACACTCTATCCACACCCACATACAATGTTTAAACAAGTACAGCTCTGTTCCAGGGAGAAACAGAAATAATAATAAAAAATTTAAATAAACCAGACTCAATTTTAGACCCTCCCCCTCCTTGGAGAAAGCAACACTACATGTTTTATGTGATTTTATCTTCACAGGCAAACGTGTCTAAGTCTCACTAACTCCCTTAGCAATTACACCCTCTACAGGAGGGGTCAAGGAGCACAGACTGGAGGAAGGGGGTTGCCATGATGAGCGCTTTTCCTTGACGATGGATCTATGATTGCCAGGACTCGAACAACCTTTGGATGGGGTTACTCTCAAACATCACCAGAACTAGAAGATCTGGAGAAAGTGAACAGATTGATGGAAGAATAGAGGAAGGAGATAGGGAGGGGAGAGAGGGAGGGAAGAAGAGAGAGGAAAGAAAAAGATTCAGATTAATGATTCACTAGCTCTGATGTAGACATACCGGGCACAGAATTAACCTTTAAATAAAATACAAATATGCAAAAATAAAATGATAGGGTTTGCCCCCTGAATAGGATCATTGTCTTTATTTGTCATTTTTACTTTTTTTTTATAAGACATCCAATTTTTCAACAGTGACATTTCCTATCAAATCTTTGATGGATTAAATTACACTTTTACCAGCTGATGAGAGACAAATTATATTACAATGGATCTCATTTTAATGTAATTGCTATGCATCTCCTGCATTTGTATTTTCTAGTCTTAATGGCCACTCAAAGTGCTTTACAGTTAACACATATTCTTACACACATTCATCTAGCAGTTACGCTTGGTATTATTGATGGAAGCAGAATTATATGGATGTATGTATATTTATTTACGTGTATTTTTTATATACATTATGGTAAAAAACGTAAAGTGAAGTTTTCAGTTTTCTTTTGAAGCATGAATATAACTATTTATATTATTAAACACATATTGTAGTAGGTCTCTAGTGGATCTAAACCTAGCTTGTTACTTCTCAACAAGCAGGGATAGGCTAAATGATTAAGTACATCATTTTATATAGGCACTGGTTGTGTGGATACATGTAAATGAACCTCTAATAGACTTTATAGCAAAGCTATATGACATACTAGTCATTAATAGTCATGTAGCTATACTATATATTTGATTTAAAAGTGGCTATAGCCTTTGATAGCTCAGGGATAAGTAAAGTGTTGTTTCTTACAAAACAGAAATGATGCCACCATATTTTATACTAGTTTTGTATTATTAATGTAAAATACTCAGTGGAAATAGTTGCAGAAAATTCGAGATAATAAAGAGAATGATCTACTGTTGTTTAAGAGATCTCATTTACCTTCTGTCTACAGATGACTTAACCAGAAACTTAGGTCTTTGAATAATTTGACCATCACAATCCAGAGAGGTAAGAGAATCATTTCCACTAGTATTGATATATAATGACTAGATTCATTCATTCATGTCAACAGCTCGGGGTGACTAAAGACTCTCGGTGAGCGCTGACCTCAGTATAACCCCACATGCTCCACAGGGACCACCAGAGCAACGCTTCAACAACCTCCAGCCTTTAAATGATTGCAGTGTATCATCTCCTGACAGTATGACTCACTAATCTAATAAAACCAATTGCTCATCATATCATGTGCACACAAGATGCTAACATGTGGCCATGCACATCCTATATTAAAACATGCAGGACTGTCTCTAATTACTCTGGTCAGTGGCTCTCTTAAATGAACGACAGTCAAATAATTTGAGAGCATGCAATAAAGTCTTCATCCAGGTGACTCAGAAACAGAAGCAAAATTGAAAGACAAAAATAATTTAATATTTATTGAATTTGTAAAAATAAAAACAGTCATGGCCTGGAATATATTAAAACTGCAAGAACACCTTTCTACGGAAGCGTATTGCATTCACTTTTTTTCAGTTTTTCCGAGATAAAAATCCTGTTTTTCTAACTTTTTTTTCCCCTGTTTTCCGAGATACCAATCCTGTTTTCAGACAGTTTTTTTTCTCTTTCAAATTAAAAACATGTAAAAAGCAGTTTTTCTGTTTGCTGTTTTATGTTTTAGCGACCCTCCGAAGAGGCACAAGCTCTTACTCTGTTGTTTTGTATTTATCTCGTAAAAACAGGACAAAAAAAAAGTTAGATACGATTCCGTACCTTTCAACTGAACACCACTACATGAGCATTTATCATTACAATCTGCTTTTCTTTAACAATGACGATAGCCCATCTCTATCAGAATTATAATAACCACTGTCTCCAGAATTCCACTAATCCTCTCCTCTGTGCTCAAAACCTTTGTTTAGAGCAATGATCTATGTTATTTAGACTTGCTGCCTGCTGCTGACTGACTTTTTGGTGTCCTGGTTGACCAGACGCGACATGAAGACAGGACCTGCTGACTCACCACTGGGCCTGAGTAGCAGGGACTGTACTTCTGTGCCTCCAGCTGACAGACAGACTGTTTCACTGTCTGAATGGCTTTCTGAGTTGATGTGAGATTGTCTGGCAGATTAGCAACAGCAGTTATTTTAACTGAGTAAATACTCAGGATGAGTTTATGACCAGTAGTTACTGTATATTTAAGATAGTAAATATTATTGATCAACGTACTAATCATGAAATTCCTTTTAGCATGAAGGAGTGGACTGAGCATGCAGAGAAAAAGTCAATGAATTGATGAAAGGAAGCAAGTAGAAGGCTTACCTCCCTACATAAACTCTAATCCAGACAAATTCACTAAGCACACCACTGCCCTGTGATGTAATTTGCTGCCATTCTTCATTATTATGAGCAATTTATGGCTAATTGTATTACGGTAAGTTTCATTAAGAAAAAGTAATGCATGATTCAACTGAAATTTCAGTTTTGTTTTTACATTCATACAGTAACTGATTAAAAAACTAAACAAAAGAATAACCTGTTGGCAAAACAGATGCTCTTGAGACTTGTGCTGTTGTGAACCTGTCTGAGACAAACTCTAGAGAAAGTCCCTAGTCAATTCTGTGAGTTTTGAAATGATATCTAAAGGGCTTAAGTGACGTTGTAGTCTCAAACAACAGCTCTTGTTTCGATTCTCCATTTCAGGGTTCTGCATACTGAGCTGAGCTTCACCAAAATTTGAAGAAACACCTTGAGCAGTTGTGCAGCAGCAGTGGTGCAGCTTCAATGTTCTGGAGACTGAGTTCAGTAGTTGGTCTTTACTTGCCGTGGCTCAATTACTGCAGGTCAGAGTATCATACAGAAAGAACGCTGCAACCAGCGTTACCACAGGTCAGGCAAACAGCCCATTCCAAACAGATGGGTTTATTACTGCACTAGTCTTCCAAATTATACATAGACATTTTTGGATATGACAAATTTAAATCACAGATTTACTATCTCATCTCATGGTATTCATCGGTTTATGGAGATTGCTCAGAAAAAGTCTTTGAAATGCAACTGAAAGAACCAGAAAATGCTAATAAGTTGACCTTGAGTGAAAGTAATGTTCTTGCCCAGAGTTAGATCAGAAAATTCTTGGTTGGCTCAAACCGAAAAGTAACGAGAGGCTACGCTAATTTAACATTTCTGTAAAATTTCTGTGTAAAATCCCCTTTAAACAGAACAAGTATTCCTCAGATGGTGAGAATATTTTCTTTCTGTATTTGCAGACAACATCAAATAACCAATCAGAGCTGCTACAGTATCAGCAAACACAACCAGACTTCATCATGGGAAACACAGCAATGCATAATTCATTTCATTTATACACTTTAGTGCCAGAGAGAAATCCTTTAATATACTGCATTATTAGCCACTGATGTTTACTTTTGAAATCCTTCTACCAGAGGAACAATGACTAATAGGAACAAGCATTGTGTCCTGCATAGGGAGACTGAAGTGTCTCCTCTGTCTTTAGTGGCCCTGCACAATATCTTCTTCTAAAGAATATCTTATCTGGAGCTAGAGGTCTTATTACGCAGACGGATCATTTTTACTGGCCAATTTTCACAGACAATGGTGTTGTTGTAATATGGTGTGTGGGCCATCGGGTTATGAATTATCACTTTAGATGTACATAGGTCACATAGAGATTAATTCTTTTCGTTTTTTTTCAAGTTAATGTTTTGTTTGCTTTGCTTGTAACGACTGAGGGCAACAGCTTCCTCTAATTTGACATCACACTGTATTGAAACATTTTTGATTAAGTAAGCTTAATTGTTGATTGTAAGCATTGTTTGAAAATGCATCAATTGTATTTTTGCCCATTACTGGTACATTAGTGCTTTAATGTTGTCAAAGTGAATTCGTTGGGAAACAATCAACATATCCACAATATCCAGTGGATATGGTGCTTTATTGGCCATTAGAAAAAATGAAGTATTGTTTTGTAGCAATCTCTGAGAGGAAGATCTTCCTCTAAAGCCCCTTAACACTTAATTATGTTCAAAAGCCATTGTTATTTTCTTCGTCTGTAGTTATAACTGTAAACAGGTGCCTGACCAAAAATGTTGCTGAAATATACCAAAATGCTGTGTATAGTTGAGGGAACCCATGCATGCATTGTGATCATCCTATTCAAGTTTGTCACTTCACTCTTCACATAACACATCTTGCAGCTCTATCAGTTCCAAAAAGTACAACATGTATCTTTTGTGGTGATTATTGACATTTAAAAAACAAACATTTAATGAGATAAACAAAGAGGAAGATAATTAGACAACCTAATTTCCTACATGACTTATGAGACAGAAGTGGAAAAAAAGGTCTCCACACTGACATCACATTGGACATCTGTATTCCACGATAAACAACAACAAAAACATTTACACCGAAGATGTGAGTTATCGTTGTGTTAACTCTCCTTGAGTTTAAAAGTCAAACACACCCTTGTCACCTTTCTTTCAGCAACTTAACTCACATTATGTTAGCTAACTATCCAATGATAATAATAAATGTATGAGTGGTACGACCCAAGGCTAATAATACTTAACTTAAATATTGCACTTAAAAAGTCCTTCAGGCTTCCTATAGCTGCAGTGTTCATTTGTGACTGAGTTGTAACATTTGGCTTTTTCATCTGATTTAGGCCAAAAACATTGAGCTGTCAGGCCCAGTACAATTAATCATATCACTACTAGAGCATTGCTCACTCTAAACATGGCGGTTTGCTTGGCATGTGGTGATGCTCTGGAGCGACTTTAGGATTATTCCATTTCAAGCAGTTATACAAAATACTGTCACTTTTTAAAGTTGTTGTGCGCTATGGTGCAGAGATAAGTTAGAATATGTACTGACCTGGTTTATCTGCAATGAAGACTTTGGAGTCAATGTTTTTCATAAAATGTAACAGACTTTTCTATATGAATTAACTACTGTTATTTTTCATAAATTGCATGTTGACTTTCAGCAGATAGTCAAATAAAATAGCAATGTTGTTTTTACTTTAAAGATAATTTTCCAAACAGAAAGTGCTAATGTTGCTGTGACTGGCACCAACAGCACCTGTCAGTGCAATATGCTTAATGATAAAAAAAAAGAAAAAAAAAGATAAAAAATAATGTGTTCGGTTATGACCTGTGGTTTCACCCAGTTGTAGAATGCTGCCGTAGTTTAACCATAGAAGAGGATTCAATGTTCCGTAGAAATGGATAAACCAACAACCTTGTTCATGTTCAATGTATTTTTTACAATTACTCATATAATACACCTTCATTCAAAATGACTGCTACCTTCTAAGAAAAAACAGTCCCTGTGAATATGATTTACTTAAATTCAATATTTTGTTAGCTGTGTGCCTCCTGCTATTCATGAATCCAGAGATAGGGACTTGTTTTACATTACAGAGAGATGAAAACTCTAGTGCCCAGCATGAATACAATAATTTGATGAGTGGTGCTTTAATCAAAGGGATGTGTGGGAGTTTGTCTCCTATCGAGACAAAAAACAACAACACTTCAAAATGACCTTTTCCTCATTTACATACATATGACACATTATGGTGGATAGAAGCTGCTAACCAGGACCCCTGACACTACCTTGAAATAATATACAGGTCACATTTCCATTAACAGTTAGTGGAAATGGAACGTTGTTCATACATATCCCAACCCAAACACATCCTCTAAATGATGCACACCTCACTGTACTGAGAAGCTCATTAGGATTGACAACCAGGAAGAGAGTGATAAATGACTGTGTCGGCTTGGGAACTAGTCTGTTAAAGTTTCCCCAAGATCCGCTCCACCCTCCCTCACCCACGATCAATACTGTCTGTCTGACTAAACAGGGGAGAAAAACTGTGTATGAGTGCTCACTGTTTGTGCGCGTGCACATGTGTGTGTCTGTGCGTTTGTGTGTGTGTGTGGGTGAGTGCATGTGGCTTGTGTTCATCAGTAAAGATTTTGTCTGTGAGTGTTTGGGTGTGCTTGTACATGCACATTTTGAGGCATAAATCTGCATCTGTGTTCATGTGAGTCTGTCAGTACAATGTAGTTCTGTGGCTGCATGGAGAATAACAGTAACCAATGCCATTCTTCTGTTATGTAGTAGAGAGAATAGAGCGATAGCGAGCTATGTCAATGGGGGACTATTGTAAAACAAATAATGTGGAAGAAATAGGATAGTGCTAGGATGCAGTATCAGACTCTGCATCTAATATATCTTTTAATTTTCCTTTGTCAGTCTTTTGGCTCCACCCGTTATTCTCTCTATCTTTTTCCCTACAGTCTTCATCATCCCTTTTAATTTACAGAGCATTTAATTTCCTGTGTCAGTTTCTATTGCACATTAGATTTGGCAGGACCCACAGTTAATTCAGCAAATGCCACATACACTGTACACACACACACACATGCACACACACACACACACACACACACACACACACACACACACACACACACACACACACACACACACACACACACACACACAAATACACACACACACGCACATGCACATGCAAACGCCAGTGACGTCACTGTGCTCTCAGCATGCTCCAGGGAGTTCTGTTGTCATGGTGACCCAGTCACATGTACTCAGTAACTGTACTAGTGTAGCTGCCCGTCAGTGTACCGGGAACAGGCAGTCGGGACACAGCTGTGGCACGCTCTTTTGCCCCTTCACAAACACACACACACATACACAGTGTACAAGTGATACCCTTGTGCTTTTTCAAGGGTGGTTATATTTCCTTTCAGGTAATAATTGGAGCTCTATCAATGGCTACATATTTACTTCAACAAACAAAGCAATCTTGGCTGAAATTAGGGCAATGGGAACAGTGGAGCGGAAAGACTCCCATGAGCACTCAGATTTTTCAACTGGATGGATTGAACTGTCAAATGACTTGTTAGCAGCAGGAGGAGAGCCTGTAGCTAATTGCCCTCAGTCATTTGTCAGCTGTATTATAGCTCGTCTCAGGAGTTTGTCTATATGTGGAGCAAAAAATTGTGTTAATGTGACCCTATGACACAAAAGCTTTGTTTCAGACTCATGCGTAAACGCTAAGTTCTGAGTAGAAAAACGGTGTCAGGGGCCCTCGCTGGGCTGTAATAAACACAACCAATTGAATCAAATGATTGGCTGCAAACGTGTATGCTCCCTGTCGGTGCTCTTTCTCTGCATGACTGGAGTCCTCACAAGCCAAAGAGACACATACTGCTACCTACACTCGCTAGTTATCATGCGAGACATAGAAAAGTTGGCTTCTAACAGTTGTGGGTCATTGCCCGTTAATGTGCGTAGCTTTGACGAAAGGGCCGGTTGGAGAAGTTAGTATGTGTCTGTAGCATTTATTCAGAGTGTAGTCTACCCCTTTTACCTTAAAGATTAGTCACACTAAGTAGAGTTACTTCCATGACGCTGATTGGTATGTCATTAGTTGTATTTAGTCAAACTTGTGGATGAAGTAAATGTTTAACCTGGTGATAGCACAAGAAGAAAAGGAAAATGATCCCTAGTTCATTAGGATTTTTCTCTCGGTAACACGAGAATCTGCAGAAAATCTGGCAATTAGGGTCTTAGACCAGAGTGACCCATCTCTAACCATGCTGCTGGTATGGTTACAGGGAACAGACAATAACAGATACACGCAGAAATCAAAAACAACTATTTGAGTTTTCTCAGCAGGAGTCGCAGTCTGGGACATTTAAAGAGATAGCATTAACTCTGTGATCAAACATCAAGCCCAGACCCAACCTGCTCGTATTCCTATCAGTCAGACTCTTTCTGTAGCTTTCACTGTGACCTGTGTGCAAATGTGCTTCTGGACACTAATACTACAACAAATGACTTTGTCCCACTTACGAGTGATTGTTCCAGATGCTGCTGCTCACAATATTATTTGAACCCATTTTGGAGAAATCAGAGGCTGAGGCCTGAATGACTGACTTTTACACTCTTCATATTTCCTCTCCCTTTGTTTGTACTAAACTCATTGTCAGTATCTCATACACTTAAAAATGTCTGTAGGTATTTTGAGCTATATCAAGAGATCACACCCTCCTTCTCTGCCTCCGTCTCTCTGTCTCCTCTCTCTGTGTAATTGTGGTTGCATAATGTGGTTAGTGGTAGCATATAATACCATCACTATGAGACACAATGTAATCACTGTGGTAATTTAATCAGATCAAGACCTGCTGCCACCTGCTCTTGAGCAACATTATTGCTCTCATGACAACAAATGGAACAAGGATGACTCAAAGCAGGAGGGAACACAACATGGTTTTGGTACATTTATTGAAATAACTCAATTTCACTATTAAAAAAATCTGAAACTTCAGCTCACATTGAAGCTATTGCATCAGTCCTTCCAATTAAACACATAACCATTGGCAGTTTGAAATGTATGATGCTGTTATACAGTCTGTAAATAAATGGTGAATAGACACACACATTCCCACAGCAGCACTTTTTCTAACCATCACACATTGTCAGAATGTTGACAGGAGTTGCTGGGGAAAAGCCCTATATTAATAGCGTATTGTATTAAATGTTTATATAAAGACATTGATTGTAGCTATTTTAACCATCATTTTATATCCCATGAACACCAGACATACACAACACACATGGGTTGTTTAATGACCATGTCGTTTACCATTTTCTGGGTGTTTTGTAGAATCTTCCACTACTGAAAACTGTCCAGTAATAGGGAAGCATTCTCAGACTCATTGGCCCCTTTGTATGAACTCTTTTTTATCTTCTCTCTTTAAACATCACAAAAGCCACAGGCAAGAAAGAGCCAGTAGATCTTCTCAACCTCCACCTACCATTGTTTGTGTTTTCCTTTCATTTCTCAACCTTGAATAAAATAAGACAAGAAAAATCAAAAGGCTTGGTAGCATGTTGACAAAGATACATTATCAGCCAGATTAGTAGGTTCTCATCCTCTCTCTGCTCCTCTTATGGTGTCTACCCGCTGACTGCTCACTATGGGAGGAGGTTTAGTACAAAACCAAGCTCCTTGACTACATTAAAAAGACTTACTAATGTTTTCCTTCCTTGCTTTCTACAAAACACATGCTGCCTCAGTTCAGCTACACTCACACCAGCTAATTTGAGTGTGTTCACACAGACAAGTATGGAAACAGGCAGTAAGTGCCAGGATGGTGAACTCAAAATGGTCAAAGAGTTGACAGGATGGACACTTCATGCTCCAAACAACAGGGTGGGGGGTGGGCTGGGGGCGTCGGTCACATGTTTCAGTTGTTATCCTCAGTGAGTGCACAGCGTGTTTGAGCTAATCATAGGTTTGCAAAATGTCCAACTCCTGTGAGAAGAGCCTACTGTGTACTGTACTGTGTTTGACCACTTGACAACTACTTTAAGACAATCCAGTCCAATCAGACCTGCCTATGGCACGGCACACTCTTAGATGATATGCTCACAGTCAACATGTTGAAATCATTACTCACAATTACTCATCAGCCCTCACTGCACTCATCGATACAGCTGTGTGTGTCATTGTGTGCATGCCCTCTTCCTGTGTGTACATTTACATGGATGTGTGAATGAATGCGGAGCTGCTGCTGTGTTCCATGTTATCCAGAGCAGCCAGTTGAATCAGTGCTGTAGACTGAGGGAGGTTTTATGGCAGAACACATGGCACTCCTGTGGCTCATCCAAAAGCCTCATTCACTTGCTTGTAGTCACATGCTTAATAGAGCAGTAGCTGATTTGACACTTCTGGGTATTCAGTCAGTTAACACAGCAAAAACAAAACAAACTCACACAGTGGGTCACATTTTTTGCGAAGCTTTCAAACTAACCCTGAATGGTTTAGTGTGTCCTATGATTTAGTGAAAGGAAACTAACTGTTATCTGGGAACAGCTCAGACATACTGCCAGGAGAAGAGTATGTTTCTTTTCATTGATGGCCTGTTCACCAGTTTTCTGATTCATTTATCATACGATTCATGACCATCTGCTGTTAAATACAGCCCGTATGCTCTTTGGTGAAAATAGGATTTCTCTTATATATATCTTTTTTGGATGATTTTTTAATTTTTACAGGTTGTACAAAACTGTTGCCACAGTTGCGCCAGTGCTTTTGACAGTCAGTGTGCATCGTCAAATCATTCAGCTGTCAATCATGAATTACTGCTTTGAAATTATATTTTTTCTACTTTCATTTCGATCAATATTGACCTCTAACCTCTGTCCTTTTGACAAAGCACACACAAACACACACACACACACACACACACACACACACACACACACACGCACGCACCCATACACACACACACACACACACACACAACCAATAATAGGCAGGAGACATAAAGACAGACAGACACGAGTTTTCACTCCCGCTACATTAAGTCATCAATACCTGACCAGGTCATTAATATACACACCATCTGTGTACACAATCACAAAAAAACACACTCTTGTATACATTGTTCTCACACACACACAAACCTACACACACACACACACACACACACACTGCTCTAAGGCATCACTGCAGACAGAGCAGTATAGATTGTTCAGCAATGATTTGCTCTACATTTGTTACAGCAAAGAGCTGCCTACTGATCCACTGTGAATGCAAACACAAAAACTGTTTCAGTCCCACTCAGTATGTGTAAAATGAGATTTCAGAATGAAAGTGAAACATAAATAGAAGATAATGGTTGACTACAGATACAGTTGTGATGCAGTTACAGTAATACAATAATAAGTTGCCATTTGCACCAAATGGAACAAAGACTGTATTGGATTAACCAGTCAATCAATGAACCAATCAAACAGAGGCACAGGGAAGCAGCTGGAATTTTGATTTAGCTAGAGTTGGTGCACATTGAACATCATCAGAAAGTTGGTTTTATCTGTGTGCAGCATAGGAGCCACATGCATTTTCACCCTGCTTGTTGTTTGGTTTTGCCTCATGGTTTTTACCAGCTGGCTGCTCCCTACAGATCAAACAGTTGTTCAAGCAGATCCGAAATGTTTCTTGGTCCTATATCAGCCGAGTGATTTACAGAGGCCTCACAAACCCCTTCATGTATATGAGATCCCACAACTCACACCGCATGTGAGGGCTAAACCCAAACCACGGCAACCAATACACTCTCAGTAATAAAACTGTGGAAAGACATAGATCAGGACATGAGCATAACATTTCTGATAGCTTTGAGTGTAACCAAGAGCACAGTGGCTTCAGTAAGTGTGAAATGGAAGAAACCAGGACTCTTTTAAAGTTTGCCATCTGACTTAAGAAGGGCCTTGGTTAGAGATGTGACCTGCTGGAAGATCATCACAGCAGCTCTCAAACAGGACTCTGCAATAGAGTGGCAAGACAGAAGCCTCTTTGAGTACAAAGAGGATGAGGAAAAAGATTGTCTGGTCTGTTAAGACAAAAATGAAAGTGGTCACAACAGAGGAAGGATTATTGCAGCTAAATATAGAAAGGTACGACAATTACCTGTAGCATACAACCGGAGTGGAGTGCCTTTGACTAACACCATGACTGTATATGACCCAGTAAAAGACCAGAATTAAAACCAGGCTGAAGAAACCCAAAAAGATAAATGATTTTATATTTCACATGAAATTGCAAATCAGATTTATTTACTTATTTAGGTGTTGGTGGCTGGCAAGCAAATCCTCTTCATACCTGTCGTCTTTAACTCCTATGCAACACGCATCCACGTATATCAAGACAAACATCGTCTTCCTTAAGCTTTTTAATTTTACATAAATCCATTTTAATGTAAGTCTCTGACTCTAACTGAAATTACACGTAAAAAGCAGCCCCCTGTTGCTTAGTTGAAGATATTGTTCTTCAGAAGTATGTCCCTATCCACTCAGCTACACTGGCTAATCCAGGGTACTAAATTGTTTAAAGCTTCAAGAGATATGTAACGAATGTTGTTATTAAATAATGAAAGATGATAAGTATGAAGTGATTCTATGATCTAAAATGACTCGTCTGATTATTTTCGTTGCTTCTCTGTGTTGAAGTCTCCTTCCGTAATTGACCAATGTCCTTTTGTCATCAAACGAGTCAAACAGAGTTACTAATTGTTCCCTAACATGCTATGGAAGTGAAGAAATCGAGCAGAAGTGCAGTATTTCTGTCACCAAAGCTCTTCTAAACCAGTGCATGGGTTAGTGAGTGGGAGTGTTGCCTTTTATTAACACTTCATGGCTTCAAAAAGACATAGTGAATCGCACAAATGAACACTTCATACAGGAATAGAAATATATAAAACCAGAGCAAAGGTTAAAGTCTCTTCCCTAAAATCATAAGATAGGAGAGTCCACGCTGAGTCACTTTGTGCTATAGAGGATATCTGGAGAATAACATCAAATATTTGTGAACATTTAAGGCAAGGGCATAACATTTTATGACCACGTTGTAATAGACTAACCTTTAAAGTTAGAGGAATAACTGTAGTGGTTCAGAACAATATTTTTAAAAAATGTGCATTAACTAGTTTTTATTTAAACAATGTGTTAACAATTTGTTATCTGTAACTTTTAGTGAAACACATCTGGGGTCCGTACTATGAAGCAAGTTAACGTCCAGCTGAACTAAAAAATTTACAATTGCATTCAGGCTAAGTGGTCACATGAAGCTGCTTATTAACTCCATAAGTCAACCAAGGTTTTCCTCATCAGGATCTGAGCATGTGCACATAGAAGAGGCGTGTTTACTGCAAATTCTTTACTAAAAACACTTGTGGAAATGAGATGAAGAAGCCTATTAGATGAGAGATGAGTGGTTCCACTGAATCACATGATGTACGTAGCCTCTATAATGTGCTTTAGTTTGTCACACACTGTTTTCACTGACTCTGAGGACACATTGTGGTGGACACGTCTACAATTACTCAAACACATGGACCTGTTTTTGGGAATGTGACTAATCTGGTGACAGGATGCGCCTTTCAGGAGAGTGTAAAACAGTGTAGTCATTTTGGTAAGCACTGGCCCAAAGAGAGAGAGAGAGAGAGAGAGAGAGAGAGAGAGAGAGAGAGAGAGAGAGAGAGAGAGAGAGAGAGAGAGAGAGAGAGAGAGAGAGAGAGAGAGAGAGAGAGAGAGAGAGAGAGAGAGAGAGAGAGAGAGAGAGAGAGAGCGAGAGAGAGCGAGAGAGAGCGAGAGAGAGAGGCTGTTACAAGGTAAGATGGTAAACTATCAATCCCCCATTCCAAATTGTTATTTAAGTTCATAATGTATAATCCTACTTAAAAGATCAAAGTTTAAAACTATGTCTGTTATCTTGCCACTAACACACCCAGTTCATAAATATCAGTAACCCCCACAAGCAAAGAAGTGTAGAGCGATGCAGTCTGTGTTACTGTTAGCACATTGCTCCTACATGTCAGGGTGGTTATATAAGGCTCCATTAGCTGACAAAAGTGTATCATTCCCTCTGATGAGGATCTATATCTTTCATAATGATACTTATTAAAGAAGGTAACACAATTGTGTGGGTTTGTGAAGACGAGATCTTCTAAGAACACTTCTGACTCTGATGTCATGTTTCAAAGGAATTGATTGGTCAGTGGGCGGGGCTTTTATACGGGTTGATCTTTTATCTCCAAGTTAACCTGCTCCTGACCAGGTTCGCCATTCAGCATAAGTTACCATGGTGATTTACCCAGATCAGAAGTGAACAAGTTTCAAACGACGAACTTCATAGGACCTGAAGCCCAGATAAATCTGACTTAATATTACAATGCCCTGGAGATTAATCAGGATTTAGGATATTTCATTTTTTTGTTTTTAGAGACTGCATCTTTAAAGATCTGATGCACTTTCACATTTGTTCTAGTTTTTACAGTTTTGGAAATACTGATGTAAGACCCATGAACAAAATAACAGAACAGAACTAAAACCAATGACATTTTCTCCTTTAAAAAAAATCCAGACTTTGTGCATATGGGAAGTCTCTCCATGTTCCTGTGGCTTTCTTCTCTCCATGAAGGACACATGCATGAGCCGCTGTCCACGAACAAGGCCGTGATCCCAGAACAGACTGATTCTGTTGTCAGTGCTTCTTCATCCTGCCTACAATACATTTTTCTATTGCTGCCTTTGCTGATCTCTCCCTTGACAACCAAAGCCCCTTCCTGTTCCAGGCTCTTGTTATTTATCATACTTGTGACAGCACTTTCTACCTAATGCATAGCCACCAACGCCTTGCTCAGGGAAATGGTGATAGGAAGAACAAATGGAACAAGAGGGAGAGAGAGGAACACATCGTTGCTGAATGTAACAAATGACCACTGGCTGACTGGCTGTAGCTGTTACCATGTGTGGAAAATGTTGCCTTAGTAACGGCCCAAAGTTCAGGTAATGGCAAACACAGGTGAAGTGTTTGGGTAGGACAGAGAGAGAGTGAGAGAGAGAGACTGAATTGGGATGTCCCTCTATATCTCAATATGGTCTCAGTCATGTGGAAATTACATTGTTCATTTAAGGTTAAACTGTAATGTTTGTTGAAAGAAACAGATGCATAGTCATGCAATGAAGTATGGATAAAAAACAGCAACAAAACTACAAGAGACAGAAATATTGAATAAGTACTTATAATATGAGAAAAATAATACTATGCCATCACCACATAGATCAATATACAGTGCATGTTACACTTCCTTCAGTAAAAGTGAGACAACACCAATGATTTTATATTCACTTCTGGTAGTTTGACAATTTACCAAATACACTCCTGTCATACAGAACTGCAGTCACACCGACACTCTGATATCTGTATTTTTGTTAGACATGTCAGGGCAGTTGGCTTAACATGAAGACACAGAACTTGGTTTGTGGAGGTCAAGTCAGAAATCAATTCAACATTACATCTATTTTAAATCGATATATTGTATGCAGTTAAACTCATCTTTCAATTATTTCATAAACATTTAACTATTAGATTCTTTAAAAAAAAACAATCTTATTTAATCAGCCTTATCATTGCTTAATCTGATTTTACACATATAACCGCATCACATATCAGAGACAAAAAGACCAAGACATCTCACATGTGGTGTCTTTTGTGCTTCTCCTGTTGAAAAATAGGCACTGTCATCACTCTTCTTCCTTTTGTGGGCTCCTCATCTCAACTCGGGGCCTGCATGTCTGTGGAGACCTATAACTCCTGCTGATTTTATCAACAGCATCAGTTTTTCTGGCTTCTTTGTCAATGTGATATAACTGCTTTTTTTGTAGTTGGATGCTCTTTCATTTGGTAAGCTATAAATCATTCAACTACCCATACCAAACAAAATGACAACAAATGAGTCAACACACAATATTGATGTCAGAATGATCAACCCCCCACAATTATACGACTATTACGGGTGATGTAACATTTTAATTTAAAATGTGAAAAAAAATGAGAATGACAGGACGGTTTGCCATCTGCCAGAGGAAAGAAATTGGAACATCACCAGAGTCATTAACAGGCAAGTTGGAGCTATTAGTTTGTAATGGTGCTATTACATTTAAGCTATGGGTGCAAATGAAAACATGCAGCATTGAGATCAATGCATCATGGGGAGTGTACCTTTGTTTTAACAGAGTTGACGTGTACATGTCAGCCTCCTCCGGGACAAAAGGCCCTGATTCATTCAGCCGACCTGTTGTTTCTGATCAGTGACACCAGATCCGAACAACACCAGATGTAGTCAAGGACACAGTATACGATTTCTGAATCTCACATTAAGCATTGTGTTTTATTTTGTTGGTTTGATTGTGTGACCTTTCACACCACCATCAAATTTGTAAGTCGTAATGAAGTCATTTTAAATAAATGGATGCTCACAATAAACTTTGCTGTTTTTTTTCTGAAGTAGAAGTTTTTGGAGAATGTTAATAATTTAACAACAAAGTAATTCTATGCAAATAAATTTGGCCGATGATCTGTCCAGTGTGTACCCCAACATCTCACCAAATGTGAGCTGGGATTGCCTCCATCCCCTTGCAAGTATTTCAAAACAAATACTAGTTTTACTCTTAATGTATTTCAGTGTCAAATGAAGTTCATTTTTGTTCTTTACTTTGTGCAGTGCTGGTTGTCTGTGTGGCGCAGAGTGGGGTTTGGTTTTGGTGACATTGGTTCAATGGTTTGGATGAGAGGCTGAGACTGGCGGAGTTTATGTAACATATAATCCTCTTGGTTCTGCCTGTGATTTACTGCAAGGTGCCCTGTATTTATCTTGTTCCCCCATGATTGTTTACACATGTGTCACAGCAGCTGTTTGTTTCAGCTGATAGAGGGTGAGAGGCACCGAGCTGGGCCATCTCACATTTCTGATCACTTAGCAAAGCTACAGTATCCGATGTCTAACAGTTTGCAACTTGAAAATTGGGAAGATTTTTTTGTACGATTGAAATTTTCTTTTGACCTGCGTCCTTGACAAAACAAAACTATTCACGCAGCTACATTTCAGTCTGGGTTGTTAATGCAGTTCATTGCTGTTGTAATGCATTGTTCTGTTGAGCAGCAATTCTCCCAAAACTTGTTCACTGTGGGGTCTCATGTATCTGCTGGTCAGGGGGCAGTGCCACTTGGGAGCGGCTGCAAACACAATATATCATCACCTTATTAAAACACTTTTTATAAAATATGTTACACAACTGACATGGAGCATAGTTAGATTAATTTAGAGTTATTTGTCATTCCAACATCCAGGCTACTTTCAGCTCTGTTGTGGTCTCTGGGAACTTGTGTCAAAATTATAATCAAATATATTAAACAGCTAAAAAGATGCTAAACCACTTACACGTGTGGAAACTGAATAAACTCTTTGGACACAGTGACAGTCTCATTTGACATTACACATCACATAATTTTAGCCATTGTTCATGAAGAAGTGTTGAGTACTGCAGCTTTGAGAATTGTATTTAAGCTTCAACACTTTCTCCGTGGCCTGCCTGCCCATAGTTGGTCTCTAAGTTGTGGTCACTTAGGCTCACAGAAAGCGAAGAGAAGCCCCAACACAAGAGCTGACATAAGCTGCTTTCAGATATACACCTAACTCCGGAGGTCTTCCAGAGTTTGTGAATGCAGATGTCCGAGTGAGAGCCTCCACGGTTTCTGCGGAATTAATCAGAAAATCCGGAGAAGCCAATAGCAACACTGCCGGAGAGATTATACACAGCGAGCTAGCGGAGCAGTTGATGGCGCTTCTAACACAAAACAGGCTCATATATATAAAAAAAAATCCACGATGTCCAGAGAGTTGGTTGGCATAGGAGACGACGCCATTGTCAATGTACTGTTAACGTATATCTATGATTGTAATGTATACGTTATGTCCTGTCTCTGTCTACTGCACCATCACCTCCTGTGGATGATTTATATCTGTTGATAATACGTACATGCAAGAATCTGCATTTTGCATGTGTGAAAGCTGCAGAGATATTCCAAATTCAAATCTGAATTTCTTTTGCAGGACATGTCTGAAAATGGCTATAATGAGCAACAGGAGACCTCTGGTCAAAGTAGACTTAGTCTTATTTCAGTTTCAGACTACTCCTTCTTTGGTTTCACCAGACTCTGTGAATACTCTCCCTGATCAATGCTGCCAGCTGCACCAGCTGCATCAGCATCTCTGTGTTGTGAGTCTTTTTACAGCCGTGAAAGACACTTTGAATTTACCACACAGGAGGCTGAGGATAGAAACCTTCTACCTCAACATCAGCTTTAACCTCAGCACCTCACTATACCTAAAGGGCTGTATACACACACACACATACACAGGCCATGTTCTGAGGTCAGAACATGGCCTGTAGTCCATGCAGGTAATGACAGACTGATTATAGCTTCAAGAGGTCCTCACATGTTTCCTCCTCTTGTTATCAGTATATGGTTGGTTCTCCTTGAATTTCTAAAGCCAGATGTGTGCGCGTCAGATGTGGTAAACTCACACACACTCACACACACACACTGCTCCACCCAAAGCACCTCTTCCAGACCTCACACAAATAGATTAAGGCCTTTTCTGAGATATAACAGGAGGGCACCTCCTCTGGTGCAGACAGAGTGGCAGCACAACCTTAACTGTAGCTTACATGTGCCGACCACAGACACAGGACTGATGAGCATGTCTATGATTTAATCAGTTAACAGGGTAGATGACTGACAGCGCTCACACACACATACACAAACACAAACACACACAGTTTCCAAATATAAACCTCAGACTGCAGATTAAATCAACCAAACCCAAATCCTGCTCTCTGCGTCCTCTCAGCAGAGGTAAAGACAGGACCAGCGGTGGAAACATAATCTCTCCATGTTCACACAGTCTGTTCACACTGACCTGCCAACAGCAGCAGCCAGGCAACCAACCCCCACTGCTGACTGCACATCTGTCTTCTCCAAATGTAGCTTTAGTGAGATGCACATATTTCAACTCAATTAATATTATCCAGAGTAAATATCGTCAAGCCAATCTCGTTCAGATGGATTACATAGAGAAACCCTTCCCTTCCCTAATCCACCCCTAGAAAAAAAACAATTTGAGTTTGGTGATGCTATAATCTCAGTCCTTTCAGTTGACATTAGTGAAAATGAAATAGTCCCTAACTAAAGCTATTGGATTAAGTTTAGCATCTGTAACTAAGACTCTTTAAATAAGTGCAAGATCCACCCTTGCTCTAGAAAAGCCCTTCCTCCCATAATAATGTCATACCAAATACTGCTTTACTCATTTTTCGATCCCTCACAGAAGTTTCATGTGGTTTGTCAAAAGTGCGAATCTACTGTAAACTGCCATGGACAGTCGTCAGTAAAGATTTAACATCATTAAAACATCAAGAGTCTATTTTTGTACAATCAATCACATTGATCTGTCTTGTATTTGGGTATGATGGAGAGGCTACATCTATTCTCTGCAGTACGCCAGAGATCCGAGCTGTCATGCTTGCAGATGTGAGGCTCAATTGTCTCCATGCTTTAGACTAAAAGTCTCAAGTATTAAACACCTCTCCTCTCCACTCAGTTCGACTTCCAAATATCACAACAGATTAATTCTCCCCCCCCCTCTCTCTCTCTCTCTCTCCCTCTCTCTTTCTCTCTCTCTCTCTCTCTCTCTCTCTCTCTCTCTCTCTCTCTCTCTCTCTCTCTCTCTCTCTCTCTCTGCCTTTTGCTCTAAAATGATGAATATTGACCTAGCGATTAATAAAAGTGGGTTATATGAAAAAAAGGTTTCTATTAGGAACCCTTCACAAAACAGAAGTACTCTGCAGACTGTGAGTGCCCTCATCTGTTTTGAGTTTCTCATATCCTCATATCCTGCTCAGTGAGTTTCACGTCATTGAACACATTGGGAGTCAGGTTGCAGCCAAGTCCCACTGTAATTCTTGCTGTCTCCTGTCATTTGTATTCTTTGAAAGAGATGAAAAATCAGAATGCTTCACATTAGTGAAAATCCAGGAGTGATGGATCAGGTATGGTTTTACTATTATCCTCCTGAATGTGCCTTCATTGACGTAGATGAATCATTAGTTTTGCAGTAATAGATGCACTGTATGAATGTGTGTGAACGGGTGAATGGCAAACTGTGCTTCAAAGCGACCTGATTGAGTGGTGCTCAAGACTAGAAAAGCGCAATATAAATACAAAGTTTGTAAACCCACAGACACTTATTCCCGACTCTGCAGGTACCCTGTAGACCATGAATAGTTTAATGTCTTTAAGCGCATTGTTTTGATTCAGTCTCACAGCTCTTATTCAACCTGGCACCAGGAGCAATTGTTTACTGTCAGGATTCTGATCAACCAAATGTTAACAACCAAGATGGTAAATGGTAAATGGATTTGTATTTATATAGCGCTTTTCTAGTCTTGATGACCACTCAAAGCGCTTTACAGTACAGTTTCACGTTCACCCATTCACAAACACATTCATACAGTGCATCTATCCCAGCACTTTGTTATTCTATGGGGGGGGCCATTCAGGGTTCAGCATCTTGCCCAAGGACACTTCGGCATGCAGATGGATCAGACTGGGGATCGAACCGCCGACCTTAAGTTGGAGAACGACCACTCTACCCCTCAGCCACAGCCGCCCCTGATGGTGATGCCCAGCGACACATTTGGCAGGGTGAGAGCAGAACATTGTATCAGGTGGGACACCAAGACAATGGTGAAAGGAGTAAGAATATTGGACTAGCAATCATCAAGTGGCATTTTGAGGATGCCTGATAAAACACAAGGATATCAGGCTGCATACATCCTTTAGCATTAGACAGCAATTCTTTGGACAATGGACAACCCAAAGCCATAGAGTTTACATACACCCATGCTGCCACGCTGGCACATGGACTTGCAGGCATGGAAGTAGGGGATTTGAAAGACAGATGGAGGAGACAGAGAAGACAGGAGGCTGGCAGACACACAACACTGATCGGGAAGAGAGAGATATGTAAAGGACTCACTCCCACATGGTGGCAGGATGAAAGGTGAAGCCTCTACGGTCTGAGTTAAAATGAAAGAGAGGAGGATAGTACAGAGGGTGGAGGATAGATGATAAATGGTCTGGTCTCTAATCATATCTACAGGGTCTATAATTAGGGCTAAAGAAGTCACATGTTATATATATATATATATATATATATATATATATATATATATATATATATATATATATATACTGCCTGTTAAACATAGCTATGTTTGGGGTGGGTGCCCTCCCTGAACCTGACCCATCTTATTAAGTGGGTGAAACCCATACTTTTTACTCACTAATCAGAAGGTTGGTGGTTTGATCCCAGGCCCCTTCAGTCCGCATGCCAAAGTGTCCTTTGGCAAGAGACTGCCCACTGAAAGCTGGTCTGACAGTGTGTGTATGATGAGATGGAAGGGCAGCATATAGAAGTGCTGTATGAACCTGTGTTTGAATGGGTGAATGTGCTTTGTGTTGTAAAGTGGTTGAGTCTGACTTGTTTAGCTTGGCTTTGCATTACGAGAGTAATTTGTAGTTTAAGGTGAAGGTATTATATGTCTAGGTATGTGTTGGGGCTATTTTTGAAAAACAACACTTGATCTTTCGGTGTAGTATTTTCAGCTAGTGTGTGAGTTGTCACGAAAGAGTCATTGATCACAGGTTCTGTTTTCAGACCAGACTCCACACAGTCACTGCAAGCAGCTGTTCTCCTCTCAGAAATATTAAACATTTCTTGAAACAACAAACTGTAAAGTAAATGAAGTACAACATCTTCATTACTAAGTGTTATGGTATCGTCAGATATTTAAGCTTACTGACTATTGGCTATAAGTTTTAGAAAAGCAAACCTCAGAATTTCTTGTCCTACGCTGTACATATTTTGGTTAGGACCAAAGTCCATTTATTAATAAATGTAAGGGATTATCAATCAAAATGTAAAATAACCTGACTACCAAGCATTTTACTGTGTTCAAACTCAAAAAATCACTCCCTGCCTTGCCTCCTGTCATCTTAATATCCAGTTATTACTCTTTAACAAGCAATAGAGCAACATACTTTTTTTGGCTTGTAATCACATCCTAGCACCTCAGCTACTGTCCCGCTTGGAAACATTCTATTATTCCTAATTCCTGTGACCAAACTTGAAGTGAGCCTGCTACCACAGTATCCTAATCTTATCCACTCCCCCTTTTTGTCCAAGTCTCCTGAATTCTGTCCTTGAGACATGCACCGATGTGTTTTGTCCAGATGACCTAGAAGAAGTACGACTTGGTGGGACCAGGAAGAAAGTGAGATCAGGAGACCTTGGCATGTTCTGCTCTGCCGGTCTAAAAGCAGCAACCTTGTAGTCCCACCAAGACATGATTTTTACATGATATGAAATAAATTGAAACAGGAGACTGTTTGTTTATTACCATAGAAGAACCCAAACATCCAACTGACTGTTAAAAGAGCAACATGCGCAAAGATTTAATGTCCAGAAAGAGGATCCACATGAGTTGCTACCTTAGCAAATGAGAGGTTACCTTGCACCTGCCTGTTCTCCAGGATTGATGTTTTTTCTTCCTCATTGATGTGGTTCCTAATAAGCCACCTGCCTGGATCATCAATGTTGCCAACTCTTTGTTCAACACCCTCACATCTGCTGCTGAAGGAGAGTACACGAGTTGGTCTGAGTGAGAGGGATGCTGGGTTAGATAAAGTATGTTGATGTATTGTATTCTTCCTCTCTAGCTGACGTGGCTTCAGCCCCGTGATGGGGAGACCCCCTGGCTGCCACCGTCCACAGGCAGCTGTCATCCTGCTTGATTTGTCATTCATAGTGTGTGTCTCCCCTCCACTTTACAGCCACTATCGCCATGACTGCGGTGGGCCATATTCACTGACTCTGAGAGGAAACCTCATCCTCAATTCACTACAACTGGATAGCTCCTTTATTTCTTTCTTGTATTTTTCTTTGTGTGTATTTAATTATTCAATTGTGAGTTAGATTTAACTGCTTCAAGAGGATTTGATTTGGTGCTTAGTGTGGAATGTGTCTTATTTAGCTCTAGTCTCGTTGTCTTATTCTACCATAAAGCAGATCACAACAACAAAATCATTGTTGTTCCTGAGAAACGCAAAAAGTTACACAGAGACACAACATAAAAATAAGCCATTATAGTGATATGACGGAAATAATCTCTATGTATTATGCTTAATAGAGACATGTTGGTTAGTGAAACTGTAAATAGGACATCTGTCCTAACCAATCAGACTTCAAGGGATAGTTCACTGAAAAATAAAAATTCACTAATTTACTTCTACTGAAGTGCTTGAGTCCACATAACACTTTAGGAGTCTCAGGGTAAACAGTGTTGCAGCCAAATCCAATACAATTGAAGTCCTGGTGATATTGTTTTTTTAAACATTATAAAACAGAAGAAAAACAACAGATTTGACTTGAAATGGTGTCATATACGCCATTATTTTCTCAGAGGAGAATATCAGAGGACATTTAGGCTGAAAACATGGTGTAAACGGCGCCACTTCGAGTCATATATGAATGTCGGAGCTTACGGACACTTGGAGGACACCACACAAGCAGCATGGAGCCATTTAGTTTTTTTCTATTGTTTTTTTTTACATTTGAAGAAGTCCTTGTTTACGTCAATGTAAACAAGGACATTGATCTGGTCTTAAGTAGGCAGTAATGGATATTTACCAAATTTACCAATTAGTGGTCCTAACACACATTGTGTGGTTGCATATCAATTGTATTGGTATAACCCATATTCACAATTGAGCTCATAGACCTCAACAAGGTGAGTCATCCTCTGCCCTTAACCATCAACAAGAGTATGAAAAAAAATAGAAACCTCTAAGAGAGACCCACGTGAGGGATCCCTCTACCAGGACGGACAGAAGTGCCAACATGCTGCGGGTAGCAGCACACATCAACAAATTACAACATTAATTACACATTGCCCGTTGTTTGTGGCATGAAGAAATATGTCAACAACTGAGCTGGAGATTGATAGAGCTGTAAATGCCATTTAGAATAGAATACTCAATGTGATGTTTTTCTGGTCTGTGTGAAACATTTTGTGTTTCTGCAACTGGAATACTCTAACACAGCTTCTGTGTCAGCTGAAAAACAGCATCACTGGGCCACTGCAAAACAAACAGTCAGCAAGACATCAAATAACACAAATAACACAAGTGAATGAATGAAGTGAAACCAAGTGTATATTCAGACTTACTGACAGGACAACATGAAGCGGGCAATGTATAGAGTTTAGCTTCTGACCTCTTCTTGTACCTTTCTGTCAGTTTTATATTAACCATTGTATTATCAGACAGTATAATATAGTCTTATTTAGAAAATCTGTTTTAATAAAGGGTCAGACAGTTTGTTCCTTCATGGTCTTAAGTTTACAGCACGAGCTCCAGTTTTTGGCACATCCTTTAAGGTATGCAGTTGCTGAATCAAAAGACGGTAGGCATCCATTCCTTTTCTGGTTTGTAAAACCAGGTGTATTTGCTGCAGTCTAAAGTATTGAGATTTATATTTACTTTGGATCAGATGTCTTGCATGAGAGTACATAGAGGAGGGCTGGAGAGGAAATAAGAGAAAATGAAGGCAAGTGTTTTGAATAAGCAATTAGAGTGGAAGAGGTCCAGATGTTGTTGACATTCTGAATCAATTAAATCTGGAACAGAGGTTTGACAATGTGAGGACAGCAGATTCCTTGATAGAGTAAGGATCCATTCCAAGCCAATGGACAGATATTTTTCAATGCAATTATCACAATTTTAAACTGTGATCACTGTTATCACCTTGAATGGGCAGTATCCAGTCCAATATGATAAAAGGGGCAATCACAACCTCAAGTCACTCCTAATGGACATTTCAGAGAACTGTTAGGCAACTGCAGCTGATGTGAAGAAGGTTTCCCATGTTGGATATCTTAAGAGACTACATGGCAGCTTGTGGTCATAACCTTGGACTTATAATACCCAAACATTCCAATTCTCTCTTGTGAACATGGCAGCCACTAGACCTGCTGGATATTATAATTTTTTTAGTGTGAGCATTTTAGCATGCTGATGTTAGTCTTTGACCCAAAACGGAGCTTTGAGTCAAGACCTGCAAAACCTAAAGTATTCTCATTGTGAAACATAAAGTCTTCAGTTTATATCAAAATATATTCAACTGACAGTGAGATTGTGGAGATCTGTGACATTACAACACCTTTCATCCTCAGATCCTGTGGCTTCTCTTAGGAAATTTAGAATCACAAAGTTCCCTCAGTGAATCATCTACAGAATAAACACTCATGGCCTGTTGAGTTTTTCTGTGACGGTCTCTTTCTGTGAGGAGCAAGGAATGTCCATCCATCCATTATTTAAAGTGCTTATCATGGGGCAAATCCCTACTGACATTGGGAGAGAGGCAGGATAGTCCCTGTACAAGCTGCCAGTTCATCACTTACATATAGAGACAAGCAACTACATGTTCACATTCACCCCTGCTGAGACCAGTTAACCTGTGTTAACTGGTGTTTGGGAGGAAACAAACCAAAACGAGAATCCTCCTATTATCTAATTTAAAGATGAAAGAGAACCCTCAAACAATCATCCCATCATTACATAATTGATATCAGCATCATCTAGCTCTAAAAACGTTTGCATTCAAACTGGTATAAACCACAATTACTTCATTTAATTTAATGCTTTACACTGTTGAGTATAAACGACTATCACTAATGTTTCTCCACCAGCAAACAGGTTGAGAAACCAGATCCTGTGCTATCAGGTTTCAATGGACTCCCGAATCGCCATCCAACCACCACACCCCACCCCACTGCCCTATCAGCCTGCCAGCTCCACTCAACCACCTGCCTGCTCTGTCGTGACCAGAAAGCCTGTTCACTGGATACCCAATAAGAGCCACTTTTCACAATGTGGCAAGAGAGACGCGTTGATCTTTTTAGAGACCAATGGCTATGGAAAAGCTGACATTTGAGTGGCTTCGAAAGTACAATATCAACAGACCCCAGTCATTAATATGCACTCAGTACCAATCACAATGTAATGTGTTTAAAGCATTTAGGCTTGTTCTAAGTTATGAAGCGTAAAAGCTCTCTGCTTAGTTTAATAAAGGCACCAGACCTCTTATTTGACACTTATAGATCTAATACTCAATTACAAACAGGAACTCATCAAAGAGGTCGATGACTTACACCGTTTTGAACAAAATGATCAAACAGAAGATGAAGATTTAAGCAATCATCAATAGCCAAACTGAAGAGCTTAGTCTCTCAATTATGTTTCAAGATGCAGGCATGTTGTGAAGCCTTCTGCTTCCTCTTGCAGGGGCGTCTAAAGTCAAGAGCTGTATAAGGGAACTCACGGAGTCAAATGCAACCATGGTGTGTTAACAAAATGCAATCACTCTTAAACAGAAATAATTGGTAAAATGTGAGCAGATCTAACTCAACAGGGACAGAAATTAAACTCATGTAGGCACAAAGAAAATAATGAACGATGCTGCTCTCCATCTATCTAGATCATCCCTGAACTATCTAAACGACTACTTTTGCAACTCTGTAATTATGTCACCTTTCACATATCAGCCTCTGTGCTTAAATGTCAGGATGTGCTCATTTCAGGAAGTGTGGAGAGCGGCACCCAAGAGAAAATAGATTGCCCATGTTCATCTTGTGGAAGCTGAGAGGATAGTTAAAAAACTTATCTTCACAAACACAGGAATATTCAAGCCTCTGTAACAGAACCATATCTTCGGAAGGTAGGAAACAGTAATTCCCTCTCTGAGTGTGGTATTTGATGAAGTTTCGGGAAGTTGTATTATTGTAAATGTAGGGTGAAGCCTTTTCAGACCCATTCAAAGTCAAATCTGACATCTGTCAGAATCTTCTGCTGCAGTCTTAACCATTTTATTTAGTTTATTGTCCAAGCCTTATGGGACTGTGAGTTTAAATGGCTTGAATAGCGCTTTAAATGAAAGGGCCTCACTATATTTTTGACACTCTCATTTTAATGTCACGTATAGTAAATAGCAAACTAGATGGAAATAATGTTTTTACAAAAAAGACACCATAAAAGTGATTGGCAGTTGCTTCCCTTTCAATACATGTGTAGATAAAGGAAAGATACCGTTTTACAGCACCTAGTGTGTCAAAATGAGAGGAGACGAGAGGAGTGGAGGCCAGGAGCCAGGCCACACCTAATTGTACTGGAGTCAAAATAGCAACATCTCACTGCATGGTCACCATCTCCTGTACATTCCCTCCAGTGCTCTTTGAAGAAACCCGGCAGCAACGTGAACACTAACTGACAAATCCCAGTATATGTCTTTTCATCCCGGCCAGTAAAACTACTATGCAATATGTCAGCCAAATGGAAAATTCCAAACTAAAAGAATCAACTCCATAGGATTTAAATAATTTGCAATTATAGGCTAGAATCCACCTTTTTAAAAGCATGTATCTGAGGAACACACACACACACACACAAAGACGAAGGAGGGATAAGGGAATAAAGACAATAATAATAAGAGACAGATGAGCATTACTCTGCTTTATAATTGTATTTTCTTGATAGTTGTATTATATCGTTTTTGCATCTGATCTGCCTATGTTTCTGATTCATACAACCGCGCGCCCGCGCGCACGCGCCTATTCGAGAGAGAGAGAGAGAGAGAGAGAGAGAGAGAGAGAGAGAGAGAGAGAGAGAGAGAGAGAGAGAGAGAGAGAGAGAGAGAGAAAGAGCATCTCTGACCATTGGATCATGCAAATATGAGTCAAATGTTTTACCCCGGGCAGGCACAGGGTAAGATTGAGGCGCGGCTGGAAGACTTGCCTCACTGGACAGACACGGGCTGGTAATCACACACAGCGTGGATGTAGGTTATCTGTTCTGCAGCCCTCAGTCAAGTGATCTCAGTGTGCAGGATTTATTAGCAGTACTAAATCAGTAAGGATGAAATCCATCCCCGCTGCTTTAAGAATCCGCACACACAGAGACAGAAAGAAACGAGGTGACTTACTTGTTGTAAATCGCTTCCACATGGGTTTCAGGTGTAAACGGTGCGGGCAGTTTCTTCTTCCTCCTCCGCTTTGGTATGTTCCCGTGCTGAGCGCCGATAAACGAAATCCAGCGTTGGAGCTGCAGCTGATGGCTGCGACCAACCGAGCGAGGGAGCGGCTGTCTGACTGAGAGGAGACGATCCTCTTCAGCACCAAACCACTGTGAACAGCTCCCTCTGACGTCACTGACCAGATACGAAGCCACGCCCTCTCCCCTAGCGACCGCCTCTGGAGAGAGAGAGAGAAAGAGCTTAGACTACCGTATAATCATTTCTTACTCTGGATATTTGTACTGTGGGTTTCCATGCTAATAAATCTTTGGACCAAGGGTGAGGAACCGTTTTCTTACCAATGGCCATTTCTTCTTTTATATCATCAATCGAGGGCCACACAGTAGGGCCTTGCAGCATAAGAACATTTTTTTCGGGGTTTACCAGTAAATTAAGCTTAATTAATGACGATGGTCGCTCAGCAGCAACTACAGCCTCACTACAATGTTCACCCACCTCTAGCAATGAAATAAGAATTATTACTTTTAATTTCATGTTTGCCTATACAGATATATAAGAGTAGAATAAATGGTCCTGAGCTTCATGCTGTCATAGTCCTACATAGTTTGTTGTGTGGTGCTGTCCATGTAGTTGCTGTAATTGCCCCAATATAATTCTGGTTAGTTTAGTGCGTGGTCTACTGACTAAGGCCTTGGAGTCAGAATGTTGAATGAAATGTAAGGTGTGATAGTGAGGTGACTGAGACACCAAATTTGTCTGTGTATTTTATTAGGGGCTTTCTGCAGCAAGGATCAACACAGAGAGTCACAGGGATCTCAGAGTGTTGATGGAGTACAGTCAAATGCAAGGATCTTATATAGGAGAACTAAGGCTGTTTGTCTTTTTTTTTCAGATTTTAACATATTTTTGATATTTGACAAAAATACATTGTTGCATTAAAAAAGTCATTTTATTATTATAAAAATCAAATGCCCTGCCATTGAATATCCTCTGGAACCAGGACTGGTTAGACGCGATTATTAAAGAAATATATATCACACTAAAATCTGAATGTAATGGCTGGAACTGAATCTCTTCTGCAACATGTCTGTCATGTCGGTTATGTTAATTTCCTTTTGTTTACTTTTCATTTCCTCAAACCTCAAATGCCAGAAGGAGCCTTGGAAACTCACCTGAATGTATTCTGATGTCGTAGCAGCTTTGGTTCTTGGAGAGAAGATGGAGTTTTAATCTTTTCCACTTGCACTTTCAACAGCACAGAACACAAACAACTTTAAAAAACAATCATCCTCTCTTCCATTAAACTCAGCAGTGATCCCACACATAACAATTACAACTTGATCTTTATTTGTTAAGTCTGTTGTTTCAAACATTCAATATACTGTATTTTCTAGTATTATATGTATTGTCTTTAACTTCATCAATAATCTGCACAGTGAGAGCTCTTGAATTCAAACCAATACTTTGGAACAAACTGACTTTGCTCAACAGCAGCAAACAAAGCTCCTTTATGAATTATCCTTGTGAATGAGATTTCAGTGTATCAACTATTAGCTCACTCACCACAGAACTAATGTAAAATGATGTCTGTCTGAATATGATCTTGTGAGAACTGCTCGTTGAGAATCCAAAAATCCAAACTCCACCCAAGTGTGTTAATGTTAATTCATGTTATGATAATTCATGTTAATTAATTATGTCCAATATCCTTTGTTCTTGTAGCTCATCTAGTTTAGGAACATGCATTGCAGTTGCAATGTTGCTTGAATTTGTTCTTTTTCATCCCTGAGTGTTTTCCCAAAACTACAACAAAAATGTTAATTTCTCCTTAAAATTGTCACATTCAACCTCTAATCTTTTTTTTATCTATATTCATGGCGACTGAAAGCAATGACATGTGGCCACATGTGTGTTTTATTGCCCTTACTACTGCCTGACAGGCATACAGCAAATAGGGACTTTACTGAAAAACAAGTTAGTTAATATTTATGTTATTTATATCTTTTATCACATTAAATCGAGTTATAATCATAATGATGTTTTGTATTAATGAGTTGTCACATTACCCTAAACAAACTGGCTCACAGGCCTTATATAGTCAGAGCCGGGATGTTTTTCAACCGTGCAGCTAATGATGAGTTCATGGGTGAAATAGAGTGATCACCGTCTTTATGAATCATACCTGATAAACCATGAATTAGCTGCTGAGCAGCAAAAATGTATTCATTACTAATAACCTAATGATTAATTGCTCCTTTGCACAGCCCCACAGAAAGTGTCACATCATATTTAATAATTACTAATAGTTCCTCATTACTCATGATTAGTATAGACTGAGCTTTTACTGGGGAGTTCACAAGTACCTTATACCTTCGATGAAGTTGCTGATAATAAATTTGAGACAAAGGCATCCACAAATATTCTGTCAAATTCTGTTATGTTGACACCTTAGAATTAATATAAAAAACAAAATGTACCGGTCACTAAGCTGAAAGGTTTGATGGAGCTGTGTGGATAGGCAATTACTCAAAACATAAACTCATAATGTCATAACTTGCATTTACATATTAACATAATGTCTTAATCCCTAGCAAACATGAGTCAGCTTTCAATACAAATGTGCTGGATATTTTTACGAGATTTCCAGAAAATCTGCAATAGAAAATTTAGAAGAACAGCAGTTGGAAGCACTTGTGTCAACTAGAGGATGTTAGATAAACCACAAAAATGCTTCTCCCTTGCAGAGAATCAAGAAGATTTTGCAGCCATATCTGAACATAATGGTTTTCTGTGTTCCTCACTAGTGGCAGGTCGCAAATACCAAGAGAAACGCCACTTGGAACACCTTTGGTCTTGGTATTGCGCAGGCACCATTCCAACAGCTACCACCACAATGTTTAAGTTGCCAGGTAGCTACAGTAAATCCTTACTGGCATATAAGGAACACATTATCATCTACTCATCTGGTTTCTCCTCCCACCTGCAGTCTAGTACAGGTGATCCACAGGCTGTGGCAGCATAGCTTGATACTACACGTGGTCAAGCTCGAGCATAAGCATGCCAGAGTCGCACGACCTCTAAATCAACTGCTGACAAGCCTTCAAGCTCCAGATCAGAGACACCGTAAGTTCAGTTCCAAGTACCAAGACTATTTTGATGCACTGGCGCAGACACGAGCACCTGTTTTTGCATATGCTAACTATTCTCTGCCCTTTATCGTCTACATAGATGCAAACATCTATGGAGCAAATCTAGCACTGGTTCAAGAAGGGCGACATAGTGTAATAGCTTATGCCAGCTAAAGCCTACATCCAAGAGAATGGAATTATGTCAATGACAGTCCATTCAAATAGTTACTTCTGGCCCTTCATTTGTCTGTGACTGAGCTCAGACCAGAGTAAAAACCCTGTGGACTCATGTGTAATGCTATCTCCCACAGACACCACTGTGACAAGAGGGCCAGAGCCTCACTGCTGTAACCTGGAGAGAAAGTGTGGGTACAAGGAAGAGGCAAAGCAGAGGAAAGGTGTGTACTTTGAGTAGCTAGGAGCAAGATGGGATTTTAGACCCAAAACAGAAAGGCCCTGCGACCAGTATTTTGCGGCTTTTTACAGAAACTGAGCCTGTTTACACTGACAAATAGGAGTCACTATAAAACTCTCCACAAGAGAAAACCTTTGCCAAACCCCTTTAGTTTCACCAACAGACTGGAAACATTAGGGTGTGAGGAGATGTTTATTTATATTTACATTTGCTTTATTATGTATGATCTTTTTATGGTTATGTTTTATTTATTTATCTTATTTTGTTTAATTGTTCTTATAGTGCTAGGTTTATTATTGTCTATGGTATGGTATAAAGTTGAAAAGCACTTTTTGCACTTTTTTATTGTACTATATACTTAGTGTTGACCTTTGCCGCTGTGCATTTTATAGCCACTACTTTGTCTCTCTGTTTGCTGTTAGCTCACATCTTGAAGAACTGTTTCATTCTACAGGACAGTTTTGAGTGCTTAGAGGACCAGTACGAATTTTATTCACACATCAACAAGTTTTCCTGATTCAGATTCTTCACTCTCAAAAAGTAGATATATAATATTCTGTATATACAAGGGAAAGATAAGCATCATATGTAGGTGCATTTAGAGGGTTTGATGGTAAATTATATGAAAGGTTAGGATTATAGTGAATTGAAAAACCTCGAGTGGAATACTGAATAAAAGAAAATGTTTTGTCACTTTACAATATAAACTTGTTAGACAGAGAGATACATTTGATGCAGTAGAATCCTTCTCAGTGAGCGACACAGCTAGAAAAAGCAACAAGCAAAATTTTTGACAGTGGAACCTGATGTGCAGCAGAATGTCTAGTTCCTAAAAAATCCTTATGAAGTAAAATTACAAGTTGTATATCAAATGTCTGCACAGAGACAAGATTTTTTCCTCCTTTACTTTCTTTGTTACAAGAAGCAACTGTAACTGTAAGCCAGTTTATCACTCATGTACTGAAGAACAGATATATTGGTTTTTGGTCCAAAGAAATCTTACATTTCTATGAAATAAATCAATAAAACTTTTTTATCCAGCAAAGGTTCACCAAAACTTATAAGTGGCAAAAGAAAATGAGACATACACAGTAAAATAAAATTCAAATAATGTGGAACTGAGCCCAAATAAGGTAAGCCGTGGTCACATCTCTTGGCCTTTAAGTGTCCGTGTAAGGAAATATTTCAGGATGGAAAACATCTGAAATATTTGCATTCTTTTAGTTTTTCTCTTTCACATCTTACAAATTTCATCAACACACCCATTCGCTGGCAGTAAATCCTCTGGAGGATCCCATCATGTGTTCTCACATTGGCTAATTTGCATGTTATCCAAACTTTTTACAGGAGGGCTGGCAGGAAACTCTGCAGAAAGTCCAGAGCATCTCTTTCTAACATTTGCACTCTCTAAAGCCCTTCCAGAAAATGTCAGGAAATTATCCAGAGTTCAAGGAATGTCTGAAAGCAGTTTTACTCTGTTTGTTGTGTAATTTAAGCCAATGAAGCACTTTGAAATGAACTAGGATAGGATGGGTGAACCAAAAGCAGGTTTTTGTCTTGTTTATTTCCCCTCCAGTGTCAGACGAGATGGATGTTTGAACCTCCTACGCACTGTCTGCTCTAATTCCAAACTGAGAGGCCGCTGAAATACCCATCGTAGCCTGATGCTCCCAAAGGTGTCTCTACTCCTTTAAGTACCCCTATGAGCAGGCTCCGTCTGTTTGGAACCATCAAAGAAACACATATGGTCAGATATCATGAGAAGTAACGGTTCTCCATCCATCCATCTAGACGCCTCTCCCCTCTAAAGCACTTGTGACGTGCCAGGCAGTGGGCAAAGGGCTGTGTGTGTATGTGTGTGTGTGTTGTCTTTACCTTCCTGCGGTTCCCCGGGCCCCGTCCATAGCTTCCCACTGTTCCATGTGTTCACTGTGTGTGTTGTTTCCTGTGTGCTGTGTTCACACAGGCAGGTCAAAAGCAGAGGACAAATTTTCCCCCATCGCATGTATTGTGTGTGCACACGTGTGTGGGACTTATAAAGGAATCTTAATCTTAATCTGTCTCTGCTTCTCCCCCTGTTTTCTCTACAGGTGAGATGGGAGTGGAGCCTTCCTCCACTTATTAGAGCTCGTCCAACCAGCAGTGAGGGAAAGGAGCACACTTGAGAGTCTCGTTCTCATTGTTCTCTCTGACCTCAGCCTATGTGCAGCACCACTGAGCATTTTTTTGTATGGTTATTAGAACAAACTTGTTTAAAGTGCAAAGGTAGATGTGGTGGGAAGGATGACTAGGTATGTTGGGTGCCCTGTACACTCATTCACGTAGGTACTCTCTTTTGTTGAAACACTAGTGTCTGTGATTCTGAGTTACGTTTGCACGTGATGTGCACACCTTATGTGTTACATCTGCTCTGACTCCATCGGTTTATTGGTTGTTGTGTTACCATCCTTCTTTAATCCTAGTTCCACCCGAAGGATTTAACACACTTATAAATTCCTGCTGGGGAATCCTGAGGCGTTCCTAGGGCAGATGGGACTTGTATCCCTCCAACAGGTTGTGCACCCTGTTGGGTGTGTGTTCCTGGATCTGGAATATGTAAGTGTATGCTCTTGAAAAGCACTTTGTACTTTGGTGCCCCCATAGTTTTAACTGATATTCTGCAACAACCCATGCATCTCTTTAGAACTACAACTACTACAACCGTGATCCCAAATGACCTGGAATGATGCATATGTGTGGCATAATTATTCATCTTTAAAACCTAGCAATGTTCGCGTTCTGGGGTTAAACATGCATCCAAATGAACTGAGAACTTATTGGTTGCATTGGAGAACACATGGGCTAGAAGAGTTTTGTCACTCAAATACACATGTGAGATTTTCGCTGAGATGCTAAGGTGTCCCAGGCAGCCATGCAGACAGAAATAGGTGATGATAGAGGACGTGGAAGAGGGCTGTAACAATAAATCTAGGGCAGGAAGGTGTCTGTGTCTAAGGTGATTTGCCATGCATCATGTGAGCACCATCACCTGGCCTCAGTGGACGGCTGAGGGGATAGAAGCATTGGAGAGGAGGAGACGAGGAATCACAATATACCCACTGTCTCTGGAGGGGAGGCACTGATGTATTATATATTATTATACATGTAAATGTGTACATTTCTGTAATTGAATGCAATGTAATGATTGTAGCAGATTGTGTAAGTAATACAAAATAAGTATTACTGATATAAGTTATTAAGTGACATAAATTAATCAAAAAGATACTTCTTCACACACATACATACACACACACACACACACAACGTTTTTGTTGTAGAATGATTGTCAGTTTTAAACAATCTGATTTTAATGTTTGTAAGACTATTGATCTCCTGGGACTTTCATACACAGCAGGCTCTGAAGGAGAATAGTCAGATTGGTTGGAGCTGACACAAAGTCTAGAGTCAGTCAGCCACTAACTATGGTAAGAAGAAAACTCTCAAGGTGGAGGACTGACAAAAGGATATCATGTACTTTATTTACTTTATTTGCTGTCTTCAACATATTTAGACTAACTACAAAAAGTAGGCAACGGTAAAACAATAGGAGAAGAGGAGACAAAATATTTCAATGAAAACTATTAACACAAAAAAGGTGAGATGAAAATTAAATAATTTTGGTTATGGTTCGCGCTAACTAAGGCTAACCCTATCCCTAACCCTCTCAATTCTTGATGCCAACTCTTAGGTTAGAAGTTTAGAATCCAAGAGAAAACTGGTGAAATGAAAATACGGTTTATTTCATCTTGTAATGACAAAGTTCCTCCAGAGCGTAGAAAGAGGATATTTTCAAATTGTTTCCACAGATTGAGTCAGATTCAATGTGAGTGGGTAAACTGATTTCATGAATAACCCATGTGTGAAGTTGGTTATGAATGTAAAAAATAAAAGCATAAATATAGAACCACAATATAATCCCGTTTTCTGTTTTTCTTTTTCCTGGACTTCTTTGCCACATACCAGGATTTCTGGGTGAGTTCAGGGACATTTCCATCTGCCAAGCATGAAGTCATCTACTGTGAAAAAGAGACACAGTCTGTTATTGTTACCCGAAAAGCAAGTCTTGATCCACAATCAGCCCATTAAAAGTGGGCAAGAAAGTCCTCTCTAACCCAAAATGTCCTCACTCCATAGGGTCTAGGCTCACTTTTTTTTTAATTTTACGGTCAGAACCTGGAATTAAAAAGATAAGGTTACTTTATTTTATTTTAATTTTATTTATTATTATTATGTTTATATATATATATATATATATATATAGTTTCTTGTGTTTGACACTTGGAAAATGACTATGACTCTTGCTGCAAGTATTTTCCTAGCTACAAGTATTACATCATCACATCTGATATCTGAAATCCATTATTGCCCATATTAAACCTCCTCATATGCATCAAAACCAATACAGTATGATACAGTGAGGCTCCAGTTGCTCTCTTCAGAATTGACTGGCTTAAATTTCCCTGGTAAATCCAAAGCTGGTTGACTAGTCAGCTGTCTTGTTTTTCTTTTCGACATTTTTGTTTGCTGATGAAAACAAAGGTAACATGGAGGTAGCAGGGTTCATGACCTACTGTAAACTGCTACCGGTGAGGCAATTGAGATACTTTGGCCTCACTATTGTGTAGCTGCAATGTCGCCATCTGATGCTCCGCCTACAAATTAAATAAAGTAAGCGGACTCATGCTGACATTATCGAGCAAAAACAAGATGAAAAAAATCAGGTTTGTGAAAACATCTAGACTTATTAGTGTAGTTTTCCACCTGAATCTTCAAAACAGTAGAAAACGTAATGAATTTTGAAGGAGAGTAAAGAAAAGTACAAAGAAACATCCCAGGACGCCCTCTCCTAACAAACACATCTAGACTCAGACTCCATCTCACAGAAAGACTACTTAAGTCAATGAATGATTAATACAACTGTGGTCATCAATGGAGCAGCCTGCAGCTACTGGCTGTTGGAAGTCCTCATCAGAGAAAGGATTAATATGGCGCCAACCCAGGGGGGAGCTACAGATGTTAAAGTGGCTGGATGATAGCATGGGCAGATTTGGAAGGATTGAGGGACGTGAATATATTCAAGAATTTTGTTATTAAAAAGCAGTACCAGTGTTTAATTTATTACATGTTATCAGGTGTCAGCATCAGTTTTTGTCAGGTGTACATTTTTGTGTTTTTGTGCTGTCAATAGACTGTGTGTGTATGTTGATGCTAATAGGCAGGAAACAGAAGAAGAGGGGCAGCATTGAGTTGGTCTCCAAGGACCAAAACTAGCTCACAAGAGCTACTCTATTAGAGGTTATAAGATTAAAGAGGCTTTGAGAAGAACCACTCCTTGAGTGCTTTCAGTCTTCTGCCTGCTTCAGCTTATCACACATAACTGACCCTCACTTCTCTGGAAAGCATTTGGCTCAAGAGTTTGAGTTGTTGACAGTAGCTTGGATGCTGACTGTATGTAGTGAAGCGTATGTGCTAACTCCTCTGGCCAATACAAAGTTTTTTACAGTATAAACTCATGTGTAGTGGTTTGTTATATTTAAACAGAAAGAGAGACGACACCTTGCCTTGAATTTTAACTTGCAATACCATATTATGAGATTACATACAATCAGTGGTTTCATAGGGATTAGTATTTGAGGGGGCTTTGTGGTTTCAAGGTTGCCAGGGGTATATATATCCGACAGTGTATCAAGGCTATTAAACTTAAATCAAACAAAGATTGTGTTACAATGAAAAGGGATACAAAGACTGTAAGCTTCCTCTGCATACAAGATGTGCTCAGCTCATCTGCCGGAGTGAAAAGAAACCTCTTGATAGAATAAAATAAAATCGAGTGTGTGGCAGTTGACCAAGCCACAGGGCTCTCCCACACCCAGCCAGAGACAAGGGTGTTCCTTTGATCAATTAATCTTTGATCAACACACATGACGAAGCATAAAATCCAAACTAAACATAAATTGTCCAAACTACAACCTTTTCAAGCTCGTCGTGTCTCTGTCCCCCTCGGCAGCTCTGCTGCTACCATTTAAAGCCTGAGGATCAATAAGCTAACAGCTCTCATCTGCGCTGATGGATACTCTGGTCGAGGTGAAGGTGCTCTCCCAGCTACCTCCATGCAGGGACAGTTCAGATATTCATGGGTTTTTACATCATTGAGGCTTTCTATAAGGATAATTTAGCAGCGAGCCAGTTGAAGTAGTCAGCAGGGGGTCTTAAAGTCTTCTTCGACACCATCAGCAACTTTGCCAACCATGTAACTCCTGATGTGCCTTGATTTGTCACACAAGGGTTTCAAACTTTCCTGCGTTTTTTGAAAAAAAATTGTGGATGTCATAGAGCAGTGGTTCCCAAACTTTTTCCAGTCTCGTACCCCTTCAGACATTCAATCTCCAGCTATTTAACCCCCCTTTTTTTCATGTTTATAACCCCCGCCGCCGCAAAGGACCCCCTGAAGCACTTTGTGATAGAGCAAGCATCATCCCTTCCTCTACCTCCCTCACTATTAATCAATTTTGGAACATTATTTGTCTAAATATGAAACCCTCCTCTAGTCTTCTAGATACCCATGCATAACAATGTATTCAGGTGTATTAGTCCTTGTATTATGCATTTTGGGAGAAGCACTTTGCGCTATATTTTGTTTGTTTGAGAAGTGCTATGTAAATTAAGTCTGATTGATTGATTAATGCCTAGTCAGTATCATTAAAAGCTAATATTTTAAACATGCAGTAGTTCAGCCTCTTTACATTTTTATAGATATACACTTCCCAATATCTGCAGGACCATATCTAAGTTGTCATTTATAGCCATAGAGGTCTGGATGGCCGAAACATTCTACATAGCTCCAGACAGCATAGCTTCACAAGTTGCTCAAGCTATTGGTTTCTTTCTACTGCTGCACAGCCTTACTAGAAATATTGGTGTTATGTTTGAGGAGCCAATGCTCTTCGAACATCACATCAAACGGCTAACCCATTATTGTCTTCGTTACTGAAGAAATGTATTCTAAACTGCTGTTTTTATTCGGTTCAGTATTTAATTTTAATTTTAATTCATTTTAATGTTTGCCCTGGGGCCCCTCAGGATGTTATCTGACAATGATTGTCATTTCATTCTGAGTAATTTAGTAATCTAAATAAGCGTCTGCTGGAAACATGTCTAGTAAAGTACCACAGTAACTTTCATACACGAATGCCTATATGCACATATCAAATGAAATCACCAATTAATTGCATAAATTATGTCATATACACAGAAGTATGCTCTCAAACACAGGTCAACCATTTGTTGTAGCAGAGGGACAAAAACTCTATATCCTTTCATCAACATGGGCTCAGGGATTACATTTTGTTGAGGGTAAAAGCCTGTCTGTTCTGCCCTGTTCTGCTCTAAATAAATCCCTGAAGCTGATCCAGCTACAGTTTCACTTACTTTAACAACTTATCTTCAAGTCAGGAGACACACACAAACACATGCACACACACGCACACACACACAGGCTAAATTGACATACTGACTAATCATTTCAAAATGTTGCGATGCTAAATTAATGCCTAACGTACACTGGACACAATGCCGGCCCCGGTTTGGTTTGAAAACTCCGCGGTTGCTTTAGTCTACCACCTTTACATCGATCCAAGAAAAGAAATCCCTCCTCTTACTTTTCACCATTTCTGTTCAGCATTTGCAGTATTTTTTGTAAATAAACAACCAACCGTAGAGAATACTTTCTCATTCCTGGCACGCCCACATGTGTGTGAATGGTCACATCACATGAACATTCATCGACACTTGGCAGGTGTATTAGCAAGAACGGTGATTGTTTCAGTTTTTGGGTTGAAACCTTTCTCGGGAGATGAAGATGCTGTGTGCACATCCACATTTAAAAAGTAGCCCAATATTGTGTGTTAACACACAGGCAGGTGTTCAAATTCCACCAAACAGGTCAAAGACGCAGGTCATGGGAATCAAAACACACAGGGAGAACTTAATTCATCACTCATAAATAAAAAGCCTAATAAGTAGATTTATCTATTGTTGTGTCTCTGCCCTTTACTGGGAGAAAGTGGTTGGTTGGAAATGTCACACCCCAGGAGATGGTATTACCACCACAGGTGGAAATGCTATCTCCATTGGAAGGGTTGTTCTCATCAGAAGCAGACATTAGCACTATTGACACTTCATCAAGGCTAGCAGAAAAAAACGTACGACTACTGTCATCATGACGTCTCGAAAAAATCATCAGCACTGGACAGAGAAAAGAGACATACGTCGAACAGACTCTGTAAAAGCTCTATATGACTTAGTTGATGTTTGTAGAAATGTCGTTATTGTCCCGTTTGCACCTTTTTATTATTTGTAATTTAATCTGTAATTTGTAAGCAAAAATTTTCGATATCGATTGTGAATCCATTTGTACCCATGAATCAGGTTTTTCTGTAATGAATTTTCACTAAATTGCCTGAACTCTGGATGTAAGACAAAGGGACACACAGTTTGGCTGATTTCTATATTCAGAGGTTTTCAGTTCCTGCTGATAATGATTACAAATCAGAGCCTAGATGGGGGGGTCAGCAACCTTTACCATCATAAGAGCCTTTTGCCATCTCTTCTACCAAATGTTTGATAACACTGCTTATAAAAATTGTTTATATAGTTATACTCAGCGATGTGCCAGTTCACACTCAAAATGATGAGGTACAAGCTCAATTCATGCAGATGAAAATGAGCTAGTTCATGTTCATAGTTCATTTTTATAGGAATGATTTAGTTTACAATCGTAAGGTCATCTGTATGATTGTGAATCAATGATGTCGGATCATGTCTGCGTGTCACTCTGCTAATTTTAACACTGAGTCCTGACTGTTGTACTGAGCACAACATGTTGACAGCTTTTTTCAGGGTGTTTAAATGCAGCCTCATAAACTCTGGAGCAAATCAAACTAGCAATAAGTTACTTCTTGTATTGATCAGGTCCTGATAACTAGCGATGAGTCTTTATTAGTTACAGAGAGAGCAGGTCAGAAACAGAAACTCCAGCTGGGTACAAACCAATTGAAGCCTCAGCTCTGATCATTGGCCTTGTTTACACATATTTTTCATCCAGTTTCCCCAAAATCTCTGACCACATGACTTTTGTTAGACCGAATATCTCCTCTAAGATGAAAACAGACAAATTATAGATGGCGAGAAAGACAATAAGCGATCGGTCAATTACCAGAGAAGAACATTGTAAGCATGCTCAGTGAGCTTGTTTCTGGAGCAAGTACTTGTTATTGTATTTGATCTTTCCTGTCCCACACACATACACATACACACACACACACACAAACACACACACGCACACACACACACACACAAACACACACTGTTTCTCCTCTTGCCCGTCTTCTGCCCGTCTTCTTCCCGTATTTTGCCCAACGGACCGAGGAGTCTCTCGGAATGTAAGGCACGGCGACCCTAGCACTCTACTGCTGACAAAGGGGAGAGACTGATGCCAAGGCAGAACACCCATGTACACAGTTTACATGTGCACACGGATCCACAGAAACCAGGAGTCTGCACTTTGGAAGGTGGTTCTAAAAAGCTACATTTTAGTGAACTAAAGAACAGTTGGCAAGAACCTCAGACACAGGGGAGAATGTTTATTTTGCTAAATATCTGCGTTTGTGTGGACAGTCATCAGAACCCTACCCAGCAGAAACACACACCTGGACACACTTAGGGTGGACCAGAGACAGGATGGGGACAATACACAAGTGAAGGGGAAATGTGGAGGAAACATTTGGAAAAGAGGATTGAATTTAATAGATGCTTGCTGTCTGGCAGTTAGTTTGTTTCATAAGGACTGGGCAGGTGGGAGACTGTTGGACTTTAGAAAATAAGCCCATGGCCTCTTCCAGGAGGCAGTGCCTACCAGTGCAGACCTATTACGAACAAAAGTTTCAAAAAAACAAGACATTTTTTTGTACAGGTATTTTTTATGTGGGTTAATTTGAGCTAGCATAAACATCCAACCCAAACTGGGACATCAACGAAAGACACAGAACAATCACTTCTCCCTGTCACAGGAGGCATGGTGCTGCCACCGTGACATGCCACACTGCTACGATTCCAAATGTATTAGCTGAATCTAGAAAGATAATTTTACACATTGACTCAATCACATACAATGTGGTCACACACACACACACAAATACACACACACATGCACACATACACACACACACACACACACACTTGGAACGGTCCAACTTCATTGGTGGATCATGAGAAAGTGTGGTCACACCAGTGGCAACATGATCTAACTTGATGGCATGTGCCTGAATACTGTGTGATACTGGCAACACTAGCAGGTGACCAGTGTAACTCCCAAAATAATCCAGTTAAAAAACAAATCTATAAAAAAAGACTAGCAGACAAATAGAGAAACATTTTTTTGCTGCAACAGGTTTGGTTGCAACAAAAGAGAAACAAACTACAGTTTCCCCACTCTTTTGTAAACATAGGGCAAACATCTTTGAAACAGGACTTTGAATTATGAGCAAAATTCAACTGTCTGAGGCTACAGTTACTCATAAAATGACATGTGAGACAACACATTTGAAATGTAAATCAATCACATTTATACTGCTGAGGATCGTGTGTGTTAAATGGGTGCTCAACATGAGAAACATCTGTGACACAGTAGCACACTGTGGAGCAAAGAACAAGTTAGAAAGAAAAACTGTCCACCCAGTGTTTGAATTAACTCTCCCTCAGAAACACGCAGACCCACCCACACTGCCTTTTCAACCCTGTCATTTGAAGCAGGGATGGTGGACTCTTTCCACATTTCATTTTGCATGGAAAGTTTTTTTTTAAGTATTTATATCTTCAAACTCTTGATGCCTTGTCATTAGAAGGCCTCATATAGCAGCAGGCTGGTTCCGCCCATTACAGCTGGCCTCCCATACCCCTTCTCCCTGCCTCTCCCGCTCTGATCAGGGCCAATACCTTTGTGGTTTTGCCTAAACATTACAAGCAACTTTTTGAGATGAATGTGACACTGAATAAGTGTATCCAGACACTTTCTCTGCTGCAGTTGGTCTTATTGCTTGTTTGCAGACACAAGAAGCAAGTATCCGGCTTTGCCATCATAAACCCACAGTGGTTCAAACAGCCAGTCCCATATACTATGTGGTTCCCACTGAGACTCTTTGTCAAGATATTGTTAACCTGTTGGAGTATACAAATAGCTGTTAGAACCCCCCACAATCCATTAAACTGCACATTTAAAGGAAAAGCCAAGGGGAATATGATCATTATACCATGGTTCCATTGATTCGTTTACACCATTTCTTTAATGAAAAAATTTACAAATTAGTATGTTTGTTTTACCTCAGATCTATTGAAAATGTTCATTTCTTAGATTTATGTAATTAATTCTTGTCTTATTAATTATACCTTCCTTCAGCGCCTCCTGACCTGACACAGTTAAACTCGTTATAATCTTTACATGAAACACATGTGTAAATGTTGGCACAAGGAAGTTTTCCCCTTTGTTTGCAGAATTACACATAAAGTACAGGACAGTGCTTTAGTTAAAGCTTAGGCTTTACAACTTCTTACCTCAGACAGACCACCAGACACCACTCTGGTTCACTAGGATCCCAGTATAAGGGGCTGGCAGAGAATATTTGGCAGTTTCATTTAGTTTTTTGACATCCCTTGTCTTAAAAGGCCTCAAAAATGTCAGTTGGAGGAAAGACTCACTTTGGCATTTACATCAGCAAAACTTTGCTCTGCTCTGAGCCTTTATAATTTTGACATGCAAATTCATGCTGTTGCCGTCATTGCATCTTGATTGTCCTAAATAGTCATGATGTCATCTCCAGGTTAACCTCTGTTCCTTCGTGTTCAGTGACTCAGTAGTATCTGTCATTCAACATATCTTTCATCTGTCTTTCTGAAGAAAATTGTTCCAAAGGATTTCCATATCGAAATTGTAGAAGAAATTTAAAAATGTTGCATTTTTTGTCACTTGAATCATCATCTGAGATTTTGACAGAATAAATGCCCTGGAACAGACATTGAAAGTTCCGGGCTAACTTTGGTTCTCGATGTTGTCAAGTTTCCAGCACCAAATTAACTTCTCTGTGTCACTGTCTGATGTGACCATAAAAATCACATACTCTTCCACTAGCTTGTTTTAATAGTTTATAAATATGAATTATTGTTGGTTTCCCAAATTAAACTAAAGAAACTTTTAAATGCTAAGTTTTTCAAAGATTATTTAAACAAGCTGCTTTGTATCCGTTTAGATGAGGGATGGTTCACTGCTTTATCAAACAACCCCGAGGGGACGAGAATGGTGGAGGTTTAAAACCCAGAGGGAGGTGCAACGTATATGAGGAGGTGATCAAAGAGGGCAGGAATGGGTTGTCGTGGTGGGGGACAGAAGGAGAAGGAGGGAGGAGGTTGGGAAGAGTCACAGTGGGAGTCAAGGGAGGTGGAGGTAAATTGGTGTGTAATTACTCTCTTACTCTCTCAAATTAGAGGGGAGGGCAGTGCTGCCAACCTCCAGCTCGGGCCTGATGTCTGCAGCTGTATTCTTAATCCACCCTTTCCTTTCCCCTCTCTTTGTGCAGAAATCATTTCTGTAAGCAAACCATTACAAGTTTGATAATAATTTTAATTAAATGATCTAAATGAGGTGCCAGCATTTGACTCAAAGGAAAAAATGGATGAGAGCATGGATTTGATGTGCTTTATTAACCTTATCAGTAGGGAAACTGTCCCTGGTGAGGGAACAGTGAGGATTAAAGTCCCTTCACAGGCTTAAGGTTCATGAGACATTATGCTCCAGAAAATGACAAGTACAAAAGAGAATTCATCTTCACCTTAAAACCTTCTGCACTTCTTGTTGTGGGATGCCTATCTGCAAAAGCATGCTTAACAGCTCTGACTTTGTCATTAAAATATTAAAAAACTAGTATTGATACTAAGTATTATAATGTATTCAGACCAAACTCACAAAATGTCATCTCACCTTATTGGCGTAATAATTGCCACTGCACTGTTAACTCCATCAATTAATCAAATATTATTTGTATAGCCCATATTCACAAATCACAATTAGTCTCAAATGGCTTTACAAAGTGTGATATTGTCTGCCCTTAACCCTCAACAAGAGGAAGGACTAGGAGTAAAAACTACCAAACAATTAACTGGGGAAAAAATGTAGGCACCTCAGAGAGAGCTACATGTGAGGGATCCCTATCCAAGGACGGACAGAGGTATGTCTAACTGAGCACATCAGCAAAATAACAGTATTTACAACACTGATTAGAAGAAACAGTTTGTAACATTATGGAAAGTAAATTAATTGAGGAGTTATTGTAAGAAATGATAGAGTATGTGAGTAGGCATATTGTATATCAAGCAGTCTTGTTGAAAATAATAGTGCACCATCAGCTCTCATCCTGATCAGGATCCACCACCACAATTAGATGCCATCATGATCCACAATCCATCGTCAGGGCAGCTGTGGCTGAGGGGTAGAGTGGTTGTCCTCCAACCTGAAGGTCGGCGGTTCGATCCCCAGTCTGAACCATCTGCATGCTGAAGTGTCCTTGGGCAAGATGCTGAACCCTGAATGGCCCCCATAGAATAACAAAGTGCTGGGATAGATGCACTGTATGAATGTGTGTGTGATTGGGTGAATGTGAAACTGTAGTGTAAAGCGCTTTGAGTGGTCATCAAGACTAGAAAAGCGCTATATAAATACAAATACAAATCCATTTACCATGATCCATTGCTGCTATCAGAATCCACCATCGTTATCAACCATTAGCTGCCATCTCAATCATGGTCCTCACCACTATCCACGATCAGCTGCCAACAAGATCAGAATACACCACCATGATCAGATGCCACCATAGTTCGTCATGATCCACTTCCCCCATTGGGATCCACCATCAGCTGCCACCTCGATCATGGTCCACCACCACTATCACATGCCAACACTGTTGTGTTTACAGACACAGTGACAAACCTGGACCGGCTCTAACTATACGCTTTAAGTAAAGGAAGGTTTTTAGCCTACTCCTAAACGTATAGAAACCGCTGACTCCCGAACTGAAACTTGGAGATGATTCCGTTGGATAAGATCTTGATAGCTGAAAGCTCTGGCTCCTACTCTGCTTTTAGAGACTTCAGCCTGAATTCTGGGAGCGCAGTGCTCTGGTGGGCTGATATGGTACTATGGGCTCCTTAAGGTATGATGGTGCCATATTCTTAAGGGCCGTTTATGTGAGAGGGAGATTACATTTTTTATTATAGAACCGGAACCAAGTGTAGTGAAGCGAATACAGGAGAAATGTGCTCTCTTTTTCTGGTTCTTGTTAGGACACCTGCATTTCGGACAAGCTGCAGTGTCTTTAAACATGCTTGAAGTTTAGTAAATGTATAACATTGTTCTGGGTTTATTAACTAGTATAACTGGTTGTCATCCGAATAGAAGTGACAATTTACAGATTATGTGCCTGATAATGTTTCCTAGTGGAAGAATACATAAAAAGAATATATTTGGGCCGAGCACAGAACCCTGTGGAGCACCTCGGTTAACTTTGGTGCACATAGATGACTCATCATTAATTTTCACAAATTGTGATTTCGGAAATTGTGATATTCAATAGTGTATTCAGATACAAGTTGTAGGTTTAGACAATGATCAGAGAGAAGCTATCTTAATAATTAATAGGATTCTCAGCTGTTCCTTTCTGTGCTTGATGACATATTAAGATCAATTGAGGGCAGGAGGTGGTGGATTTTTGGGTCAAATTGAAAACATTTCAAGTCGTATGTATGCACCTTTTTAGACGACTGCTAAATTCCATCTATTCACATCTTTGACTATGTTTGCAAAAAGAAAAAAAAATTCTCCCAGTTATACATAAATAAACTTGGGTAAGTTTTTCCAGTTAAAACCAGCTGCGATTAGGATCATCATCATCATCATCACCATCATCATCATCATCATCATCATCATCATCATCATCATCATCATCATCATCATCATCATCGTCATCATCATCATCGTCATCATATGAATATTTCAGGAGTGGAACAACTGGCAGGACACCAGTGAGGAGTAGGTTATCACTGATTGAAGATACTTAGTCAACAGTTTAATAAGTACATGCTGGCTGAGCATTGAACCCTGCCTATCTTTCAGTGATGACAGGGTTTCTACAGTGATGCTACACTAACCTGCATCGAATTTACAACAAAAATTCAATACAAATGAATGAAGACTTTTCAAAAGGACACTAAAGGCATCTTGGGAGTTGCTTCTTCCAAAACCGAGGTGCAAGATACAGTATTGAATGTGTTATGGAACATTTTCTGGAAGTTGGTAAAAGGAGAACTCAGGCAGCAGCTGACGTCTTATGCAGAAGGATTTAATGTAGACCTGATGCATCAAGGAGACAAGAAGGTTGAACAATATACAAACGCTAACAGAGTAACATGAAGAATTGTCACCCTCAAGTCTCAAGATGTCTTCCACAGGATACCCATATATCTTCCTCTACTTATATCACCCGTTCTAACAGCACACCCATGAATATTATATATAGGGTCATAAACAGTAATGTGCGAGGATTGTCAAACATTCCTCCACCGAATATGCAAACATACAGTACATGATTACTTGTGGCCTACATATGTATGAAAGACTAGGCCCTCATGTGCACAGGCAGTAAAATACATGATGTGGAAAAACATGTAACGGACAGCACTAATCATTAAGTACACACACACCCACACTAAAGGCTATATAGTGGGCTATATATATATATATATATATAAGCGTCTGACAATCATTCATGTTAATCTAGTGTAGCACTTCTATAATCCTATCAACCCCCTGGCCTACAGCCTTGCTGTGCTGCACCTGTCCATCTCCTGGCTGTAAATATCATTACAAAAACATGGCCACAGTCAAATTCTGTGTAAATAAACTACAATATTGGGGACTATGGAGTTTTGGTTGATGACTATGTAACAGGAAATTGTGTGTTAACTTTAACCATCATATATTGAGTCATGCAGACTTTGTGTGCAGATTACAGAATATAAGCAGAGCCACGACACTAATGCTGATGTTGGAGGATGGGTGATGGAGGAGTGTTCCTTGGGGAATTAATAGTGAGACATCATCTAGGTACAGTCACATACAGTTGGTTGACCTGCTGACTCTAGATATTAAAGCCCTATAATATTGCTATACATTTTATATTCTTCCAGCAACCAGTAGGAAGTAGTTTTGTTTTACTCTCCAACAAAACTGGACCGAAAGATCAGTAGAAGAACATATTCAAACATAACTCATGTGTTATACTTTTACAGTGTGTTTGATGTATGGATTTTGATGATCAATGTTACACATGGGTACAGAACTGTACACCATTATGTTGACTAAAGCACAATTGTATATTAATGAACCTGAATGTTAATTATAACATCCAACAAATGATTAGCTATGGTAAATGAGCTGTATGTATACAGAGCTTTTCTAGTCTTGATGACCACTCAAAGTGCTTTACAGTTTATTGCCATTAACCCATTCAAACAATCATACTTACAGTAAATATATAGGAAGTACTTTTCTATGATGGGCAATGTAGGGTTCAGTATGTTGCTCAAGGTCTGGGATCAAAATATATTAGTAATATTACACCTACTGTACATACATGGTCCCCAGAAGATAAACACAATAATTCCAAATAAATGGATGGACTCTCATTTCAGTAGTTTTTGAGTAATCCTGCTTACAGACAGGCAAACTAACAAATGTTTGAAGAGGAAACAAACATGTAGGAATCGTTTAAGAATTGAAAATGTATCATCATTTTGCAATAATTTCTGAAACACAACACTTTATCCATTTACTATGTGAGTGCGTATAGTAAATTAGATTTGATTCATTATTTTATTTTTTTGAATTTACCCTTAAGTTTGTCATTTCATTTGAAATATATCAGCATTTCTACTGTGCATACTATCCATTTATTATATCTCCATAGTTGAACAGTACATGCTCCTATGGATTTAAAAGGATAAACCAGGCATATTTTTCAATGAAATACGCCTGGTGCAGCTTTAGAGGTATAGTTCACCGAAAAACAAGAATTCACTGATTATCTACTCACCAGTCCACTATGCCAATAGAGGGGTGGGTGTCTCAGGGGGAAACAGCATTGCAGCAGAATCAAATACAATTGAAGTCAATTATGACTACTTCTTCAGACGTAATAAAACAACAGAAAAAACAACATGCCTCCAGACTGCTCGTGGGATGTCACCCTCTGAGGTCGCCTTGGCTGCAACACTGTTTTATGTTTTTTAACTCAAATACGTCACCCATCCCTGCATTGTCATAGTGGTGAGTAGAAGAGTGAACTTTCATTTTTCGTTGAACTATCCCTTTAAGGCAGATAGGTTTATGATGATTGGTCAGCTGATGTCAGTCATTGCTGGTAATGTTTTGTTCTTGTTACCAGCAGCAAGTGATAACGGCTGTGTTTATCAGATGGACTCTTTAGTGTGATCATTACATATTAAATGGTAAATGGATTTGTATTTATATAGCGCTTTTCTAGTCTTGATGACCACTCAAAGCGCTTTACATTACAGTTTCACATTCACCCATTCACACACACATTCATACAGTGCATCTATCCCAGCACTTTGTTATTCTAAGGGGGGCCATTTGGGGTTCAGCATCTTGCCCAAGGACACTTCGGCATGCAGATGGTTCAGACTGGGAATCGAACCGCCGACCTTCAGGTTGGAGGACGACCACTCTACCCCTCAGCCACAGCCGCCATATTATGGGTGATAATGGCGTGATGACGTTTAAATGTAAAGCGGTCAATCAATCAATCAATCAAATTTTATTTGTATAGCCCATATTCACAAATTACATTCATCTCATAGGGCTTTAACAGGGTGTGGCATCCTCTGTCCTTAACCCTCAGCAAGAGTGAGGAAAAACTACTAAAAACCCTTTTAACAGGGTAAAAATAAGTAGAAACCTCAGAGAGAGCCACATGTGAGGGATCCCTCTCCCAGGAAGGACAGAAGTGCAATAGATGCCACGTGTAGAAAACATTCATCATTAAAGTCTTTAGCGGCATTGATGCAGTCCCGCTGCAATTACAGTCCATGGTCAGCAACCAGCAGGACCACGATCCACCATCCAGATCAGAGGCCACTCCAGTCCTCAGTCACCGTCCACCGCCGCCCACCAGGACCCACCACGAGCCATCGCCGTGGCCCTGGTCCACCTCCTTTACCCAGTGCCAACGCGACACAGGGTCCGCCACCAGCACCACGATCAGCCGACACGACACAGAATCCGCCACACTGGGTCCACCACTGCGACCCCCGATGCGCGATCCACAAACAGCAATCCATGGTGCGGCCACAGAGGCCCTGGATCTGCGGGTGTTAAAGCAAAGGGACCCCGGGGAAGGGGGGGGGGTTAGGGATGGAGAAGAGGAAGGAGAAGCTGGAAAAAGAAGCTCCGTGTGTCATATGTCATTAAATAGAGCAAGTTACGTTCTGCCTCACTAATTAACTCTAACTATAAGCTTTATCAAAAAGAAAGGTTTTGAGCCTACTCTTAAACAAACAGATGGTGTCTGCCTCCCGAACTGAAATTGGTAGATTATTCCACAAGTGAGGGGCTTGATGGCTAAAAGCTCTGGCTCCTACTCTACTTTTAGAGACTTTAGGGACGACAAGTAAGCCTGAATTCTGGGAGCGGAGTGCTCTAGAGGGTTTATAAGGTACTAAAAGCTCTTTAAGGTAAAAAGGCGCTATATTATTAAGGGCCTTGAAGGTGAGGAGGAGAATTTTAAATTCTACTCTAGATTTAACTGGAAGCCAGTGTAGCGAAGCTAATACTGGAGAAATGTGCTCTCTTTTCTTTGTTCTTGTCAGGACACGTGCTGCGGCATTTTGGACAAGCTGTAGAGTCTTTAACGACTTACTGCTGGAGCCTGATAATAATGAGTTACAATAGTCCAGTCTCGATGTAACGAAGGCGTGGACTAGTTTTTCTGCATCTTTTTGCGAAAGGACATGTCTGATTTTTGAGATATTACGCAAGTGGAAAAAGGCAGTCCGAGAAATTTGTATTAAATGACTATTAAATGATAAATCAGGATCGAAGATCACTCCCAAGTTCCTGACTGTTTCGTTGGAAGCAAGGGCAATGTCGTCTAGCGCAGCTATATCATTAGATAATTTATCTCTAAGGTGTTTGGGGCCAAGTATTATAACCTCTGTTTTGTCTGAGTTTAATAAGAGAAAATTGCGGGTCATCCAGGTTTTTATGTCCTTGAGACATGCTCGAAGTTTAGTTAATTGATTACTTTGTTCAGGTTTTATTGACAAGTATAACTGGGTGTCATCCGCATAGCAGTGGAAATTTACCGAGTGTGTCCTGATAATGTTTCCTAGTGGAAGCATATATAATGAGAATAAAGTTGGGCCGAGCACAGAGCCCTGTGGAACACCATGGTTAACTTTGGTGCGCACAGATGTCTCATCATTAATTTGCACGAATTGGGAGCGATCAGAAAAATAAGATTTAAACCAATTAAGGGCAGTTCCATTAATTTTAATTAACTGTTTAAGTCTTTGTAATAAAATTTGATGGTCAATTGTGTCGAATGCTGCACTGAGATCTAACAGAACGAGGACAGACACAAGTCCCTGATCTGAGGCTATTAAAAGGTCATTAGTGACTTTTGCCAAGGCTGTTTCTGTGCTGTGATTGGCTCTAAACCCCGACTGAAAGTCTTCATATATATTATTTTCCTGGAGAAACTCACACAGCTGATTGGCTACCACTTTTTCTAAGATTTTAGACATGAAGGGGAGATTAGATATTGGTCTGTAATTGGCTAAAACCTCTGGGTCTAGGGTGGGTTTTTTGAGAAGGGGTTTGATTACTGCTATTTTAAAAGACTGTGGTACATAACCTGATGATAATGACAGATTGATTGTGTTAAGTAACGAACTATCAATTAGGGGCAGAATTTCTTTAAGTAATTTTGTAGGAATGGGATCTAAGATACAGGTTGTTGGTTTAGAACCTGAGATTATTTTGGTAAACTGATCACAAGTGATCAGAGAGAAGCTGTCTAAATAATGGTTAGGATTCTCAGCCATTTCTGAGATTTCTGTTATTGGGAGGGTATTAGTGCCAATTGAGGGCAGGAGATTGTTGATTTTATTTCTAATGGTTAGAATTTTATCATTAAAAAAGGTCATAAAGGTATTGCTATTTAGGGATGGAGGAATACTGGGTTCGGTGGAGGTGTGACTCTCTGTCAGCCTGGCTACAGTGCTGAAGAGAAACCTGGGGTTGTTTTTATTCTCTTCTATTAGTTTTGAATAGTAGGCGGCTCTTGCTTTGTGGAGAGCCTTTTTATATTCTTTAACACTATTCTTCCAGTCTATGAGGTTTTCAACATGGTTGCTGGAGCGCCACTTCCTTTCTAGTTTTCTTGATAATTGTTTTAACTCATTTGTCTGGGAATTATACCACGGAGCTAATTTACCATGTTTGACATTTTTCTTTTTTAGAGGCGCTATTGAATCTAATGTTAATCGTAATGAGTCTGCAGCGCTATCGACGAGTCGGTCGATCTCAATGGAGCTCGGGTTTTTAAAGAATTTGTTCTTTATATCTACGGATAATACGGGTTTAAATGTAATTGGAATTATTTCCTTAAATTTAGCTACAGCACTATCAGGTAGACATCTAGAAAATGAGTTTTTTATTGGTGGCATATATTCATTTATTGAAAAATGGAAGGTTATTAAATTATGGTCTGATAGAACTGGATTGTGCGGGAGGACTGTTAAATGTTCAATTCCGACGCCGTACGATAATATAAGGTCAAGTGTGTGGTTACAACAATGAGTCGGTTGGTGCACACACTGACTGAAACCAATTGAGTCTAGTATTGAATTAAATGCTACGCTACGGTAATCTTTCTTATTGTCAACATGGATATTAAAGTCACCAACAATAATAATTTTATCGCTCTTTAGGACTAAGTTTGATAAAAACTCAGGGAATTCCGTTAAAAATTCAGTATAAGCCCTGGGAGGATGGTAAACTACAGCAAATATGATTGGCTGTTGGTGTTTCCTGGATTGGCGTGGAAGACTAAGAACCAGACATTCAAATGATTTGTAGCTTAGGTTAAGTTTAGGTTTTGGATTAATTGATAGACTGGAGTTAAAAATAGCAGCAACTCCACCTCCTCGCCCAAATTCTCTGGGAACCTGTGCATTTATATGACTGGGGGGAGTAGATTCATTTAGACTGACATATTCATCAGGATGCAGCCACGTCTCAGTGAGGGACAATACATCTAGGTTGTAGTCAGAGACTAGTTCATTAACTAAAAGAGCCTTAGTTGATAGTGATCTAATGTTTAAAAGACCACATTTAAAAGTCTTAGTTCCCTGTGTTGTTGCAGAGGTTGTTTTAATTTTTATTAGATTTTTGTGTGGAGTTCTCGCTCTGTTATTGTTTAATTTAAATAATTTAATCGGACGGTGGACAGACACAATCTCTATGGGGTTGTGTGACTGATCCAGAGGGAGCGCAGAGAAGTGTTTAGCACTGCAGCTCTGCTTCCTGGTCCCAACTATGGGTTGTCATGTTATAGACTTTGTAATATTCCTAGATAAGAGAGCTGCTCCATCCCAAGTGGGATGAACGCCGTCTCTCATAACAAGACCAGGTTTTCTCAAAAAAGTTAGCCAATTATCTACAAAGCCCACACCGTTTACAGGACACCACGTCGACAGCCAGCGGTTAAAAGACAACATGCGGCTAAACATGTCATCACCTGTTGTATTAGGGAGCGGGCCAGAGAAAACTACTTTGTCTGACATCGTTTTAGCAAAAGCACACAACGACTCAACATTCACTTTAGTGATCTCCGACATACGAAGCCGGGAGTCATTGCTGCCGACGTGAATTACAATTCTATTGTATTTACGTTTAGTTTTAGCCATTAACTTAAGTTTAGATGCGATGTCGCCGGCTCTGGCCCCTGGGATACAATTAACTATGGTTATCGCTGGTGTCGCTAACCTGACGTTTCTCAGAACCGAGTCGCCAATAATCAGAGTTTGTTTATCAGCGGGTGCCTCGCTGAGTGGAGAGAATCTATTTGAAACGTGAGCTGGTGGCTCTTTAATCATGGGCTTTTTAAGACTAGCACTATGCCCCCTCCGGACCGTCACCCAGCTGCCCTGGGCTCCCTGCTGCACGGGACTAGTCAGGGGACTGCTAGTTGAAGCTAAGCTACGTCCTAAGCTATGTGCTATGCTAGGTGGCTCCGACGCTAGCGGAAGCCGGCTAACTACAGCTAACGGAGTTTCTAAGCTGCGGAGCCGAGCTTCTAAGTCACTAAGCCTCGCCTCCATCGCTACCAACACACTACATTTATTACAGGTACCACTACTGTTAAGTGAGGCAGAGGAGTAAGTAAACATAAGACACTCGGAGCAAGAGAGAGCAGTGGAGGGAGAGAGAGAAGACATCGCTGATATAGAGCTACGAGGGTGAGCTCACACAGAATCACTAAGAACGCTAGAGTATGGGTTGTTATGTGTGGGTGTTTAACTACAGACCGGTGATTTTAGCCGTAGTGTTACAGAGTTTAGCGGAGGAGCTAAGCGGAGGAGCTAATACAGAGAGCGACCAACACTAGCAGCAAGTAAACAGGAAATGACGCGGGACGCTTACCGGAGATGACGCACTGTGAAGGCTGTTATAGTATGATTTGGCCCGGGAGACTTAAGAGTATGGACTTCCTGGCAATAACTGTGAGGCAGTGCTTTAAGTGGTTACTATAGCCGCACCTACAACAAACAGTGATAATGCATTTTAAAAGAGAAATGTGATTGGGAGCAATGCTTTTTCAACCCCTGCATTGGTCTTTAGACAAACTTCCTATAGACACCACTCTCTCCACCTCATTTGTGGAGAATATCCTGGTTCTCTCAAGGCGCTCTGATTTCACAGATGTTAAATTTCTATTATATGTAGGAAAAAAAAATACAGATCCACCACAAGTAATAGATTGCACTTAACAAAATCTCTTATCATTATACTAAGCTATCAAACACCAATAAATACTAGAATGGCACTTCGACGAGTGCATAACTTCACCGAGCCCCAACAGGCGCTTTCCCTGAGAAATCAAGGAAAATGTTGAAAAATAAACAAAGATGGTGAAGAAGACAATTAATCAAGATCAGCAGCAAAGTGTAAATAGTTTTTCTGTAATCCGTTGAGTAATTTCTGAGCAATATTGCTTTAATACTTAATAATGCTTATTTTTTTTGTTGACCTCAACTAAAGTCCTACATTACACTGAGTGGCTACTAAGGGCTCTCTCATCACTTCATGGTTATCTTATGTGTAACAGCTGTGTTTGTGACACCTAAAGTAAAACAGTTGCTCAACTAGAATGGCACTCAGAAGATCGAATCATTTTTTTCATCAAATTCCATGAATTATTCTCTAGGAGAATTGAGAATATATTGAAATCTTACATTGTTAAAGATAGTGAAAAAAATTGGTGGATGATCTTATCTGGATCCGCACCAAAGTTAAATTTGTTAATTCCTGAACCTTATACCAAGTCTTTCCTGCAAGTTTTGTTGAAATCTGTTCTGCTGTATTTCTGATTTCTCGTTTACAAACAAATATACAAACCAACCCACAAACAAAAAGACAGTTGAAAACACAACCTCTTTATAAAAGGTTATGAGCTCTAATAGTATATCTATTGCATTTCTGCATCAATTATCATACTTTCTGACTTGTTTCTGTATAAGTATTTTAGAGTAAATGATCTGTAACTGGTCATTTCTACAGAAGGGAAAATTTGCTATGATGAAAGAGAAGAATTGAAGATTAAATTATGAATGAATGCAATACAATTTTTTACAATATCCCAGTATGTCATTACAGAACATGTAGATCCTCCCCAGTCTGTTTCTCTTTACAGAAACATGAAATCAGTCTAACCACATACAGTTAAGAGTAGCCCATTAAGTTCTCTCCTGAGCCAGCCGGCTGCTGTTTGGCGTCTATAAATCTGCAGGGCAGCAGGTCTGTTATTATGTGAACAGCGCTTTGGGTGTGTCTGAGAGGCAGCCATCCAGCAACTGGAAACCAGGCCACAGCAGCATCTGTCCTTCTGAAGTCAGCACGAGTATCCACTGCCTCCTACTGTGTACTAGCAGTACTGCTACAAACTGTTTCTCCACGTCATTTATTAACTCGCTCTCTCAGAGGATTGTGGGTGTATTGGCTTTATTAGAAAAAAATTGAATAAAAACAATATGGTTGTTGGAACCTTGGGATGACTTTTGCAACTGTGTATATTAGATTAGATAGAACTGTATGTATCCACACAATGGGGAAATTTATTGTTACAGCAACAGTCAGGTCGGAATGACGCAGACACGAGAATAAATAAATTTAAAAGGACAATAGAAGAAATTTTAATAATTTTAGAGTTAAAATATAAAATATATAATAAAATAAATAAATAGAATTAAGAAGTATGAACATTCTGTACACACAGGATGATTTGAACAACACACAGTATGAATAATACTTGGCAAGTAAAGTACTCTTTTGTACAGAAGAGTGAGATGGTTTTACATACAAAAAAACAAGTGTGCCAACAGTTTTTTCCTCTTAAAAGTAGTGCATAATAGTACTACAAATTGTGCAAAAGGCTAACATCAGTTGGAATTACATATATGATCTGTTTGTGAACATGTGGTAAGATGCCAATATGCCTCCAACAAGGAGGTGGCTTTTCTGTTCAACCAGTAAACTGTTTAGTTTGCTGTGTGTGCTGTCCAACTTGAATGTCTGGCTTTCTCTTCCAAATAAGTCTGGCAAACTCAAAAATCATTTGAAATCTGTTTCACTGGCTACCCCCTGACCTGGTGGACCTATCATAAGTACTGCTGCCATGTGTCCAGGTCTCAATCTATTAATCTATATGACTCAATTCCAGATTTTTCCAAAAAATAGTTTCTCATTACAACAGCTGCTTTCAAATATGCACTGAACTCTGACCTTTGACATTCTCCGGGGGCTGTATGTTAGACCACAACATTTTTGAGTGAAAGTCTCCAGATTTTCTCCATAGTTTCTCTTCAGCCTCCTGGTAAACATTTGGGATAATGTCTGAATGGGCCCATAAAAGAACACAGCAGTCTGGGACTCTGCTACCTGGACATTTTCGGGCTGGCATTTCTTAGAACTTAAAACAGTTAGCTAAAGCTATATTCCATGTTAGCATTATTGCCAAGGCTATTGCTTATACTAGTTGTTGCATATGATATGCCTCATAGATCGCTAATAGAGCAACACTCTGCAAAGTAGCGCAACGATAGCTCAGCACATCACTTAATAGAATATACATTCATACGCCAATTCTCACACAAATGTTTGGATTTATAAAAGCAAACTTGACCGGGAGATTTGCGTATCCAGGCAAACTCTGACCCATGCGTACAAACGTTTTGGAGACAGGAAAGTGGCGACACCAGCATCTGCTCCCCGGGCGCTTTGCATATCTGTCCAATGCTCTGGGTGTACTGCGATGTACCCCAGATGGGTCAAAAGCAGAGTACAAATTTCCCTAATCTGCATGTTGTTTGACTGTGCACGTGTTTGGGATCAATAAATATATCTTCTTCTTCATCTTAACAGTTTTTAATTATCTTCTAACACTGAGGATGCACTGATGTGAGGTAATTGATTGCTCTAAATAAATAAATACTGCCGTGACACTGCGGCGTGATTCTGAGTGATGTGTGCACGTGAATGGAAGGATGAGGAGGAAACAAGGGTTCTGGTTTGTCTGATCAGCTGACATAGATTCTATCGATCTCTGATCTGTGATCTTTGTGCTGAATTGAGTCCAGTTTAACAGATCGACCGATGGAACCGAAACATCCCTGTACAAACACGAATATATAGTAATATTCTGTTTAATTCTAAAGATTGAGGACATCACAGTTGTGTCTGAATTGAATAATCCTGCAGTTTTGGATTATTCAAATAATTTAATTTTTTTGCTTCCACCTTTGATTTGGATCTTTTTTTATATTTCAGGCTCCGTTCTTTCTATCAAACAAACACCTCGATGTCAGTGTTCTTCTCATCGCTTGATGCATTGACTCTGTCATGACTCACGGTCATGACAGAGTCTGTCATGACTCACGGTGGAAACCCATCGGTCAGCAGCATTATTTAATATTCATGACGGTTTGAATTGACCATTTATGGTTGAAAGTGGGCATGTTGGGCAGATCCACGTACGAACGTTTCCTGGTGTACAGTGATTTGTAAAGTGAACATTGCGTTCAGGTGTGTGTGCGCACGGTTTTATAAATTAGAATGATATTTTGCATATGCCATTTCCAGGTTTTGTGCGTACGTACACTTTTAGTATGAATCCCACGCATTTTATAAGTGAGACCCCTGAGCCAACCTCAGGCTGTTCCTTTAATCCAAATAACATGTACCAGTCTCTGGGACAGAATCCTGTGATTTATGTTGTGAAAAGATTCAGAAGAACAAGTCCTAAGACTCAACCGTTGTCTGAGGTCATGCAAAGGACATTAATCACTTTTAATATAGCTGTCTCTGTGCAATGATGGATTCTAAATTCTGACTGATAGTTTTCAAACAAACCTTTCCTCTGCAAATCATTTAATAAATTGTCCGCAAGGAGGTTGGATATGAGTCTGCAGTTAGCTAAAACCACAAAATATATGTTAGTATATTGTACATGGATAATTGACATGGATGTATAATCTGGAACAAACTAGATGTTAATTATGAATTGCTATATGCTATTTTCCTTACTTGGCTGTATTATAATGGGGTATAATTTGCATCAATTCGTGTAGTGGTGTTGACAAATATTCCATCTGCTTTATATTCCATTCCGAATTTAGTTCAGAACGATATTACAAACTCCCCTAACACACCTTTAATATAAGGCAAGAATAAAGATTTAAATGGAAATAACCACTGCTTGAGTCTGAATGTGATAAATTGCTGTAATTTTAATTTATTTACACCATAATTACTACATGAAAAGACACACAGTTACATGCTGTATATGAAATGCTTTTATAATAAAAAAAAACTGCTGACGTTGGCTTACTCATGACACCGCTTGAATAGTCTCTAATGAACTTTTTCCAGCTTTGCTCATTTCCTGTGTTATATGAACATGGCTAACATGAGAAATAGCGAGTACAACTGCACCAGATCAAAAGTGGGCCTGGTAGGCCAGTAGATATCCGTTATTGTAAATGTAGATCTGCCTGTTGGTGGGGTTGTAGCTCACACTGGCTACTCCTTTATTCACCTTTTCCAATGAGAGTGAAAGTGTGTTGTCCTCTTTGCCTGTTGCGGGGTCAAATGCGTAGAAAACCTCTTCAAGACTGTCGTCCACATAACGGGTGGCATACAGCACGCCACACACCATAAAAGCATTACTCACTGCCTTCTTGAAAAGCCTTGTTTCCCATGTCTGTGAGACATTGAGTGTTGCACCTTCACTGTCCCAGACAAGGCGGCTCACCACTAGATTACCATGGTTACCAACAGTGGCATAGATGGCCCATAGACCTGTCTCATCTGCCTCTATATCTACATCGCTATTGGCCTGGCAGTCATAGTAACAATACGGGAACTTGTTGTTGAAACCCACTCCGTTGCCTGGAAGTGTTACACGTTTGACGTCGTTTGTTTTTAAGTCGTACCGACAAACATCTGCAGAGCGGTAACAGTGATAGTACAGTGCTTCACCATAGAGGACAGCACTGGGACCCTCAATAGCATTTGCATGGGTGTGGGATGGAGCAAAGGTAACAATCTTGTGGTTGACAGAGGCCATGAAGTCGTCGAAGGTTTGGTATACGAGCAGAGTGTTTCCCCAGATGTGGCTGTTGATCAGAGACTGAACCCAATAGCTGGTCTTCTGCTCGTCACTGTCCATCTGCGCCTGTTTGCCCCATGAACCAGAGATGTAGCTCTTTCCATTGGGACTGATCTTAGTCGTGACAGGTTTACTGATGTTGGTGATCAGACCTTTAAGGCAGTACCTTCCCTGGCCTGGAAAAAGAGAGTAGAGAGGAGTCTCACGGTCAGGTACAGTACAGTACAGCCTTAATAAATGTCTTAATGCTTAAGGGTACATGATTGGTTTCAGAAATTATTATTACACAATATCATACATGGTTTGTATATGCATGGCATTTATAATTTATGATAAAACTTGGAATTTAAAAATACAAATTCTGTTGATAAACTTTGACCTAATTTCAATGATATGTTATATATTTCTGGCTTTCACATCAAGAGACCTGTTCGTTACTGCTTTATCTCAGGTAACAATACTTTTAAAATGAGACTTAAAGTAGTAGTTGTAATTTAAATAATTACACATCAATGAGGCATGAAATTATTTTCTTAATCACACAGAAAATGTGGAAGGTCTTTTTTTCTGGATTCTGGCACAGTCACATGACACAGTTTAGAGACAAATCAAAAACAGTTATTGGTAACTATTCCCTTGTCTGTACACGTAAGAAAGCTGAGTAAATGCTAGATAAAGATTACAAAATGAAAAATGTGGCCCCTGACTCACGTATAAACCTAATTCATTTTCTACTATTTAATATGTTGGGAATATTTTATTCCAAGTTGAATTGTATTTCATTAAACATTGTCTAAGATGCCGGAATTCTCAAAAAACATCGTATTTAGGTTTGTCGCATTGTCACTATGTTTTGTAGCGACAATGTTACACATTGTGACTGTGGTACTGTTCGTGCTTTGAGGCATTTATCTGTATATCAGATAAAGCAGAGCCATGTTTACACTTTTTTTGTCAATGTATTTGTTCTGTTTGTTTGTATTGCTTATTGCATTCATGGTACATATCTCATTACATTGACTTGCATTAATTTCCTGGAGACATAACTATTATCTATAAGGACTAACTCCTTAAGATGAAGGTCTTTACAATACGCACACTCACACACACACCCTTACACACACACACACACACCCACACACGCAAACACACACGAAAAAAATGTGTTTGTACTTCTATCTTATTGAGTGCACTCATTGGCTTAATAAATTCCCTAGACCCCTACAATAACCTTAAGTGTAAAAATAAAATGCCGGAACCTAACCATTACCTCCTTATTTCAGGAAAACTTAACCTAACCTTAAACTAATTATAACCCTAACTCCTAAAACCAATGCTTAACATCAAACAGCCCATTGAAAAAGTCAAAAGGACACACACACTAATACACTAGCACACATTTACCTCTGAAGTCTTGGGGGATTGACTTGCAGGACTCAGCACTGTTCTTCAGGTTGCGCAACTTCTCTTTGACAGTCTTCATGTTAATGGTGTCTGACATTGTCTTCCTGTCTATATCTCTGCGCAATTTACCCACCTATACACATACACACACACACAAATTATATATCATCATGCTGCCTAATGCAGTAATATGGTAGCCTTTATCTTTGCTGTACTATAATGATGTTTGCAGTACCTCTTCAGAGAGTTTCTGTGTTTGGCGGTTGTTTAACTGGCTGTGGATGGCACTGATGTCTGTCTCCAGCTGGCTGAGCTCCTGTCCCATCAGGCGCAGAGACAAGTCAGTGTACAGGCCCTGGTAGTGCAGGTACTGGTAAGGCTGCAGCCGATCTGTCATATTTGTAAACAGAGCCTGGATCTGAGGGAGACGCTGATGGGATAATCCCACCTGCAAGGATGCAAAGAGGGAAGCTGACATTTTACTCTTTCACCAGACATGCTAAACAGGTAAATTGAGGGGTCTGATAGTTCTCATAATTACCACTGTTTTTGTTCTTACCTGTTTCTGCAGGTTGCCTAAGGAATATTCACAGGAAAGAACCTGCTGCTGCACAGCCTCGTACTTCACAGCAGGGAATGACCAAATGTTGGAGTTTACCTCGCACATGCACGATTCATTGTTCTTCACACCCCACACACGCTCAGTCTGACTGTCATCCTGCACCCACATATGCACATAACATGAAATTATAATTCATATAATATGTAATACCAGATTTTACAACATTTACAGTTGACGAACCGCAGAAAAGAGACTGCAACAAAACAAAGAACCAAAAAAGAAGAAAAAAAATTTCTTGCATCGCTAGCCTGTAGGAGTAAGACACACTCACAGTAAATGACAGCAGCAGGAGGAGCAGCAGCAGCATCGTTAGCGCTGGAGAAAAGAATCGTGGACCAACAATGACAGAAACTCTTATCACTGTAATGACCAGCCCTCCTTTTCCTCATACTCTCACAGCAACAACACATCTTTTGCTGATGCAGCCTTGAAATCTCAAACGTGGATGTGAAACTCCAAAAAGTTGAAACTATGGAATTTCCCCTTCCCCAACAGCATATTTTCAGACCCTTCATAAAATGGTTATAACCCACATCCCTATTTGCAATATCCTCCTATTTTTCTTCTTAAAAAAGCTTTGAAAGACCTGATCTTGGTAAGGACATGTTTTAATATATCAGCAGAATACTGAAATGTATCTCAAATATCACAGTACAATTACATTTACAGTTACAGATATTATGATCACTATCTTGATTTTCCCTGGTTACTTTATTCTAAACTCCACCACCACAAGTAAAACATTTTACTCCACTAAATTTAACTGACAACTACTATAACTACTGAGATTTTACATGGAGTACGTACTCCATGTTTTTTATCTGTTAATGATGACCATTCAAAGTAATCTGACCCAACATTGTAAACAAGGGTCAACAGAAAAAAAAATTACAATGAAAAATGACTTATTTGTTTGTCTCTGCTGTCTCTCCCCCCTCCCCTAACTCTCTATTTAGCCAAACGAGGTTTGATTATTAAACATTACACAAACCAAGCAAAGGTGACTAAAAAAGTCCAAAACATAAACAACACTTGTTGCTTTCATTCTTTTTCAATCATCCTCTCATCTTTACTTTAAGGTATATTTGAGAATTATAGATTGTTGTAAAGGTTATGTCAATATGACATAAACTGTATACAGAAATACTTTTTTCTTTCCATTTCTGTTCTCTACACTGAAAAACAAAGATTAATATAAAACAAATCAACAGGGTAACTCATGATTAGAAGCATAAAGATGCTAATATGTGGAGTTTATACAATTTTATACATGGCAATTGCATTAATGTTGATATATACATACAGTATATATGTATATTTATCACTGTTGTGTATTTAGTCATGTTTTAAGTTAACAAGGTAATTTAAATCTGATATCCTGACATTTATCTGTGTAATGGTCTCCACCAACAGAATATCTCTGGTTTGTTCACAAGCTGTCTGCTGTTTGGTAATGAAACAAAAACCTTTGAGATAATAAAAAATGGCATAAAGCTGCAAGGAAAAGTAAAGTAAGGTGGTTAATATTTTTGGGTTAGTCACTATGAGCAATACCCTTCACATTGCATATTGTCATTTGATCTCCTGATATACAGTTTTGGCTACATTGTGATGTTAATACATTTCTGTACTCAACAAATAAATTGAATGCCAGAGGTTTGCTGAATGGAGTTTTTTTTACATATTAAGACTAAAGAATCTTACATGTTACTTCCTTAAGGTTTTTCTATATCGACAGTATTTCACTTCATTGGGTAAAGGAAAATTCTATGGTTTTGCAATCCCAACCAAAAGAAGGAAGTGGTCCCATTTTGAAGGGAGCATGATGCATCTTGTACTCCCTCTCTCTCACACACACACACACACACACACTCACACACACACACACGCACAAATACACACACATGCATACACGTGCTCACAACCTCCTTCCAACGTGAGACAGTCACATAAAACTGCCAGTTTCATTAAGTTCTGGTCTTCACTCCACAAAGATGCTGCTTCTGATTGTGCCACTGTGTGCTCTGTTCACTTTCAGCCAACAGGTACGAAAACACTATTATTATAGTGATTATTATCATTTTTATATTTGCTAAAAACTGCCCATGTGAAACAGGAATATTAAGTATTTCTTTTTTACATGCCATGTTCAATATTCTTGATTTCAGGAGACGTCAGAAGTAAAGTGTGTGTGTGAGTTGACTAATTCTGAGCAGGCATTCCCTCATGACAAACTCAGCACAGTGGAGGAAAATGCATCCAAATGCAGCAGGGAGATTACCCCCCAGAAGGTAACTACTATTTATTTTATAACCAGACTGTTTATAACAGATCTTCCCTCTGCTTCTTAAAATTGAGTTACACTACTCTTTTTATGTATACAGTCATACTTATGGATCTCTGAGTGATGTCTGATCAAAGGGTCTGCCTGTCCTCCCTGAAGACTCTAGAACTGGAGAGTCTGCTGCTGGGTTTGGACCGACGTCTCCCCAAGCTGGAGGAGGACGTGGCGATGCTGGAGAGAGAGAATGACGGAGAGCTTTATGGAGTTGTCAGCCTGCAGGTAATCGAGAATGATTTGAAGGACATCAAACAGCTCATCGACAAGCTGAATAGCACCACCATGGAGGACCAGGACCTCACTACTGACACTACAAAACAGGTAGATTCACCAAACATGCTTCTCACCAGGGTTAATACTAATGAAAGAAACATCTGTGTGCAAACCTCTTAGATGCTATTAATGTTAATTTGAACTTTTACTGCACTGTCCCTACAGCATACATGCAAATCTGTCATTATGATATTATGACTTTTCCGGTCACTGTACATTATTGCAGTCCAATGAGTTTTAAAACTGCTCTTACCAATATTATAAACAACAGTTTTTAATAAATATTTGAAATGTTAATGTTTTGTTTGTAGTGAAAAGTATTAATGTATCAGCCAACCCAGTTTCTCAGATGAAAGGCGATGCTGTATTCAAAGTCATTTATATTTGTAGAAAGAAAATGTTGTGACATCTGCTGTGCTGCTATCTCTCAGCTGGAGGACGTGAAAGCAGAGATGCAAGATCTGAAAAAGTACGACACCATGCAGGTGGTAATAAGACAAGAAGCTAACCAGCGTTTGAAGAGAGATCTGGACAAGTGCAGGAATGAACTTCACCCCATCATTCAACCCACTCAACCCACACATGGTAAGTCTCAAACCCACGCTGAAGGGGCAGTTAGAGACAATATTACATCTTGACAAGTCATATTACTCATGATAACCTCAACCTGTTGTATGACAAATTAACAATGTTTATTTGACAAGTGCACACAGTAATGTGAATGTTTTAGTCGTTGGAATTTTAGATCACTGTGTGATGTCATCATGTTTAGAAAGGGGGTGAAGCAGATCGAATATATATATATATATATATATATATAAATACATATATATATTCTGCGATCTGTGGAGATTCTCTGTCATCAGGTCATGGTATAGTGCTCAAACTCAACCAAGTAATGGACACTGTATAGCCAGAATGACTAAATACACATCATTTGTTTTTTGTAAAACAGAAATTTACATTCATGTTTTTACGTCAAGTGCAAGGAAGTGAGATCTGATTAGAAATGGTCACTGGAGACACATTATAATGCCAGGTGTGAGAAGGCAAACTTAGAACTGTCCACTTGTGGATCAGAGGAGCAGGATGTTGATACCAGGTTTGAGCAGACCATAAAGTGCCACTTCAAATGAGGTCACTCACATCTGTAACAGGCCAAAGCTCACTTAACTTACGTCGGATAGAAATGAACTGGATATTGTGGGGCACTTTCAGTATCCATAACCTCAATTGAAAAGTGAAGTGCCAGTTGCTTTTTCCCTTTCAATCGGTTGTACATATTTAGCATCCCAACATTGGTACAGGTTCTGTATCTGTTTTCACATTTACCCCTCAGGTAACTGTCCACATGGCCAGTTTGTGAACATCACTGGGCCCAGGGTGAACACAGCAGGAGAGTTTCCTGGCACAAACAAGTATGGCGCTTGGGGTCGGGATCCCCAACCAGAGGTGGGGAAAGAGAACTGGTACTGGATGGTAATGATGACAGCCAGCAACAGATACTCCAACTATGTTCGTCTGTACTCAAGCCTGAGTTCTCTCATCGTTGGGGTGAGCGTCCCAGGTAAAGAATGTTCTGGTTATAAAATCAGCTCACTAGACATTTCTAATAGACAAGCATTAAAGCATCACTGCTAATAATAACCTTGGAAACAACTTCCCTATCACTGTTTTTGTTCATTCTTTCTTACAGTTTTTAAATCAGTAAGCTAATTCCACTATATGTGTTCACTGAAAGCTTCAGGTGGTTTAAAGCAATGATGCTGCTGGAATCAAACTTAAAAACATTTCCCCAAAACCATTGGGAACTATGATTTATGATATACATAGTCTCTAGGAATAACAATTCAACTTTCCCTCATGGTCTAGTCTTAAAATTAAATTACAAAATTTGTAATATAAAATTATTTAAAACTACCAACACACATTGAAACTGTTCCAAAGTTTTGTGAAAGTATTGATAGGATCAAATTGTGAGATAATAAGTCCATATGAAAAGGAAGACAATAATCAGGCATTAGGCTCACACATACTCAGAATGATGAATTCATTGTTGATTTTGATAATTTAAAAAGCTAAGACACATATATTATTTAATATTTTGATGAACTGATAACTCTTTCTCCTTCTTCCAGGGAATATCATGATCCACAGCAGTAACCCAACCACCAACACCATCCAGGGTCCAAATGTTGTTCTGTTTAGTGGGGCCCTATACTACAACTGTTACAACCAAGATGCTGTTTGTCGATTCAACCTCACCGCTAAAACTGTTACCACATCAAAACTACCCAAAGGCACCAGGTTTGCTACTCACCTTTGTCTTTCAGCTCATGTGGTCAGACAGTGTTTAAGTCAATATTTTATTCATGACAGACCACATATTTTAAACAATAATATACATATGCAATATTACAGTACAAAACAATATATAGTAGATTAGAAAACAGAGGGGTAAAAAACTTTGTGTATGTTGCTTGAATTTTGTGTCCGATTATCATCTGTGGTAATCCCAGCAGACAGAAGTGAATTTATACTGTTTGATGCCCACAGGTAAAAAAGACTTTGGCCCAATCCGAATTTCACCCCTTCTCCCCACCCCTTAGCCCCTCCCCTTTGTTTCTCGTGTTCCCTTGTAGGGATGGCTGTCCCAATACCTGTTGGGACGGAGGGGTGGGGCCAAGTGTTAGGGCTGAACAGCCCTTGAAATGAAGATTGTTCAGACCCACACTTCAACCCGAGGGGTACAAGAATTTCTCAGAATGCTTTGCAAATCACCGGCAAGAGAGACCCACCTTTTTAGCAATTTCTCCATTAAAACAGATTTAAAAATTATAAAAACTGATGGTAATATCTTAGTTAAATATAGTTTCAATGTATTTTGGTAATTTTTTTCACAACAACCTTAAAAGAGAATTCTTCAAACATAAATAAGACAGACAAAAAACCTAAAATGAAAATACTAATATGGGGGCTTGAATGACACCACAGGAGCAGTACGGAGGAATGTTTTTTTCTGTTGCTCTTGTATGTTCAACGAAGTGGTCACCAGTTACTTCAATTGTGTTGGATTTGGCTACACACTGTTTACAACTAAAACTCCAGAGGTGTTTTGTGTTTTAGGGATTTTTTCGGTGAACTAGTGCACATTATATTAAGACTAAGTCTTTGACTAGACTAGACTAAGACTAGTCTTAGTGTACGTAGAATCACATATGCTGCACTCATTATACATAAAGAGCAAGTAGCTGGGAATTCGAAAAACAAATGATGATGTCACAATGGAAGTAGTGAACGGTGTGTGACAGAGAAGGTGCTGTGTATAGAAGCACTGTATGAACGTATGTGTGAAGGGGTGAATGCCACTTGAACCGTAAAGCGCTTTGAGTGGTTGATAAGACTAGAAATGCGCAATATAAATAGGGCCCATTTACCATTTAAAACTCCATACAGTTCATATTTGTATGTCTATGTGTCGAGAAAACAAAAAAGCTAAGATCACCAACCTATCACTTCTGATGTCTGTTTTGTCAGATTTAACTCAAAGGGAAACTTCTGCCACCTTGATGAATGCTACCCGTTCACCGATCTGGACCTGGCAACAGATGAGTCCGGGGTCTGGGTTATCTACACCACCACCCAGGACTTAGGAAACCTGGTGCTGTCCAAGGTGGAGGACGATGAAATTCTGACACTTAACCAAACCTGGCACACCTCGGTCTACAAGCAGGGGGTGACCAATACCTTTATGGCCTGCGGTGTGCTCTATGCCACACGGTACATCGACAAAGAAGTGGAAGAGATCTTCTACTCGTTCGACACCGTGACAGGGGTGGAGAAATTCAACATTGGAATTTTCATCAGGAAGATGTCTCCCAACATTTATTCACTGAATTACAGCCCTGTGGACCAGATGTTATATGCATACTGCGACTCCATGATGGTCTCCTATAAGGTTTTGTTTGAATGAAATATAAATTTTGCATTATTCTGTATTTGCATAATGGATCAAGTAAAGCTGTGCTATGCATGTCCCAATAATGTAGATTTTACTAATGACATGATATTCTACTAATTTGCTATATGAAGTGTAAATTGTATTGGCATTTACCTAACACGAGAGACATACAAAAACTGTCAAAGTGGAGTGATACAAATAATTTAGAGTTTAAATCCACTAAAACATTCAGTGTTTGCAACATTGAGGTTTTAACAATTCCCAAAATGCTTCTATAGGACACCTTTCTTTCCACGGTCAAACATGTGAGAACAGTTTCACTGTTAGTATAAATGTTAGTATATATTATATAGAAAAACTGGTTTGAGAAAAAAAGATCTGTAGCTATTTGCTTAATTAATTACATGTAATATGACTCTCTCACAATAATTATTTTTTTTAAATTAAAAGTTTTTTCTCCAAAAGTATTCAACCATTTCACTGAATTCAATTGGGTGACATAACCAAATGAGTTGTTTTCAACTATAAAGTGACATACAACCTGATAATTAATAAATGTTAATGTAAGAGGTTGGGGAGAATTTACATTTACAATCTTTACATTTCCTAGTTATGTGAATTCAATAGAAGCTGACTGTCCAATCTTTCACCTGGTTCTTGCTCCCTTTCTGTCTACTCAATTCTGCTCTCACTCCTTCTCTCTGACTATCCACCTCTCTCCCTCTGTGTGCTGTCAACTAAAAGGCAAATATAGCTCATCATAATGTAATAAAATATAATGTATAAATTGAACCATATCAATTTAAAGCATGAATTAGCTAGTGGATTCTTGTCTTGGTAAGGGCAATGTAATGTTTCCAAAGCGAATAACAATAAGTGCATTCAACCATGAGGGTACAAACCCAGAACCGCAAGAATGAAGAAAGTACAATTTGCTTCAACAAGCCAAACTAAAAGTGTTACATGTAAGTTAATATTTTTTTTCTTTCTTTAACATAAACACCAGAGTAGACAGTGGTTTATAAGACATCATCTTCTTAACCAAGCTGTTTTCAGAAGAGACGTGTCTTTAGTTTGCAGCGGGAGATGTGCAGACTTTCTGCTGTCCTGAAGTCAAAAGGGGAGCTCATTACACCATTTAGGAGCCAGGACAGCAAAGAGACGTGATTTTGTTAAGTGTAAAGCTCGCAGTGAGGTTGCAATAAGCTGATACGAAAGAGACAGGGACGGCGAAGTTGGCGAGGTAAGGTGCCTTGCTAAGGGGCACTTAGACAGTTGGGTAGAGAGAGTCCTCTTGGACAGATCCAGGTGTTGTCCATCCAGGTATGTTTTGTTGTCACTCCGTGGAGTCGAACCAGAGACCTTCCAGTCTGATATATTCCACATTTTCTGCCAATAGACAAATTTTTCTGCCACTAGTCCACTGCCTCTCCCTATTGTCTAAACCTACATGTCAATCAAATGTTGTGAGTAAAATTGACCAATACCACATCTTCCCTTTTAAGATAACAACGAGTAAACTGTTAGACCATTTGACCTCTATAAGGAAAACAATGTTTGGTACTTAAGTGAGCATTAGAACTTGTATGAAAAAAAGTGCTTTAATTAAACAACTGCTGTCCCCTGAATTATCACGTTGTAACATAAACTGTTTTAACTACACCTATTAGCTTCAACTAAGCTTTCACATCACCATGACACAACAATAACAATAACATATTTCAGAGATTTCTTACATTTAATTTCAGTTCACAAGTTAAGCCTAGAGGTGTTGGACTAGTGGCAGAAACTTGGACTATGGGCAGAAAAGGTCTCTAGTTCGACTCCACGGAGAAACAACAAAAAGACGAACCTGGATTGATCTGTCCAAAAATCCAAGAGGATTCTCCCTACCCTGTCTAGTGCCCCTGAGCAAGGCACCTTACTCCCCCAACATCTGCTCCCCTGTTTAAAGTTTGATAATGCAATGTTTTTCAAAACTAACAAATTAAGGACTGCTTCCAATAATGACACACTGTAAATAGCTTTGACTTTTGACTACACCATGACTATTTTCTTTATGTAATGTGCCCCTGCTGTGACACTAGCAGCTTGTAGGCGAACAGCTGTTTGTAACTAAATGTGGAGCAAAATAACTATTGCGACGAGTTGTAAAACTGCTCCTCTTTCGAGATTTGCAGTCAAATGTATGAAACTGTGCAATAGCCTCTGAATCTTTACCTTTCTTAATGTGTATGGTGATTATCAGTCTCATATGATGGTGGGATGTTTGAGCATTGATTCCTTGGTACATGTCTCCATGCTAGTGCAGTCTCCCTGAATTAAGCATTGTACATCTATCAGGCCACAAGACACAGCAATAATATATTATATTGAGTGGAAATATTTTATGCATCATCTTGGCTATTATTTATACAAGTTATCATCAAAACTTATATGTATACTGTATCATGACAATAACATAAATTGCACATGATCTGTCCATAAAAGTCCATAAAAGCAGAACTACAAAAGCCTAATTCATGCTACTGCATCAAACCTATGCATAGACGTGTACCCTAGGCAGAGCCCTATGCCGTACCCTTCCGTGCACCTGCGACGCAGACCACAAGAGCTGTGATTGGTAGCATCACATCTCTGGGAGACTTGCTGCCATTTTTGAATTGAGTTGAAGGAACGAACACGGACAGCATCTTTCTCTTCTTCGTTGCAGTTCTTCAAGAAAAAGTAATTGCTCTTCAACATCTATCATCTCCAACAACAACATGATCTGCTTAGTTACACTCACCAGTGTTCTGAAGCAAACAGAAACGCCAGAGAGTTTGTAAATAGGCGGACCAGAAACAGGAAGACCCTCAACACTAGCATAGAAACTCTACCGCCTCTTGCGTTTTGGCAGTGTGCTTGCGGCGCGACTCACAGGCTGCGCAGCTTTGACACCGTAGCCTATTTGTGAACCAAACTGGACTGTTCTCCAGATGCATGCAGCCCAAGATGACTTCAGCATTTCACTATGGTCTGTCTTCTTTCCCATCATTCCTGCAGCCTCTCCGCTAACGGCACAATGGAGTGATTTTCAGCATGTCCCTGTGGATCATTTTTGTCAAATAACCACAACAGATGAATGTGTTTCAACTTCCTGATTTAATAATTAATACAGGCCTGGCAATTGGTATATTAAAAAGGAAATGGAACCACTAAGATTGCATATGCGCCCCAATTTTAGTGCTGTACCTCTGCTTACCTTTAGGAACTGGATGCCATACTTGTTTACAACATAATAATCGTGACCTGTAGATGGCATCTGACCTGTTCAAGCTATAAAGGTGAATGAAATCTAAAACATTTTTTGGGTAGTTAAAATAAGACATTGTATTAACAATCAGCCGTCATTTTATTAAAAACACCTAGTAAAAACGAATACACATTTTTTTTTGTCAATATGGTATTTAAAGACCCTACAAGCTTTTTTTTGCTTGTAATGAAATGGTCATATTTTAATATAGCTGCCTCTTTATGACCTACAACAGCAAATGAGACAATCGGGGAGAAAAGAGATTACCTGCAACATCCCAGCAGCAATTTATGTCAGTCAGGCTGGAAATGCCTATGTTTAGACAGAGGGAGAGGAAACGGAAGCGGAGGATGTAAGCTGGGCTACGTGCTACTCCAAAGGCTAAATCATACAGGCAGCGCTCCAGATTCAATCAATCAATCAATCAAATTTTATTTGTATAGCCCATATTCACAAATTACATTCATCTCATAGGGCTTTAACAGTGTGTGGCATCCTCTGTCCTTAACCCTCAGCAAGAGTGAGGAAAACTAAAAACCCTTTTAACAGGTAAAAATAAGTAGAAACCTCAGAGAGAGCCACATGTGAGGGATCCCTCTCCCAGGACGGACAGAAGTGCAATAGATGCCAAACATTCATCATTAAAGTCTTTAGCGGCATTGATGCAGTCCCGCTGCAATCACAGTCCATGGTCAGCAAAGAAAGGTTTTGAGCCTACTCTTAAACAAACAGATGGTGTCTGCCTCCCGAACTGAAATTGGTAGATTATTCCACAAGTGAGGGGCTTGATGGCTAAAAGCTCTGGCTCCTACTCTACTTTTAGAGACTTTAGGGACGACAAGTAAGCCTGAATTCTGGGAGCGGAGTGCTCTAGCGGGTTTATAAGGTATTAACAGCTCTTTAAGGTAGAAAGGCGCTATATTATTAAGGGCCTTGAAGGTGAGGAGGAGAATTTTAAATTCTATTCTAGATTTAACTGGAAGCCAGTGTAGCGAAGCTAATACTGGAGAAATGTGCTCTCTTTTCTTTGTTCTTGTCAGGACACGTGCTGCGGCATTTTGGACAAGCTGTAGAGTCTTTAACGACTTACTGCTGGAGCCTGATAATAATGAGTTACAATAGTCCAGTCTCGATGTAACGAAGGCGTGGACTAGTTTTTCTGCATCTTTTTGCGAAAGGACATACCTGATTTTTGAGATATTACAAGTATAACTGGGTGTCATCCGCATAGCAGTGGAAATTTACAGAATGTGTCCTGATAATGTTTCCTAGTGGAAGCATATATAATGAGAATAAAATTGGGCCGAGCACAGAGCCCTGTGGAACACCATGGTTAACTTTGGTGCGCACAGATGTCTCATCATTAATTTGCACGAATTGGGAGCGATCAGAAAAATAAGATTTAAACCAATTAAGGGCAGTTCCATTAATTTTAATTAACTGTTTGAGTCTTTGTAATAAAATTTGATGGTCAATTGTGTTGAATACTGCACTGAGATCTAACAGAACGAGGACAGACACAAGTCCCTGATCTTACAAACAAGATGAGTGAGGTCAGAATGAGAATTATGATACATTACCTCATCGCTATACATCCTGGAAGCCGCTGTGTATTGGTGTGTTTTTCTTGTTGAGGCGGTGGACTAGTGGTAGAAAAAATTGGTCTAGGGGCAGAAAATTACAGACATTGGCCTGCAAGGTCTCTGGTTCGACTTCACAGAGTGACAAAACAATGGCACCTTACTCCCCCAACATCTGCTCCCCCGGCGCTGTGCATGGCTGCCCACTGCTCTGTGTGTCCTGCTTTGTTCACCCTTAGGGTCAAAGCAGCCATTTGCATGTAGTGTGTCTGTGCATGTGTGTGGGATTAATAAATGTATCTTGTATATTCCAGGCTACTTTAGCCCCTATACATTGAGTAACTTGGTATTATCTCAGGTGGGATGTTCCATTTGCCCACAAGAGTAGGGGGAATTATGGATTTCTCGAACCTGTTTAAATCAATTAATACTCAACTGACATTAGGAACACGGTGACTGAATCACAGTGTAACATATGACTTACTGTTACAAATGGAACTGAGATGACCACTGGCATATAAATAAACGGTCACAACATGCAGAAAATCAAGATTAATCCAGTGCAGGTTATTATCCTTATCCTTAAATAGCTACCAGTTCCATAACGTTCTGTATAGCATTTTCAAAATAATAATAAATCAGGCTTTAAAGTTTCATATACATTTGCTTACAGAAACCAGAAAAGGGCTATCTTGCCCTCAACAATAAAATACAAAACATTGGAAGCTACTGTAATAAGTTATAAAAATCAGATTTATTTAGAAGAAACACTGTTAATGCTATTTTGCTTTAGTCATTTTTAGATAGTCAAAAACAGATTTCAGGTACAAAGATAACAATCCTATCAAGCTGGCAGTTCCTTGACAGATGGAAAGTAGAGAAAACCTCGCTAAGCCCTGTTTATTTGTACCAGAGGTGTTGGGCACAGTGCAGTGGCTTCTGTAGCTCCACAGCACCATCACAGCATCATTGTTTCAGGTGCTTCCCATGGTGCCACTGTCTACACTGCATACAAAATGGTGCTGGCACTGTGAGCCTTTGAGCTTTTACCAGGTCAAAGAAAACCCTACATTTTCAGATATAGTAGGAGTGTTTTCAGAAAACAGTCAAGTAACAAGTGTAACTGAGATGGAAGTGAAGTACTCTTTTTTTTTCAAGCTCTTAAAGCCAAATACCCATTCCCTTTCAACATTCATTTAACACTCAGTTCCTTACATAACCATAGAAGTACTCCAAAGCAATGCAGTTATTTGTAAATGCGGATGTGAGTGTAATTGGCTGTTTGTGTCAGCCCTGTGATGGATATATATATGTATTTTCTAGCATGAAGGGTATAACATCAAAACCTTGTCCAATAATTCTGATTGGCCTTTGATTGAGGTTGATTAAAATCTGTTAAACAGAAATGGTATGAATGCTCTTGTACACATTTAAAGAATCCCAATCACAAAACTGACTACACTTTTAGAGATTGTTGTACATTTTCACATAAAATATGTACGAAGTAGTTTTCAGTTCGATAGCTCTGCACACACACTGCAACACATTTGGCCCCATTTTCCTCACACCTGATCAGCCAGCAAATCTCCCATTTGAAGGAATGTTCCGAACAAGAACAAAAACAAAGAGTTTAGGTTGGCCTGAGCAAGCAGGCTGCTAGCAAGCTTTGACTTGCTCACTAAGACTGTACAAGCATTAAAAGCTCTTAGTGTTGTTGTTTTGGAGTCCGGAGCGTGGCAGGGCCATTGTGCAGTTGTTGTTGTTGCTACCGCTGCAGTTCTCCTTGCCTCCTGTAGAGGATCTGCTCTCAAGGATAAGGACCTTGCCCTGCTCTTCCTTCATGAAGAGGTCTACCAATAGAATCTTCTCCTTGTGGATCTGAAGGCTGATGTCTTTAGGGATGTCTGGAATTAGCCAGTCCACAACATCATTCATCAGCAGCACAACATTCTGGTGGTGATAAATGGAAGAGAATCAGTTTTTTTTATTTGTTTGTGTTATCTCTAATGAATTATTAAAGAACTAGTTGTGACAACTGCAATGTAATTTCAGGCAAACTGGCCGATGGCAAGCAGCGTTTATTTAATTACATAATAATTAAATAAATCTCTATGACTTTTTGCGTGTGTCAACTTACCTGGAAAACAATGACAAAGGCCAGTCGCACAGCCAGCACCGCCCAGAACTCCTTGGAGATCTCATATGGAGTGGCTGACCAAGGAGGCTCTCTGTAGTCCTTATACCTTTAGTGAAGATCAATCAATGATTTAACTTGTATAACCCATATTCCCATCAATTTTTTTCTACTTGTAGTGAGACAAATGAAAAACTCAAAACAACCAAAACCAAAAATACCACAGTGCAGTTGTATGCCTCAACCAACCAGTGGAATTTCTACCTAAAAAAGTTTTCTTCCAGATAATTATAAGGTCCATGACCTACCTTTGATCACTGAAATATAATCAATTAATTATTTCCAAGTGACAACTGATAATAAGTAGGAAACATTCCCTCAAGGTGGTCTTGAAAAATCACACTCAGAGGCCAAAAAACATTTGTTTTCTGAGGCAACCTTGACCTTTCCCCTTGATCTCTAATCATCAAAAATAATAACTTACTCTATGAGTCCAATTGCATGTTTGTCCCAAATGCCAAAGGATTCCCTCAAGGCATCCCAGAAATATCACACTCACGAGTTAAAACATGAAACTTGACCTTTGAGACCAAATTCTAATCAGGTCATCCACCAAGTGATTCTTTGTGCCAGAATAAATGAAATTCCCTCAAGTTCTTCTTGAGATATCATGTTCACAAGAATTGGACGGATGGACACACAGACATCCATATGTACAGACAGATGGACAAGCGGACATCATTAGTCCTCTGCCCACTGGCTGTCGCTGACATAGAGGTATACAAAAAGGTAAAAACTCAAGAGAGAGCCAGGAAACACCTCAACAAAATAACAATATTTACAAAATTCATGAGAAAAGTTGGTTGCTGTCTGAATGGAGAAGTTTATCAGTGTTTAAATATCCAAAACAAAAAGTGACAGCCACCAACAGAAGCTCAAAGTGAATAAAGAACATGGCCTGTGCCATTTTTCCATTAATTTGTGAGTTAATGAAGAGTTGTTAGGTGTATTCCTGAAGGAGTTGCCTCCTCCCCCTTCTAAACTTTTTACTATAGATATAGAATGATTCAATAATCATTTTAGCTCCTCTGGTCACCTGTTCGATAACATAACACAATCTGTTATTGAAACAGTCAAGGATGAACACAGCAGTGATTGCATAGTCCTCCAACTGGTAGCTGCTACTGTAGAAGAGCTTCTGAGTGCTAGGATTTTACCACTGGCTGCATCTAATATAAAAAAAAATTACCCGCATTTTTAACAAAACTATTGTTTCAGGGAATATTCCAAGTGTATGGAAAGCACGTACTGTCTCCTCACAAAGGCGGTGATTCCGGGGATCCAAATAATTACTGCCCCATCTCAAAATTGTCATGTTTAGCAACATTTTTGAGTCTGGCTAACGACCTGGTCACAGCACTTTGACAGCAGCATGTAAGGTAATGAACGATGTCATTAGTGCTCTGGAAAAAAAAAGAATATTGTATTGCCCTAGGAGCATCAAATATTAATAGCTCCATTCATTTTATGCTGATTACACACTCATATACAATTTAGCGCCATCCATTGACAAAGCACTGACAGAACTAGTGTCAGACTTTTTAGTCATACAAGATGCTTTTATTAAACTTAATAGTATTAAATCCAGATGAAACCAATTACAGGCTCTTCACCAGATCCCAAATCAATCCCCCCTGATTTTTTATATCAGTATAAAAACTGGGGTTGAAATTAAAGAGCCCAAAAATATATATATATCTGGGTATCTGGCTGGTCGACAAACTATCTTTTAAAACTCACATTAATGAGTTATCGAAAGAAGCTGAAAGCTAAATTTGGTTTCTTTTATCGAAAAAGGCAGTGTTTTACTTTCGCATATAGATTGCGCAGGCAACATTTTTAGACTACGTGATTACATGCATGCTGCGACACATACTCTCAAGCCATTCAATGCTATATATCACAGTTCCCCAAGGTTTATTACAGGTGACAGATATCAGACCCATTATTTTGCCTTCTACCAGAAAGTAGGGTAGCCTTCACTTGCCAAATGTAGGGAGCAACACAGTTGATTTTATTTACAAAGCTATGCTTAATAAGATACTATTTTATTTATCATCCCTTTTAAAAGTAAAAAATATGGATCACCTCCCTCGTTCTCAACAACACATCACCCTTGACAAACCCTTAATGCACACGGAACTGGGTGCCTCGCTCCTCATAGTTGGAATAAACTTCAGGATTTAATTTGGCTAGATCGTTTTTTAACCTAAGAACAGTTTAAGTTTTATTTTAAGGAAGTTTTAGTTGGTGAATGCTCCTGTTTTTCTTGATGTGAATATCTTATTCATTTTTAAGACATTTTACTCCTCCGATTGTAATTTTAATTGTTTATGTAAATGCCGGGCACCATCATAAACGAGAGCTCTGCTCTCAATTGGTTAATATCCTGTCTAAATAAAGTTTATCTATAGTCCTCTTATATTGCATGTCTCTTACATGTACCATCAAGAAATTGACAACTTTGAACTGAAATGGATTTCCAACCTGCAAATCTCAACAGGGTAGCCAAGTTGCAATGGATCCATAGGTTCTTTGCCGTCCTGGAAGTGGCTGACATTAAAATAGGACAGCGTATTGTTGACAAATCCATGCATGGAGCCATCTGGACTGTACATGTACTGGTAGACCATCCGAGGTATGAAGTCGGAGGTGAAGGAGATGACAAATGCCTGGAATTGGAGTAGGGGATGGAGTAGTAGGGTGGGGGTTCAAAGGTCAGAAACATGAATACAAGTTAGGCTAATGTGAATATATATTTCATATACCTTGTACAATCAAAACTGTGTGGAATTAAACAAAAAAACTAAATCACAATTCAGGGGCTGAATCCTTTGGATTTAGAAGACTGATTGGTGGTTCGGTGAATTTGGACATCCGATTTTGAAGGCTTCTTCAAATGTGGTTAACAAATGCCTGCTTTCATTCCTGGTCAACAAAGGATCCAATGAGTGTGTCATTCTATTGCCAACCTATTCCATTGCACCCCAGTGACAAATAGGACTTTTGAATATCAGGTTTTCACTCACTCAAACAGCTATTTCGTAGAAATAAAATAAAAATTAATCTGTTTCAGACATAAGACCAGATCGTTTCATTTGATCTGGCCTCTGCAGTGCGAGGGATGCAGCCCCTGAAATGGACATAGTATAGTGTCAAGTTGAAATGAAACAATGCACTGGACTATAGTGTTTGAACTTGAAGTTGTTCTATCACTCATACAGAGGCTTCTACTCGTTGTTGTGCAAGGCACCAAGATGATGTGGTAGTACGAGCAAGGTGTTTCTGGAGCTTCAGGAGCAGTATTTTCATGGGAGAGAGAAGCTCCATTTGTACTACACAGCTTTAACTTTGCAGCTTTGATTCAATCACAATATGAATAAGAAAGGCAGACAGCCATGTGGCTCCGTCATTGATCTTTGGTCGAGGCAGTCAATATGGCAACATGGTGGCTGTGAAGACCACCTCTATATGTGCCCAATTCCTGTGTGCCCTGCTTATGTAACGTAGTGCTTAGAAGAGATTGAGTGAAATTACATTTTTCTGTGTCACAGAAAGACTAAGCAGAGGAGCTGAATGAACAATAAATCTGTAGGGTTGATAGGAAATGATCTTACCAGCGCTAGAAGGCAGCTCCCATATCCAGGATATTTTGGCCTTACTTTTGTGTAGTGGGAGAATGTGGGGACGTTCATCATTACATTACAGTGAAAGTTTTCAAATGAAACCTTTCACTGTGGCATTGATGCTAAACTGTTGATATTCTGCATCCTCAGTGCTATAGGGCTTTCATCTCCATGTGTAAACAGTGGCCCATTTTGTCTGTCTGTCCCTGCATCATTTTAAAGCCAGAATACAGAGCCAAAATATGGCCAGACTACCTACAGATATGCATTAGGATAAGTCAATACATAAATCAGTTACTTACATTGATGATGACCGCTACTTTTGCCACTCCTCTAAGTATGTTGTACCATATGCCTGTGGATATAACAATATGCATAGATTACTGGACTTCAGCATTAAGACAGTGAAAGGATTTGTCCTCACAGCTTGTTGGTTTTGAAGAGCAAGTTTATAGGACAACATTGACAACATTGCCCCAGGATCTCACTGTTTTCCTTTAATATTGGATACGTGTCTGTGTATTCCAAGTCTGCAGTAAAATGAATGTAACCCACCAATGTCTTTGGCTCTTGCTGCTACTGGTCTCCGCAACTCTGTCACAAATTTCTTGGCATCAAGTCGTATTTCAATGATGTTGTTGAGCAGAGCAAAGAGGGGAGCCAGCGGGAAGGACGCCACGAACAAGGTAACAAAACCAAACTGGATGACTGGACATAGAGGACGACAGACAAAAATATAAAATTATTGTCAGGCTTATCTGATTATTACATCCAGCCTCGATTGGACAACAGAAGCCCTATACATTAAACTATATTATAGTATTTTATGCACATGGCGAAGAACAACCCCTTCTTCCAGATTAATACTGGAAGAAGGGTTTGATAGGAATCCTGCCACAAATAGCTAAATCTTTTATTTTGAATTTAGTTCAGCATTGGTTCTTCTCTTCATAGCACCAACACGCAACACAAAATAGTTACACTGTCCATATTCATCCCCTTCTAAGGTTCAACTTATTTTCTCACTGTTTGCAATTGTATTCTTTAAAAGTTAGGTTACTTCATGTTCCACCTAATCCACAGGCCTATGGCACTAGTAAATTTATGAAGATCCAAATGCAGCATTGAGGAAGACATTGCAAATTATTAATGTGTTATGACTGTGTGTGTGTGTGTGTGTGTGTGTGTGTGTGTGTGTGTGTGTTTGTGTGTGTGTGTGTGTGAATGTATGTGGTGTGATACTGACTCATTTCCATATATTCTGGTGTTAACCCAGCAAATGGTTCCAGAAAGTGATCTGTTTCATATCTCATCAGCTTCTTCTTTCTCTCTTCCTCCTGAAAAGCACCTTGCTTTGACCGAATGTAGCGAATCAACTTCTTCAGCTTGCTGAGGAACAAGCACATGTGAACAGACAAGCATGCAGAGATATTATTGACTTGGTGGTATGCAGCAATGATTACTTGCACATTTCAGTTTTTTTATCGTTAATCTACCCTAGTGGTCGCCAACCTGTCGATCACGATCTCTAAAACCTTCACTGTTGATCCCAGATCAGCTGTGTGTCGGTTGTCTGTTGATCACACTGGCAGAGTGCCTGCTACAGGCTGTGGGGCTGCTGGTTTATCAACTGCATTTCCTTCAATACAAGTCTGATTATGAACTAAACTAAATGTCTATGGTATGAAGACATGCATCTTCTGGTCTTATGATAATGATCAAAGCCCCATTAGAACAAATGAATATATTCAGAAAGTGAAACACTGGAGTTGTTTTACTGTTCAAGCTTCATTACGTGCAAGTTTTGCATACTTACGGTACTCCAATTTCAAAAAGGTTGTTCTGAATTAGTTGCTTTCCCAACATGGTGATACTCAGCTGGATACACAGCTCCATCAGACAGCCTCCATGAGCACACTGCAAAACATTCCATGTCCTTTGTTTAAGTGTGTGCTCATAAATCAATTGAATGAATCTGTAGACACCTGTCACAAAACATGTGTGTTGTTGCGGTAGTTACAGAAACAACACCCACAGGCTGCTGCACCAGTGTCATTTAGTTGTAATGTGTGGAGTAATAAGGGGTGTATAGTTATAATGTTAATGCATAAACTTACTACACTACACTAAAAATGTGCCATACACAAAGGGAGTATTTGCGCAATCAGGACTAGATTGCTTCTCTTTGTTTTAAATTTATTTCAACTGCACAATACAAAGAATGCAATCTAGCAAGACAAAGGAGATTGAGGAGATTGTGGTCGACTACAGGAGAAGCCACACTGAACACCCACCACTGACCATCGATGGTGCTGCTGTGGAGCGAGTGAGCAGCACCAAATTCCTGGGGGTGCACATCAGCGAGGACCTCTCCTGGGCCACCAACTCTGCATCACTGGCCAAGAAAGCCCAGCGGCGCCTCTACTTCCTCCGCAAACTAAAGAGAGCGAGAGCTCCCACACCCATCCTGAAAACTTTCTACCGGGGCACCATTGAAAGCATCCTGACCAGCTGCATCACTGTGTGGGGCAGTAGCTGCACTGCGCACAGCAGGAAAAAACTGCAACGCATAGTTAACACAGCTGGTAAGATCATTGGTGTCTCACTCCCTTCCCTGCAAGACTCTTACACCACCCGCCTCACCCGGAAAGCCACCGCGATTGTGAGTGACACCAGCCACCCCGCACACATTCTGTTCAGCCTCCTACCCTCTGGAAGAAGGTACAGGAGCCTCCGTTGTCGGACCACCAGACTCAGGAATAGCTTTAATACACCAAGCTGTTAGGAAGCTAAATTCTCTCCCCTCACTCCCCCCAGCCACATCCCCCAGTCAGACAGAAGGCTGAACCCCAATACACTCAGGACTCTGCAACAAACTGTCTCTAGTACTTTGTGCACTGTTATCACTTTAAATCACTACGTTTACACCTTAGAAAACCTTATGCTGCTACACAAAAATCTGTTTACCTACTGCAACAAACTCTCTTGTACTTTTTGCACTTTTTATCACATTAATGACTGTTTACATCTTAGAAAACCCTATTCTGCTGTCGTTAAAAAATCTGTATGTTTACTTCTGAAACAAACTGTCTTGTACTTTTTGCACTTTTTATCACATTAATGACTATGTTTACATCTTATAAAACCCTATGCTGCTGTACTTTAAAAAAAAATCTGTATGTTTACTTCTGCTACAAACTGTCTGGTACTTTTGCACTTTTATCACAAATGACCACTTTAACACTTTTAGAGAACCTTATGCCACTGTACTTAAAATATCTGTATGTTTAGTTAATTATAGAAATGTTTTGTGTTATTTGTTGTGCCTGTGCACTTTATATGTTTCACCGTGGGAGAGTGGGAAACGTCATATCGATTTCCTGTATGTCTTGTACATGCTGAAATTGACAATAAAGCCACTTTATCTTTATCTTTATCTTTAATCTGGAGCATATTTTCTTGCATTCACATGTAGGTGTCATTTAAAATTCTGTACAAACTCCAGATATGTTTAGGCTTATATGGTTTCCATAAAAGTGTTCTTTTGGTTTCATCCTGCCGACCAGCTGTTTCTCATATGATCATATAGCTTCTGATATTAAGCTGCACATATTTGAAGTCTAATTAAAATAAATTACAGAAATTACTCTTTCCAACAAGGTAAATACGAAGGTTCACAATGATTGATGTCCTGATTTTAGTTGTGCTAGTTTAATTTCTTCAAGTGTGCCCCTTTAGTGACTTGTGTATCAATCTATATATATGGTTAAGATTATATCATAATAACTTTATAACATTTTTACCTTTAGTTTATATCCAGATAATTAGACTGTCAACACAACATGGATGTTTATCTCAACGCTTATCCAAGTGTCTGAATAGGAAGCATTTAGTTTTAACAATTAATTTTCAAATGTGTAAACCTTACCTCTTCCATTCTGTAGGACTCAAACACATACAGGTAGCTGCCTGGCCTGCCTACAAGTCTAGAGGAGAAAATCAATAAAAGGCATTAAAAGTATATAACCTTGTCTTAACCCTAAACTATTTTCATTGCAATTATTTAAATTAAAAAACTTCAATCAATATAATGCATTTTACTAAATATTATATAAATATTCCTACTCATGTACAAAGTACATTACAATATTACTAACCTTCCCCTGAAGAAAGCAATGTAGATGATTGGGGTGAAAGCGTTGAAAAACTTCAGGATGAAGGTCTTGAAGATGAGTCGTTCTTCAAAACTCTTGTCTGATTTAGGAACCTCTAAAAGTGAACATTAGATTCTTTCATTTGACTTGAAATGATAAATAGACCAACAGTACTTCTGAGCACAGACCCTCCATTACAAGCCATTACAGGCAAGTGAGATTTTGTTATATTATTTCGGCCAGGGTCATTTATTTTTTGTCATACTGAATTGCACCAAGTCTCTCTGGCATAATATTTCCTAGAATAAAATTAATGATCGCTCTTGATTTATTAATGCTAATAAAAGCTTTTCTTGCAATAAAAACCATCCTCTATTTAAATGCATCACATGAAATGTCAACTGCTGTACCTAATGTTCACCTCACATCTGAGAGCCACAATCCTAACCCTAACCCTAACCCTTAATGGCTTTATATCAATTATATTTCCTTTCATCTTTTTTTTATTTTACAACCGCTTTAGATGCAACAACAAACAAATAACTATCTCACACCTTTATCAATGGAAACCATGATCAGGTTTTACAAGTAAACGTGCAAAACAGTTTAAAAAAGGTTAAAAGGTCTCATTGTTTTGACATGCAGCCTTGTTTTCACACACTTAACTGCCTTTGCCTGTTTGTCACTGAACTTACCTAACACAGTGAGCCATCGTGCCACAGCACCATACACCTCATCCAGTATGAGGATGACCACCAGGTTGATGATGGCTGCGGTGGTTTTAACTGTCAGTTGTACATGGTTTCGTGTAATGGGATTGGAACTCATGTGGAGGGCAGCTTTGGTGGAGATCCGGTAGAGGATTACACCAAACACAATGGCAAATGTAACACCAATCTGACAAGGCAAAGTTTTGCAGAATTAAACACAGGATACATGGAGTTTGAGAGAGAGGGAATAACCGCTTATCAGTGATTTACAACATACGCGTGAGGGTGAGGGTGGGCCTGGTGTTAACACCACACTCACCATTACCCGCACAGTACGTCAAGACATCTTTCCTCACCATCAACAGCATCATGACAATATTAGTCATGTAGGCAGGAAGGCGGTCTCGAAAGGTGAGCTTTTCCACCTAAAGTAGATACACAAAAATGTTCAGTAAAACTGCAACATCCAGATGTGAATTAGTGAAGTGTGTTGTAAATACAGATATTCCAACATTGAGAGGCGGTTGACAATGAACTACTGTCTTCTGTGACATGTTGAACAAACCAAGCACGATGACAACAGAAAAAGCTCAGCTGATTTTGCACAATAGAACTTGGGAAAAGGAGCTGCACAGTTTGAACCTCAACTTCAAAGGTCAAAAAGTACTCTAATAATAAAATACAATGATGAGGTGATGACATTTTATATTGGACTAATATCACAAATGTGATTTCCTGCAGAAAGAGTTCATCTTACTCTACGACTCAGTAAGGGAAATGTTGTCACCATGGAGGCAGCAGCTACTTTGATTTGTGACGGGGCTGCAAAAAGTGCTGATGGGATGAAGTGGAGTGAACTGACTTGGCATTGTACATTATCTATCTATCTATTTAATGGAAGTAGAAGATGGTAATCTGATTGGTTTATGACACTTTCCAGCAAAAACAATCAGATTTATTAAGAGACTAAGTATAAGCCTTTTTACCCATGCATCTGGTGCAGTGACCTTTTGTTTGTTGTTGGATTGGAGTGGATTTTGCACTGCGTCTTTAAATAGCTCTTTGAAAAAATTTCTGTAAGCATGCCTTTAAAACACAAATAGCTAAACTCAGACCAATGTGCATTTAAAGGTATATATCAATAAGTTTCTTATCTACACCAGTTCAGCTTTTAAAACACAATGATGTGCTGGACCCTGTCCCAGCTATTGACACAATATATGCAAGTGCAAAGAAAAGTCAATGAGATACAACCCTGTAACCTGGTTTAAAGAGTAAGGCCAAATAATGTATGTGATGTTATGTGAATTAACACATACAACTTGAGAGATACAAATATGCAGAGCCTATATGTTATTACCTTGTGTGGGGATTTCCGATCTTTGCACATAGACTTCTGCATCACCTTGAATTCATATTCAGCCCTGGGGTGGTCCTGTAACAGTGACACAAAGAGAAATGACATGAAAGTGAAACACATAGAAAAGATGTTGAATCTAAGTGGAATCCCCAGCTGGATATGTGTGTTGTACAGGTGGGAAGTTTGATAAGCTCAGTGTCATATACGTTCTAAAAACTAATGGATGTAAAATATTTCAATGCTGTGTGAGCATTTTCAAGGGTCTTGAAGCTAGTTTTGAGGAATGTTTTTATTGTTCTCAAAAATGTGGTCTGGTGTGATCATTAAGGTCCTACTGGTAGGGTGGCAGTCCCTTTTCTCTGTTTGCATTTGCCTTACATGGAATGAACATTTGTAGGTGGTGGATTTGTTTAACATCCAACAAACAAAGGAATCTGTACTTTCTGGAATATTTATGCTTATTTTGCACATACACACATTGCCTTGATATTAATGTGATGATGATATTGGGCACATGTAAATGTGCTATGTTGTAGATGAGGTGTCACTCTTTCATTAGAAACAACGATCATAATTCTCAAACAAGAAGGGTCCTTATGTATGTATCCAACATTTATCATATAACATTTATTGATCCAAACTTCAAATGAAACAAGCAATATCCCTTACAAATTTGCGAGTCTTGTGCTTAGTGTCGCCTGTGCACCTGAGGTGCATATTCTGCAAAACGAATATTACTTTTGACACTCAATCATGGACTGTCCATTCTGGGCTACTACAAGAAACATGGCGGCCTACATAGAGAGGACCCCCCACCCCCCCCCCAAATACCGAAAATATAAAGTATTTCAATATAAGGGCCCATTCTAGGGTAAAGAATACAATAATTTGTATAATTTAGATGAAACACACTTATGAAAACATCACTAGGATTATTTAATCTAAAATTTCTCTCAATAGTTCCCGTTCACTTTAATTGTACGCACTGGACCTTTAACCCCCACAAACCAACCACTTCTCTTTTCCTCTCAACCCCAACATCACCCAACAACCCTTCCTACCCCTGGCAAGTGGCAGCTGTTTTCACCAACAGCTTCAGGGAAGCAGAGACTGGGGGACACATGTAGAGTCCAGTTATACTCACCACTTAAACAGTGCAAGTGTTGAAATATCATACAGATTTTAATAGAAACAGTGAAGGGAATACTGAGCTAGAGTTAAAGTGAACAGAGTAAAAGCTTGAGGTGAAAGCACTTTAATAGAGTGCATGTTATGATATTATAAAGGTTGATGGTAATTGTAGAAGCTGCAGTTTATGGAGCCTGGGAAAGGGATTGTCTTACCCTGGAATATATTAGTGAATCAATATGTGTTAAATATGTTGGTAAATATGACCTTTGTGACCTATATTGCACAAATTCTGACATTAATCAATAAAATGTTTGTGACATGACAGCAAACGTGTGTATATACAACTTCTGCAAATGCCTAAGGACAAATTATAGCTTTTGGTTATTTTATTTAATAAGCAGAATCAGTAATTAAAACCCCTGCAACACATGTTAATGCTTAGTTAAACTTTTATTTCAAGAAGTTAAAATGGTGAAAAATTTACTATGGTGAATAATCATAGTATGTGTAAAAGTTTGGCCACCATACTAGGTCTGTCGTCCCGTTTATCAGAAGGCTTTTACGCAGTGTTTGCAGTCAAGGTTTCTTATCTCACATAGGCTCATCTTTGCCTTACTGTCCAGTCAACCAGCAGTATGGGCTTGTCTTCACATCTTGTCTTCCACCGTGGCCCTTTAAATACCATTTCGTAATGACACCTCGGACAATGTTTGGAGAATCTGAGAATTAATCCGTTTTGGAAATGCCTTCAGCTGACAGTTTCTAATGATTATTTTGAGCTGCATTTCAGGTCCTAACCGGTGAATGAGCTGATGAAGTGTTAACTATTTTCCAAAAAAGTAGAGTGCCCAAACTGTTGCACCTGCCACAATTACATGAAATAAAAGTAACAATGCATTAACATTTGAAGAAAACTTCTTAGAGTCTGTTTGCTGCATGGGTTCTATCCATCCAATTAAAAAATCAACTGAGCACATCAGAATATATACAGCTGCATTATTAAATGATCCTATTTACTGTATTTTGCCTGTGCCCTGTTGTAGTATGTGGTGTGCTTGCATCTTTCCCAGGCTCCAGTCTGTGTGGCTGAGAGAGAGAGAGAGAGAGAGAGAGAGAGAGAGAGAAGCAGCAGCAATCAAGAGAGCAAAGTGACTCAGATATGAAACAATCGGAAAGCACCTTGTTCCCAGTCTGATCTCAATGTAAAACATGAGCTCACAATGTTTTGGGAGGATTTGCATTTGTGAACTGGCGACTGCAATATATGCATCAGATGCTCTAGTAGTCAGACCGTTGCACTTGGGTGTAGCATATGGCGTGTACACACAGTTTGTTAGTGTGGTCCCGGGGCTGTTGTGTCATGTTAGGTCAATGAAAAACGGCGTTTAACATAATGTTGAAGCCATGTGTATTTTTATTTTTTTTAATTTAAATCTTGCTATAAGAAGACTACAGTCAAGGATGCCGGCAGAAGCAAAAAACACTCATTCCCTGTTTTAGAAAAGACAGATCTGCAATGTTTGTTCACCTCTCACATAAACACATGTGTACACATGGTTTTCTAGATTGATCTGAGCACGAGGCTCTTTGGTACAGATGGGGCGATATTAAAAGGAAGTTTCTGATCATTTAGCTGATTCCTGATTGTAAACTGTGGCAGAGAAGATGATTTGCTGCTGGACAACAGAATTGAATTACCACCAAGCCTCACTGTATACACCAGCTACTGACAGGAGACATTACTTTACTGCCAATAGCAGAAACAATGAAGGCATCACTCACAGATGCAGAGGTGAGCTCAGCTAGTTTTCTGCTAGACCTTCACTCTGTGTGGTTGACTCAGTATGCACTTGTCCAAGCTCCTATCTTCTTACATGAAGACTTATTCACAAAGCCATGGTGGTCACCCCGTCATTAACAAATAAATGCAGACAGAAAATATACCATACATTAGTCTTCTGCCTCTTCTCTCTCCTCTCTGATGTCTCCACTCTGGAATGCTCATTTTAGATAAGACCCAACCTCCTTACAAGAACAACCAATCAAAACTGATAAATAACAACCCCTGATCGCAGCATGAAGCACCCAATGAAACTATATCATTCATATAAACTAAATTATTAATATTATAACTGACTTTATGTCAGTATCACTGCAAGTGATGATAGCAGTTAAACATATTGAATTAATCCATGTATATTTAAATAATTAATAATAATCTGAATATTTCAAATAAATCACAGCTGTGTGCTGCAGTGGTCTATAATGACCAGTGCTGAATTCAACTGCACTTATTCTTTACAGTTTTCTTATCAAACATTGTACAAACGTGTTAGTGAACAAAGTTCTCAGATCTTGACACTGACTTTCTATTAGACAAAGAAATGACTTAAAAATCCTGGTGTTGGTTTAAACAGCACTGAGTAGGTATATACATTTCTGATTTATTATATCTTATCAACCATCCGGACCCCTCCGGTCGTCTGGAACAGGTCTGCTCTTTGTCTGCAAAAACTAAACATAGAAAAGCAGCATTCAGTTTTTATACTCCTGCTGTGGCCTCAGTGTTTCCGATATTTTCCTGTGTCTCCCTGTGTCCCTTCATACCCTGTGTGCTGTTCACATTGTGTGTGTGTGTTGTGGGCACATGTGGGAACTCTTCCTTCACACTGAATATATCAAACTGCCGGATCTTACTCGTCATTTTTTGTGAATTAGTTGTTGACTTTAAGTTGCAGCATGTTAAGCTCTTTGGTCCACTGCAGTGCGCCTGTAAGAACACAAACACTAATTGTTGCTTATCCTTTAAAAACATGTGACTTTGATTATTGCTACACTAATCAGCCATTGTTTCCAGGCATATGGAGATGACCTCTGTGTCCTGAGGGGCAGTAAGAATATATGTGATGGCAGACGTTAGTTCTGCCAGTCAGTTATTCATGTGTTTGAACTCATGCTGAAACAACACCGAGCTGCTCAAGACAGTGGCCAAGTGTCCAATTACCTTTGGACCCTTGCAGTTTGGGCACTATGTGTTAAAAGGGTGATCCTGTATACCCTACACAGTTCTTTGGCACTGAGGTAAACCTACTCAAATCAAAGCAGAGCCTCTACACTTCAGTAGCCATTATCTCAAACTGAATGTAGTGAGGCTCGGAATCTGAAGAACAAAAATGTACAACTGTCCAAATATTTAAGGACTGGGCTGGTAATTATTATCCCATATACACAAACGTTTAATGTTGAATGTGCACTTAGGTATATGCATGGAAGGAAACATGGTCAATGATTTATTTTCATACCAAATGACCTTGATAAAGCAGGTCTTTGTGCTCTTTGTGTCCAAGTTCTTTATCGTTGTTCACTCTCCTGATAAATAAGAGGACATAAAATAAGTGGACCACTGCTTTCCTGAGCTTTGAATCGTGATCACTTGTACTTGTTTCACAGGCATTAGGGGAAACCGTTTGTTTTGGCTAATTGTATAATTTACAAACATCTAAAGTAAGAAAATCCAGTGAAATGCTGAAGGAGGAAAACTGCAGCCACAATGTGTTGTAGACACAGACTACATTTGCAAATATCATTTACAGTTTACAGTTTTTTTGTGAAATATGTTATGATGAGAGATTGGCAGTAGCAGAAAGGCTATAAAGAGATAAAAAGATAACTTAATCTAGAAACGGGAATGTATCCAAACCTTGAGAGCTTCCTGTGAAAAATAACCCAGAGAGACAGAGACAAAGGGGGTGGGGTAAGGGGATTACAGAGTTAGTCAAAATAAGTCAGATTATACCATTGCAAATAACATGGCATGTTTTGAATGTGTTGAAGGGACTTGAATATTCTGCTGATGTTTAAAATGTTCTCCACAAAACATTGCAGCAAAAGAGGAGGAAATACCCCAGCAATTGAGGGAAACACAACAAACCCATTAAAACTCACAACTCACACATATTATAAATCTAATAAATTCTGTATAAAGTACAAATATGTATGTGTCCTTTTACATGTGAAAAACAAAGCAGTACAGGCACACACACTTACATAATTAATAATGAATCAATGACACAACTGTATGATATACACATGGACAAAAGCTGATAGCATACACAAGGCTGAAAAGTACAATTATTAGTAAAACAACATAAAGACACAGATGTAACAAGAAAGGCACATACAAAATATGTTATCTATAGTTAGTGTAGCTTATCTATACCTGATATGAATTCAGCGCCACTCACCTCCTCATCTTCAAACCCTGTCAGGTCCCATTCATAGTTCAGTCTCATCTGCAGCCTCTTCCAGTGCTCCATGAACATGGCAGCTTTGAGGCAGAGATAAAGATCAGTTTCAGACACTCAACTATACATGCTGACACCTGAGTGAGTGCATTAGGGCAAACTGATATTAATAATTACCCCAGGGACATTTCAGGTAATATGGGGGGGAAGACCGGTTGGTTGAAATGAATCTCATCTAACATTTACACTGAAATGGGTTGATTAATAAAAGGTAGCCTACACTAGGTAAGAAACATGATGAATAGTTACTAAGGTGCGCTGATAAAAAGTGGCAGATGGTTCACTTATATACTGTAATGTGAATAAAGACTGCTGCACGGTAACAAGATGACCAAGATAACAAAATAAGGTAACAAGACAACAAGTCGTGTTCAAATCTTGAAATGGTGAAACACAAAGGCTCTCGATCAACGTTGCACCTCTTCCTAACATAAATGGAGCCTACGTAGTGAGCTCTGTAGTGCGTATACTGTGAGTAATAGAGCCTAAAGACGGGATGTGAAAGACGGCCATGAGCAGTGAAAGGAAGTGAGTGGATCCTTTCACTGGTATCACGGCTAAGTGACTCTGATTTGTTTCATATTGCGAATTTCCCTTACAAATAGATGAATAAAAGAGAAAAAGGGAGGTTTCCTCAATTTCAGCTGCACCCATTGTGGAGTTTATTTAGTTCATATATCTCTGTGTTACTTGTCTTTGGTATTTGTTTTGCATGGAACATTTCAAAACACACGGTTCAATACTAAGATTTTCAACGTGTTTAAACTCTACATATAAAATCTATGAAGTGCCCATGGAAATTTAAGGGTCCATGCTGTATGAGTCAGTTCAGCTGAAAATGTGTATAGTTGGACCTCATAAGGAGGACACTGAATATACGAGCAAAGTAAATTGTTTAGTGTTCCCTCACCCCAGAGAGCCATGAATATAGAGAAGAAAACTGTGGCAGGGTTGTCAAACAGGTGGCTGGCCCGAGCTGTCCCACAGGCTGTGCTCAGTTTCCAGTAGCTGCACACTCTGTCACACAGAGGACACATGGTGATGTTGTTCTTTGGATGGCAGATCTCCATGCTGGAAAACAAGATACAGACGAACACCTGTTTTACTGTCCCCAAGGGGGATGCATTGAAAAGCCCTTTACCCTAAACTTAACAATCACAGCTAAATGATGGTTTAGCTGTGATGGTTATAACAACAAACTCTTAACCTTTGTGGTCTCTCAATATTTGTCAAATTGGCATTCACACATATATGTATATGCATAAATATAATATCTGTGTAGGGTTTGTGTGTATGTATATATATATATATACATGTATATACACACAAATCCTTCTAATTTGATTTCATGCGTCATCTCCGGTAAGCGTCCCGCGTCATTTCCTGTTTACTTGCTGCTAATGTTGGTCGCTCTCTGTATTAGCTCCTCCGCTAAACTCTGTAACACTACGGCTAAAATCACCGGTCTGTAGTTAAACACCCACACATAACAACCCATACTCTAGCGTTCTTAGTGATTCTGTGTGAGCTCACCCTCGTAGCTCTATATCAGCGATGTCTTCTCTCTCTCCCTCCACTGCTCTCTCTTGCTCCGAGTGTCTTATGTTTACTTACTCCTCTGCCTCACTTAACAGTAGTGGTACCTGTAATAAATGTAGTGTGTTGGTAGCGATGGAGGCGAGGCTTAGTGACTTAGAAGCTCGGCTCCGCAGCTTAGAAACTCCGTTAGCTGTAGTTAGCCGGCTTCCGCTAGCGTCGGAGCCACCTAGCTTAGAACGTAGCTTAGCTTCAACTAGCAGTCCCCTGACTAGTCCCGTGCAGCAGGGAGCCCAGGGCAGCTGGGTGACGGTCCGGAGGGGGCATAGTGCTAGTCTTAAAAAGCCCATGATTAAAGAGCCACCAGCTCACGTTTCAAATAGATTCTCTCCACTCAGCGAGGCACCCGCTGATAAACAAACTCTAATTATTGGCGACTCGGTTCTGAGAAACGTCAGGTTAGCGACACCAGCGACCATAGTTAACTGTATCCCAGGGGCCAGAGCCGGCGACATCGCATCTAAACTTAAGTTAATGGCTAAAACTAAACGTAAATACAATAGAATTGTAATTCACGTCGGCAGCAATGACTCCCGGCTTCGTATGTCGGAGATCACTAAAGTGAATGTTGAGTCGTTGTGTGCTTTTGCTAAAACGATGTCAGACAAAGTAGTTTTCTCTGGCCCGCTCCCTAATACAACAGGTGATGACATGTTTAGCCGCATGTTGTCTTTTAACCGCTGGCTGTCGACGTGGTGTCCTGTAAACGGTGTGGGCTTTGTAGATAATTGGCTAACTTTTTTGAGAAAACCTGGTCTTGTTATGAGAGACGGCGTTCATCCCACTTGGGATGGAGCAGCTCTCTTATCTAGGAATATTACAAAGTCTATAACATGACAACCCATAGTTGGGACCAGGAAGCAGAGCTGCAGTGCTAAACACTTCTCTGCGCTCCCTCTGGATCAGTCACACAACCCCATAGAGATTGTGTCTGTCCACCGTCCGATTAAATTATTTAAATTAAACAATAACAGAGCGAGAACTCCACACAAAAATCTAATAAAAATTAAAACAACCTCTGCAACAACACAGGGAACTAAGACTTTTAAATGTGGTCTTTTAAACATTAGATCACTATCAACTAAGGCTCTTTTAGTTAATGAACTAGTCTCTGACTACAACCTAGATGTATTGTCCCTCACTGAGACGTGGCTGCATCCTGATGAATATGTCAGTCTAAATGAATCTACTCCCCCCAGTCATATAAATGCACAGGTTCCCAGAGAATTTGGGCGAGGAGGTGGAGTTGCTGCTATTTTTAACTCCAGTCTATCAATTAATCCAAAACCTAAACTTAACCTAAGCTACAAATCATTTGAATGTCTGGTTCTTAGTCTTCCACGCCAATCCAGGAAACACCAACAGCCAATCATATTTGCTGTAGTTTACCATCCTCCCAGGGCTTATACTGAATTTTTAACGGAATTCCCTGAGTTTTTATCAAACTTAGTCCTAAAGAGCGATAAAATTATTATTGTTGGTGACTTTAATATCCATGTTGACAATAAGAAAGATTACCGTAGCGTAGCATTTAATTCAATACTAGACTCAATTGGTTTCAGTCAGTGTGTGCACCAACCGACTCATTGTTGTAACCACACACTTGACCTTATATTATCGTACGGTGTCGGAATTGAACATTTAACAGTCCTCCCGCACAATCCAGTTCTATCAGACCATAATTTAATAACCTTCCATTTTTCAATAAATGAATATATGCCACCAATAAAAAACTCATTTTCTAGATGTCTACCTGATAGTGCTGTAGCTAAATTTAAGGAAATAATTCCAATTACATTTAAACCCGTATTATCCGTAGATATAAAGAACAAATTCTTTAAAAACCCGAGCTCCATTGAGATCGACCGACTCGTCGATAGCTCTGCAGACTCATTACGATTAACATTAGATTCAATAGCGCCTCTAAAAAAGAAAAATGTCAAACATGGTAAATTAGCTCCGTGGTATAATTCCCAGACAAATGAGTTAAAACAATTATCAAGAAAACTATAAAGGAAGTGGCGCTCCAGCAACCATGTTGAAAACCTCATAGACTGGAAGAATAGTGTTAAAGAATATAAAAAGGCTCTCCACAAAGCAAGAGCCGCCTACTATTCAAAACTAATAGAAGAGAATAAAAACAACCCCAGGTTTCTCTTCAGCACTGTAGCCAGGCTGACAGAGAGTCACACCTCCACCGAACCCAATATTCCTCGATCCCTAAATAGCAATACCTTTATGACCTTTTTTAATGATAAAATTCTAACCATTAGAAATAAAATCAACAATCTCCTGCCCTCAATTGGCACTAATACCCTCCCAATAACAGAAATCTCAGAAATGGCTGAGAATCCTAACCATTATTTAGACAGCTTCTCTCTGATCACTTGTGATCAGTTTACCAAAATAATCTCAGGTTCTAAACCAACAACCTGTATCTTAGATCCCATTCCTACAAAATTACTTAAAGAAATTCTGCCCCTAATTGATAGTTCGTTACTTAACACAATCAATCTGTCATTATCATCAGGTTATGTACCACAGTCTTTTAAAATAGCAGTAATCAAACCCCTTCTCAAAAAACCCACCCTAGACCCAGAGGTTTTAGCCAATTACAGACCAATATCTAATCTCCCCTTCATGTCTAAAATCTTAGAAAAAGTGGTAGCCAATCAGCTGTGTGAGTTTCTCCAGGAAAATAATATATATGAAGACTTTCAGTCGGGGTTTAGAGCCAATCACAGCACAGAAACAGCCTTGGCAAAAGTCACTAATGACCTTTTAATAGCCTCAGATCAGGGACTTGTGTCTGTCCTCGTTCTGTTAGATCTCAGTGCAGCATTCGACACAATTGACCATCAAATTTTATTACAAAGACTCAAACAGTTAATTAAAATTAATGGAACTGCCCTTAATTGGTTTGAATCTTATTTTTCTGATCGCTCCCAATTCGTGCAAATTAATGATGAGACATCTGTGCGCACCAAAGTTAACCATGGTGTTCCACAGGGCTCTGTGCTCGGCCCAATTTTATTCTCATTATATATGCTTCCACTAGGAAACATTATCAGGACACACTCGGTAAATTTCCATTGCTATGCGGATGACACCCAGTTATACTTGTCAATAAAACCTGAACAAAGTAATCAATTAACTAAACTTCGAGCATGTCTCAAGGACATAAAAACCTGGATGACCCGCAATTTTCTCTTATTAAACTCAGACAAAACAGAGGTTATAATACTTGGCCCCAAACACCTTAGAGATAAATTATCTAATGATATAGCTGCGCTAGACGACATTGCCCTTGCTTCCAACGAAACAGTCAGGAACTTGGGAGTGATCTTCGATCCTGATTTATCTTTTAATAGTCACTTAAAACAAATTTCTCGGACTGCCTTTTTCCACTTGCGTAATATCTCAAAAATCAGGCATGTCCTTTCGCAAAAAGATGCAGAAAAACTAGTCCACGCCTTTGTTACATCGAGACTGGACTATTGTAATTCATTATTATCAGGCTCCAGCAGTAAGTCGTTAAAGACTCTACAGCTTGTCCAAAATGCCGCAGCACGTGTCCTGACAAGAACAAAGAAAAGAGAGCACATTTCTCCAGTATTAGCTTCGCTACACTGGCTTCCAGTTAAATCTAGAATAGAATTTAAAATTCTCCTCCTCACCTTCAAGGCCCTTAATAATATAGCGCCTTTTTACCTTAAAGAGCTGTTAGTACCTTATAAACCCGCTAGAGCACTCCGCTCCCAGAATTCAGGCTTACTTGTCGTCCCTAAAGTCTCTAAAAGTAGAGTAGGAGCCAGAGCTTTTAGCCATCAAGCCCCTCACTTGTGGAATAATCTACCAATTTCAGTTCAGGAGGCAGACACCATCTGTTTGTTTAAGAGTAGGCTCAAAACCTTTCTTTTTGATAAAGCTTATAGTTAGAGTTAATTAGTGAGGCAGAACGTAACTTGCTCTATTTAATGACATATGACACACGGAGCTTCTTTTTCCAGCTTCTCCTTCCTCTTCTCCATCCCTAACCCCTTCCCCGGGGTCCCTTTGCTTTAACACCCGCAGATCCAGGGCCTCTGTGGCCGCACCATGGATTGCTGTTTGTGGATCGCGCATCGGGGGTCGCAGTGGTGGACCCAGTGTGGCGGATTCTGTGTCGTGTGGGCTGATCGTGGTGCTGGTGGCGGACCCTGTGTCGCGTTGGCACTGGGTACAGGAGGTGGACCAGGGCCACGGCGATGGCTCGTGGTGGGTCCTGGTGGGCGGCGGTGGACGGTGACTGAGGACTGGAGTGGCCTCTGGTCTGGATGCTGGATCGTGGTTCTGCTGGTTGCTGACCATGGACTATGATTGCAGCGGGACTGCATCAATGCCGCTAAAGACTTTAATGATGAATGTTTTTACACGTGGCATCTATTGCACTTCTGTCCGTCCTGGGCGAGGGATCCCTCACGTGTGGCTCTCTCTGAGGTTTCTACTTATTTTTACCCTGTTAAAAGGGTTTTTAGTAGTTTTTCCTCACTCTTGCTGAGGGTTAAGGACAGAGGATGCCACACCCTGTTAAAGCCCTATGAGATGAATGTAATTTGTGAATATGGGCTATACAAATAAAATTTGATTGATTGATTGATTGATAATCTCCATTTTATCTTTGCTTTCTTTTAGATCTCAAATATTGGATGATTAATATCTCCTGCAGTTCCTCCTGCAGTGTTTCTTTCTACAGAATGAGTTCCATTAGACGGACAACTTCCTGACTGCTTTGGGGTTCTGCTTTGTCTTACTGTGTGGTTATGTGCCATGGTGACACTCTGATCCTCACACTTCTGCTCAGCGTGTGTGGTGCATGTCTGCAGTGAGTGCAAATATGTACCGGCAGTGTGTGTCATAATATCCTGTGGATGATGAGAAGCAGGTAGAGGAAGGAGAGGAGCCCCCTCCATTATCTCAACTCATTCATCAATGTGCTTCCTTTGTTTCCCCTTTGTATTTCTCTTTTTCATTTGTTCATTCACGTTGATTTCATTTTCTCCATTGTATGTCATTAAGAATATCACGTCACTTAAAACAGTATTGATTCTAACAATATACAGTCCAGAATGTTGTTCCTTTATGACAATAAATCGTGTACAAGCTGTAGAACCACTCTAGTGATGTCACCACATTTTGTATTCGATTTCTGTGCAGATCTGAGGATTGTTAAGAAAACATTGTATTAACCATAAGACTGAGGCCCAAAACAGTTTCCTACACATTAGGTAGAAGCATGACATATTCAGTTTGCTGTGACAATCAACACACATCACAGCACGTGTCAGCTCTCTTCAATTCCTGTGCTTGTTAAACAAAGTGTGTGTGTGTGGGGGTATGTTTGTGTGTGTGAGAGTGTGTGTGTGTGTGTGTGTGTGTGTGTGTGTGTTTGTGTTTGTGAGAGTGTGTGTGTGTGTGTGTGTGTGTGTCCATGTCCATGCAAGTGTGCACAGTTACCTTGGTATGTTGTCATCAACTGTGGCACATCCATAGAGAAAGACAATGACCCCGACCAGAGAGGCAGGAATCAGCATCTGGGTATACAGGCCTAACCAGGCAAAGTACAGACCAATCTTCTCGCCAAAGTACTTTCTATACACAAACAAACACACACACGCATAGAGATGCAAATGGTTTCATTTGTTCGGACAAAAAGAGCTGTGCAGTAAAACGGGAGAGGCTGATCCGTGGTGTTATTTCAGGTCCTGGTGAGATAAGTGATACAATACAGGTAGAGGAAGAAACGACATGTTTAGAAGACTTAAATATAACTGGAAACAAAAGTTACGCACATGAGAAAATTCAGTCATGTTGCCTGTGTTACATTCATGCACATTTGCCATTACTTGGCCTTTCTCCCCCTTACAATGTCACTCTGTCCTTTTAAGTTGTCTGATGAAATGCAACTTAATTTTATTGCATTCACTTAAAATTGAAAGATTCATGTTAAAATTCTAAAATGCATATGTTTTATTTTATTATATGTGAACTATTTCTGTTGTGTTGGCCACTAACTTTTTAGGTTTTGTGTATCTGTAAACTTTCAGGCACAGTCTGCATTATGGCAAACTCAGGCCTCAGTGTAAGGAACATAAGCTTTAACAAGTGAGTTACAGGGGACATACTTAATATCCCATTTCTGGTACTTGTCATGTTTAGGAGGTGAGAAAGCATACAATCAAACCAGAAGACAATGAATGGGTTTTATGTTGTCCTCATCACTCCCTTAATTACTGTCTTCCTTTGTCTGTATCTGTTACACATATCCTCATCACCAAATATACAACCCAGGCCATTAATGAAGAAGACAGAGGAGTTATGAACATCATGCATATTGTATTATTAACAAGTCCTTGTGGCAAAGCTAGGTTAAAACTGTATTGGCCTGGAAACAAGATGACATTCGTTGTGTGTTCTTCAATCAAAGACGACCTCTGTTGTGAATATGTAAACGCATAGTTCTGGAACATCATGCAAGCGCTACCCTTTCTAATAAAACACATAGATGACTTAATCATCTTATACTCAAAAACCCAACTTTACAGATTTTACCCATTTGAGAGTTTAGACAATATATTTATGAAAATTCTATGATATACAATTGTAATTTCTACAAACTGATGAGCTGGAACAGCAGTTCTTCAAAATAAAAACCTTACTGTATTATAACAATTATAACTCAGTTATTACCTTCAAAGGATGATTGCCAATATCAAAATCACCTACAGAAATAGGTACTTACCGCACAAGTCCGATTGGCTGATACTTGTAGAAGACACCATAGTTTGCCCACTCCTCATACAAAAGCTGAAGAAGACAATTTATTTACATTAATTGTCTTGTATCACACTGCTAGCCTTTCTATTGACATAACTGTTAATATTACAAAAGTTTGTTAGTGTTGCTCTTTGTATTTCCTGGCAGTGTCCATTTTTTATATTAATTTGTCCAATGTTTTCTCCAACAGAGGCTCAGTAAAACCAACAGATCTACATTTCAGGTGGACTATTTTTTCTTGTTACAGGGCAAAATCTCTTCCTGCTTTCAGCTTTTTTTTATCTCCTCCTGTAGTTCTTTAGCTGCTGAATGCAGATGGTGGGATAGTGTTCAGTTGGTTTATTGAGTTTTTAAGAGCTGCCTGCTTCAATCAAAAGTTACATAATGAGAACAGTAAAATAAGAAGAATGGGTCAGAAAAAGAAACGTACAGAGCAGACAACTGACGGATGAACTGAAACCCTGTCATGCTCTAGAAAAATCCTTCTTACCTTTCTGTCATTGGACTCTGCACTCTCCTGATTTATTTCCCCCTGTAAGTAGAACGTAAAGAATCAGTTTTGAAAATCTTTTGTGGAATTCTTCGTTAGTTAGCATTTTATTTCCCAGCGCAAATGGATTACACTTCCACAGGAATGGACAGACTGTACTAAATGCTGTACACAAGGAGACTGCATGCCAGGTTTTCATCCAGACTGAACTACTGCAACAGTTTACTCTTTGCTGCCACAAACAAAGTCCTTCACAAACTCCAGTTTGTCCAGAACTCGTCCGCCCGCCTACTTACCAGTACCTGCTCAACTGATCACATCACCCCAGTCCTACATGACCTCCACTGGCTTCTGGTAAAATACAGGATAAACTTCCATATTCTACTCACCCCTTACAAAACTCTCAACAACCTCGATCCCCCCGACCACCAGCACACCCCCACCCGACACCTCAGATCTTCCTATGCCAACGTCTTTCAGGTTCCTAGGATCAAGTGCCTAAGCTGGGGTGACAGGGCGTTTTCAGCTCCCTCTCTGTGGAACTCATTACTACCACAAATCAAAAATGCCACTACACTACTATCATTTAAAAAGGCACTCAAAACCCCCCAGACTGGCCTTCCCCGGCACAACCCCCACCCCATGTTTTTATTCTATATTTTCTTAGTAAACCTCATTCTTACCATTTTCTTTTTATTTGTATTAAAAAGTATATTGATTGTTTCATTATTTTATCCTTCTACTACCTAAGCATCTTTGAAAGCTTTGAAAAGCGCTATATAAATGCAATGTATTATTATTATTATTATGAATATTCATAGGATGGATTAATAAATAGGTGAGGCCATAGTGGTAAATTGCCAGTGTCTCATTATCTTATCATCTGGTGAACAGCTCTAGTGCTTGAGTATATTACCATACTGTTGAACCATCCTCTGTAATTATATGGTCTCATTACAACTTACATCATGAAGAGGGTAAGCTGCTGTATAGACACCGCTACCAAGAAGACTGGGGATTCCTACCAAGGGAAAACAGAGGCACATGTTATATGCATTTCACATCTTTAGATCCTACCTTGTTGATTCTGAGTAGATCTCCTTTTCTTACATAATAGTCAGTGCTTAAATATCCATTCAAGATTGGACCCAAGAGACAATCAATCAATGAATCAATCTATCAAATTGTATTTGTATAGCCCGTATTTACAAATCACAATATGTCTCATGGGGCTTTAACAAGGTGTTACATCTTCTGCCCTAAACACTCAACAAGAGTAAGGAAAAACTACTAAAACAAATTTAGTTTTTGTTTAACGGTTCATATTTAAAATAATGAATCCACATCAACATATGCAGAATCAACAGAATATCCACCCAACATGCAGAAGTTCAAGATCCATTTAATGCTACTTCCAGCTTAGACACACTTTAGACTGAGGAATCCTAAATTGATCCCTGGGATGGGACTGACCAGTTGGGTGATCCACAATGAACAGTCCCCAGACCCAGAGGTAGGGAGCTTGTCCACTGGGATTCAGAGTGAACTGTAATAATCCTGCCATCAACATCATCATCATCATCATCATCATCATCATCATCATCATCATCATCATCATCATCATCATCATCATCATCATCATCATCAATATCTTCCCTGAGCAAGGCACCTTACTCCTGAGCAAGGCACCTTACTCCTGAGCAAGGCACCTTACTCCTGAGCAAGGCACCTTACTCCCTCAACATCTGCTCCCCGAGCGCTGTACATAGTCGCTCACTGCTCTGTGTGTCCTGCACCAGATGGGTCAAAAGCAGAAGTTAAATTTCCCTACCTGCATGAGTGTGCGTTTGCATGTCTGTGCATGTGTGTGGGACAATAAAAATGGATCTTAATCTTAATCTTCATCACCATATAGCACCTCCCATTCTCAGCTCATTTGAGTCCTGTTCAACCTGAGGGATTCCCTTGTGTGGGAATGTGAATAGGTGTGTTGTAGGACTTGAAGTCAGGGTTTTGACAATTTGTGCTGAACTTACATTTGTTGGTTGGTTAGTTAGGTTAGTGACGATTCAGTGATTTAGTTTGCTCTCCACCAAGCTATAAAAGTTGAAGAATTAATTGTATTTTAGTGGAAGTTAGTTAGTTAGTAGCTAATTGTAGTTTATTCATTCATTTTTGTTTTTTTAATTCATTGGGCTAAAAAAAACTGCAATAGGTCATATAAAATATGTTTTTAAAATGTACATTTCTACTATAAATACTTGGCACACATTTTGTCAAGATGTCAGAGAGATCCACACTTACCCATGCTGTACTTGGCCTTGCATTTTGTTCTTTTTAGTATTTCAAAAACCTGATGGTAAATGAAAGAATGAGAAGTGTATTAAATTATCTTTGCTGTCGAAGAAAAATAATTACAAAAAAATATTATAGTGTTATTTTCTGTAATCATAATGGTATAGCTCTAATCTTCAATAATGGTCACGACCAAACTAGCAATTGTTTATTTTCAAATTTACATAGAACAGCTTGAAAAAGTAAATATTTTACAAAAGAGAATTACCTGCCCACCACTATGCTGTCCACTATAAATGCATGTTTTTACTTTCATTAACTGAAATAATGTCAGAACAGAATGAATATTGTTTTTTGCATCATCCAGATAAATCACAACAAAGCTTCAGTGGACTCACTATAGAACTCCTGGTTTTGCTGTCAAAGAAGGAATCTTTGTCTGAAAAGTCAAACCTGTTAACACACACACACACACACAAGTTGAAGCTGACATTTTATCAGAGGTAGAGGAGTGTTTGTTTTCCTGGACTGTGGATAGTGTTCATTCAGTTGATGTAAAGTCTAATTTAGTTGTGGACACTGACAATTATTATTTTGATCTCTGATCACAAGATAGTTCAACAGAATATAGAAGCGGTTATTTTACACACACGCAGGCACACATGCACACACACACACACATACACACATACACACACACACACACACACACACAAACACACACAGTGAGATACATTTATTTGAATGCCTTGCTGAGGTTTTATTTCAAGTCAAGTCTCATATAGGACATTTTAGGATGTGTATTTTCAACCCTCACGTCACAGAGGAAACTCAAATTACTCATACTGGACTAGAACCTCAGATGACATTATGACAGCTGCACAAACAGAGTGTTGGGTTAAAGTGGCTACATTTAGCTTGCCATATCAATCCTCTATTGACTGCTCTGCTTTTTATTACATTGCCGCCCTCTGCTGGATTTCACCAGTGGATCTGACAGCTGATGTGGCTACATGCACAGTAAGTTGGTCCTGTAGAGGCTGTCACAAAGTTGTTACGTGTAAACAGAAGTCCTAGCTCAACCTACTCCACTTTTTGCACCACATAAACTTTTTATGAACATAAGAGGTTGTCCACAGACTAGTGGAGCATTCAGAGTGGTGCGGGGTGACGCATAGGGCACAGTTAGAATGTATTGTATAAATTCTCCTCTAGATTCTCCAGTTTTTACCAGGGGGTTGATTGGTGAAACTCTACAGGAAGTCTAGGGCCTCTCTCTTAAGACCTAATCCTTCATTTTGAGTTGAATATAGCTAATAACTAAAAGTCTCTGCATCATGACCTTGAGTTATGGTTTTCCCGGTGAAATCTTAAAAGGCTACTAATTCGCTCATGAATGACATTCTTTACTACATGTAGGATGCTTCTATGCCTTCCTCCCATCCATTTATATGATTTACAGTGGCTACAGAAAGTGTTCACACTCATTTAGTGTTTAGCTCTCACCCAGTTACTCAGTTTAGCTGGACATCTAACACTAGGAAGAGTCCTTGTGACTCCATTACAATTTCTGTGGTCACCGTGTTTCTGAGAAAACTCAGAGCTTAAGGAATTAATACACAAGTTCCTTGGACTTGGAGCATAGGACTAAAGCACACTATGCTAAATTAGATGATTTAGGTTTTGATTTTCTTTTTTTCGTAATTTGCAACTAAGCAATTTCACTAATATACAATATATCTACAACACTATGCAAAAGCTAGCGGGTCTGACTACATTATGATGCCACTGTAGAAGGAGGTATGATCAGAAAGTGTTAAATGGCCCAAGAGGAGAGAGAATACCTTTTGATTCCTTTTAAAGTGTCACGCTGTTTAACTGTGAGGTGCCACATGTGCTCTCTCATTGAGCTCTTTGGCTGCCCTGAAGTCATATTGTTTCTACGTCTAAAGGGGAACAGAGAATGAATCCTGTTGTTGAGCAGAATTCAAGCTAATGTTTTCTGCAGTTACAGTGGTTACTACAGGTCCTCCTCCCCCTCCCTTGACCAGGAGGGTAACAAATTAACAGATCACATTGATGCTGGTCAGTTTACAGAAACAACTGAATCCTGGTTCAGTTTTCTAAGTTAAGCAAGACTTTTCCAAAGTAAATCTTACTCAGAGTAAGCCTCCCTAATTGTGAGGCAATTGTGTTACAAGGCAACACGGGTCCACTTTGTTTCCATCAAAGTGTGAAAGAAATAAAGTTGCGCTTACAGATGTTGTTTTTCTCTGGAGAAAGTGTGTGACAGATGTTTGATGTTCTTGGGTTGATGTTCCTCAACATGAGGATGGAGAGGCTCCAGAGCTTTACTGACCAGAGAGCTGATCTTCTCCATGACACCCCTCGACTGCTTGATTTCATACACCTAGAATTCCCCACAGAACACGCACTCAAGGTTAAGTTGTACATTCACACCTGTACACATGTTTACTGATGCATTTATGTGGCAGCTGTGCAGTGTGTAAAATCATGTAGGTACAAGTCAGGAGCACCAGTGAGAAGTAATTCCGGTTTCCTGAACATGTCAGTGAATTCAATGAACTTCAATGACCTCCACAGTCACCAGGGATAATTGGACTTGTGCTTTTCTTGTCAGTTGAAACTCAAGTCCAATGACAAAAGTGTGTTTGTGTGTGTGTGTGTGTGAGAGAGTCTCACCTTCTTAGTGGGCATCTTTAGCTTCATGAACTCAGCTTCTCGACAGAGAATCTTCCAGGGAGCATGAATCTTCACAAAACCCACGCCTGGAATCTTGGTCTGAGACAAATAACATACAGATAGAGCTCAATTATGTTTATTATCAAAAAAACAAGACACAAAACGTAAAAGATGACAAGCTAGTTTCATGTCAAAAACTCTGAGCAATAACAAAGAGTGTTCCCTGCATGTAGCCACACACTGAAATGTTTAAAAGGTAAAATAGAACAACTACATTTGTTGAACACTTCTCTGTTGTCTTATATGTCAATCTTCTCATGAATTATGTCTTTGTACGTCTTATTAAACAGTCTGAAGTTTGTTTTGTTTGATTTCATCCCTTTCATTCCGTCCATTCCATATAATCATAAATGGACAAATCATTATATAATACAACAGTATTTAACAATAGATACACATTTACAATAGATAGGGAACATCAGTAAGGGGGGGAAACACGGTGCAGTGGTTAGCATTAAGAAGGTTTGAACGTAAGGGCTTGACGATGATCTCCAGCTTTGGGTAATCCCCAAAATGCAAAAGTTGTGTGGGAATATCTTCCTCTGGCCAAGACCACACAGGGTAATATGTTCCAAATTCACACTCTCTCTCCTCATCAGTTTGCTACACAGATTTATTTTGTAGTCAGCCAAACCAAAAATGTTTACCCTTTTAGTAGAGTTACCTTTTGTTGACTTCTTTTATTGCCCTAGTTATAATATTTTAGGTTCATAATGTTTATAATGTTTCTAAAGTGAGGGTTTTAGTCGGACCAGGAGGAAACCATCTATGTATGTGTGTAGTGATTTGAGGGACTCAACACAGTACAGCAGTACTGCTGCTGTGCATAGAGACTAATGGTTTCCCTCCTGATCTGATTTCTGCTTGTTGTTATGAAAATAATTGGTTTATAATTTGACTTCACCAATTAAGGATTAGATTTAGTAGTTTAAGGCTCTGCTGGACCACTTCAATGAGTCACATTGGAGAAGTGTTATGGTTATATGTGGTCCTTGTTGAAAATCTAATCAAACTATGTGTGAAAATTAAGATAAAAATACAAATAATAAGTCATTAACTCAAAAAATAATTAAATATTAACTGATTTCACTCAAACCCTTTACCCCTGTTCTTGACCCATTCCTCCACTACAACCTCTTTCACTTCAGAGTCTGTCTCTCTTTATGTAACCTCATCTGAACCCCCAAAAAGGGTTTTACTAGAAAACAGTGCATTAAATCGCATATTGGAAGTTTCCAATATGCGGTTCTCAATCATCTAGAGAAAATACAAAAATCAGGGCTCATAAAGAGTATCTGGGCGTTATATTAATGCAAATAGTAGTGGTAACCTCAGGTCAGCCATTTCAAGACACTGCTGTAGACAGTCTTCTTTTCTATTTATACACTGGCATTAGGACATCTTATACATATGCAGAATATCAGTTTACACTTTTACGTGGCTGATACCCAGATATTTCTAATCTGCAACCATGCAAATAGTTTTACAGAATCAGTCTGCCTCCAATTTGAGAAGTAGATGCCTCCTAACTTCTTATAGATATAAACAAAGACAAGCCTAAATTTATCTGAAAGTGCTGTTTATTCGGTAAAAACAACTTAAGTCTACACAAATCTGCTGTAAAATAAGAACTAAACATAAGTCATACTCAGACTTACATACCTTCTCAAACCTAAAATTGCTAAAGCAGGTAAAATAATAGGTAACATAATGGGAACAGCTTTGAGCTGTAAGTTTTCAATATCCAACAAAAGACCAAGTCTTTTTTTTACTTTCTACTTAAGAGTTTTCTACTAAACCATTAGAATGTGTTCACCTTCCTCTAACATTATTAGCAGGCATCAAACTTTAATTTGAAGAGAACTGTTTCTTTATATCATGTTCAGATTTGGTTATGCTGGCTCTAATAACCCAGCCCTCTCTAATGATCCATGTTCATGTGCAAAGCTGTTGTTGTGGACTCAGATTTTACTGTGCTTGACTGTCCTGTGCTTCACTTTGGGCACCTTTCCTCACCCATACTCAGGAGCTCATAAGATGTCTGATTTATGTGAAATGACCCTGGCAAAATTCCCCAACCAATAGAATGCCATGTGTTATGTTGAGCAATGATGCATTCCCTTTTTATTCTCACAGAGTCCCTCATGCGTTCTAACTGTGTAACAGGCTCAGCAGATCACTAACCGGCATGTCTCATTGTTTTTATTTTAATTGGTAGTCATATTTAGACATGGGAATACATCCATGGTGATATGCTTAATTATGCAAACATTCGTTTTAAGTCTTAGTGGTTGCTATCTAACACATGAGAGAGCAGATGACAATTGTAACATGTTAGAAAACTGGTGAGGTCAGGCATATGCATATACAGTTGCAATCAGAAATATTCAACCCACCAAAGATTTTAAGGATTTGACAGAAGAAGTTGACATAATCTTGCTCTTTGAGCAAGATTCTGCTTCGGATGACTTCTTTATGAGTTGAGTGATACATAATATCAACACGGAAAATGCATGATGTAGTATTTGTGTGGAGCAGTATGTTTTGTTAAGATGTCACAATTATTCAACCCCTATATAATATTGTTGTTTTTAAAGCTGTCTGACAGTTTTTTTGTCCTAAAGTGGAGTTGAAACATTTTTAAGCCTTTGGGAACTCTATACTGATCCTTAATTTGCTTCAGCTGTGATGCATATATAAACCCCACCATGAAGGTATTCAAGGTGAGTTGCAATCATGGGAAAGACAAAGGAGCTTACACAAAAGCTGAGAGAGGAGATTATTTCATCACACCTGAAAGGCCTTGGGTAGAAGAAGATTTCCCCAAAAAATTATATTCCAAGAGACACCATTGTGAACATTATAAGGAAGTTTAAAACTGATGGAGCAGCTTCAAACCTGCCTGGCCGGGGAAGAAAGCCCAACATTTCATCAAGGGCCCTCAGCCACTTAGTCAGAACAACTCAGATAAACCCCCGTGTGACTGCAAGACACCTACAGGATGACCTGATGAAGGCTGGTACAAGTGCGTCAGTGGCAACTATAAGACGTGCACTGAATAAAAAAGGACTCCATGGCTGGCTTCAAGACGCACTCAGCTCTTGACCACAAGGAACATCAAAAGTCGACTAGAATATGCCAGGAGGAATTTGGATAAGACTACTGAGTTTTGGGTAACAGTTCTATGGACTGATGAAACCAAACTGGAACTGTTTGGACGTATGGACCAGCGGTATGTCTGGCGTGTGAAAGGCCAGGCTTATGACCAGAAGAATACCATCCCCACAGTCCAGCATGGAGGTTCGTCAAAGATGATGTTGGGCTGTCTTTCTGCGGCAGGAACTAGCAATCTTGATCGTGTACATGGCATCATGGATTCACAGAATTACCAGGCCATTTTAAAGGAGGAATGTGAAGCCTTTGTTGACAAATTAAACCTTCTTGATCATTGGACTTTCCAGCAAGACAATGATCCAAAGCAAAACCTCCATGTCCAGCAAAGCTTGGTTGAGAAAAAGATCCTGGAACATCCTGGAGTGGCATTCAGAGTCACCAGGTTCAAATTTGATTGAAAATCTTGGTGGGATTTAAAGAAGGCAGTTGCAGCATGGAAGCCATCAAACATCACTGATCTAGAGGCTTTTGCACTTGAAAAATGGGCAAAGATTCCAATCGAGAGGTGTAGGAAGCTTGTCCGCACTTACCGAAAACATTTTTAGAAGTTATAAAAGCTAGAGAATGCGCCACAAAGTACTGAAGCTGGGGGGTTGAATAATACTGCACATGCACATGTGTTGAAAGAGTTACATTTTTCATTTGAACTTCAAAGTTAAGTCAACTTCTGTTGTCAAAATAACTCAAATACATACCTTTTGTTGTTTGATGAGGTTTTTTGTCATTTATTGTCATTATCTGTCATCCACATCACTATAATGTCTATTGAGGTGAGGGGGTTGAATATTTCTGATTGCAACTGTATGTAACAAAATATTATTACAATTTAGAACATTTTAGTTCTTGCTACAGTAAGACACACATTTAGCTGTGCATCATTTCACTGGGTTTTTCATGATTGTTTTTTCCTTTTAATTCTACAGTTGTTAAATATGATTTAAATTGCCATCATATTTTATAATTTTTATCTTTAGAACGTTTCAGTGTATATTACAATTGTTTTAAATGCATGCAAATGTTGAAGAGAAAAGTACACACACACATTTGTTCTATACTGCAAAAGACAGCAACTTTTTAAACTCATAAGCATGTTGAAGAGCAGATATTTAGTCACTAACTTAGTTGCCCAGCTTTAGGTTTCACACACTGATGTTTAATTGCTGCAGCTTTTAGTTAAATATATTGTCCAAAATTAAGCTTAGCCTGTTAATTTAGAAATTTCCGTTCTGAGACAAGAGATGTTTCAGGAGAAGCAACTGCACCACACAGGGAGCCCTGCACCCAGGTTGGCTCTGGCAGGACCTGAACCCAAATATTGTTCAAACATTTTTGTTTGAACCTTAAGGTCTTGCTTGACCTTCTATGTAAAGTATCTTGAGATAATGTCTATAATGGTTTAGCGCTACACAAAGAAAACTGAAGTGATTTGAGCCTGGCCCAGCATGTCCTGTCGTGATGGGTCCCATCAAAACTACTGACAAATACCAAATCTAACACATTTTTTTTACACACATCCACCCCTGAACTGGCACAAATACTCTTGCAAGGATTTAACACAGTGTAAGCCATTGTTTGTAAATAATTGGATTTCAATAGTTTATAAAATAGCATGACTTTTTAAAGATTTGATATGATATGTAACATGCAGAGCGTCAGTTAAAACATTTCTAATGAATAGTTTGGATATTTTGGTCAATTTGTGTGTTACTAGAGTATTTATGCCACTTCACTGGCATGACAGAAGACCAGCTTCTGCTGCTATAGGGTAACATTATTTCCTTTCAAGGGTGGATATATCTGTTGCTCATGGGCTTACGGACATACTGTGCCTTAAGTTAAAGTCTAAAGATGCTAGAATTGTACAATATCATAATTTTAAGCAACGATAACAAAACGTTTTCTAGATTACTCTTTGTAATTAGGTCTGTTGGGTATTAGGTAGGTAGGTAGGTTAGGTATTTTTCCAACTGCAAACTGGAACCAGCTATAACATCCACTCTATTCATGAGTGGTAAACTGATCCTCAAGTGTAAAATTGGTGGAGTGAGTTCCCTTTTAAATACCAGTGTAGTCTGATCTGTAGATGTTTTCCCTCTTATCTGCAGCCAGACGTTATAAGTAGACTTCAGAAGGAGAAATACTCCAACAGGCTCAGCTCATAACCATTTGGGACTGATCATAATTCATGCAGTATTTATTTCTCTGCAGTTTAAGAACGCATCATGACGCACAGTTTTCATGAACCATCTTCAGACATGACCGAATCCAATCAATTGAGTAAGAAAGTGTTTAACAGATGATAGGTTTGTGTGAACATGTATTCGTGGATGAAGATACAGAGTCAGTGTGAGAGAGTCAGCCCTGCAGCTGTGGGCTGAGGCAGAACTGCAAACACTGTGACCTGTGACACACAGTGACATACAACCCCACTTACTCACTCTCTCTGTTTACAATGTTGAACTTTGAACACTTTTCTGCTAATCTCATTACTTAAATAAATGTAATAATTTCTACATGTTATTTCCCACTATATGACAGTAACTTATATTATTATGATATTGCTTTGCGAACAGAAGAAGGAAACATGTTAATAGAGTAGACTATGTGTTTCCGGAGAGGGTAAATGGATAAAGATATAAACTCACATCATCTTTCTCCAGCTCCAGCCCCATATCTCTCAGTTTCCCCTCAAACTCCTCCCTCCTGAAGGTCTTGTGATCCTCGTGGCCATTAAGTGTCTCTCCAGGACAGCCCAGCTCCACGTCAGCTCCTGCTGATGTTGAGTCTTTCGGCCTAGGCACTTGGTTACGTCGAATACGTTCGTCACGGGTGTGGGGGACACGTCGTAGGCTGCGGGCAACAGCATTTTCAGTCAGCAGGTTTGCTGAGTGTCGACAGGAGCGGCCCCCACCTGGCTTCTTCACATGGTAGGTGAGGACATAATCAACACGCCGCTGACCGTCCTGGAAGTAGAGGCCATGCTGACAATGGGTGTTTTCCTCTGGGGTTAGAGCCTTCAGCAGCTGGCAGAATGCACAGAATTGAATGAATATGAATACAAGATTTCTTTTGTTTTTGTCTGTTGATAAGAACCAATCCAGAAGACAAAGCAAAACATTTCAAATGACTTAGCAAAACCACAAATTTACTTGTTTCCCTTTAAAGTTTCAGACTCTGTGGAGCCAATTTTGTTGTGTTTCCCCAGTCTGATCAATACACAAGTCATGGTGTTAAACTATTTCACTGATCAGCAGAGGGTGGTGACATATCAACACGAACGACAATAAATCAGCAAAGGCAGCGCACAAGACAGTACGCCAACACAGTAGATGGCAGTAATGCACCTTGACATTAGCTGCCTCCCGCCAATAAACCTAACAAAGACAGAAAGAGGACTCCACAAGGTACATCACCACTGCTCCCATTAGGAGTCGTATTAATGTTCAATTAAACAAGTATAATCAATACTTATATAAGATATACCTATTTAAAATGTAAACATTTCTGCTGGGCTCTCCATGTGTCAGCAGATTGTTTCTTTCTACAATATTATCATCATCGATATTATTATTATTATTATTATTATTATTATTATTATTATTATTATTAATGTTCAAATCACACCACATTCGACACTACCCCTCTTGGATCCTTAACAAAACAGATGCCAAGCTTCTTGCATATATCTAAATATTTTTATACAAATTTTTTTATTCAGGAATGTCGTAAATAGTAGTGATTCTAATCTATTCTATATACACGATGGTGGCGGAACTTAGGACTGCACGATATTAGGAAAGCATGCGATATAAGTGTTGTGTAATATCCCGATGATGATATGATTTGCGGTTTGTTGGGTGCCATAGCATTGGTGGCAGCTGCTATGGCTTTTATGGGACTTTAGACTACATTTTATAAAAGAAAAAAATTGTGTATGAATTATGATCTGTCAGGAGAGTTATGAGCTGAGCCTCATGCAGTATTTCTCCTTCTGAAGTCTACTTATAGCATCTGGCTGCAGATTAGAGGGAAAGTATCTACAGATCAAACTACAGTGGTATTTAAAAGGGAACTCACTCAACCAATTTACACTTCGAGATCAGTTTACTTTCATGTCACGAATAGGGTGGGTTTGTTATAGTTGGTTCCCGTTTGCAATTGGAAAAATACCTCAATTACCCAATATCTTACCCCAACAGAACAGACCTTTCAGGGCAAAGCATAATCTAGAAAACATTTTGCTATTGAGGCTTAACATTATGATATTTTATAATTCTAGCATTTTTAGACCTAGACTTAAAGGTTCAGTGTGTATAATTTTGTGACATCTAGTGGTATATTTGCATGTTGAATACCCCGCACCTCAACCTACACTTCCAAACATGAAAGAAAACTGATCCTTGGTAGGAGCCCAACTTTATGTAATAACAATGATTAATTATTACCACACCCCTAAACATGGGTGCCACATGGGCATGTTTCTGAGAGTAACTCAGATGGCTTCAGTCCGTTTTTAATTTCCACCAAAACCTTTTGAGGTCTGTGGTATATAGAACTGATTAAACACTTATCTCACTGTCTTATAAAATGTGAAGGAGTCTAAGCTCACAGTAAAACGTTTGTGGAGCACATTAGGGACATTTGAAAATCAAATTATTTTGTTTATTGGCAGAAAGAGTTTGCTGCGCTACATACATGGCTCAAAAGAGTCCTGCCTAGTCTCTAAATAAAGCATGGGTGTGCTTAGACATAACATGCAATAAACCAAACATAGTGTTACATAACATGCTCTTTAAAAAACAAGTATAACAGCACCTTTGCTTATTGCTATTTTAATGCGAGATTTGCCATGTATTAAGCGACAGTACTCGTGCAAAGCAGATCTTTGTGTTTATGTAGATGCATATTACGTGTTGCTAATATGACCACTGACTCAAGACAATGTTTTTTAACCATTGCGACTACTGCTTCAAGATAGCAATGTTTCAACATTGCACCTGACCACAACTCATTTTAAGGCCGCTGCAACATCTTTGCTTACAGAAGGTTCATTAAGAAGGCTCCATGTTCCTTCCATTCTGGCAGTTTGAATCCAGCTCTTCTATCACCTCTTTGCTGCCCAGAACTACAATACAGTTGCGGTCTGGACAGCAAAGACTAGTATAGTGCGATCACCAGAAAGAACTTGAAATTGTTTTGATCTTCCTATTGGACTGAATTAGCAGTGATGGTGAAGGGTGCAATGTCACCAATGTGATCGTATGACTTCACCTTTAAAACTCTGTTTTGCTGGTGGAATCACAAATGGACGATGAGCACACACAATAATGACAGTCTTCTTTCACTTTTAATAAATACAATGGTTCACTTTCTTGAGGATTGTTTATGAATAATTCCATTTATATTTTTTTTTCAGACTTTTAGATCTTCTATAAAATTCATATGATTTTGGGATTTGTGGCCAAACATCAGACTGACACAACAATAATTAAACTGGTTGTTGTGGCCCTTAGCTTAGGCTGATATACATATTTTGAAACTTGTTACAATTTAGGTATCAAAAATCACTGCATACAAAAGTGTGTCAGGATTGTCCATACTGTGCACAACAGAATAAATTCAGTTGCTCTGTCTGCCTTGCCTTATCTCTACCTGTCAGCCTCCACATGCTCTGTCTCTCTCTCTCATGGAGAGGCTCACCTTAAACTTGCCATGGAAGATAACATCTCGTAGAAAATGTGGAGTGTGTTGCTCAGACTTGGAGGTCGGAGACAGGTTGACTTCCACTTCTGCGTCCTCAGTCATTGTCCAATCCCCGCAGGCCGAAAACGGAGATAAACCGATCTGATAAGGAATATTTTGCAAGCCTAGTAGTCCAGTTTGTGCTCTTCCTCTCTCTACGTCTGTTAACTCCTGTTTGAAATGTCTTGTTATATGACAGTGTTTGATGTTGAGGAACCCCTCCCCTCCCCTGCTTCTCCTCTGATTTTCTTCTGAGTTGCCACTCGTCTGGGGCTTTGCTCGCCTCCCTTTAAAGCTCTGTGAGGAGTTCTGTTGCTGTCTCAGTGTGGAGTGGCTGAAGTGAGCCTGCAGCCCTGTTACTTGAGAAGCGGTCTGTGAGCCAAGATCTAAACTTAGACAACGATAAAACTGATGAAACTCCCTCACTCTCTGTCTTTGCTCAACTGCAATCACGACAAGATCAACCATCCCAATACACAGCCAACCTCTCTCTCTCTCTTTGCCAGTTACTACTAATCACTGCAAGGTCAAATGTGATGCATTACATGGCTCACAAGCTAAAAACATGTCCAAACAACAGTCATAAGTCAACAGGAGCTTTTGTGTGTTTATTTGAGTGTATGTGTGTCTGTGTGTGCCTCAGACTGAATCAATAAATGGTCATTTGTGAGACCCTGCAGGAGGATTCAATGATTGCAGTAGCAGCGGTAGTACTAGAAAAAAGACAACAACTTAAAGCTCTGCTACAGTGGACACCCTGTAGAACCCATCACACTTGACAACGAAGGGGACAAGACCACTGGACCACCACCAGTTAATGTGCCCCAGTGTTCACTGCACATTCCCTTTTTTTCTGTATTTGCAGTGCATTTCTCGATTTGCAGCGCATTTCTGTATTTGCAGCTGGTTTCTGGAATTGCAGCGCATTTCTGTAATGCGTTGTGTTGTGCATAATGTGTTGTGTTTTGTTGTCAAATTGATGAAGAGGCTTTCTTACTTTGCTTGTGTTTTGTCTACTTGCATGTGTTTTCTTAAGTTGCAGTGTGTTGAGCTCTCAGGGCCATCGTAGAAAGCAAATAAAGCAGCTATAAACACATAAGGCACAAGGTACAATATATGAGGACACAACAAAAGAAAACAGGTGCAAAACCATGTCAAATACAAAACATCAGGAGAAAGAAAAAGAAAGCCAGGTGTTGAAGAAGCTGTTTGCAGTTATGCAGAAGGAAAATATGTTAAATGCATTGTTTCAGTCACTGGTTTAAGTATCAATATTTTAGGTGCTAAAGGTCGTGAAATAAAATCCAGGAAGTGCAGCTTGAATAACGGATTAACGCAGTCAAAAGATAACAACATTCCTCCAAAAGGAAATTTGGTTTGGACATTCTGTTTACTGCATCCGCTGTTGAAAAAACAATCAATATAATACATTCAACATCCCCATGTGTTATTCTTTGACACACACTGCAAAGTCACTCTGAGCACCACCGACAAACCAATGCACAAGTCCTTGATGCAGTGTATCTTGAGCCAGAAGAAATAAATAGAGTGTGAGGTTTAAATAAACAAACTGCTGACATTACTCTGGCTAGCTTGTTGTCTGAAGGATTTGATAGACAAGAGTTCTGAAAAACTGTTTAGTAAAAACTTGTAAGAAACACAGCTTACGTGATTTAAAGTAGCTAACGGCGGACACTCAGATGTCAGAGCTCTTTCATTGAGCATATTTGTGTGTCAAGTAAAACTGTTGTTCAGTCGCCAGTACTGCTCAATATGCACCACGACCCTGCGCTAGCATGGAGAGCAAGTAACAGCTCAATGTGGAACATAGATTGTGGATTGGGTTCAGGATCGTGGTCGTGGTGGCACCTGATCATAGATAACAACTATATTCCTTGTACGATATAATCTCCTCAAATAGGTTGGCTGTGGCTGAGGGGTAAAGCGGTCGTCCTCCAACCTGAACGTCGGCAGTTCGACCCCCAGTCTTCCCCATCTGCATGCCGAAGAGTCCTTGGGCAAGATGGTGAACCCTGAATTGCCTCTAATAGAACAACAAAGTGCTGCTAATAGATGCACTGTATGAATGTGTGTGTGCAATACTGACAATACCTCTATCATTTCTGCTTCCTTCATCTCTGTCATACATTTTGTTTCGTACAATTACTTTAAACATTGATACACCTCTCCATTTGTGTTATACACTGTCTCTTATAAATATTGTTTATTTGTTGATGTGCTCTGTTACTCAGCATATATTTTGGTAGTTGAATCCCTTGCATGTGGCTCTCTCTGAGGTTTCTAAGTTTTTTACCCCTTGTTAAACGAGTTTTTTGATATTTTAAATGTCTTACTCTTTTGAAGGGTTAAGGACAGAGGATGATACACCTTCTTAAGAACCATGAGACAAACTGTGAAATGTGAATATGGTTTCTACAAAAATGTTATTGATTGAACATGAAAAGTAATACATATTTTTGAGCTCACAACTGTGCACAAGTTGATTGTGCTCTTTGAAGAGACATTTGGACACAAATGTCCATGAGCACAGTTTCATAAATCTGATTCTGTTTTGACTTGGGGCTATTTTTGTCTATTGTGTGTACATACTTTTGGGAAACAATTCTACAGAAAGTTGTAGGAATGAGGCCACAGGACAGAGCAAAGTTACTGAATAAGTCTTTTTAAAAACACAAACAATCCTTAGCAGTTTTTTCTAAAAAGATTGGGAATTCTTTAACTTAAAAAATGAAAAAATACATGTATTATTTACAGCATGTAATTAGCTGAAGAAATACATCAATAAATTACACCTCCGTTACAACAGTTGCAAAGAGAATATTCTGTGTAAAAAAACTTGCTGACATGATCCATGATACATTTATGGGGATGAGGGGACATTCTTTCTTACAGTAGGCATGGTCATAATGGTTTGGTTCATATAACTATGGAATATAGACTAAATATAGTTTGAGTAATTGACTTCATTTCTGTTAGTATTTGGCTTTAAAGTGGAGCTTAAGAAACCTGTGACGGTTTTCCTCAAGCAATAAAAAGTGTCCAAAACATTGAGATTGAAGTTAATTCTGTGTAGATTTTTGTCTGTGAAGCCATTCCAGGAAACTGTTCTTTCTTCCTCAATTGTTTACTTTGTGAGAACTGAGATCCAGAAACTTTCTGTACAACCTCTCATTCCTGACACTTCAATCCTGCAAGCTTATGTAACACGGCAGCAACATCCGCACTCAAGGATATTTTTAGATTTTAAGAGTTAAAAAATATACAGAGAATCAAGCAAAGGAAAGCAGGGACCTTGAGCAGAGGCTCCCAGGGGACAGCATGTGTCTGACTGGATGCATGGGAGTAAGATGTAGGGGTTAAAGGTCAGTTCTCACAGGAAATAGAAGGAAGTGGTGTTTGTGTTCACATGCTGTGATTCAGCTTTTTAATGCAATGGCTTAAACCTTAGACATCAGATAAGATAAGTTTTGACTAATTGTGGCTTTCACCCCTTCAGCTGTTCACTGAGCCTCACAATGAAACTGTCTATAGAGAAGTGGGTACACTTAACTACAGAGTACTCAGGAATGTGAGTAGTGACCACAGAGCACGTGAGGATGTAATAAGGAAGGTCCTAATATATATTGACTATTAAATATGTATATCCTGTATGATATATTAGATAATCATGAGTTGAGCAGATAAGAACAGAGTAATGATTTAGGAATAATACGGTAATGATTAGTTCATGAATAATTGTGAATCAACAACCTGACTTTCTTCATGAGTGTTGAGTTAGCAGCACTACACTAATGACTTACCAACTTTACAAACCATCTAGTGATTTCTCCAGAGTTTGCCTTACAAACGTTCAAGATCATGATGTTTAAAACATATAAACATCGGCCCTTATCATCAAAAATTGTCATGACATCTTTTTCTTTCATTGTGAGATATTTGTATTCCTTTTTTGCATTTAATTTTGTTGAATTTGTCACATGTTAGAAACATGTCTCATTTTCTTCAGAGTATCATTAATCCTGAGATATGATTTAGGTTAATTTGAATTAACAATTCTGGCAGTGAGTCAAAGTTGACATTAGAGACTCCTTCTGGGCTCGGCCTTTGGATTTGGAGGGCTTTGGACTGGAAGCTTGATCTGTTTGTGCTGTCATAACAGGTGCTGCACTTCCTTCTTTTGCAGACCGATAGTGGAAACAAGAGGAATTGGGCGCTGGCTGCCTGTGTTGAAGGGATAGTTCACTGAAAATTAAAATTCAATCATTATCTATGGCTGAGGGGTAGAGTGGTCGTCCTCCAACCTGAAGGTCGGCGGTTCGATTCCCAGTCTGAACCATCTGCATGCCGAAGTGTCCTTGGGCAAGATGCTGAACCCCGAATGGCCCCCCCTTAGAATAACAAAGTGCTGGGATAGATGCACTGTATGAATGTGTGTGTGAAAGGGTGAATGTGAAACTGTAATGTAAAGCGCTTTGAGTGGTCATCAAGACTAGAAAAGCGCTATATAAATACAAATCCATTTACCATTTACCATTTACTGCGCACCTCACGCGTACCAATGGGCAAGAGCGTGTGTGCAGTGTGTGCGTGCAAATGTAGCTCCAGAGGAGGGTATCAGAGGACATTCAGGTTAAAACATGGTGTAAATTACGCTGCACTCAGTCGAATATGAATGTCTGGGCTTCCGGACACCTGGATGAGACAACAGGAGTGGTATGGAGACATGTTTTGTGTTTTTCTGTTGTTTTATTACACCTGAAACTGTGGCCAGTAGTTACTTCAATTCTATTGGTTTAGGCAGCAATGCTGTTTACCCCTGAGACCCTAAAAGTGTTTTGTGGAGTCAAACACTTCACCCACCCCTCCATCAACATAGTGGTGAGTAATGAGGGAATTCATTTTTTTGGGGGGGGGAACTATCACTTTAATGTAGAAATTCTAACACAGGTAGTTTTGCGAGATCCGGAGAAACTTTTGCACCGCAGGATGATGTGATGATGTGCGCCGCACAATTATATGCGCCGCAAGGTGATGTGATGATGTGCGCTGCAGGATGATGTGTGCCGCAGGATGACCTGCTCCGCACGATGATGAGATGATGTGCGCCGCACGGTGATGTGCGCTGCAGGATGACGTGATGATGTGCGCTGCAGGATTATGTGCGCCGCAGGATTATGTGCGCCACAAGATGATGTGTGCCGCAGGATGATGTGCGCCGCAAGATGATGTGATGATGTGCAACGCACGATGATATGCGCCGCAAGGTGATGTGATGATGTGCGCCGCAAGGTGATGTGATGATGTGCGCCACAAGATGATGTGTGCAGCACGATGATGTGATGATGTGCCCTGCAGGATGATATGCGCCGCAGGTGATGTGATGATGTGCGCTGCAGGATGACGTGCTCCGCACGATGATGAGACGATGATGTGCGCCGCAGGTGATGTGCGCCGCACGGTGATGTGCGCCTCACGGTAATGTGCGCCGCAGGATGATGTGCGCAGCACAATTATGTGCGCTGCAGGACGATGTGCGCCGCACCATGTTGTGCGCCGCAGGATTATGTGCGCTTCAAGGTGATGTGCGCAGCACGGTGATGTGCGCCGGACGATGACGGTCTCAATGTAACGAAGGCGTGGACTAGTTTTTCTGCATCTTTTTGCGAAAGGACATGCCTGATTTTTGAGATATTACGCAAGTGGAAAAGGGCAGTCCGAGAAATTTGTTTTAAGTGACTATTAAAAGATAAATCAGGATCGAAGATCACTCCCAAGTTCCTGACTGTTTCGTTGGAAGCAAGGGCAATGTCGTCTAGCGCAGCTATATCGTTAAATAATTTATCTCTAAGGTGTTTGGGGCCAAGTATTATAACCTCTGTTTTGTCTGAGTTTAATAAGAGAAAATTGCGGGTCATCCAGGTTTTTATGTCCTTGAGACATGCTCGAAGTTTAGTTAATTGATTACTTTGTTCAGGCTTTATTGACAAGTATAACTGGGTGTCATCCGCATAGCAGTGGAAATTTACCGAGTGTGTCCTGATAATGTTTCCTAGTGGAAGCATATATAATGAGAATAAAATTGGGCCGAGCACAGAGCCCTGTGGAACACCATGGTTAACTTTGGTGCGCACAGATGTCTCATCATTAATTTGTACGAATTGGGAGCGATTTAAACCAGTTAAGGGCAATTCCATTAATATTAATTAACTGTTTGAGTCTTTGTAGTAAAATTTGATGGTCAATTGTGTCAAATGCTGCACTGAGATCTAACAGAACGAGGACAGACACAAGTCCCTGATCTGAGGCTATTAAAAGGTCGTTAGTGACTTTTGCCAAGGCTGTTTCTGTGCTGTGATTGGCTCTAAACCCCAACTGAAAGTCTTCATATATATTATTTTCCTGGAGAAACTCACACAGCTGATTGGCTACCACTTTTTCTAAGATTTTAGACATGAAGGGGAGATTAGATATTGGTCTGTAATTGGCTAAAACCTCTGGGTCTAGGGTGGGTTTTTTGAGAAGGGGTTTGATTACTGCTATTTTAAAAGACTGTGGTACATAACCTGATGATAATGACAGATTGATTGTGTTAACGAACTATCAATTAGGGGCAGAATTTTGTAGGAATGGGATCTAAGATACAGGTTGTTGGTTTAGAACCTGAGATTATTTTGGTAAACTGATCACAAGTGATCAGAGAGAAGCTGTCTAAATAATGGTTAGGATTCTCAGCCATTTCTGAGATTTCTGTTATTGGGAGGGTATTAGTGCCAATTGAGGGCAGGAGATTGTTGATTTTATTTCTAATGGTTAGAATTTTATCATTAAAAAAGGTCATAAAGGTATTGCTATTTAGGGATGGAGGAATACTGGGTTCGGTGGAGGTGTGACTCTCTGTCAGCCTGGCTACAGTGCTGAAGAGAAACCTGGGGTTGTTTTTATTCTCTTCTATTAGTTTTGAATAGTAGGCTGCTCTTGCTTTGTGGAGAGCCTTTTTATATTCTTTAACACTATTCTTCCAGTCTATGAGGTTTTCAACATGGTTGCTGGAGCGCCACTTCCTTTCTAGTTTTCTTGATAATTGTTTTAACTCATTTGTCTGGGAATTATACCACGGAGCTAATTTACCATGTTTGACATTTTTCTTTTTTAGAGGCGCTATTGAATCTAATGTTAATCGTAATGAGTCTGCAGAGCTATCGACGAGGTGGTCGATCTCAATGGAGCTCGGGTTTTTAAAGAATTTGTTCTTCATATCTACGGATAATACGGGTTTAAATGTAATTGGAATTATTTCCTTAAATTTAGCTACAGCACTATCAGGTAGACATCTAGAAAATGAGTTTTTTATTGGTGGCATATATTCATTTATTGAAAAATGGAAGGTTATTAAATTATGGTCTGATAGAACTGGATTGTGCGGGAGGACTGTTAAATGTTCAATTCCGACACCGTACGATAATATAAGGTCAAGTGTGTGGTTACAACAATGAGTCGGTTGGTGCACACACTGACTGAAACCAATTGAGTCTAGTATTGAATTAAATGCTACGCTACGGTAATCTTTCTTATTGTCAACATGGATATTAAAGTCACCAACAATAATAATTTTATCGCTCTTTAGGACTAAGTTTGATAAAAACTCAGGGAATTCTGTTAAAAATTCAGTATAAGCCCTGGGAGGATGGTAAACTACAGCAAATATGATTGGCTGTTGGTGTTTCCTGGATTGGCGTGGAAGACTAAGAACCAGACATTCAAATGATTTGTAGCTTAGGTTAAGTTTAGGTTTTGGATTAATTGATAGACTGGAGTTAAAAATAGCAGCAACTCCACCTCCTCGCCCAAATTCTCTGGGAACCTGTGCATTTATATGACTGGGGGGAGTAGATTCATTTAGACTGACATATTCATCAGGATGCAGCCACGTCTCAGTGAGGGACAATACATCTAGGTTGTAGTCAGAGACTAGTTCATTAACTAAAAGAGCCTTAGTTGATAGTGATCTAATGTTTAAAAGACCACATTTAAAAGTCTTAGTTCCCTGTGTTGTTGCAGAGGTTGTTTTAATTTTTATTAGATTTTTGTGTGGAGTTCTCGCTCTGTTATTGTTTAATTTAAATAATTTAATCGGACGGTGGACAGACACAATCTCTATGGGGTTGTGTGACTGATCCAGAGGGAGCGCAGAGAAGTGTTTAGCACTGCAGCTCTGCTTCCTGGTCCCAACTATGGGTTGTCATGTTATAGACTTTGTAATATTCCTAGATAAGAGAGCTGCTCCATCCCAAGTGGGATGAACGCCGTCTCTCATAACAAGACCAGGTTTTCTCAAAAAAGTTAGCCAATTATCTACAAAGCCCACACCGTTTACAGGACACCACGTCGACAGCCAGCGGTTAAAAGACAACATGCGGCTAAACATGTCATCACCTGTTGTATTAGGGAGCGGGCCAGAGAAAACTACTTTGTCTGACATCGTTTTAGCAAAAGCACACAACGACTCAACATTCACTTTAGTGATCTCCGACATACGAAGCCGGGAGTCATTGCTGCCGACGTGAATTACAATTCTATTGTATTTACGTTTAGTTTTAGCCATTAACTTAAGTTTAGATGCGATGTCACCGGCTCTGGCCCCTGGGATACAATTAACTATGGTCGCTGGTGTCGCTACCCTGACGTTTCTCAGAACCGAGTCGCCAATAATTAAAGTTTGTTTATCAGCGGGTGCCTCGCTGAGTGGAGAGAATCTATTTGAAACGTGAGCTGGTGGCTCTTTAATCATGGGCTTTTTAAGACTAGCACTATGCCCCCTCCGGACCGTCACCCAGCTGCCCTGGGCTCCCTGCTGCACGGGACTAGTCAGGGGACTGCTAGTTGAAGCTAAGCTACGTCCTAAGCTAGGTGGATTCGCGGCTAGCGGGAGCCGGCTAACTACAGCTAACGGAGTTTCTAAGCTGCGGAGCCGAGCTTCTAAGTCACTAAGCCTCGCCTCCATCGCTACTAACACACTACATTTATTGCAAGTACCACTACTGTTAAGTGAGGCAGAGGAGTAAGTAAACATAAGACACTCGGAGCAAGAGAGAGCAGTGGAGGGAGAGAGAGAAGACATCGCTGCTATAGAGCTACGAGGGTGAGCTCACACAGAATCACTAAGAACGCTAGAGTATGGGTTGTTATGTGTGGGTGTTTAACTACAGACCGGTGATTTTAGCCGTAGTGCTACAGAGAAAATGCTGTGTTTAGCGGAGGAGCTAATACAGAGAGCGACCAACACTAGCAGCAAGTAAACAGGAAATTACGCGGCACGCTTACCGGAAATGACGCAGTGATGTGCACTGCAGGATGATGTGAGCCGCAGGATGATGTGCGCCTCACGGTGATGTGCGCCGCAGGATGATGTGATGATGTGCACTGCAGGATGATGTGAGCCGCAGGATGATGTGCGCCTCACGGTGATGTGCGCCGCAGGATGATGTGATGATGTGCCCTGCAGGATGATGTGCACCGCAAGGTGATATGCGCCGCAGATGATGTGCGCCGCACGATGATGTGATATGAAGAATATGTGTTGGAGTTGATTGACGTGAGTGAAAGACAATATAATCTACTAGGTGTACAAACAGCAACAAAAACTAAAATATATTCTTCGGAAGCTACACTGGCCCCAGATGTAGTGGACCTGGATTTGAAGTGGATTATTACAGATCTTTCCTGGGTTTTCACCCCACAAAGCACTGAGGATCTCCCAATCGCCAGTCCACAGGGGTTATCTCGATCTAACCATGGTGTCCAGCATTTTGGAGCTATCATCCAGAAAGGAGCACATAAGTGAAGATGTGCCATTTGAGATAAAACTGACAATAAAGTAGATAGAAATGCTAAAGAAAAGGACGTATGACCTAGTATCCCTTAAACTTAAAGGGATATCAAATTCCAAATAATGAAAATAATCAGAAAAAGAGGATACAGATTCCTACAACGTATGTTGGAAAGTTACAGGATGGTTCAACACTTACGTGTCGCTGTACAGAATTTTGTTATATTAGTTAGTAATAGTTATAATGTCAGAAAGAGGTAGATGGTTATAAGAAACCTTCCAGGTGTATAGCATCCAAACAATGAGCTTTGATTCATCTTATGCATTGTCAGTAATCATGGCATATTTTAAGGGCATGTCCTGGGCTTAATGTTAGAATTGGGTTTGTTGCCCTGTAATTTACTTTATTGTCTTTTGAAATACACAATGCAGCAGATTCAACTTTAAATGACTGATATATCATCCTTAGGATACCATCCTTAGGGTACCAATACCTCAAATGAAATCTCAGAAAGGTGTAAAATATGGGTCCTTTAATATCTGACATGTTTAAAAATGTATTCTAAAGATATGAACATCAGCTCACTTACCATTTTGGAGTATCTTTTTATGTATATTAATTATATTAATTAAGTGGATTTACCAACTTTGTAACCAAAGATGTGTCACTGCTTAGCCTGATTGGATTTGTTCAGCCTGATAATGAAATTATATCCTGGGTGGGTTGAACTCACTTTGTGTCTGTTTTTTCTTCTTTGTCTTGGTATGATAATTCATATCAGGATGACATTTGACTAACTGTTGTATATTGTGGCCTCAGCGTGTTTGTTGTTTTGCTTTAAAATATCAAATTTAACATCAACCTGCCAAGGACTGCAGATGAAAATTTGTCTAAGAGACCAACTCTGGTACATTTATATGAAACATTGTGCTCATATTTATTCATGTCCCTTTGAATACATAAAAGTAAATAAAGGTAAAACAGCAAAGATGAGACATAAGGAGAGCCGGTGGACTAGTGGCAGAAAAATTGGACTAGGGGCAGAAAGTTACAGACATTTGACTGGAAGGTCTCCGGTTCGGCTCTTCGCGGTGACAATAGAACATAAATGGATGGACAACACCTGGATCTGTTCCACAGTCCAAAGAGCACTCTCCCTACCCCCACTGTTTAGTGCCCCTGAGCCAGGCACCTTTACTCCCCCAACATCTGCTCTCCACTGCTCTGTGTGTCCTGTGATGTTTCACCAGATGGGACAAAAGCAGAGGACAAATTTGCCTAATCTGCATTTCATGTGTTTGTGATCAATAAATGTATCTTATCTTGTAACAGGATGAAACAGCCAAGAGAGGTTGACTCAACCACAGAGAAGAGGAGCAGGACATATGTTCATGACAAGGAGTAACAACATAGAAAGATATACTCTACAAATTATTGAACATAGACAAAAGAAAATAATCAGCAAACATATCTGATGTTGACAAAGTCAACAATAGTGCAGGGGAACAAAACATTCCCCATCCTTGGCCTTATTTAAATAAAGAATGATTCATTTAATACATTTTACACATTTCATCCTGGACAGTTTATAATTCTCAAAAAATATTTTCTTGCTTTAATAGCTTTTTCAAGTTTTAGTATATTTTTAAGTAAAAGTGGTTTAAGTTAGTTACATCGTCTTTTAGTATTGTGACATGAATCATATTTGGATTTGCTCAGGGAAAGCCCTAAGAGGGGAACTTTTACTTTTACAATTCTACTACAATTCAGAGCCTGTACTTTTATACATTTACTTGAGTAAAGAGGTTATATCAGTACTAGTACTTTTACTTGAATCGTTAAGAACACTATTTCTGTACTTCTTCTTCAGTGAAGAATGTGATTACTTCTGCCACCTCTGCTTACACAGAAGAAGAATCGGAATTCTTAAACAATTTACATTCAGAATATAAGCGGATGGCTGTTCATTTATTGAGCGGCTTCCTGAGCAGCTTGATGACGCTTCTCATACACAATCTGGTGCCTCTAATATTCAGCAAAGCAACATGTATACCGTTTATCGTTGTAACAATAAACCCGAGTAGCCACCCAATGTAACTCACTACTGACGCTGTGTGGCCGTGGGCCGTCCTTACAACTGCCGGCACTTAGTAAACAACACGACGTCACTTCCGCTCCGAGGTTGACAGCACAACAACAGAAGAAGCATCGTCCAAGGCTCCCAGCGGAGACACGTCTGTGAACAGCCGCAGCCACGGTGACGGGATGAAGGTGAGAGAGAGCGCCTGGTTCGATGGGAGCCACAGCTGGAGCTACAGGCCACAGCTGGAGCTGGAGAGCCACCGATGCTCGGAAACGTAATAGTGCGTCAGGTCAACGCAGCTGCAGTCACAGTGTCTTCTGCACACAACGCACCTCCGTGTCTTTGTCTACTGCTTATTTATGTATTCATTATTGTTTTATTCTCTCTCTCTATTCCAGTTATTATTCATGTGTGTCTGACTCTATGATGTACGTTGAGTTAGTGTATTTGTTCCCGTGTTTGGATGAGCTTGTCAGGACAATGCTTTATGGCCATATCTGCTTTGGTGCTCTGCTTATCTCTGTAGAGCCATTTGCTCTGTAATATCAACAGTTCATTCTGTCTTTCAGGTGCTGAATTCACATCAGGAGGTAGAAGAGGAGAGCTACTCGCCTTCTGTTGAGTCCAACAACCATCACAGCTGGGAGGAAAGAGAGCAGGAGGAAGTTCTCCCCAATCCCAAAGACGAACATACACATGGTGAGGAACCACATCATGAGTCCAGTCACACTCAGAGGTTTCAGTCCGGTCAGGAAGCAGAGTCGCACTGGCTCCAAATTACAGTTGTCCCATAGTATATCTGATCTCAGGTTGAGTTGTGTTTCATAATGTCTAATACCAATTCATTCAATTGAGTCAATATTCAGCAAGATGCTGCTATGACAGTGTTGCTGATCTCTCTCAGTCCAGGTTCATTACTTTCTGGATGAGGTCTAACATATTTAGTGTCTCTGAGGTCTGATTGTCCTCAGGTTCCTTTTAAGATTGTGTCAATCTTTTATTAAAATCCATTTATGTGCAAACGAGAAATTCCATGCCAGGCCAGTTCGCCAAACATGCAGGCTTGCCACAACTTATTGACTGCTAGTTTACTTTGCCTTTGTGATTAAGAGATTAAGATTAAGATGCATTTATTAGTCCCAAACACATGCACAGACATGCACAGGCACACTCATGCAGGTAGGGAAATTTAATCTCTGCTTTTGACCCATCTGGTGCAGGACACACAGAGCAGTGAGGGACTATGTACAGCGCTCGGGGAGCAGATGTTGGGGGAGTAAGGTGCCTTGCTCAGGGGCACTAGACAGGGTCTAGACAGACTCTTGGATTTTTGGGCAGATCAATCCAGGTTCGTCATTTGTTGTCTCTCCGTGGAGCCGAACCAGAGACGAACCAGAGACCTTTTCTGCCCATAGTCCAAGTTTCTGCCACTAGACCACCGCCTCTTGTGAGCAGATCCGGGGTCATGATTATTCTCTCAAAATGACTTGATGTTGCTGTGTAATTTTGCTGTTTCACTGGTGGTTTAACTGGATAAAAAATGTGAATAACCGAATTGCGTGCTTTCTGTATGATAGTCCCAGACCTTAAGGAAAAGGTTTTTAAAGATAAGGGTGATATCACATTGGTAAATGGATTTGTATTTATATAAATGGATTTGTATTTATATAGCGCTTTTCTAGTCTTGATGACCACTCAAAGCGCTTTACATTACAGTTTCACATTCACCCATTCACACACACATTCATACAGTGCATCTATCCCAGCACTTTGTTATTCTAAGGGGGGGCCATTCAGGGTTCAGCATCTTGCCCAAGGACACTTCGGCATGCAGATGGTTCAGACTGGGAATCGAACCGCCGACCTTCAGGTTGGAGGACGACCACTCTACCCCTCAGCCACAGCCGCCCCACAATGTTTGTGCACAAACACACACTCTCTCTCCCTCTCCCTCTCCCTCTCCCTCTCTCTCTCTCTCTCTCTCTCTCCGACACACAGACATACACACAGGTTGACACCGATTCAGCTGATGGCTCTGACCTGCTTCAGTTTAAATGTTGAATGGTTTGAAATTACGCCACAATATCAACACTGATCCCCACATCACGATTGATACTTTTATTAAATTAGTCAAATCTTTTTTCATAGCTGTGCTCATCATTCCTAATACAGCTCGTTCCCGACTCTGCTCACTCTCCTTCTGTCTTTTCTTATGCTTACATACACACACACACATACACACACACACACACACACACACACACACACACACACACACACACACACACACACATGTCATTGGACACCAGTGTAAACTCAGAGTGGGTAAATACAACAGAATTTGTAAACTTAGACAATGAATGGTTTAGAAGGAGATGGAGGGGCGCTCAGTTTGGCTCGATTGGGTTGGCAGTATTTGCATTTGTTTAGCAACAATTCTGCCCCAAGCTTTTTGATTCATATGAATGGTTGATAACTATATCTGGGATCCCTATATCTGATTTCCATTGTAATGTTTTCAGTGAACATTTTTTTGCGGAGAGGCTGAGGCGGCTGCCTGGCAATTCTCTATGCAGGAACAACCCTGTATGTCTTATTTAGTGACAGCTACTCTAGATACAATGATCTTTATCTGATCTGCTAGAAGTACACCAGTTTTCTGGTCCGTCTCGCTCATCTTTGTCTTTGTCTTCATCTATCTCAGACCCAGATAAGGACCACCCAAGGCCAGAGGCAGGAGTCATTTGGAGAGTTGGCGGCGGACTGTTTAGCATGACTCGAAACGTTGTTGGTGCAACCCTGGGCGGTGTTGCATGGGTAGGAACTAAAAGTTTTGAGATCACCAAGACAGCTGTGACCAGTGTTCCAGCAGCCAGTGTAGGACTGGTCAAAGGAAGTGTCTCTGTGGTTACAGGAGGTGTTGGCGCAGTGGGATCCGCGGTTGCAAGTAAAGTCACACCAAGGAAGAAGGACAAAGCTGACTGATGTGTGATGGGTTGCGTGTGAGTGTGTGTGTGTGTATAATGCAAACAAAATACCTCGGAAGCTTTGAATGGATCTTCATGTCATCATTCATTTTCTCATTACATTTATTTATTCATGAGGACAAAACTAATTAATCCATATTAATGGAAATATACCAGTATTTGCCAGTTGACAAATTTCACATGTGGTTTTAACTGCAAATACTCAAATATTTAATATAAATATAATAATAACATATTTCAGCTGTGCATTCATGCTACAAAGATACAAATCAAGTGAAACAAGTATTCAATACTGGAGAGTAGGGAAAGGTATAAGAGGCCTCACACAGCCGTAACATTTTCCCTCAACTCGATAGGATCCAAGTACAGTGTTGCACATATTTTACTAAGGAGTCTGAGTACAGCTCAGCTTTACTTTGGTTGTACTTGCTGTTACATGGTCTGAACACATTTTCCTACACTGTGCACAACCAAGAGCACAAACATGTAAAAACAAAAAAGCGGGGAGAGTGTTACCATCATCCATTAATCAGACATACTGACCCTGTTCAGGACTGGTATTAGCATCACTACCCTAACCCCAACCCTCTGACAATCAAGTAGTAGTATGTTAACAATGATTGAGACCTTTGCAGTAAACAGTAGAACAGTCATGCATCATTTGTTAAAAAAAAAGACTGTCTGTAAAACCCAGAAGGTGATTTGGGATGTTTGTAATTGCTCCATCTATTTATTTATACTTGCCAGAAAGTTGCAAGTTCAGCATCAAACTTCATTCCTTCCTCCCCAAGTGCTGTCTCCTGCAGCAAGGTCCACTAGGACTAAAAGACCTATCTCTCTGAAATGAGTCATTGTATCATCAAGTCTGTTTTGAAGAAGTAGCTCTACTCTGAGGGCGTACCATAACAGCTTGTCCTGTCAACACAATTCTGACTGAAGCTCTTATATTTAGCACCTTTAAAGATAGATTGAAGAATAACGTTATCTGCTGGAAACTCTTGAGTTGTGTCATTACATCAACAAACTGAAAAAAAGAACAGAGCAACATTAGTTAAAATGAGGTTTGGAAGTATCCAACAGCAGACACTTAGTAAAGTGTATGATACCATGAAGTAAAGTGAGACTCTATATCAGAAGTAGATTTGAAGTCATAGACAAACAAAAATAATTAATTAAATTTGTATATCTGGATCCACTCCAAAATGTACTGGGTTCTTCCTTGGTTCATGCCCCATCCCCTCCACAAACAAATGCTGATGAAATTCGAAACTACCTGGTGGTGGTAAAAAGATAAAGCATCATTTGAGCTAAATATAAAAGCAAATGTATGTTGCAAAATGTAGCAAATGTTGTTGTGTTTTTGATAAGTGCACACACACACACACACACACACACCAAACACACATACTTATTTGATCAAAAATACTCAAAGCAAAATTAAAACAAAAAAACATTGTCTTTGTTGCCATCCTATGGGTTGACTGGAGCCAATTTCACAACATTTATGTTTCCTTATTCTTACAGGGAGATTACAAATGTTTCAATCACATTCGGTTAATACCATTGCAGTTAATTAGAAGTATCTACAGAAAGAGAACACAGAAATATCAGCTTGCAAATGTAGTGAAACTGGCTTCAGGTGAATTGTATGCTACAGCATACTACTGAATCTGAAAAAAACATACTACTGCTGATTATGTTTGGTTTTACTTTGTTCATTCACAGGTTAACCAGTTGGTTGCTCTCCACATTACAAATGTAATTTTGTAATGCAAGCAACAATGATAATTAATCATATTTGCCCCAAACAACAACAATATCACATCTCAAAGTGTAAATGCAATTTGTACATTTGAAATGTAAATTTGTCTGGACTTTGTGGACCTGAGCAATAACGCTTCATTAATGTGCCCGTGATTTTCTGGAGCTTTGATTACTAAGTGTTAGGTATGAGTCAGTGCTTATTTCATAAAGCCCCAATTCATTAATTCCATATGTTTGTGTAACTGAAAATCTTAAAACGAATATATAGTGGCGCCCCTGAACATGCAAAACAGAAACTTGTCAGTACAACGATTCTTCATCTAGGAGGAAAGCATTTCAGTTGTAAATTAATAATTAATATATGTTTAGGTTTGAACGTATGTCTATCCTGGACATTACTATATTGCCCTGCTTCCAGCATTGAGAGACAAGTGAATATTGAACTACTATTGGTCAGGTGGCTTCAAGCAACACTTCAATGTGTTAATGTGGCTCTGTATCTTCTGGGTGTTTGTTTACACTAGAGCCTCAACAGTTTAGTGAGCTCACAGAATATCACAGCTGTATTTTTGCAATTTATTTTTCTGCCTGCCACCTATAGGTCAAAACATCTGAAACATATGTCACATTTAGTGAACAGAGGAGTTATGAAGAAGAAATAACACACCTGCAGAATTAAGTATGAAGACAGAACTGTGTTGGTATTTGTTTGGATTTGTAATGGCACTGTTACTGTGAAGCTACATTTTATAAGTGAAAGAAAATTCTTTTACATTTGCTGCATGCCTAAAAACAGTGTTATACACAAACGGCTGTTCTCTCTTTTACTTTTAGCCTGACTCCCTCCCTTCCTCTTTCTGATGGTTTGTTACCCTGAGACTTTTCAGACCAAGCAATTTTATGTATTATAGAATTATTTTTGCAGATGTGATAAGACTGTAAACTGTATAATAAAAACAGCAGTGTTTTCTTTCAAGTAATGTCAAGCCCATTTTATCAATATTGCATAGCCCAATGCCAGAAATCACAAAGTTGTGTCAAGGGGACTTTTTGTCTATACAGAGTTGGATCTGCTCTTAGGGAAACTAAAAAGACATTTTGTGAATGATAGTGTATGTAATTCTAAGTAGTTGTGACCTGAGAAAAAACAGTGCATCATTTATTTTACATTCTGGATGGTGTTGTAGAGTGTGACAGTCCCTCCTGTACATGACGTCTGTGTTAATGGACCAGCCCAGTCTATTGTTACCCAGGTATCTGTGATCCCCGACCATCTCAATGCCCATGCCCTGGGTTTTCACTTGTGAAGGTAAATATGATTTACATACTCAAAAGGTAGCCAACTGTCCACAACATTCTAGAGCTATATCACTTGAAACTTGATATACTGACAATGGGGGTCAACATGAACAAGAATGAAGTGAAATATCTGGGTCACCTCTTAAGGATTTACAAAAATAATATTTAATATGAGCAAGTTATAAGAGCCATAATAAAAAGTAGCCAACTTTGCCTTTCATTTTCAAAAAAATCATTATCATAATATTCCATTTTATTATACTTTTTATCGCCTTGTGTGGAAATCCAATAAAATGTCCATATTAAGTGTCATTAAACTTTGAACCTTTTCAATTAGACGCCAATCCATTTTTTTAAGTACAGCTGGTGTAACTAGGTTTTCACAAACTACGGACCCCACCGCAGTCATTTTGGTTTCCCTTCCACACACTCGTAACTTCATGTTGCACTCTTTTTAAATAGAAGGATAAGGAAAGTTTAAATCAATGTCTGGCTGGTTATAATCTTGGCCGCAAACACACCCAGTACATCTCAATATCTTCCTGTCTCAGATGTGCCAGAGGCATCCCAAAATACCAGATGCGCACAGTCATGTTCATGGTGCACGATAACAGGTCCATGTGTTTGAGTAATTGTAGACGTGTCCACCTCAATGTGTTACGTGGCTACGTATACATCATGTGATTCAGTGGAACCACTCATCTCTCATCCAAGAGGCTTCTTCATCTCAGTTCCACAAGTGTTTTTAGTAAAGAACTGATTTACATCTAAGTTATTTAACTCATTCCCACACGTTATTATATCATTGTCATGTAATGAATTTTGCATATTTTACATATTCACACAATCAGAGATGTTTTACCAGCTGTTCTTCCTGCACTTAGCAGCTGTTACTGTTTCTTTTAGTCTGGATAATGTGTTTGTACTTGTAATTTTTGTAAAATAACAGATATCCTTGTTGTGAAATGTGCTGCTCTGCTGTAAGTCAAACTTGTCCATGTCTGTGATTGGTGATTTGCAGTAAACACGCCTCTTCTATGTGCACACGCTCAGATCCTGATGAGGAAAACCTTGGTTGACTTAAGGAGTTAAAAACCAACTTGCCTGAATGCAATTGTTAGGTTAATTTCAGCTGGATCGCGGAAAGAAATCCTGGGTATGTTAACTTGCTTCATAGTACAGGCCCTAGCCTTGGTTAGGTGTAGCAGATGAGTTAATACACACGAAAAACTCTTATGACAAAAAATAGATGTTTTTTAAATGTCTTCATGTGCTAAAATAAAATTTAAATAAAGCAGTCATCTATAATGTCCTTCAAGGAGGGGCCTTGGGCTGTGTGCCCTTCAGGTCAGGGCGAAGTAAATGTACATTTTGTGACCTATCATTACTACAAACAATGATGGTGACTGTCAAGACAAGCTAGTAAAGGGTAAATGGTTTTGTATTTATATAGCGCTTTTCTAGTCTTGATGACCACTCAAAGCGCTTTACAGTACAGTTTTACATTCACCCATTTACACACACATTCATACAGTGCATTTATTCACAGCACTTTGTTATTCTATAGGGGGCCATTCGGGGATCAGCATCTTGCCCAAGGACACTTCGGCATGCAGATGGGTCAGACTAGGGATCGAATTGCTATACCTTCAGGTTGGAGGACGACCACTCTACCCCTCACCCACAGCCACCCAGTGTGTCAAGTAAACACTGGCCCAGTAACAGTGATGCATGATCAGCATTATGGCTGGAAACATGAAGCTTTTGGATGTGTTGCAAAGACAAATTGCAATCCAATCACTCAGATAAAGACTGAAAACACTGTTTGGTGGAGTTCGTTGACACTGAACACAAACAAGTCCAGCTTGAGTGTCACTAGCCCAACAAGCAGCTCTCACAATACCACATTCTGACAGAGAAAATGTTACACAACTTCTTTGGTAAGTGAGCTAATAGTTCTCTCATTTATAAAGATGACTTATAAAGGAGCTTTGTTTGTTGTTGTGGAGCTGCTGGAACCAGCCTGAAAACTGAGGTCGTACAATATAGTCAAAATAATTGAAGGACAATACAAAACATTTTGGGTCATGAAACAACTGACTTAACAAGTCAAGACAAACAAGATATTTCAATGTGTGTGATTACTCCTGAGTTAGACAGATGAGACGTTTTACTGGAATTAAAATATTTACTTAAGCTGTTCAACGTGAAACCAGCTGATGGTAAATGGACTGTGTTTATATTGCACTTTACAGTATAAAACACACTCACCCATTCACACATGCATTGATACAGATAAACTTCAGACTGCTGACTGGAGGTGCTGGGGATCGAACCATCAACCTTCTGTTTCTCCTGAGCACAGTCGCCCCCTGATGTGCTTCGATGCAACCTGATGGTCTACAACATGAAATTATTTAACTGCAAAACAGTCGAGTACCTACCTCCCTCTGGTCCAGTTCTGTAAACTATACGTCCCATTCTGAGGAAGTTCGATTCCCTGTTTGGAACATACTTCTTCTGCAAATTGTTCTTTATATGATATTGTGTAATAAAGTGAGTATCAAAGTGATATGTATAAACACTGCTTGTAATAATATCTTTTAATGAGAAAAAAAATTGATAAACCATCATATCATGAAAATTATATTTAATTAGCTTTTCTCTCTTTGCTATAGCAACAAACTGAGAAAATGGTGTACAGTCATGGTGGCACCAACACAGTGTCATACATGTTTGTCAATGGTAAAGCATGATCAATCTAGAACCTATACTTAAAGGGATAGTTCACTTACTAAATGAAAATTCACTCATTATCTACTCACCACTATTCAGAAAAATCTTAGCATGCCTCCACCCTTCTCATGTGGTTTCATTTACACTGTGGTTTAGGCCTACATTCCCTCAGATATCTTCCTACAAGATGCGTTCATAGACCCTTGGACACACCATTGTTTGGCTATTGCCGCTAGCTTAGCCATTCCAATGGGCTTAAAACACGGTGTAAATGACCTCGTTTTGAGTCGAATATGAATGTCGGGGCTTGTGGACTTGGATGATCAGTGTGGAGATATGTTATGTTTTTTCCTGTTTTTCTATTACGTCTGAAGAAGGACTCACCATTGACTTATATTGTATTTTATTCTGTTGCAACAAAGTTTATCCCTGAAACTCCAGAAGTGTTTTGTGGACTCAAACACTTCACCCACCTCACCATCAGCATAGTCGGGTGAGAAGATAATGAATGAATTTTAACTTTTCGGTGTACTCTCCCTTTCAGGAGCCAATTATTAGAAAAATATTTATTTTTAGCAACACATCTCTTCCATAAACTTCACTGAAACTTTCTGGAACTTGTGCCACAGTCGCCCTGACAAGGCAGCCTTTACTGACTTCACACATCGTTGATAGGCAGGTTTTTGGTTTTTCCCTCCCTTTTCTTCAGATCACTGTCACCACTGCTGACCTGGAGTACGTCACAAGCCTGGCCATTTTAGAGAATGTCTGATCCGGTGGTCTGGCCCTTAACAAGGTTTATCAGGTCGGGGTACATTTCTTCCACGTCCAACATGTTGACTATGAAAACCAATTGTTCACTTACTGTCGAATATTTTCTTTACCCTGTTGTCTGCCATTGTTACAAGATAATCAACTTTACTTGCGTCCTCTATCTGTGGTCCTAATGTTTTGGCACATCAGTTATTCTACATACAGATTATTAAACATGATTAGCTGTAACATTAGATTTACCATGAAATTGCTTGAATATGTCAAATGGTTCTTTAAGGGGAAAATGGCACAAACTGAGGTAGTTGATTGCTCAGAGGGTAAATAAATAAATAGTAAAGGTTGAAAGAGCGGCCCAGATCCCCAAGTTACACTGACAACACTGGAAAGGACGCATGTTATTCTCATCCTCCACCAGACATACCAAGGATATTCAGCCAAACAGTTTGGACCACATCATCTCAGCTCCATTGACTTCAGTACTGCCTTGTTATCAAGGTTTCTTGAACAATCCTTGGATGTAGTGTATGCCAATCATCAGCTGTTTAGAAAAATGGGAGGAACATCCTGTCCTCCACCAACGATTGAGAGAAGTTCCTCAGTTCTTTTGGGTGGAACACTTTCTTGTATCCAAGGATGTCAAGAACTGGTTGACACACCGTCTGGGTGTAAACTACCATGTCGAAGGATAGCTTCACCCTCCAGTTCTCTGCATTAGCAGCAGAGTCCCGAACTGTGGTGAACTTATGCCGGGACGACAGATCACTGCTACCCCGAGTATTGTTGATGATCCATTCCTCCACACTCTGGTCAAGAACCATACCAAGGAAACTGTAGAGCTCTCTGGTCTTCTGTACAGGAAACCTGGCAATATCTTCATACCTGGCCCAGGGGGAGGTAGAGAGGAAGGATCACAGGGTTTAGACAACTGAAAATGCATGGTGAAGGCAGCTAAAATATTGTTGAGGTTAACAAGAAAACAACAGCTATGAAACGTTGGACCCTACTGTGAGTCGTGTGTGAATGCTTAAGAGATAGTTCACCCAGAAATTAAAATCACCCACTATCTATTCACCACTATACCGATGGAAGGAGGGTGTATGAGTCCACAAAACACTTTATAAGTTTCCCAGGTTAGTTAGGTCTTTCATAGCATTAATGTGAGTTCAACTAAAGTTGGAGTTCTTCATATTTTGGAGTCAGCTGGAGTCATTCTTCCTGCTCTAAAAAATGTTTTTAGAGTTAATCCAAATATGTAATGCATACATTTTGAAGATCATTCTGGTATATATATTTTCAAAGATGGCTAAGAAAATAAAAACAAGGCAAAAGATCTGTTTAAGAATTTAGCTTAAGTGATTACTGCTTTCAGAGGTTATTCCTGTCCTTCTCACCTGAGCAGCATGTACCTCCCTCTGAGCCAGGCGGGTTTTGCCAGGCCCATGGACACAGACCTGAGAAAGTCTTCACACACTGTGTTAATCTGTCCCAGGTCCAGATTGTGGGGTCGGCGTCCAGTCGCTCTCCACAGACGCCAAAGCCGGTAAGTATCTCGAAACGTCTCAACACGAGATGCCAGGATACCTCGCGGATCTCGCACAAGCTGGACCACCTGATGAGGTTGATGATGATAATCATAAAGGATAATGAAACATCTTTACCAGGAACATACTGTGATTAAAATGTCAGTAACAGTGCAGATGAATGTCTCCATATAACTGCATGTGTTTGGTGTTTGAGTGTGTTACTAATAGTGACAGCAGTGGAAGAGGAAATAGAAGCAGTAGTGCTACAGTGGACCTGGGATAGACTGGGATTGAGCCGCTGACCTTCTGGTTAGATGAGGACTGCTTTAAACCCCCCGCCCCCCAGCCGCTCTATTAGATTCTACTTTTTGAGCTGAAACCAGTTGTTTTAAAGGGGACATATTGTTACACTTTTATTACAAGTTGTTATGGTTCCTTGGGGTCTGAATGAAATGTCTGTAACATTTTTTGGTCTAAATCTAAAACATCTCTCCTCAGAGTGACCTGTTTTGAGTGCCTGCTCCTTTAAAAGCTAATGAGCCAGCTACAAAACGTGATTAAACAAAGGTGAACAACACCTGCATTCATACCCGGTAAATGACTAACATTGTATCTTCGACAAAGAGTTAAAACAAAAGCGAGAGATTTTTTCTTCTCTTACACTCATACTATCGTGTTCTTTTGTGACCTGCCACCCCTTGTTTTGACCTGTTACCAGTTGATGGCCTGCCTTCCTGCCTTTACCTGCTTCAGCTTGTTGGCCTTCAATTATTGATACAAACTGATAACGATATCATATGTCATATTTATGATAATAATAATGCTCTCTGTCACATGAGAGTGGGAGTAGCAAAGGCTACTGGCCCAACACTGCCTCTGCTCTGTAAGCCTGTGTGGGCATATTTCACGCCCATGTGTCTATGCACATGTGCCCGGAGTATCTCTTAGGGGCTGCAGTTGTTTTTACCACATTTTCAATCAATACCAATTTAGAGTTGCATTGATTGGTTATCTAACGTTCCATCATCTAGTCCACTATGTTGTCAACTAGTGAAGAGTTGTTAAATGCAACCACCAGACTCAATAGTACCAGGCAGACCAGTCAATACATTCACAGAGAAATAATAAGCTGACATCTCATTTCAGGTTCTGCGTACTTAGTCCAGCTTCCCTGAACTTTGAATGAACAAGTCAACAGCTCCTCGTTCAGCAGCAGGGGCTGCAGCTTCAGGGTTCGCATTACTTGCTCATATTAAACATTATCAAGAATAGAATCATTATAATGGTCAATCAAAATTGATGAATGAAGGGAAAGTTGGCTACTTGATTATGATTATAAAAATCCTATTTCCCATTATTTTTCAAGGACATCCTCTAATGCCATTTTAAAAAATTCCCCAAAAATTATATTCAATATCAGCAAGTTATGGATGCCATAATAAAAAATGAACCACCTTTGTCTCTGTTTTGAATAACAATTACCATACATAAAACATAAAATTACCATAATAAGTGTCTTTAAACTATCAACGTTTGTCTTTTGGCCTTTTCTCTGCTCCAAGGACCTTTACCGTAAGACCACGATTAGACGAGCACTAATTTTCAAAGTGCGGCTGGCATGACCAGGTTTTGACAAACAATGGACCACATGAGTGCGGTTTTCAAATTTTTTCAGTTTGTTAATGCATGAATGAATTGATGAGGTAATAAATTAAGTAATTAATTAAATTACACAAATTAATTTAACAGAATGAAGTATGATGAATAATAGATCAAATCAATGCTAAAAAAAATCACGACTGCGTGTGAAACTATTAAATTTTTCAATATTTATAACTAAGAAAAACTTAAAATTGAGCAACAAAATAACAGGCTGTAATTGAGAAACTACCTGTTTCTCCAGACAGTCTGTAGTAATTTTACTTCACAGTGACAGGTTACCCACCTCAGATTGTTTCCCCCAGTAAATATCAGGGCAATCTGATCAAATAAAATCCCTTGAAAATATCATATTTTTACTGTTTTGGCAACAGAGAATGAGATTCTTACAGCTATTGACTAAGATAACTTCACTGAAAAGATGGCAATTGGCAGTGAGTTACTGCGCCATCTACTTGTTTGTTAATCTGGTAACCGTTACATCAACAAATAGGGTTAGCCTATTGAATTAGAGGTCTAGTGCTTTGCGTGAAAAGAGGAGTCAAATTCCAGACCTAAATTATTGTCCCAGTCAGCCCCTGACCATGGGAAAGCCAAAAGACAATTCCATACAAGCAGTGTTAGAATGAGCACTGTACTAGTTAATAATTATAAAGAGATAAAAAAAATGGCTGACTAGACTTACTACATGGCCCAGAATCTCAAAAAAGTAGTGCTGACCAGGGCTGGAATGATTCTCAAACCAAAACAAAAACCGCACTCCTAACCGGAGACTACTCCTTTCTATAAAGTCTTACTCAAGTCTAAGTCTCAAGTATACAGCTGTATTGTGAATGGAAAAATACTGTAATATTGACATACATTTTTTATTACAAAGTAATAATAATACTATTTCTCTACCTTCAGGTTGAGTCTCGGGTCCTCAATTAGTGCTCTGAGGTCACTGATTTGGGGAATGCGCACTGTCTTGATGGCTATGTGGCGCCTCCCTCTGCAAGCATCAGCAGCCAGTGACACGTTAAGCGGCCCACATCTCTTCCCACACTCCCCCTCATCATTCAGAACCAGGCTCTGCTCATCTGAACCCAAGGGAACCTCACATACAGGAGGGGAGCACAGAGACCGGCCTAAAGAAAGAACGCAAACAATACCACCAATGTTTAAAACAAATGTTTAAAAAAATTAAAACCCAGCAACATCAATTAAATATTACTGTAGCTGAAATATGTGAATAGAAGCAGGACAAGTTGACAACATGTAAAGACAAATACTCTAATATGTTGGATTATGGATTTGAATCAGACAGAGCTTGACCAAATGAAAGTACAGGTATATATGCAACATGAGGAGGGATAGTGGAATACAATAAAACTGTGTTAAAGATTGCTACCATCTTCTGCTATCCTTTTTGTTTATTTTTTCATAAATCTGCAACATCAATGAGGAAGATGTTAAATTGTGCTAGACAGAGCAATCAGACACATTAATACCAAGTTTAAATGTAGTTAAGATAAAAGCACATCTTAATACAATCTAGTTATGAGACATATATTTAAAAACCGAGGTAAATGGAGATGTAAAGATGCACGTCCCTTACTAGCTCCTCTTCGGAACAGCTTGTCAGTGGAGTGGTTGGTAGGACGAGGTCGGATGTAATTCTCCAAACTGATGAGATGACAGTGGTACAGAGACCTCAACAGGTCTCTGGCTGCACCCATCATTACCCTCCTCTCAGCCAGGTTCCGACTCTGCACCAGCCGAGGAAGCAGTGCCGACTGGACATGGAACAGGGGTTCAAACAGGTAGAAGACCTGGGATATATATTAAAAAAAAATCAAGAATAATGGTATTTAAAAAGTCTGTGGAGGTGGAGAATAGAATTTTCTAGATGCATCAATACGATTTTAGTGCCTCCTCGGACACAACAATTATATTCCATTGGGAATCGCTTTCCCATGTCTTACTTTTCAATGCCAAGTACCAGTTTTATTATGAGAGGTGATGTGATCACCCTATCAAAGCAGGCCTTTTCCTGCAGACGCAGGAGATTGGTCATCATCGAAATGGTCTGGTTGTTCTATATAAGCTAGCGGCATTCAGCCTGTCCCCCCTCTCCCCCATGCTTTATAATGCATATGGTTTTGCTGGGCCCATTATTTATGTGCAGAATGCTATGTGTCGATTTTTTTAATCTTTCATATTTACTTAGTAGTTGTTCTTTGTCTGTACAACAGATGCACTAAACTGTGTTGCACAGCAGTACAATGACATACAAAGGCAGTCTTTTTCTTCTATTGAGTTCAAATATGGAATATTTCAGTTTATTTACTTGTTATAAATAAATTGATTACTTAAATCAGAATTCATTAGCAAGTCATAGAAAAAACATGTTCAAGTTAAGCATCTTTAAATGAGTGTATGATTAAGAGCTGCACGATATAAGGAAAACATGCGAAATGCAATAACGTTGTTTAATATCGCAATGACGATATGACTTGCGATACACAAACATAAACAGTCCCTGTCTATGGTCACAGAGACCACGGACAGCTCCATAGCCGGGAGGGCCACCAACTCGGGGGCAGACAACAGGGAGCCATACAAAGCTCCACTAAGCCCACTTACAGTGTTAATTTGAGTACTATCAGACACGTTTGGACGGTGAAAATTATTTGTTTCCTTTACTGATCGTCTGTGTTCTATCATTCATGCTGTGCACTGTGCCTACTGCGTCAAACCAAATCCAGTACGACACCCTCACAGCTCCATACATTCCCTAAATTTGTAAAGTATGTTAGTTTACACGCGTGGCTGATCTGTGTGTGTGTGTGCGTGTGTGTGAGAGAGAGAGAGAGAGAGAGAGAGAGAGAGAGAGAGAGAGAGAGAGAGAGAGAGAGAGAGAGAGAGAGAGAGAGAGAGAGAGATGAAAGGAGTGAGCAAGCGGCTGATGAATGCGCTGTTCTGAAGAAAGTTAAGAAACCTTTCCGTCAGGTTACGGTATAAATAATCATCCACATGGCTCCATCTGATTGGCAATATATTGACGTGCAGACCTACTATGATTGTATTCTTTTATTGTTGATGATAATAAATGTATATTACATTCTGACCTCTGGATGCTGGTTGAACAGCTGACCCACAAAGGAGGATCCGCTCCGTGTGGTCGCCAGGATGAGGATGTGGGTTCTCTTGTTGACATCAAACGTTGGGAGAGAGGAGTTAGGGGAAGATGGGGTGTTGGAGAGGGTCCCATCACACACTGGCTCCGCGCCCTCCACTGTCAGATCTTTGAGGCTGCAGTTGACAGCTTGGCCAGTGGATGTCAGACCCCCAGAGCAAAGTAGGCTTAAGGGCTTGGTGGAGAAAGTGCGGATGGCCGTGTACTGGAAAGCTATGGAGGCTAATGCTAGTAGGACCATGGATCTCCACGAACACTGCATGATGGCTAAACCGACGGATCAGTGAGCCACAGCGCTCTCTGTCAGAAACAGATAGACATGAGGAGGAAAGTTAATACTATTAAGACTGCTGTTATTGTTTTATTCTTAGAAAACAAAATAACTTTAGCACTAACCCTCGACTAAACCTCACTCTAACCCCAAACCTCATTCTAACCCTTACCATAACCCAAACCTTGTTCTCAACCTAAACCTCACCACAACCTCATTTGAACACTAAACCTATTTCTAAACCTCACCCAAACCTAAATCTAACACTAACCATAACCCAAAACTAGTTCTAACAGTAGCCCTCACCCAAACCTCATTCTGACCCTCACCAAACCTCCAATTTAACCCTAAACCTCTTTGTAAACCTCAACTTAACTTAAATCTAACACTAACCTTCGCCCAAGCCTTATTCTAACCCTCACCAAGACCTTATTCTAACCCTCAATCAGATCTTATTCTAACCCTCACCAAGACCTTATTCTAACCCTCAATCAGACCTTATTCTAACCCTCAATCAGACCTTATTCTAACCCTCAATCAGACCTTATTCTAACCCTCAATCAGATCTTATTCTAACCCTTACCCAAACCTCATTCCGACCCTCGCCAAAACTGAATTCTTGTACTTACCTAAACCTTATTGTGACCCTGACCCAAACCACATTCTAACCCTTGCCAAAACCTAATTCTGACACTGACCGATGCTCCTCTCACACACACAAACACACACACACACGTACACACACACACACACACACACACACACACACACACACACACACAACACACACACACACTCCAAAACCTCCAACACCACCAAATATCTATCGATCCATCCATCCATCCATCCATCAAGGAGGGCTACATATTAGCACAACATAGCAGGAGCTAACCACTGTGCCCCTACATCACACCGCTGATCTCTCCTCCCTCGGTGAATAGGAGAGCACGCTGCCTCTCCTCTAGCCTGTTGTGGAGCCGTCATTCTTCCCTCACACCGCAGACCACGGCCACTGGCCTTACCTCACTTGCCTCTCCTCCTTGATCTCTCCGTCAGCTGGAGGCGGCGGGTTGGCTGCGGAGACATGATGCTGATGCTGCTGCTGTGAGCCTCCGCCGCGGGTGCAGGCAGCAGCCTGCGTCTTTCTACGAGCCGCGCACGGAGGGTGAGGACATGACGCTGCGGACAGGAGACAATAACACAAAATAAACCAAACGTTCAGGAGCCAGCAGTCACATGATCTGGATGCTGGTACCACAAGCTAGTAGATGCTATTCAGGTGCCTATGACTCTATCCATCACTGCTGTGCTGCCCCCCCTCTTCTGACCTCCCCCTCACGCACGCGCACATACGCAGGCACACACCTATCTATCTATCTATCTATCTATCTATCTATCTATCTATCTATCTATCTATCTATCTATCAGTTAAATTTTATTTGTATAGCCCATATTCACAAATCACAATTTGTCTCATAGGACAAGGTGTTACATCCTCTGTCCTGAACCCTCAACAAGAGTAAGGAAAAACTACAAAAATAATGTAGAAACCTCAGAGAGAGCAACATGTGAGGGATCCCTCTCCCAGGACAGACAGAAGTGCAATATATGTCACGTGTAAAGGAAAAGATAAGAGTATTTGCAGCATTGATAAGAATAAACACTTTGTAGCATAATGGAAGGTCAATGGATTATTGTCAGTAATGGTGGAGTATCTGATGAGAATATTGTATATCAACCAGTCTTGTTGTAATCATAGTCCATGGTCAGTAGCAGCCACGATCATGATCCTCAATGATTGGATGCGATAATAGTACACAATCATCGTCCACTGTCCATCCATCAGGATCCACCATCAGGATCCACCATCAGCTGCCACCTCAATCGTGGTCCACCACCATTATCCGATTCCAACGCGATACAGGATTAGTATTCACTCTTTGACTCATCACACACAACACCAGCTGGGTTTCATCAGAACCTCACATCACAAAGCAAAACACATACCCACACAAAGGACTGATTGCATAGTAAAGGAACAACACATCAAGGGCTACCTAAAATGGACTTTTATCGAAACCTCCTAAAGAAACAAACTGACAGAGAGGAGGGCAACAACATATGCACAGATTATTTATCTTGCAGGAGTCTAGCAAAGACGAAACACCTAGACACAAACCGAACAATGTGGTTTATGAAGTCCAATGCAACTAGAGCTGGTCAGACCTACACAGCTGGGACACTAAACAACCTACAACTCAAAGACAAGGGACACTCTTTTGAGGATGGTAATATGCATATTTTGGCCAGAGAAGACAGGTTTTGAAAGTTGAGTGAAAGAAGTCATCTTTGTAAACCTGGAAAACCATCACTTAACAGAGGAGACAAGTCTCAGCCACCTACATGCTCTCTTCAGACAGCTCAACACCCCAATTCCAGTGACCCTAATGACTCATATAAAAGCCGGGTGGTTCTAAAACTTACAGGTATCAACATTGACTCAGAGGACACCAACAACCCACTAGCTGGTGGGAGGTCAACTACCTGCCTATTCAACCACTCATTCTACCAAAAACCTCCCATTAGTCAGTTACAACTGAATAAGCCTCTTGGATGAGAGGTCAGAATCAGAATTATTTTATTTGCCAAGTAGATTTACACATACAGGAAATTACCTTGGTGTGGTTGGTTCATTGTACAAGTCCAGTTGCTTATACGTACACTTATATCAATCAATCAATCAAATTTTATTTGTATAGCCCATATTCACAAATTACATTCATCTCATAGGGCTTTAACAGGGTGTGGCATCCTCTGTCCTTAACCCTCAGCAAGAGTAAGGAAAAACTACTAAAAACCAGGTAAAAATAAGTAGAAACCTCAGAGAGAGCCACATGTGAGGGATCCCTCTCCCAGGACGGACAGAAGTGCAATAGATGCCACGTGTAAAAACATTCATCATTAAAGTCTTTAGCGGCATTGATGCAGTCCCGCTGCAATCACAGTCCATGGTCAGCAACCAGCAGGACCACGATCCACCATCCAGACCAGAGGCCACTCCAGTCCTCAGTCACCGTCCACCGCCGCCCACCAGGACCCACCACGAGCCATCGCCGTGGCCCTGGTCCACCTCCTTTACCCAGTGCCAACGCGACACAGGGTCCGCCACCAGCACCACGATCAGCCGACACGACACAGAATCCGCCACACTGGGTCCACCACTGCGACCCCCGATGCGCGATCCACAAACAGCAATCCATGGTGCGGCCACAGAGGCCCTGGATCTGCGGGTGTTAAAGCAAAGGGACCCCGGGGAAGGGGTTAGGGATGGAGAAGAGGAAGGAGAAGCTGGAAAAAGAAGCTCCGTGTGTCATATGTCATTAAATAGAGCAAGTTACGTTCTGCCTCACTAATTAACTCTAACTATAAGCTTTATCAAAAAGAAAGGTTTTGAGCCTACTCTTAAACAAACAGATGGTGTCTGCCTCCCGAACTGAAATTGGTAGATTATTCCACAAGTGAGGGGCTTGATGGCTAAAAGCTCTGGCTCCTACTCTACTTTTAGAGACTTTAGGGACGACAAGTAAGCCTGAATTCTGGGAGCGGAGTGCTCTAGAGGGTTTATAAGGTACTAACAGCTCTTTAAGGTAAAAAGGCGCTATATTATTAAGGGCCTTGAAGGTGAGGAGGAGAATTTTAAATTCTATTCTAGATTTAACTGGAAGCCAGTGTAGCGAAGCTAATACTGGAGAAATGTGCTCTCTTTTCTTTGTTCTTGTCAGGACACGTGCTGCGGCATTTTGGACAAGCTGTAGAGTCTTTAACGACTTACTGCTGGAGCCTGATAATAATGAGTTACAATAGTCCAGTCTCGATGTAACAAAGGCGTGGACTAGTTTTTCTGCATCTTTTTGCGAAAGGACATGCCTGATTTTTGAAATATTACGCAAGTGGAAAAAGGCAGTCCGAGAAATTTGTTTTAAGTGACTATTAAAAGATAAATCAGGATCGAAGATCACTCCCAAGTTCCTGACTGTTTCGTTGGAAGCAAGGGCAATGTCGTCTAGCGCAGCTATATCATTAGATAATTTATCTCTAAGGTGTTTGGGGCCAAGTATTATAACCTCTGTTTTGTCTGAGTAATAGAGAAAATTGCGGGTCATCCAGGTTTTTATGTCCTTGAGACATGCTCGAAGTTTAGTTAATTGATTACTTTGTTCAGGTTTTATTGACAAGTATAACTGGGTGTCATCCGCATAGCAGTGGAAATTTACTGAGTGTGTCCTGATAATGTTTCCTAGTGGAAGCATATATAATGAGAATAAAATTGGGCCGAGCACAGAGCCCTGTGGAACACCATGGTTAACTTTGGTGCGCACAGATGTCTCATCATTAATTTGCACGAATTGGGAGCGATCAGAAAAATAAGATTTAAACCATTGTACAACTTCTGAAGACAAAGCTGTGTTTGTATTCTCATAAAGAAAGTGCTGCACATCTATGCACTGTATAACTGTGTTTGTCCAAATGGGTGAATGTAGAACTGTACTGTGCAGCACATTGAGTAGGCATCAGGACTTGAAAAGCACTATATAAATAGACCATTTACCATTTATTGTATATTTCATTGGATGCCATACTGATTATACTACACAAACACAGAATCAAATAATAATGTGAAAATAGTATTATATTGTACCTCTAATGGCTTTGTTGTCACAGACGTCAGTCAACAGTAGCTAGTATTTACCCCTAGATGGGAGCACATCAACACAGACGAAGCTTGTAGCTGTGTGGCTACCTCAGAATCTACCCTTGTCTTTTGTCAAGTGGGACTCAAACCTCTAATGTGTGTGTGCTGCTTTCAATTCACACATTTACATACATAAGTTAATATATTTTCCTTGAAATGCTCTTACTCACCTGGTTGAGTAAAAAACGAAAGGGGCTTTAAGAAGCACAAACAAGCACAGTTGCCTGTACAACTCCTGAAGGCAGGAGCTTTAACATTGTCCAGAATGTTAGACATTTTTCTTAGTTTTATTTCATCACGTTAAACAAAGCATGTGACAATAAGGATACACATCAAGAAACTACAAACATCCAACAACATTACTTTTAAAAGCTTTAAATCCAAACAAGAGGGTCAAATCAGTGTCAGCAGCAGTCATCCCTGTGACTACACCCCCCACACCCCCAACATTGATTTGTATGTTTTCTTTCTTTTACTGACAAAATTGAATCCCTACAGGCCCCTTAATCCTAAAAGCTCTGGGCCCGGGACTCAAGTATTGCTTCTGCATATCACTAGTGGTGAAAAAATATTCAACTAGAGTCCAGTCTCAAAGGGTTGTAGTGTTTAGAGTTTTATTGATATTCTGGATACGCGGAGCCTGCTGCACAGAGTGAATCTGAGACTGCAGACTAACCACAGTGAAAGATACTGTGACATTTATAGTGGGGGGAGAAGGGGAGCAGCTGGCATGTAAATTGTAACCGTGATCAAAAGGTACAGATATTGGGATTTTCATTCACAGAGCTTACAACCGAAGGGGTTTCAGGGTAAGGGGCACTGTAAGGTGTGATGAGAATGTTAGCAAGTGGATTCATGAAAGCAGGAGGGGGTAGAGTCTCCCACACCAATCTGGATGTAACACTGGATGTGGTATCAGACTGTATTCACCAAGAAAGGAGGGGATTTAGTACCCCCAATGTGTATTTTCTTTCCTTTCTACGATTGTTATTACAATTGGTAATCCACTGAGTGAGCTAATTCCTCTAAAGCTTTGCCCAGTCCTATTCTGCTGTCTTTGGTCACTCAGCCCAGAGATCATTGATTCCTGTAAACTGTAGATCCAAGGAGTGCGTCAGAATGGGTGATAATTCTGCATGAAATTGTTTACAATGAGTGACTCCTTTCACAAGCAAGTAATTATGTGATTCATTGTCATTGACAAGAACAAAGAAAAGAGAGCACATTTCTCCAGTATTAGCTTCGCTACACTGGCTTCCAGTTAAATCTAGAATAGAATTTAAAATTCTCCTCCTCACCTTCAAGGCCCTTAATAATATAGCGCCTTTTTACCTTAAAGAGCTGTTAGTACCTTATAAACCCGCTAGAGCACTCCGCTCCCAGAATTCAGGCTTACTTGTCGTCCCTAAAGTCTCTAAAAGTAGAGTAGGAGCCAGAGCTTTTAGCCATCAAGCCCCTCACTTGTGGAATAATCTACCAATTTCAGTTCGGGAGGCAGACACCATCTGTTTGTTTAAGAGTAGGCTCAAAACCTTTCTTTTTGATAAAGCTTATAGTTAGAGTTAATTAGTGAGGCAGAACGTAACTTGCTCTATTTAATGACATATGACACACGGAGCTTCTTTTTCCAGCTTCGCCTCAGAACATAAGACACCTGCTTAAGAAACCCTAGTTTTAATTCACTGAGAGTTTGGGTCTGTAAGGTAGATTTCTTTCCAACAAAACTATAAGCACTTTTTAAAAAAAATTTGGAAGACACTCGTGTTCTCTGAGGCAACAAAGCCAACTGAATCTCTGTCCACAATCATTGCACGTGTGTGGTTTCATGTGGTTGGGCACAAAACACTCTACCAGTATGAATTCTGATGTGCTCCCTCAAGTAAAATAGTTAGGAATAATTTACCACAGACAGAGGAACAGCAGCAATTTTTTTTCTTGTGGGCCATCCATGCTTTCTCTGTTTGAAATCTACAAACCATACATGGAAAAAGGTTTCTCTGTCTTGTGAACTTCCCTGTGTCCAAATAAACTCTTTAGTTTGCTGAATCTTTCCCGCACACTTCACTTCAAAGTTGTCCTGAACAGTGTAACGTGTCTCTGCAAAGAAAAAGTGTCTTTACAAATTCAACACGTTATTCTTACAAGAAACAGCACTCATATCAGGGACAAGTAATTCCTTGGATTTTAAGGAGTTAAAACAGTTATCATCGTCACTTTCTTCAGTCACAGGTGCAGAAGAGTCTTAAGTCAGGTCATTATTAGCTGGTTGTAAATTACTTTCTAAATCTAACTTGGTTGATGCTCCAATATCCTTTTCATCAGTTTCCGTCTCCATCCATGCCTGTGTGTTGCTGACTGCAGACTCTGCTTCTTTGTTCTCCTCGGTGCGTCTTTGATGAAGCCAAGAAGTGGAAGCAGACTCTTACTTCGTTCCTCCTGAACTTCTGGCTCTGGCCCTGGTCCAGTCTCATGCTTCCCAACGGCTGCTTTTTTTCATTAACACACTTATGGCCTCTCACATCCGAGAAGGAACTGAAACCTCCACCCTCAAACTTTGCAGCCATAGGGTTTCTTTTCTGTTTATTCTCTCGAATTGATCTGTAGATTTAACAGTTTTTTTTCAGTTTTGAAATCTCTTTTCATTGTCAAAGAATTTTTTCCATTGTCTTTATATCTGACTGCTCTTCTGCACTTTCAGTACAATCACCTTCCCTGTCTTAGATTGAGAGGACTCAAAAACCTTGACAGTCTTGGCAGGTTCTAATCTTCCACAATCCTCTTTTACTGTCTGCTGCAGAGCGCCTCCTGTTCCTCTTTACTGTGCTGGGGCTCTCGCTCCTCCTGGTTCAGACAGGTTCTCCACTCCTGCTCCTCAGAGAGAACCTGTTCTTTAATCGCCAGCTGCTGTAGCTCATCTACTAGAAACAAAGAAGTTCACAGTTAATATCAACCCAATTCAGACCTGGTATTAACATCTGTCCTGAGAGATCCGATCACAAGTGTACTGCAATAAGTATGTGTCTCCGCTTATGATCAGGTCTCACTCCCCTGTTTTATATGGTAAATAGCCTGTCTTTATACATCTTTTCTAGTCTTGATGACCACTCAAAGCTCTTTATATAACAGTTTGTCATTCACCCATTTACACACAGATTCATAAAGTTCATCTATGGGCAGCACGTTTTCTATAAATATGCAGAAGTGTCCTTGGGTAAATGGTTTTGTATTTATATAGCGATTTTCTAGTCTTGATGACCACTCAAACTTATCTTATAAGCTACAGTTAGCTGCCCTGTGGGTTGTTGGAGATTCCAGTAAAGCCTCCAGTATCTGACGTTGTTGGTCAATCTCTTTTGGTTGTAGATAGGCTACTCGACGGACATTCACCCCGCATACAACTCAAACTGCTCTGCCCAGCCGCCCAAAGCGTCTTATGCTCCGTTATCTTTTCATATTGGGTTTGTGCCTTGATAATGTCCATAAATAACAGAATTGTTACTATGATGTCACAATACATAACATTACATGTTTTTTAATCTGTTGCGCATTGACCTGAAGTATTTGGAGAAGCGGTGGTCTAGTGGCAGAAACTTGGACTATGGGCAGAGTAGGTCTCTGGTTCGTCTCTGGTTCGGCTCCACGGAGAGTAAACAAAAGACAAACCTAGATTGAACTGCCCAAAAATCCAAGAGTCTGTTTAGACCCCGTCTAGTGCCCCTGAGCAAGGCACCTTACTCCCCCAACATCTGCTCCCTGGGCGCTTTTGTCTGGTTGCTCACTGCTCTGTGTGTCCTGCACCAGATGGGTCAAAAGCAGAAGTTAAATTTCCCTACCTGTGCATGTCTGTGCATGTGTTTGGTACTAATAAATGCATCTTAATCTTGTCCCATGAGAGACAGAGAGAGAGAGAGAGAGACTACTGCCCATGACCTGACATTTTTTTCATGAACTTTGAAAGTAGTTATTATACTGGTACTACACAACGTATGAAGCCATATTCAGGGGGAAGGAACCAGGTTAGTGAGGTGACACTCACACTGTACAGGAGTCAAGCCTATACACTCTGAAAGTTAAAAAATAGTCCCCACTCATTTCGAGATGCACATTGTTTCTTGTTAGAGTGATTTTCAAAATAAAAGAAACATTTGGTCAGTCTGTGATAGCATGAACAAATTAAAGCGATAACAAAATAATTAATCAATTTATTAATTAAAGCACTCAAAATGTATTATACTGAATGAAGTAATAATAAATAATGAATTACATTAATGATACAAAATTACGTGGGTAAAAGTATTTAGGAGAAAATGTATACTTTTAAATGTATAATGTATCTTTACCATTGTGTGAATAAACTTGATAATGAAGAAAAACTTGAGCAAGCAACGACCTGTTTCCACAGACTTATTTTACTTCACAGTGACAATTCACCACCTCAGAGTCTTACCCCGACAATATAAGTACATTTTGATGTAGAATTTCGAAGAAATATCATATTTTGATTGTTTTGGTTGTGACAACAGAGAAGTATATTATTATGGCACTTGACAAAGATGACATTATTGAAAAGATGGCAGAGGGCAGTGAGTTATGGCGCCACCTACTTGTTAACTAGTCTGGTAACATTTACATCAACCAATAGGGTTAGCCTACAAAATTAGAGGTTTGGTGCTTTGCGAGAAAAGGGTGGCCTGGAAAGGCGTCAAATTCCCCTGGATTTGGTCCAGCATGTTATTTTCTTTGGTTGATAAATACACTCCTGATCAAAATCTTGAGACCAGTTAAAAAATTGCATGAGTCAAAATGCAAAAAGAAGAAGTGGGAACAAGAGCCCAAAAGTTGTGAGCAGGCAATTTATTGAAAACAACAATTTAACTGAAGTAGGCTGTTCATCAGCTGATCAAAAGTTTAAGACCACAGCTAAAAAAAATAAAAAAAACTCCTAAAACAGAAATTAAAGTTTCAAAAACTGACTCAGTAATGAGTAGCTCCACCATTATTGTTGATCACCTCAAAAATGTGTTTTGGCATGCTTGATGCAAGTGTTTCCAAAAGGCTAGTGCGAATGTTGCGCCAAGTGGTGAAGATGGCTTCACGAAGGGCATCCACTGTCTGGAACTGAAGTCCATTTTTGTAAACTTCCCTTACCATCCATCCCCAAATGTTCTCAATTGGATTAAGATCAGGGGAACACGCAGAATGGTCCAAACGAGTGATGTTATTCTCCTGGAAAAAAGTCTTGGTCAGACGGGCATTGTGAATTGGAGCGTTGTCCTGCTGAAAAACCCAGTCGTTACCACACAGACGAGGGCCCTCAGTCATGAGGGATGCCCGCTGCAACATCTCCACATAGCCAGCTGCTGTTTGACGCCCCTGCACAACCTGGAGCTCCATTGTTCCATTGAAGGAAAAAGCACCCGCAGATCATGATGGCGCCCCCTCCACTGTGCCGCATAGAAAACATCTCAGGTGGCATCTCCTTGTCATGCCAGTAACGTTGGAAGCCATCAGGACCATGAAGGTTACATTTTTTCTCGTCAGAGAATAAAACTTTCTTCCGACTTTGAATGTCCCATGTTTGGTGCTCCCTTGCAGAGTCTAAACGGGCAATTTTGTGGCGTTGAAGGAGACGTGGCCTTTGAAGACGTTTCTTGATTTTGAAGCCCTTCCTTCGCAGATGCCGTCTGATGGTTATTGGGCTGCAGTCGGCACCAGTAATGGCCTTAATTTGGGACGAGGATCGTCCCGTGTCTTGACGGACAGCCATTCGGATCCTCCGGCTCAGCGCCGGTGAGATTTTTTTGGGTCTACCACTTGATTTTTTTGTTCCATAACCCTGAGGATCTTTTAAGAAATGCAAAATGACTGTCTTACTGCGTCCAACCTCAACAGTGATGGCACGTTGTGAGAGGCCTTGTTTATGCAGTTCAACAATCCTACCACGTTCAAAGACGGTGAGCTTTTTTGCCTTTGCCATCAAGAGATCTTCACAGTGTGATTACTTGACAGGAAATGACATGGAATCAAAAATTTTGCACAGATTTTGGCTTTTAAAGGCTGTGGTCTCAAACTTTTGATCAGCTGATGAACAGCCTATTTGAGTTAAATTGTTGTTTTCAATAAATTGCCTGCTCACAACTTTTGGTCTCTTGTTCCCATTTCTTCTTTTTGCATTTTGAAGCTCTACTTAGAACCTTCCTAAGATCCAACAGTGCAAAATGCAAATTCATGCAATTTTTTAACTGGTCTTAAGATTTTGATCAGGAGTGTATATGACAGTTGGGCATGACCAGTTTGAGATTTGCATGATTAAATTCCCCTCTGACAAAGATTACGCAATCTGGGTGAGCTCTCAGCGGGTTTTTTAATGATTTCATGCAGCTTTTCAAGCACTAGAGGAGCCCTAGCTCTAGGTCTGCACTAAACTTTTCACTTCTTTAACTTTATAACCGACGAAAGATCTATTCAAATCAGTCTTTATTACATTTTGGGAAATATTACCTTCCAAATGGAATGGAAGGAATGGGGAGAAAGAAGACATGCAGCTAGTGTGAACCAGCTTGCCCTATCTCTGTATTCTAGTAGAATTTTTTTTTACTTAGTGGATGTGCTGCAATCTCACATTCACACTTGTGTCCCCATGACAGATTTCATTGACTTACACTAGCCCGAACCTTAGCCAAAATCTATACCTTGACTGACATTATGGGAATTAGATTTATAATCTGCATAAGAATGACAAGTCCCCATAAAGGGACTGTGATAAAAGATTTACGTCTTCACAACATGAGTAATACATGGACCATACTCACATGTAGACACACATTTAAATAATTTATTTGAGTCCGCCAATCATATTCATACAAAAAAGGATTCAAATATTTAGAAGTTAAATACAGCAAATTGACTCATGGGTACAGATAACATCTCCTACGCCAAACAGCAAGACTCCCAATAGCGGCTGATATAGAGCAGAATTTTGCTAGTTGTTTAGCTCGTGTTTTGTTAAGTCCTGCCAGTCGGAGTCCACTGACTGAAAGCTTATGGACAGGCCCCAGACTTCCGAATATCAATATTACCAGCTTACATGTAAAGCCTAGGTCTCTCATTTTAGAAACCATGGGCTGGTATTTGGTCCACTTGTCGAGGAAGGCTATGTCCATATAGAGGTCAAAGACACAGGCTACCTCAAGGACTACTAACTCCCTTTTAGCTTTGTCCAAGAAAACAACATCAGGGGTGTTAGGGATGCTACAGAAAGCATCATCAGAAATATTAAACCAATCTGGCATTATACGGGAGTGTTTGTACAGTGACACATTTGGGGGGAATACTCCCTTAACAGTAATAGAAATGAGGTCAACAATGCGGTCATGGCGTGCAATATAGAGACCTTTGTACATATTACAGCCATTAACAATAAAGCAGAGGATGTCCTCTCCTACAGAGGCATTCCTACATTGTGTGAGAGACAGAGTGGTCAGCAAAGTCAAGGCATGCCAACTTTCCCTGCAGTCTCAGTCCAGTCCAGTGTAGTTTTGTCTCTGCCTGTTTAATGTTCAGGAGGGACTTTCTCGCTGTTGTGGAGTGTTTGTTGTGTCCCATTGTTGTAGACAGTAGCCTCCACATTGACCGCTGGGTCTGTGACAACTGCATCAGATGCGTCTGGTGCAGTGGGTGAATTTCCTTTCACCCATTTTAGTCGAACTGCTGCTCTGTTGCACAGGTCATTGAGGTCCGGCCAGTCTGACCGACAACCGTAACCTGCAGCTTGGGTATCCAGCTTGCCATTGCCTTTCCTCCTGAAGCCCAGGAAGTTCTCCTGGCCGGAATTTGCCAAAGGGACCTTTCTCCTCCTGAGGTCCAGTAGGAGGGAGGCTCTGGCTAGCTCTCGAACGGCAGCATCGTCGTTGTTTAGCATCCTGATGAGGTGTGTCAGCCTAGTAGTGGTGTAGGTCCACTCCACATTAGGGACACCGAGCCCCCCCCTCTTTGTGTGAGAGGAAGAGTATATCCCGAGTGGAGTGAGTGTTCAGTCCCAGCCATCTCCTGACAGCTTCAACTGTTTTATTGTTCATGTCTTGAAGGACATTCTGTGGGATGTGGACATTCGCAAAGAGATGTTGTATCTTTGCCAGGGCCATTTCTCTGATGGCCTCCAGTTTCATGACTACAGGGAGGGGTGAGGAATCAATTAGATCAATTCTGCTCTTATAGTCACATGATAGTTTCTGTATTTGCTCGCCCCACTCGCCTGAAATGTTGAACTTATGGCCCAGATAGGTGTAAGTCTCGTGACGAGAGTAGACCCTGATTGGTTGTCCCATTACTGTGAAGGAGGGAGGTTTGTCTGACTTCGCTTTGTACCAGCGGTTACCACCGCTGCGTCGTTCATAGAGTGCTGCACATTTGGTGTGTTTTACCTCCAGCTTTGACCAGAGCAGACACTCATCTGTTCTGTTCAGCATGAAGGTAATTACAGTCTCATCCCTAGATGACATCTCAACGTCATCAGCGTACCCCTGGACAGGGTTTGGGGATCTGATTTGTGGTGGTGCACACTGACAGAGCCATTTCAGCCACTGGTTGATGGCAAGAATGAAGTTAACAGCACTCCAGGGGCAGCCTGTTTTAATCCCTACCAGGAGAGGTACAGGCTCTGTGAGCTGGTCTCCACAGATGACTTGCAAAAAAGATCCCTTGTACACGTCTGTGATGAGGTCCACAAAGGGTTGAGGTAGATGGATTTCTTCCAGTGTGCGGAGCATCATATTGTGAGACAGTGTCCCAAAGGCGTCTCTAAAATCCAGGAATACAGTGTAGAATTTACATGATTCATGTTTGAAGTCATCAATTCCAGTTTTAAGGCAAAACACATGTTCATGCATGCCTTGTCTGTCTATGTAGGCTTTTTGTTTAGGTGAGAGAGTGCCTGTGTCTACAAGCCATGGGAGGATGCGGGCAAGAAGACATTTCATGAGGACTTTGTTAAAAGTGGGGAGTAGAGAAATGTCTCTCCATGTAGATGGATCATTTGGAATATTGTCTTTCTTTGGTATTCTATGTATGAGGGCCCCCTTCCATGAATTAGGTACCTTTCCATTAATTAGACAGATATTAAATATATTAACGAGAGTTTGGGTGGACCAGGGTTTTGTTGCTTTAATGGCTTCGTAGGTCACCCCATCATATCCACTAGCTGTGTTGTTTGGCAGCTGGTACACAACTTTATCCACTTCATCAAAAGTGAAGTTAGCTGTGGATGGATACTAGTCTGGATCAACTGACTCTATGCTATTGGCCCAGGGGGGCGGGGTCTCTGATTCAGAAGGGGGTGATTGACATTTGGCCAAATAATGTTTATACACATCACTAGTGTCATTAACAGTGGGTGGGGGAGAAGGAAAGATACTATTATTGAGAATTATGTCAATGGCTTTTGATTTTCTGTGCTGCCATAGATAGGATAATTTTTCTCTGCTTACTGCCCTTGGATGTTCACGGTGTTCCGCTGCTCCTCTCTTGCTGAGTCGTGGTTGGATGACGTCTCTCACGTAGATCAGCTGTTTCTCGATCCAGGAAGTGATGGAAACCGGTGTAAACTCCGCTGGATATTTTTCTATCAGGGGGCACTTTTTTAGGACTCGTGCCACATATTTCAGAAGTGGTAATCCGAACTCCTTCCCGCTGGCACGTCACGCACAAAATAATCCATTTTGGAAGAATACTCCGATTAGGATGGATGCAACTTTCGTCCATTTCTTCGGATCACCGGAGCAGGCAAAGTAAGTTCTTTCTTGGAGATGCTTTGTATCCAACGATCTCCTGAAGTGTCTTTCGTGGACCTCGAACATTGCCCATTCATGAAGTTGAAGTTGGCGCATGTAGTTGTTATAATCCACAGGGAAATCCTGGCCGCCCGATGATGCTTGTGAGACGGGGTCGTGGATCTGCCGCGGTTGCCGTTTGTAAATGCGGCCACTAAACAAAGCTTGTTTATAGGCCGATCTTAGTACTGTGACTAGGCACATGTTTAGTACTAGAGTCCAAAACGTATTACCTCTGCTGCATTAACGATGGCAGTTACAACGGGCAAAATGTTTAGTTTTTACGTTGCCATCGTTTGGCACGGAGCTGCGACACAGTTGCGACCCAGCTGCGACACAGTTGCGTCGCACACACACACACACACACACTCTCTCTGACACCCACACACACACAATTTTTAGTGGACGTGCTGCACTCTCACATTCACACTTGTGTCCCCATGACAGATTTCATTGACTTACACTAGCCCGAACCTTAGCCAAGACCTATACCTTGACTGACATTATGGGAATTAGTTTTTTATCTGCATAAGAATGACAAGTCCCCATAAAGGGACTGTGTTAAAAGATTTACGTCTTCACAACATGAGTAATACATGGACCATACTCACATGTAGACACACACACACACACACACACACACACACTGATGGCAGCTGAGCCCATTAGGACATATATTGGGAGCATAACATACTATCAAAAATAAGTCACAGCATTAAAACAGGTGACTTGTTTTAAATGTTATGTTTTATTGGTGTAATGTAATCCAGAACATCACCATAGTTAACTAGAAAAGCACTCAAAGGAGCACATACCTCTGCCAAGGCCCAACAGTCCAGGGCTGAACATGTGCAGCAGCTAATTCTGAAATTCCAGATAAATTCATACAGGTATAAATGCACATTTGCATAATTGTTATTAAAGGGTATGGTAGGGTAAAAGTATGGTGATCACGTTTCTTCTCGCAATTTTGCTTTGCAACTGTGAAGAAAGACCAGTAGAGGGCAGCAAAGTATCAGCCTGACATTGAGCTGCCAACCCATTTTCTACCTTCATTACAATCAGTTATTGCAGTTATTTTAAGACAAAAGTTTAACATTATTTGTAACCATTTTATTGGAATACACATTTTAGTGCATCAAGCAGCAATGGTTTTGATAACAATCTCTCATGTCAATTTTTTGATATTTTCCAGATTAAAAAAAATTATAATACTTTTTTTTTAAAGCATGGAGAAAACCTACAGATCACAACATACAGTCAAATCTCTGTGTTTTTCTGTCATCTAAAACTACACAGGGCAAAATTATCGAGGAATTAATGCTCAATGGTGTTTCTACCAAATAATTAACAATAAAACAAATTATGAAGCCTAGAACCAGGTATGGACTGGACTCTGACAGAGGAGTCGTTCCCTGGACCTCAGGATGCGCTGACTATGTTATAATTAACATCTTAAAAACCTATTCACCAAGTGAAATTCAACATAGGGAGATTTGCATTCACATAGACAATGATAGAAGTGAAAGACCGAAAAACAAAAAAAGTGTCAAGTATGTCAAGTCCAATTTGTGTCATAATTAGTTTCATGGGAATAAATAAAAACGAAATAATAAGCTTCCCACTGGATTTTCTGAAACTTTTAACTTCACGGTCATCAGTGACAGATGACAATGAAGGGAAGTTTGCGATACAAAAGGCTATATGGCGATAATCTATATATGTTTTGCTCAGCCTTCCTCATTCTGCCACACACTGAACTGTTCCTCCTCATGTAAAAACGGGTTTAGTCTGGGCTCTGTCTAGAAATAAAAATGTGTGGAAATTGCCAACCTGAACACAAGACCCTCAAATGCCTTTTTGAAATCACAAATTAAAAACTGAATTCAACAATTTCGGTTTGAAAATGGAAAATGTTTGATGAGGACTCTGCTGTTATTCCACAGATCACAAAGAGATTTAATAAATATCTTTTTAACTGAATGAGTGTATTCCCAATGCGTTGTGTGTGCAGATTTGTGTTACAGGTGCAATATACTCATAAGTGAAGTTCGCTTCTTTTTCATGGTAGTTCATTCACATTTAGACAATGACGGCGGTCTGTTCACACAAATTGAGTGACACTATAGTGTCTGTTCTATTTCCTCTTCATACTCTGCTAATGTTGCGTCAAACAGCCGAAGGATCTCCTCCACCGCGGCACTCTGAAGCCGCTGGTTCACCAGAGTCCGGACTCTACACATGACAACAGGGACCAGAGCGCTCGTGAAAGTTTATTCAGATGATACAAAATTCAACTCGACTATAATTTTGATTGGGATGTATAAGGATACATAAAGTTTGTATAATTGTATTGGAATATGAGATAAGGCTAATAAATGCAAATGAATTGTCACACCTTCAAACAGTTGCTTTAAACATGTGGCAGCAGGCTAAACTTACGTCCACAAATGCTGCAACTGTATGGTTTCTCTCCTGTATGAACTCTAATATGTCTCTTCAGAGTTCCCTTCTCACTGAAACCTTTCCCACAGAATGAGCCACTAAAGGGTCTCTCTCCTGTATGACTTGGGAAATGTATAACAAGTGTCTTCTTTTGACTAAAGCTTTTGCTACACATTGAGCAGCTGAATGGTTTCTTCCCAGTGTGACTTCTCATATGAGTCTTCAGATTCACCCTGGCACTAAAAACATTTGTTACAAATGGCGCAGGTGAAAGGCTTTTCTCCCCTGTGACTCCTCATGTGAGCCTGCAGATTTCCTATGCAGACAAATCTTTTGTCACAAAATGTGCAACTAAATGGCCTCACACAGGTTGGATTTGTTATGATTGTCAGTGCTGTAATTTTGTAGTGCGTCTGAACCTGACTCATGTTCTTCTGTCTCCTTCCAAATGTCACTACTATGCTCAGTATCTGATTCACAGCTGCATAAAGACAGCCCCTGCTGATGACTGCCACTCTCTGGTTCCATGTGTTGTTCGGAGCTGCTGGCTCAAACTCTCGATTCTCCTCTGTTTTTGTTTGTTAAAGCTCTGAGGACTGAGTTTTTTCTTCATCATCTTCACTCTTCACAGAGACAGCAGAGAATGTAAACTTGATGATATCAGCGTCCTCCTGTTCCTCTTTAATATGTGGGGCCGTCAGGTCTTCTGGCTCCACACTGCTCATCCAGTCCTGCTCATCTGTCTTTCTGACAATCACCTGGACACCTGGAGATAAAACTGAAATAAGAAACAGCAATTAGAATACAGCATGAGAGTTCTTTGATAATTGGCAAACTCGTTTTACATTCTTATTTCCTTGGATGGCTGGATTTCCTAAAGGCAGTCTTTTTTAATCTCCTCCAAACATCAAAAATTGAGGAGTTTCCACAGTCAACTACCTGATGTTGTTTAATGGCTGAGCATGCGCACATACTATACCTCAAAGGCTCCAAGGAGAACACCTGCTTGCAAAAAGAAGATTCTGTTTTCTTTTCTGAGCAGATAAAACAGAGAGTTCTTTTCTATCTGTAATGATAATGTAGTATATTCTGTAACTTTAACCTGGGTATGAACCAGAATCACATGTTGAAGCATGCAGCCCCCATCCTTAGATTCTCAGTAATTCTTCTATGCACTTCTCATTAGTTCTCTCCCCTAGGGAATTATCTGTGACCTATTAATGGATGAGTTTAGAACATGGGTTGTTGTTTATTAAGCACGAGGCATGTCTTTATGTATACACCATTTCATTTACATGTTATGCGCTCAGATACATGCAGTCATGCACCTTTCAACCATGGGATGTGGGACGTTGCCATGGGCGTAGGCAACCCCTATATATTCTGAGCTCAACTCCTGCAAAGTAGGCTTCACTATTGGCGTGTGAATGTCTCCGGATTTCTAGAGTCCGTCCTGATCTGTGAACTTCTATGTAATAAACTTTAACTATACAAGCAAGTTCTGGGTCTGCGGAGAATTCTTCCTTCAGCATCAACTTCACCATCATCGACCTCTCGGCTGCCCAAGATATACGATAATAACAAATTGTAACAAATCATATCCACCTCCAATGACAGGCTGGTTAGCTGTTGACATTAAATCCTGATACATATTAGTTTGATTAAGTCATATCAGTCAGGTATTATCATTGAGAAGTTTTCTTCCACCAATTTGATTCCATCCCAACAATACAGTAACCCACAAATTTCTCATCTAAGCTGAGATTTTTTGGACTTCCACATGGTCAAGTGGGGTCTGCTGCTGTCTCAGGACGACCAGTGGGATCAGGGGACAGGGGACATATCACAAAGGCATAGGGTACAGGTTTACATGAAATATTTGATGCAGAAGCATTAATTGGGCAGCAGGTTAAGATGTGATTGAAGTGTAGATTAAAGATATCACTTTGACTATTAAGAAATTAAAGCTACTTTTAAATATATTTCCTTTATTTAGGTTGTATCAAATAATTGCTTGTTATTTGAAGTAACTAAGCTGTGCAGAGGAAAAATCTATTAAGTCTCTGAATGAAAAGATATATTGTTTCAACAGTGTAATGCAGATCTGTACTGTCCTTATGAGCTGACGGCATTATGTCTGCAAAACCCTTTTTTGTTTCTAAATAAACTATTAAAACTATCGATATTACTCAATAATACAGGATAACATTTAATTCCACATGAAGATTATCATATTTTGTGAAAAATACCGGTTACTCCAACTGACACAAACCAGTTACACCACCAGACCATGTTGCTTCTACAGTCAAAGACCAATGTCTGTTGAAGAAATTGGGACTGAAAATCAAGAGGATGTGAAAACAGTGGAACAGAGTTTTTTAACTACTTGCCAACATGTCATACACAAACTTTTAATAGATTAATTTAATAAACACAGTATCACTCTCGGCCCAATTCAATTATTAATTTCCTTTCTGATTATCTACATGTTTTACAGCCTCATACTTTGATATGGTGGTTTCCAGCAGGCCGAAGATCTCCTCCACAGCCTGTTTGGGTGTGTGTGTCCTGCTGGAGCGTTTCCCCCTTTCCCTCACCCAAACTCTAACTCTAACCCTAAAACCAAGTCTTAACCATCAAAAAGCCCTTTGAAGAAGTGAGGCCCAGCAAAATTCCTCACTTAAAAAAAATGTCCTCACTCAGTGTCTTTGCTTTAAAATCCAAAATGTAAAACACAGTGTGACTGACATTGTCGAACAGCCCCAAAACTTCAAACCTCATATTTATATGTCTCTCAGCTGATCTGATCACAAGTGGGACAGCTCTATGCACAGGTGTGAACACACTAGACGTACTCAGGATGCAAATGAGATCCAATCCCTCAGACCACATTCAGAGATGGTCTAGGACAGGGGTACTCAAGTAGAAATGATGAGGGGCCACAAAAAAAAATTTCAGTGACTCAAGGGGCCATTTATTGGGACCGTGTACGTCAGATAACGTATCATAACATAACGTATGTATTGTGGCGTGCACTCATGGGTGTGTCCTCTCACCCAGTGGGTTGATGGGTAATGTTAAGGCTGTAGCTATATATACTTCCCGTATGGGGAACATGTGCCTGTTCTTCTTCACTACCGAATAAACAACAGTAAACAGTACCTGCGTCTCTGCCTTTCCTTGTCCTGCCACATTGGTGACCCCGTTTTTTGGACATGTTCGAGGTAGAGGAGGATAGTGTCCCTTCCTCATCGGGGGAAGACGTATTTTCTTCCCCGGTGCCCGTGGACCGTGTCTCCACAACGACCATGGCGCCGCAGCTTCCGCGACCGACCAGCTCCGCGGGGCACGTTAAACTGCCGGAGTTTTGGCAGAACGACCCCGCGCCGTGGTTTCAGCATGTCGAGGCTCTCTTCCATCTGCGAGGAGTAACGGCAGACGACTCCAGGTATTTTTTGGTGGTCGCGGCTTTGGACCAGCAATCCACCCGGCGCGTGATGCAGCTCCTGCGAGCCCCGCCGCTGCGCGGAAAGTACGCCGCCCTCAAGCAGCTTCTCCTCCGGCGCTACAGCTTGTCAGCCGCGGAGAGAGCGGACAAGCTACTGTCGCTTCCCGGTTTGGGCGATGGTTCGGCAGTGGACCTGATGGACGAGATGCTGTCGTTGCTGGGCTCCGAGGATGAGGGTTTCCTGTTCCCGCACATCTTTCTGCGCCAGCTCCCGCTGCAGGTGCGCGCAGCCCTCGCCAACTCTTCTTGCTTGGCGGCCGGCGACTCCCGTGGATTAGCTGAGCAGGCGGACCGGATCCTGCTGACTTCGAGGAACGTCTCCGTGCAGAGTGTGGCCGTGGAGTCCTCGCAGCCGACGTTGGAGAACGAGGCTCCGGCATGGACGGCTGCAGTTTCCACCCGCAGACAGCGCGGCCAGCTGTGTTTCTTCCATCAGCGCTTCGGCAGCAAGGCGCGCCGTTGCGTTCCTCCGTGCGCGTTCGAGGCACGGGAAAGAGCCGGCGCTCGGTAGCAGCCGTGGGCGCTGGCGATCAAGAGGAGCTGCTGTTCATTCATGACTCCATATCAGGTAATCAGTTCCTGGTGGACTCCGGCTCGCAGAAGAGCCTTCTCCCTCCTGCAGCTACGGACCTCTCGGCCCGTGGCAGTGGTCCGCGTCTGACAGCGGCTAACGGTTCGGCTATAGAGACGTTTGGTACCAAGTCTGTGACTGTGTGTTTCAATGGACGCAAATTTCTGTGTGACTTTGTTGTAGCCTCCATTACGGTTCCTATTATCGGAGCAGATTTTCTGTGCACTAATGGGTTGTTAGTGGATGTAGCTAATCGCAGGCTCATTGATGCTGTGTCTTTTGCGTCTTTTCCGTGTCAGTCAGGGGGACCCGGGCCGTTAACACACGCTAATTTCGCGGCGTCAAAGGATGTCTTCCAGCGCTTACTGGCGGAATTTCCTTCGCTGACAACGCCCGCATTTTCTGCCGCGGTTACTAAACACGGCGTGGAACATTTCATTCCCACTGTGGGTGCGCCCGTTTTCGCACGTTCGCGTCGCCTCGACACCGTGAAGTTAGCCACCGCGAAGGAGGAGTTTGCTACCATGGAGCGTTTGGGGATCGTTAGGCGGTCCAACAGCCCGTGGGCTTCGCCGCTCCACATGGTGCCCAAGGCGGATGGTTCTTGGCGGCCGTGCGGCGACTTCCGCCGTTTAAATAACATTACGGCCCATGACCGTTACCCCATTCCGCATGTTCAGGATTTTTCGATTCGTCTGGCGGGCATGACAATTTTTTCTAAGATCGATTTGGTGCGAGGTTATCATCAGGTGCCTGTGCGGGCGGAGGACGTGCCCAAGACTGCTGTCATTACACCGTTTGGGCTTTTCGAGTTCCTGCGAATGCCGTTCGGCCTTAAAGGCGCAGCGCAGACGTTTCAGCGCTTGATGGACTCGGTGCTACGTGACCTCGCGTTTGTTTTCGTCTATTTGGACGACATCTTGGTGGCCAGCCCGTCGGCTGATGAGCATTTGTCGCACCTTAGGCAGGTTTTCCAGCGCCTTGATGGGCATGGTCTCATTGTCAACACAGCCAAGTGCCAGTTTGGGCTGTCTGTCATAGACTTTTTGGGCCATCGCATTTCGTCGCAGGGTGCGGTTCCTTTGCCCTCGAAAGTGCATGCAGTTGCGGATTTTCCCCGTCCGGTCTCGGTCAGGTCGCTACAGGAGTTTTTGGGCATGGTAAACTTTTACAATCGTTTCTTGCCTCGTGCGGCCCAACTCCTGCAACCATTGTATGGTGCTTTGAAGCTTAAGAAAGCCAGGGACCAGGTTGACTGGACCCCTGTGAGGATCCAGGCTTTTGAGGGAGCTAAGGCTGCCCTGGCTAACGCGGCGCTTCTGGCGCACCCCGCGTCTCGGGCGCCCATCGCCCTCACGACCGATGCTTCGGATGTGGCTGTTGGTGCAGTTGTTGAACAGCGTGTTGCGGGTGCGTGGCAGCCCCTTGCATTTTTTAGCCGCGGTTTGCGAGACAGTGAGCGAAAATACAGTGTGTTTGACCGGGAACTGTTAGCGTTGTACCTGGCTACGCGTCATTTCCGTTTCCTGCTGGAAGGCCGCCCTTTCACAGCCTATGTTGACCACAAACCATTGACGTTTGCTATGGCGAAGGTGACAGAGCCATGGTCTGCTCGCCAGCAGCGCCATCTAGCGGCGATCTCCGAATTCACAACGGACATCCAACATGTGGCGGGTAAAGCGAACCCGGTTGCAGACTGCCTGTCGCGGGTGCTGGTGTGCCCTGTGCATCTTGGGGTTGATTTTTCCGCACTGGCTGCCGATCAACCTGGGGACCCGGGTATCGTTGCGCTGAGAGCTGCGAGTACCGGTCTGGAGCTGGAGGAGGCAGTGGTGCAAAATGGTGGGCCTGCCCTCCTTTGCGACGTCTCCACGGGCCGTCCCCGCCCGGTGGTGCCGGTTGCTTGGCGCCGTCGGGTCTTTGATATGGTGCACTCTCTTTCTCATCCGGGTGTCCGGGCGTCAGTGAAGTTGGTGTCTTCGAAGTTTGTGTGGCCTGGCCTTCGCAAAGACGTCAAAGAGTGGGCGGCCACATGTGTGGCGTGTCAGCGCGCAAAAGTTCACCAGCACACTAGGGCGCCCCTCGAGCCATTTTTGATTCCAGCCAGGCGTTTTGATCATGTGCATGTCGACCTTGTGGGGCCTCTTCCCCCTTCCCAGGGTTTTACACATCTCCTTACCATGGTGGATCGGACCACTAGGTGGCCAGAGGCGGTTCCTCTGTCTTCCACGACATCTGCGGACGTGGCACGCGCTTTTCTTTCAGCTTGGGTTTCACGTTTTGGTGCACCGTCTGATATCACCTCTGACAGAGGCCCGCAGTTCATTTCGGATCTCTGGTCAGCGCTAGCAAAGTCTTTGGGCACACAGGTTCACCGTACCACTGCCTACCACCCCCAGGCTAACGGTTTGTGTGAACGTTTTCACCGGTCGCTTAAGGCGTCATTGCGGGCTGCGCTCTCAGATGCAAACTGGTTGGATCGGTTGCCGTGGGTGATGCTCGGGTTGCGCTCGGCTCCTAAGGCTGACCTGGATGCCTCGCCTGCAGAGTTGGTACTCGGTCAGCCGCTCCGCGTCCCAGGGGAGTTTCTGCCTCAGAGCTCGGCCCCCTTTCCGGTTCCTGTTGCGCGTCCTGCGTCACAGGCCGCTTGTGCACCGGTGCCCGTGCATCATTTTTCACCTCGGTCTTTCGTGCCAACGGATCTCGCGACCGCTCGGTTTGTGTTTGTGCGTCACGATGCTCACCGGTTTCCCCTCCAGCCCCCGTATGACGGCCCGTTTAGGGTGTTAGAGGCGGGTTCTAAAAGTTTCATTCTGGACATGGGCGGGCGCAGGGAGCGTGTTTCGTTAGACAGACTTAAGCCAGCTCATCTGTTGGCCGGCGAAGAGGTGCTACCGGCCCGGGTTCCCCGTCGTGGTCGCCCCCCTTCTAAGGCCCCTGTGTTGTTTTCTCCAGTTGTGCCTCCTGATCCGGTGCCTGTTGTAAATGATGTCCCTTCTGCTTGTTCCACCCCTGCGTTTGCAGACAGGGATCGGCGTAGCCGTTATGGTCGCCTCGTTAAACCCCCTGAGAGGTACTGACTTTTGTCTCATTTTTTTTCCCTCTGGGTGTTCGGGGGGGGGGCTGTGTGGCGTGCACTCATGGGTGTGTCCTCTCACCCAGTGGGTTGATGGGTAATGTTAAGGCTGTAGCTATATATACTTCCCGTATGGGGAACATGTGCCTGTTCTTCTTCACTACCGAATAAACAACAGTAAACAGTACCTGCGTCTCTGCCTTTCCTTGTCCTGCCACAGTATAACATTTACAACATTTTATAACATAACATTTCCTTTTTATTAAAAACAAAAATATTTCCTAAAATAAAAATATAATTTTAATTTGGGCATATATTAAAATAAATAACTAAATAAAACCAAACATAACCCTGTTCAAGATAAAAAAAAATAAAAAAAAGCCTTCAGACAGCCCATTTTTGTGCTTTGTTTACCAAACTATTTTACATTTCTCACATGTCCCCTTTAATGGGAGAATTGGCCTCTGCTTTCTTTGGCCAATGCTTCAAACCTGGGCTGATATGGTGTGATTGCCAGGGAGACACACTGATGCACGTGCTCGTTGGTTAGGCGACTCCGGTACTGATTTTTGATGAAGTTCATTTTTGAGAATGCAGATTCACATCTGTATGTGGATCCAAACATTGTAAGGATGTGCACTGCCATCCTATTCAGCAGGGGGAAATTGGCCGCAGTTACCATTTTTGTCCACAGGGTGATGACGTCACACTGAGTCTCCCTCAGTGTGATATTCTCCTGCAGGTCAATCAGCTCAGTTTGGAGTGCTGCAGCTTGGATCCAGGGGAATACCTGATTCGCCTCTGAAGTGAACTCACTCACATTTCTGACAAGGAATGGGTTTCCAATGCACAGGAGGATTTGGTTTCCAAGAATGAAGTCATCAAATCTTGTTCTGAAGTTCTCAATCATCTTCTCCACAAATGCAATGTGTTTTTGATGAGCATCTTTTTCTTTGGTCTGCTCCAAAAGTTTGGGGAAATGGAGCAATTCCTCCTGTACATAACAATAAAAAAATAGTCATTATTATTGGCATTTCAAATTATTGTTATTAGGACAATGATTCTGATCATGAGTATGGTGATGATGATGATTGTTGTTGTTGTTATTATTAATATTAGTAGTAGTAGTAGTAGTAGTAGTAATAGTAATTAGTAGTAGTAGTATTGTTATTATTTTAAAATGGCATGACAAAAATGGCATAATAAAATAAAGATGTGTGGCAGCCAATGTTAAACAGCCTACCTGTAAGTCACCCTTGTAGAGCTCTAGTTTCCTCTGGAATGCCCGCACTGCTGATATCAGCTCACATACAGTGTTGCCATTCCCTTGGAGCTTCAGATTCAAGTCATTCATGTGAGATGTCATGTCAGTCAAAAATGCCACAGCCTCCATCTTTTCTGGATTGTGCAGGAAATCCAAGAACAGTTTTGCTTTTGCACTTTTTTGTTGTGACAGAAATAGTTGTAGTTCATTCCTAATGGCCCAAAACCGCTCCAGGACCTTGCCCTTGCTCAGCCATCTGACGTTGTTGTGCAAAAGCAAGTCATCAAATTCAGCACTGACCTCAGTCAGGAATGACCGCAGCAAGCGATGCTGTAGTGCAGATGATGCTCTCAAGAAATTGACCAGCTTCATCATTGTGTTCATGACTTCGGCGTAGATTTCTCCAAGACTTGCACAAAGGATGGACTGGTGAATTATACAGTGGTATGAAATGAGTTGAGGGTGAAGAAGCTTCAGGCGCTGAACTAGTCCCTTCTCTCTGCCCATCATAGATGGCGCCCCATCAGTAGCCACTGACACAATTTTCTTCACATCAATTCCTTTTTCATTCAGCACTGCCATTATTGCATTGTAAATGTCTTCACCCCTCGTCTGCCCAGAAAGGCTTGCCATGCCCAGCACATCTTCAATAAACTCTCTTTTTGACTCATCAAAGTATCTCACAAATATCATCAACTGAGCTTTATCATTAGTGTCAGTGGATTCATCCACAGCAAGGGAAATGCACTCTGCATTTTTTATTCCATCACACAGCTGCTTTGCAACATCATCAGCCAGCATTTCAGTACGTCTGCATGCTGTGGAGTCAGACAGTGGGATTTGTTGAATTTTTGTTTTCATTTCATCTTTTTCTTTGCCTTCAAGCAACGTGTCCATCACGTCAATCATGCATTCTTTCACTACCTCTGAATCCGTGAATGGCTTCATGTGCTTAGCCAAAACCCACGCTACTCTAAAGGAGCACTGTGATGCCTTTTGCTGCTTTGTCACAGAAGTGTGGAGGATTCGGTTGGATGTTTGATATGATGCTTTAAGAGCATTTAATTTTGTTGTTCTGATCTCGGAGTTTTGCGGAAATGTCTCCTCAAAATGCTTGTGTTTTGATTCGTAGTGCCGCTTCACATTGCTAAGTTTAATTGCCGCGACAGACTCTTGACATATTAAGCACAGAGGGCGAGTGCTGGACGGTGGTAGAAAGAACGCAAACCTTTCTGTCCACTCTGGTTGGAACTGGCGGTTTTCGCTGTCCAGTTTTCTTTTGGGGGCAAATTTGGAGCATGCCATTACGGCTCCGGTCGGTATACGTGTGACTGACTGCTGCTGAGATGGACTGTCTGTCTCGAGTTTGGGAGGGCTGGAGCGGTCTGTGGGCTGGAGTGCTATCTGTTTATCGTTGCAACCCCCAGCCTCGTATTGAGATCGCGACGCGCGGTTTCAAAATAAGAGCGCCCAGCACGATTAATAATTAAAAAAAACTTTTCAAAACAGCTCGAGGGCCATTAATAGACACCCCGCGGGCCACAAAAGGCCCGCGGGCCGCTACTTGAGTATGACTGGTCTAGGATATGTGTGGTCACATTCTTTTAGCTTTGTGAATGTAAAGGTCTCTGGGTCACATTCAAGGACCAGGACATGTTTTATTTACTCGGATTTATTTGATGCCAATTCCACAGTATTAGCATTGACTAACAGATATTGATCATTGATATTGATACTGTACACACTAATTCGCTCAGCTGTAGCTTTCACTTTTACACAAACACAAACAAACACACACTGAGAAACACAAACACATTGACTAAGACTGGTCTGTCACACGATTATGTATGTGCGTGTGTGCATAGCAGGGCGGTAGTGAGATCAGACCACAAGTGACCACTGGAAACCAATTTGAATGCCAGACGTGAACTGATGAACTGTCCACTTGTGATCAGATCAGTTGAGATAAATATTAAAACCAGGTCTGAACAGGTCCGCAGAAACTTGTCCTCATAGTAAATGGAAAAATGGAGGACCTGAGGAAGTATAGTATCAACTGTTTACCTCATATTTTGAATGCATGGCTCTTGGAATAATTGACAAATACTCCTCCATTTCTGGGAGCAGGACTTCGTTGTCTGCCTTCTTGCATTTTGTTGTCCATACCCTACAACAGAAGACAGCAATGTCCTCATCTTTTTGGACAACCCCTCCCATGTTTTCAATGCATTGCCCACCACAGAACCTCTAAACACCAGATGGATCTGTTTAGACACACCGAAAAGACATTTGAACAATGAGATGGACAACTAACACAGGGGAAATCCAGGAACAACATCATAATCTATGACCTGCAAGAGATGGTTAAAAACATGTTGTTAATGGCAGTGTTGTCTCAAAACCTTCACTCAGGCAATCCACTGCATCTCCATTTCTCCAGTGTTGCCTCTGTCAGTGTTGTTAAGGAATTTTGACCATCCTCACACATTACTCTATATGCCACTATATATTATGTATATTGTATATAAAATGATATCTGTACAAGAGAATGGTGCCTGTCTAATTCCACAAACACTCTAATTCCACAAACACTTCTCTCTCTAAGAAGTTTCCAAGGTCAGGTTATACAGTAGATAAAGGGCTAACCAACAGTACGTTGTAATGTCTACGTCGAGGGACTTTCATTTCTAACTCAGATGCACCAGGCAGAGAGACACCAACTTCAACTCTCACCAACTTTAATTCTTTTGCTTATTTCACCAGTGAAAAGATGTAAGGACACAATGTGATTTAGGAATGCATTATTTAGGCTTAACTATCCAATAGGATGCAAACACAGAGAGTTACAGCAATCCTAGCTATTCATGGATGTGCTGTTAGAATGGTTGACAATTACTCATGTTATTCTGTTAGTGTTTGTACTTTGTTCAACCTTCTGGTCTACTTGATGCATCAAGTCTACATCAAAACCTTCTGCATAAGAAATCAGCTGCTGACTGAGAAAAAAAGAAAAAGGGTCTTGTTTGTGATGAATGTTATTTCAGGCCCTACTTGAGGATGCAATGAATTTCTTGCTGTGGCACGTGTGAATTATTCAAGTATTTATTCCATAGAAAAATGGAACCCTGCAGGGTAATGCGTGCAGTCCTATGTTGTTTAACATAATGATCAAACATATTTTTGAAAAGGTTGAGGAAATTCCTGGGAAATTACTTTATGTTGATAATGGGCACTGTTGAATCCGAGGTTCTAAAAAATAAAATGTGCAATTGACAAGGTGGAGGAATGGACACATAAAAGGGGATTCAAATGGTCAATTACGTAGTCATATGCTTATCGCGACAGCATATAACTGTACCCTTGATGTTACAAGTACTTCAACAGGTAAGGGTGGGGATGAAAACGCACCTGGTGTCAACACACTGATGATGTAAAACGCAAACGCAAAAAAGGTCAACAACATGTTACAGAGGTGGACAGTGCTAGTCGGGGGAGCTTACAGAAGTATTTACTATAGCTGTTATAACTAACATGTCCAGTTCCTTTTATTGGCCCTCCTTGCTTCAACAAACCAGCACAAAAGACAAGCAAGAACTGATATATAACTACTATTTATATGGAGCAACATTTTCAGGAAAAGGTATTTATATTGTTAAAAAGTATAACCTATAGGCCCCTTGGAAATTTATTAGTACTTCCACCAAGGAGGTTATATTTTCACCTGGGATTTGTGTAAGTAAACAGCATTTACACAAAACCTGATGGATGGATAACAAATTAACTTGGTTGAAAGATGCAATAACTAAGTTTCACTTGTTTAATGTGAAAGATAGGGCGATTTTTGTTTTATTTTCACCAAGGGATAATTCTTGACTCTAGTTTTAAAAAGTCATATATCATACATATAATGTATATTTGGGGGACTTATACTTATGAGTGTATTAAATCTGGTTCAGGTTGACTGAGCGGGACCAGGGTGCCTTGGCAAAGATATGCCCTCTTCTGAATGTGCAACACTACTGTAACTCAGGGACACAACATTTTTTGAGGAATGTGGTTATAAAAGGTTTCTACATTAAAACCCTGCAGCACCGTTGCAAGATGTTTAGTATTTATCCTTGTCCAGAGAATAATCACCTGAGAGTATAAGTGGAACTTCTGTTCTTCTGTTTTCATTCTCTGTTCTTTCTTCCTAGTTCTTTGTTTCCAGCAGTCCAGTTATCAGTTTCAGTTTGTTTTTGTAAGCCTTTTTCTTGAGGCAGTTTAAGATGAGTTTAAAGTGGTTCTGTTTTTGTTCTGTTTTAAACAAACCTGCCTTTTTCTTGGTGAGCAAAACTCCCTTTCTATCTAAGTGGCTGGTGTGCCATATAAGTAGCAGTTTATCAATGCATTGGAACTGAAGTTTAGGCCGTCTCAACTTGCGAAGTCTGTTTAGTGTCAGATGTGTTGAACACTTTCTGGACTTAAGCAGTTGTAAGTAACTTACTTTACACTCATCCAATTCAACAATTGTTTTTAATTGTTATAATTGTGTAAATAGTACACAAACTGTACGATGATGACGTAGTTCAAAATATTGCCTGAACCCGTTTGTTATCATGGCCAATGTTAGATTTCCCAAAATTCTATTCAAAAAAAGTTTTTTCTCTCATTAATCACTAGTTTCTGCCATACCTGGATAAATACATGATTTATATTTCTGTATAAACCTTATAATACATTGTTGGATTGAGACTGAGAAACCTTCAGTGAGTGTATTTCAGTACAACACCACTAGAAGGCAGCTTTTGTCAAGTTCTTGTTTTTCTTCTTCTTTAAAACTTGGTTACCTTCACATTGTCTTGCTGTGAAACATGTGTATGTATGAGTATGTGTATCTGCCACTGTCTTCCCTGCAAGCAAGGGAACAGAACATTCACAGTTGAAATAATTCATCGAAATTTATATAAAATACTTAAAGACATTTAAAAAAAAACTTAAACTGCAAGTCAAAGAAATGAATATCACATCACTACATGTCACTGACTTGGCTTCTTCCCCGGAGTCCCTTTGCCATATCGTCCGCAGATCTGGGGCCGCGGCTGCAGCCACATTATGGATTATTATGTTTGATCGTGTGTCAGAGATCGTGGTCGAAATGGGGGATCCAGTATGGAAGATTCTGTATCGTGCTGGGTGATTGTGATAATAATGGCGGATCCTGTAACGTGTTGGCATCTGATAATTGTGGTGGACTACGATCAAGGTGGCAGCTGATGGTGGATCCTGATGGCGGCAGTGGACAATGACAATGAACTATAGTGGCATCCGACTTTTATGGTGGATCCTGATCGTGGTGGCTGCTGACCATGGACTATGATTACAACAAGACTGCTTGATATACAATATTTCTCCTCAGATACGCGACTATTACTGACCTTCCATTATGGTACAAAGTGTTTATTCTAATAAATGCTGTAAATACCCTGATCTTTCTGATGTTCTCCTTTACAGGTGACATCTTTTGCACTTCTGTCCATCCTGGGAGAGGGATCCCTCACATGTGGCTCTCTCTGAGGTTTCTACCTTCTTTTTACCCTGTTAAAAGTTTATTTATTTTATTTTTGTTCATCGGTTCCTCATAGGATTAGAATGTGTCTCATGATCAGATTTCACTTCATCGCTCTATATGCAAATAAACACAAACATCATTTCAATACAAATTGAAGGCAATTTTATTTGTAAAGCAGCAAATCACAACATACATTATCTCAAGGCACTTTAAGGTCGAGACCTTAAAATTACAGAGCAACCCAATCACCACAATGAGCTCAATGTGGGAGGCCATCTGCCCCGACTATTGGGGTGAGTGGAAAAAAATGGGGAAACGAGGAGCGGAGGTGAGAGAAGAGGGGGGCCCTAGGAACAGTTGTGTAACTGTCACATTTAAGCTCTGTCAGACTGGTTGTCATAATATTAATAAAGGACCTTTCAAAGGTGATTTAATAGTTAAAATGAAAAATGTAGGGCAAACAACCTCAGATTGTGTGACCTCTTTAACTATACGCTTCTTAGTGTCCATACATTGATTTGTGTGGACAATATCAACACTGAGTTATTTCAAACACTTAAGTTATTGTGCCAATTTAATGTTTAATTTTTAGCTGTGTATGAAACGTTTTATATTTCAGTTACATCCTGCCATTGTTTAGAGGGGGACCGGTAGTATTGTGAAAGAGAAGAGAGCCTCATGCTAAGGGAGAAGAAATGAGCTGGCAGTGAACTCCGAGAGATTTAGTTGGGAACTGTTTGCCGTTGGTGTTGATTAAATGAAGTCGAAAGAAGAAGAATACAGAGCTGTGTATAAAAGAGAAGTTGTAGTCAGTTTATAACCCACTGCCCTGAAGAGCTAGAGCACGCTACCAACTAAGAAAAGAGGGTTACACAAGTCTTTAAATATAAGACATCCTGCAGCACTAACAGCAGATCACTTTAAGATTACCCACCATTTGTCTAGCCATTAAAAAAACGTAACTACAATGTATTGTAATGTAAGTTTGGTTCAAGAATCACTTTTGAATCACAGCACTTTGTGACCCACTGTTCTCTGGCTCTACCTGAGAATGGTTGGGAGATGACCTTTCTATCATAGCTCATGTAAGAAGATTCACTTTCACTTGAAAGCATTTTAGGAAGTGGAACAGATTTTCCTACTGCTTATTTCAAAGACATATGATTGTTAAGAAATAAATACAAGTAACCATAAACTGTCAATCAAACTTATTTTACACCACCAGAACACCAGGAATTACCATGAATGCAATTCAAGTACTTTAGATTGAGTCTATACATCCAGGCTCAGCTATGGTGGCTTCTGCAGCATTATTTACCAGAAAACAATGAAAAGGACAACCGTTAAACATGTTAGCACCATCACAGGAGGGTGTACAGGATAGTTACTCAAACAAACTGCTGCTTCCCTGCCTACTATTTCTCTAAAACCAAATTGATATCTGGTTCTTATTTCTAAATAAGTGCCCAAGTCACTCTGATGTAAAATTCATGATTGAAAGCTTATTCCAGATTTTTAACATATATTTTCACAATTTTATGTTGCAGCCTTATATTTTACCTTGATTGATCTACACATAAATCTGGGCATACAATGTAACAACTTTACAAATAATGTTCTTAAATTCCCCTTCATGCTACTTTATTGTAAATTGATCACAAGCTACACCCTGATTTCTCTACTGAAAGAACACCTTTATCATATTTTTCTTCTTTCTTATTGTGCAATGGCCTCCAGCCTCCATATCCAACATTTACAAATAAATTTACCAAAAGTGGTGTTTGCCACTTCACCTGGATGCAGTGAGGGAAAAAGCTACTGATTTTGGGGGAACCAACTCGTAATTATGCTTCCACTATGCGAGAGCCTGAAGATGGCCGACAAAAATCTCTGACATGGCTGTAATTAATCGGGCTGTCCGACGAGTAGTAAAGGTGCCTCTGACCCCTCCTTGTATCTCCCCTGTACGCGATGAAGCTGAAATTCTGCCAGACTCAAAAGGAATTTCACAACTTGAAAGTCCGGTCAAAATCCTGCTCAAATTGTACAATGTGTGCTTGGCTTGCTTAATATTCCAATGACTATAGAGCTTGACTGGATATTCAGACCTGACAAAAGTGATGATAGTCTAACCATTATTGACAGCTGTATAACAGACTGCACGCACAGCGGGAGAGTCGGTTGCCTTGCAGAGATACATGCTGATCAGAGAACCGGTATTATTCTCTACTAGTTCAACATTACTCACAGGAATAAACAGTAAATGGCTGACAACTGGTCTAACTATTCTGAGAATGCTACCACTCTACAGTATGGCAGCCAACTACCGTTTTCATGTTTTTCAGTGAGGTGGCTGCAGAATAAAGTAATACACAAGGTGAGATTCTCACCTATGTTGAAATGATACAAATTTGCAGCTTTGTGTTCTTCTTTTGTCTACACATATTTCTCCTTTAAACATTCACAAGTGACTTGGCAGAAGACTGTGAACACTGTTCTGTGGTCCTGCTCCTCTCTAATGGCTGACCAGCCAACAGAAGCAGTAAATTTCACTAATGACTTTTCAATGGTCTTTAATTCTCCATTTAGGAGGAGAGGAAATGTCAGGGCCGATGGAAAGGTTAATGTGACTTTCACCCACTAATAAACATGCATTGATCAAAGAACAATGCAATTAAAAGCTTTATTTTATTCACTGGACATACACACACACTCTCTCTCTCTCTCTCTCTCTCTCTCTCTCTCTCTCTCTCTCTCTCTCACACACACACACTCACACACATACACAAACAGAGTCATACGCACACACTCACAGATATTAAAGCGATTTCCCAATTAGATTTTCAATCTTGAACTAAATGGATGAAGTTAATGAAATGGTCTTTTTGAAACAGAGTGATTTTCTGTGCGGGTGATGAATTTACAGAAAGGAAGTCATTCAGACTGATCCAAAAATGCAATATATTTAATAAGTACAACAGATTAAAGAGCCAATATAACAAATTGTCCACAAAACGAAAAGGTCCGATTGCAGCAAAACAACTGCAAACTGGTGCTGAAGATATTTCTGAATACTGGATTAAGAAGTTTCAGCAGCTCTCTCAGAAAGAAATGTAAAAATCAAACTGATGCTTTTTAAGACTTGATGAAAACAGAGATACAACCATGTTGATTATTCTTTGGAAACGCAAGGGAAAGAAATGATTAGGGAAGTTTTGGTCAAAAAAGCTTTTGCCCCGTTTCTTCTGGTCCAAAAACCCTCAAGTTTATTTCCATTTTGTCAGCAGGTTTTCCGGTTCTTTCTGAGGTTTCTATGTCTTTTCCCCTGTATATACGTTTTTTTCGTGGTTTTTCCTGATTATGATGTGATTTGTGAATATGGGCTATACAAATAAAATTTGATTAATTGATTTAATGTGGTCCAGTCTCCGTTGATTCCTCTCAAAGAGAAATAGCGACTTGGTAAATCATTCATGTTAACCAAAGTATTTCTCTCTACAATGTAGCACATAACACAGTGTTAAAAAGAACACATTTAACTTTGTCTCATGCCTATGTCGATACTGCTGACAACAGACTGAGGCAAGCTGCTGAGATGTTTCAGAACAACTGAAGCATGTCATCCATTATTGCACAATACAGTACAGACAAACACACATATACACACACACGTGCAGTACACCAGCCCAGGGACTGTTGGAGCAGCTGGAGGTCTACTGACCCAGAGAGAGGACAGGATAGCAAAGAGTCAGTGGAGGGACTCATCTGCTATCCCTCTTTTATTTTCAGGCCAGTGTCCCAGAGATGGCTGTTTGATGCTCTAGCCAGGGGAAACTACATTCTTCAAAATGAACATGTAGTACTCCCTCAGTATATGTTCTTACACCCTTTAGCTAATTGTGTTTCTGTGTCCAGACTTTCCTCTGCGATCGCCATTTAGTCGCTGTGCTCTCAACTCTACCATTACTGACAATAATCCATCAATTAATTTACTTTCCATTATGCTACAAAGTGTTATTCTAATCAATGCTGCAAACTCCCTCATCTTTCTGATGTTCTCCTGTACACGTGACATATATTGCACTTCTGTTTCTCCTGGGAGATTCTCTCTCTGAGGTCTGGTCTGCTAACTACATCATTTACGGAGTCACATTTCCAGTTTCATGCCCCATAATACCGGCAGAAACCACAGAAGATTTAGAAGAAAGAATATGGACCAAATAGAAGAGCGTTTGGCAGAAGAGATCCGAAAGTGTGACCACTTGTATAACCCGTCGTTGACAGAATACAAGGAAGCGCAGATGAACTGCAATTCCTGGAATGAGAACTCGGCTAATGCCGGTTTGCACGTCGACGAGTGTACGAAGATGTGGAGGAAGATCAGGGACAAATTTGTCTGCCAGAAAAAGACTATGAGGAGCAGCAGTGGCGATGTGAATAAACAGTCGACGACGACTGCCACACACAAAGAAGTCGTCTCTAAGGTCGTCTTTGACAAAAAATGTACTCCACCTAGTGTTCTGGCGGTGATTTGCTTTGCAACACGCGCAACCCTTGGAGAACCATAAATTAAAACGAGTCCATCGACACAACTACGTGAAAAGCCGCAGCCACAGTTGCAGAACCATGCGCCGGCCTTGAGGGCAGAGGATGTCACACCTTGTTAAAGACCTATGAGACAGATTGTGATTCCATGAATATGTGCTATACAAAGAAATTTTGATTTATGAATTTAAAGTAATGTTTATTTTTCCTTTGGACATATGACACAATGTATGATTTGTTGAAAACAACCTGTGAGAAGGGTTTTACAAGAGGTGAAAGCAGTTGTTGTGAGTTGATTCTGTACAACTGACTGATGACAGGTGCTTACACACATGATCTTTCACTAGTAGAAGCCACTGATTAGTACGTCTCGTCTCCAATTACAACTGATCCTCTTGCTCTGCTGTGTCATTATGCTTACAGAATCACACATCAAACTGGATCCCAAAAAAGCCCAGTCTTCCTCATCTGCATGCCGTGTCCTTGTAATGTAACGTAAGGTGCTTTGAGTGGTTATCAAGACTATAAAGCTCTAATACACACCATGTATCATTTACCATGTTGCCAAAATACAGATGGTATCGAGGAGACAGGAAACAGTTCAGGGAATGTCAATTCAATTTAATAAAATTGCATTTGTGAAGCTCCAAACCTTAACATACATATCTCAAGGCATTTTACATAGTATGGTCCCTGAACGGTTGTATTAAATGGCCAAATCAAGAAAATTATTATAAATTTTTAACAATGTAATAATACATTTTATTACACAAGAAATATAGCTATTTAATTAATACAGTCTTAAATTTTTTACTTTGACTGTCTCACACCTCAACTTAGGCCCACTTCTAAATGAATTTCTATAGGACTTTACATATAAACAATTCGCAGTAAATGTACCTTCACCTCCACCCTTTATCTGCAAACGTAGCCTGCTAGAAATCTTGTCAGAGGTGGTGACTTGTTGCCAGTTGAACGTTGGCGGCTTCGAAAACCTGTCACATGTGCAGGGTGCTGCAGGGCCAGTTCTACCTGGACCCCACCAAGGCTGTTGTCTGTCTCCAATTCAGTTGTGATTTTCATCAACATAAACTATGGAAAAGCACCGGAATGTCATCTGATTTGTAAATTACTGCATCCAAGCTTTTTGCCCAAATGACTATCGACCTGTGACCTCCTGCACACACAGAGACAGTGCAGCAGGTATGTACTGGCAATCAGGAGCACCAGAATAACCTGGCAGCTGTTTGGCCAGGCATTTCCGTCCACTGTTGAATGAAAATGATATTAGTAACTCCAGGGCATTGTGGTATGAACCTGTCTATTAATCTCACAGTCACAAAAAATCTTGATATTGTCCATCTCTATGAACATCACATACAGAATAATGTGAACTGTAGTGAAGGCCAGCCCTCACTTTGAGTTAATAATGGCCCCAGTAACAACCCCTTACCCAACCATCCCCATCCCCTCACCCACCACTACCACCATCATTTCCCCAAGTTTCCTCTGAGCTTACTGTTTATGATTTTAAACTAAACTCAGCTTGTAGTTGAGTTTAATGTTGAAATGACATCCTTAGGATCTGAAACAACTTCATTATCATTTAATTTAAATATCCAATTTTTAACAAAATCTTAATATGCACCTCCTCTGCAGTCAGTTATGTTGGTGGGTGTGTGTCTGCATGTGTGTGTGTGGATGTTGTACTAAATTGCTGACTTCATTAAGGCAGCCCTTCTCTCCTCACTCATTTAATTACTAGAGAAAAGGTTAGTGCCACAACGCAATTTACCAAATGTGATTTCAGTGCAGCTATTAACTGTCTGTGTGGGTGTAGAGACAGAGAGGGGGATGGTTATAGTAGGGTCTTTTGTGCTGTATTTGCGTGTGTGTGTGAGTGTATGTGTATGTGTGTATGTAAGTATGTGTGTATGTGTTTCAACTCACTAAATGGTATAAACTCCACCAACTACTAGTTCATCTCGGTGTAGTCATATGTTGATATTTTATTTTTGCGCAGGTAATTCAAATAACCAACCGACTACTATAAGCCAACCGAGACATTAAGCTGAATGTTTGATCAGCAGTAACTGGATTCATGTTTTGTCTAACAGAATGTTCACTGAGCCTCATCATTTTGTCCTGTCTTAGTCTCATCATCTCATCTCATTTTCGTCCGCTTATCCGGGGTCGGGTCGCGGGGGGGAGCAGCTCAAGCAGGGGGCCCCAGACTTCCCTTTCCCGGGCCACATTGACCAACTCTGACGGGGGGATCCCGAGGCGTTCCCAGGCCAGTGTTGAGATATAATCTCTCCACCTAGTCCTGGGTCTTCCCCGAGGTCTCCTCCCCACTGGACGTGCCTGAAACACCTCCCAAGGAAGGCGCCCAGTGGGCATCCTTACCAGATGCCCGAACCACCTCAGCTGACTCCTTTCTAAGTAAAGGAGCAGCGGCTCTAATCCGAGTTCCTCACGGATGGCTGAGCTTCTCACCCTATCCCTAAGGGAGACGCCAGCCACCCTTCTGAGAAAACTCATCTCGGCCGCTTGTACCCGCGATCTCGTCCTTTCGGTCATCACCCAGCCCTCATGACCATAGGTGAGGATAGGAACGAAGATCGACCGGTAGATCGAGAGCTTTGCCTTGCGGCTCAGCTCTCTTTTCGTTACAACGGTGCGGTAAAGCGAACGCAATACCGCCCCCGCTGCTCCGATTCTCCGGCCAATCTCACGCTCCATAGTACCCTCACTCGCGAACAAGACCCCGAGGTACTTGAACTCCTTCACTTGGGCTAAGGACTCATTTCCTACCCGGAGTAAGCAATCCATCGGTTTCCTGCTAAGAGTCATGGCCTCAGATTTAGCGGTGCTGATCCTCATCCCAGCCGCTTCACACTCGGCCGCCAGCCGATCCAGTGAGCGCTGAAGGTCACAGGCCGATGATCCAATGAGGACCACATCATCTGCAAAAAGCAGTGACGAGATCCTCAGACCACCGAACTGCAACCCCTCCCCACCACGACTACGCCTCGATATCCTGTCCATGTATATCACAAACAGGATTGGTGACAAGGCGCAGCCCTGGCGGAGACCAGCACCCACTGAGAAAGAAACTGACTGGCTGCCGAGGACGCGAACACAGCTCTCGCTTTGGGAGTACAGGGATTGGATGGCCCTGAGGATAGACCCCCTTACCCCATACTCCCGCAGCACCTCCCACAGTTTCTCCCGGGGGACCCGGTCATACGCCTTCTCCAGATCCACAAAACACATGTAGACCGGATGGGCATACTCCCAGGCCCCCTCCAGGATCCTTGCGAGAGTGAAGAGCTGGTCCGTAGTTCCACGTCCGGGGCGAAAACCGCATTGTTCCTCTTCAATCTGAGGTTCGACGATCGGCCGAACCCTCCTTTCCAGCACCTTGGAGTAGACTTTACCAGGGAGGCTGAGAAGTGTGATACCCCGGTAATTGGTACACACTCTCTGGTCCCCCTTTTTGAACAGGGGAACCACCACCCCGGTTTGCCACTCCTTTGGCACTGTACCCGACTCCCACGCGATGTTGAATAGGCGTGTCAACCATGACAGCCCCTCAACACCCAGAGCCTTTAGCATTTCTGGCTGGATCTCATCAATCCCTGGGGCTTTGCCACTGCGGAGATGTTTGACTACCTCAGTGACCTCCACCAGGGAAATTGACGACGAAACACCATCAACCTCGAGCTCTGCCTCCAACATAGAGGGCGTGTTATTCGGATTCAGGAGTTCCTCAAAGTGTTCCTTCCAACGTCCGACGACCTCCTCAGTTGAGGTCAACAGAGTCCCATCCTTACTGTACACAGCTTGGATGGTTCCCCGTTTCCCCCTCCTGAGGTGCCGGATAGTCTTCCAGAAACACTTTGGTGCCGACCGAAAGTCCTTCTCCATGGCCTCTCCGAACTTCTCCCACACTCGCTGCTTAGCCTCCGACACGGCAGCAGCTGCAGCCCTTCGGGCCTGTCGGTACCCTGCAACCGAGTCAGGAGTCCTCCAGGATATCATATCCCGGAAGGCCTCCTTCTTCAATCGGACGGCTTCCCTGACCACCGGTGTCCACCACGGTGTCCGAGGGTTACCGCCCCTTGAGGAACCTAAGACCCTGAGGCCACAGCTAGCCACCGCAGCTTCAGCAATGGAGGCTTTGAACATCGCCCACTCCGGCTCAATGCCCCCAACCTCCACAGGAATGCCAGAAAAGCTCCGCCGGAGGTGTGAGTTGAAGATACCTAGGACGGGGGCCTCCTCCAGACGTTCCCAGTTCACCCGCACTACTCGTTTGGGCTTACCAGGTCTATCCGGAAATTTCCCCCATTCCCTGATCCAACTCACAACCAGATGGTGGTCGGTTGACAGTTCCGCCCCTCTCTTTACCCGAGTGTCCAAAACATGCGGCCTCAGATCAGATGACACGATCACAAAATCGATCATTGATCTTCGGCCTAGGGTACTCTGGTACCAGGTACACTTATGAGCACCCTTATGTTCGAACATGGTGTTTGTTATGGATAATCCATGACTAGCACAGAAGTCCAATAACAACCGACCGCTCGGGTTTAGATCAGGGAGGCCGTTCCTCCCCACCACGCCTCTCCAGGTGTCTCCATCGTTGCCCACGTGGGCGTTGAAGTCACCCAGCAGAACTACGGAGTCCCCTACTGGAGCCCCATACAGGACTCCATTCAGGGTCTCCAAGAAGGCCGAGTACTCTGAGCTGCCGTTTGGTGCATACGCACAAACAACAGTCAGAGTTTTCCCCCCTACAACCCTTAGGCGCAGGGAGGCGACCCTCTCGTCTACCGGGGTAAACTCCAACACCGCGGCGCTCAGCCGGGGATTTATGAGTATCCCCACACCCGCCCGGCGCCTCACGCCCTTGGCAACTCCGGAGAAGAATAGAGTCCAACCCTTATCCAGGAGTACGGTACCAGAGCTGAGACTGTGCGTGGAGGTAAGCCCCACCAGATCTAACTGATAGCGCTCCACCTCCCTCACAAGCTCCGGTTCCTTTCCCCACAGCGAGGTGACGTTCCACGTCCCCAGAGCCAGCTTCTGCCGCCCGGGTCTGGTCCGTCGAGACCCCTGACCTTCGCTGCCACCCATGTGGCTGCGCACCCGACCCCAACGGGTCTTCCCACAGGTGGTGGGCCCATGAGATGAAAAGAGGGGGGGTGCCACATAGTTTGTTCGGGCTGTGCCCGACCGGGCTCCGTGGCAAACCCGGCCACCAGGCGCTCGCCATCGAGCCCTCCGTCTGGGCCTGGCTCCAGACGGGGGCCCCGGGCTTCCTCCGGGCCGGGTCACATCTCCTCTTTTAACGATATTCATTGAGGTTTTTTTTGAACCATTCTTAGTCTGGCCCCTCACCTGAGACCACTCTGCCATGAGAGACCCTACCAGGAGCACAAGGCTCCAGACAACACAGCCCTCAGGTTCACAGGGACACGCAAACCTCTCCACCACGATAAGGTGACGGTTCCAGGAGAGGCCTGTCTTAGTGTGAATGGGAATTTTTGCAGCTTAAGCTGAAATATCATCTGTTTCAGGGTCTGGACACTGTGCGTGCATTGGGGTCCAGACTTTCTCTGTTTCCTGTCACATATGAATAATGTAACAGGAGATTCCCCACTCAGACGTATTCACAACAACAGAATTGTTCAGGCGAGAGTTGGTGCAGCAGGCAGAGGCAGGGTGTAATGTTTTATTTCCACTACAGAGATCACTTTTTTTTGTTTTCAGCAGTGGCATCAGCCCTTATCACTAAAAGCTTTAGATTTTTGGAGAGATTTTTGTTTTGTTTTTGCATTCGTCGGGCATGATCCATGTGTAAGTACACAATAAATGTATAGAACGTAATGAACAGCTGCAGCACAGAAGCTGCTGCTGGTGAATCTGTTACATCATGGTCTGTGGCTGTGTGAGGGCAGAGCTCTGTGATCCATCAGGAGCCAGCATCGCAGACTGGTGGGTCTCCACTCTGGTCTACTTAAGCCACATGCAGTACACACTGCTCTCTATTTTCATGTGTTTCTCTGTGTAGGCCGAGGTCACTCTAGATGCTGCATCTGAAGACAAGTTGGATTTAAGGCTGAAGTTTGCTGCCAGCCCAAAATGTTGACCTTAGTCACAAACAACAATCTCTAAAAGCAACAAATCAACATTTTAACACTCCAGGGTGAAAACTTACACTGTTTTCACCCTGGAGTGGATTCACTAAGGAAAAAGCCCTTTTCTCTGGCAGGGAACAAAACTGTGACTAACACATTGGAGACAGTGAATCAAGCCGTCTTTGCACTGGTCATACAATACACTAATATTCTCTAACATCTGGCTTTTTTCTGCAGTGGGGATGGATACAACAAGCCTTCTCTCCTCGGTCAAATGACTACAGTAGACACATGTTTGTATTGGCTTTGGCTTAAATTTGAGTTTAAGCCAATTTAGGTGAAAGAGTTTCTCGGTTTTCAATGCTTACATGATGATTTTGCAGCTTTATTTGCTCTGTGGCTTCAATTCAAGTTCTAAGGATACTCGGAGAAAGCTCAAGCTCATGAGCTTTCTTCTCTTCAAAACATCATGTCTTAAAGAAAAAAAAGAAAAACTTCAGTTTGAACATTTTCTGTGATGTGTGTGCCTGGCCCCCTTTCCTGGTCCTGTTAGCATGTCAGGGTCTTTATCAGCTAATTGTTAATCACTGACCTGCAGTAAGCTGTTAATTGAGACTCTGTGAATTAAAGATAATAGTCATTAGAGCGAGAAGAGAGATCACCCATCACACTGAGACAGGAGATGTCATGGCTCTAAAGATGAATGATGGCTCTCTGTGTCAAGAGCACGGCAGCACGGGGCACAGAAGAGGGAAATGGATGAAGATAGCTGCACAGTGTTCCAGCTGCTTGTCTGAAAGAAGGTACAGAAGATAGCCAAATGAATGCCCTGTAATTAAATAAAAAGATCTGAATAAAGCTGTAAGTAAAGATGTATAAACCCAATAAGACAAACATTACACCATCACTCATTTCATTATTCACAGTCCAAAAGTTATTCTCAGAACAGAAGTTTAGCCTCATTATACCAGCCACCTGTTATTTTAATAATTTACATTAAAATCGTATTGCTCAGTCCATGTCCAGGCACCGAGCTGCATCACTTTACTGTTAACTCTCTCATCAAATGGCGTATTTTTGCAGTGGCCTGCAGTCCTAGAGTTAAAGAACAAAACCAACCCATTTCACTCAGGGACACTGGTTATGGGACACTTTCCTTCATCCGGCATTTATTACAATTTTTATTTTATATCGTAATACCCTCAGTTTTTTGCTGGTATTACATGATTTTATTCTCTTGAGTATTATTAAAGACAGACTCATTAATTCTGTCCCGCATTGTTTTTCTCTGGCTTTGGTCTCTCTTCCACTGCTGCATATTCTACCTGATTTTACTAGATGTCAGATAAAGTCATATTCACGGAAAACCAAATAAGAATAGCTGAGCATCCTCATGTGCAGAAAAACACAGACTGAACATGATTAAAATATGTCTAACATGAATGATTCCAGTATTAAAGCCCAGCTTTCATAATGATTTAAGTAATTTTCATGAATGATATTAATTTTCTAAATGATAGTATATAAATCCCAAACTACATTCTGTCCAGCTAATGACATCAATAGTCAATTTACATTAATGGTCCAATTTGACCTTAAGTGGCTCCTTGTCACATTCACACAGACTGGACTGAACCTTTTGGTTTCATTCTGTTTTCTCTCAGAAAGTGTTAGCAACACTGATATTTCATGAATGATTAAAGTAATTGACTGGGCGGTTGCACAGTTATCCTGCATGCATTTTAAAAGACAGGTCACCAATAATGAAATTACTTCTGTGGGTCAGTTTGACTTGATCATTCTCATATATCATACGTTTAATATTAACATAAAGGCATGCAAAAAATCAGGGCTTGTAAAAACATTCCCAGCTAAATAAATACAATCCTGTAACTGCCCACAAAGAATCAGTTAACAGTATCATTATCTAAATAATATAATGACTGTACAACCTGACTGAGATTTACCTTTTTTTTTAAGAAATGATGAAAAAAATGTTTACGGGAGCGTTATTGAGAGCATTAAAAGGTGACTTACATGAATCTTATGGTGTCTACGGCTTTATTTAAAAAGAAAAAAATCTCTGTGTGGCTTAAAAAACTTCCTGCACAAGAGTGACTTTTATATATAACTTCTTTGCTGCAAATTAGTAATTTTTTCTGTACTAAAGTCAAATACAGCCACTATCATATTGATACTTTAAAAAATCAACATTAATATTGACAGGAGGCTGTCAGTAGTGTTGGGATTATATTTCCCTCACTTCATCAGTCAAAGCTTGGGGGAGGGACAAAGGGAGCAGGCTTTTGTTGGACAGGAAAGAGTTATGTGTGGGTTGGTTATTAATTATCATTATCATACTGTGTAAAATGTATATTTTGGTTTGGAAAGCCAAGGGAGGAAGCATTGTATTGGAGATGAATTAATGCAGCTATAAGTTTAAATGCGTTATCTAAAGCAGATATTTACTGAGTGCCTTTATAACCAACAAATGCATTAATTATGTATCTGGATCAAAACTGTGAAATGTGAGATAGGGAAGCCTGTATGTGATATAATGAGATTTATTTCCTGGGTGATTTGAATATTGATTGGAATTTAAAGTTTTTTGGACTTATAAAAAACGAATTTGTAGCAAGTCATTAAAATGACAACAAGATTATGTCGCAGAGCTGTTGGTCAACAATCATCTACTCACACTGATTTCATTTTTACAAATGTCGCTGGGTTGTGCTCAAAGGCAACATCAGCTCCATTAGGCAGCAGTGATCAGTATTTAATTGCAATTGGATGAGTGTTGCAAAATCTGGTCAAAAAATATATTCAAGAAGATGTTTTAACATTTCAAAGTAAGAAATAAAGAGTTCCAAAAGAGTGAAGCCACAAATGATCTTGAATGGAGGCAGATGGAACATTTTTTTAATAAACAAATGGAGATGCCAGAGGTTAATGGGATTAGTTGTGTGATGGGGTTCTTGGTTTCAGGGGTGCATGTTATATTATGGTGATTCAATTTAAATAAGTCAAAGCTGTGTTCATATTAAAGACAAAGACCATATGCTCAGTATTTCTGATATTTAGACGAGGCAAATATATATATATTTACATATTGAATGTTTTTAAAGACTGAAAACAAAACCAAACATACAAATGCAGCCACTGGCAAAAGTAACAGCATCAGTATTTGGATAAGACTACAACAGTACACTTTTCCGTGTAGTAAAACACCTGACAAATCTCTGTAACAGCGTGATGAAACTGAGACAGCAGAGAAACTCAAAGCAAAAAATATTTTAAAAAAGTGACAGTACAGTACTGGAAACAGGAACACAAGTGAGTAGGGGCTATATTATTGCTAGACAGCAGACACTGTGGAGAATCCAATATGGCTGTTTGGTGCTTGAACAGCAATTAGACTAATTAGACAAGTAGATGCTAACTTCCATAAAAGCTCAGACCCAGACAAGAGATTTTTTTTAATTTATTTTAATAAAAAATGTAGAAGTTCATTCTTGACCTTTGCTAACACCATCTTGCTCAAAATAGACCAGTGACACTGTTCTCAGACCAAAACCAAATTGCATTTGAGAAGAGGTCAAAGGTCAATGATAAGAAGTCAGCCAGACTGAGATCAGGGAGGACATTAACAAGTAACATGTTTCAATAGAGACAGAGATTATCACCTCTGAATATGGCATACACTTGCTTTATGTGCATGTGCAGGATGTGTGGAGGATGTGTACAATAGGGGTCGGTGTCCCCATCTTTCCGTGAATGAATGTAAGTGAAGCAACATTTTCTGTATGTATCTGTGTGCGCACATCTGTGCATGAGTAATCAGGCATAGATGTACAGTGCTGTGAAAAAGTATTTGCCCCCTTCCGAGTTTCTTAGTTTTTTGCATATTTGTCACACTTAAATGTTTCAGATCATCAAACAAATTTTAATATTAGACAAAGATAACCCGAGTAAATACAAAATGCAGTTTTTAAATGACAATTTCATTTATTAAGGGAAAAAATCTATCCAAACCTATCTGGCCCTATGTGAAAAAGTATTTGCCCCCTCTTGATAAATTCTGAATAAACTCTGATAAACCACATTTTTTGGAAAGCTGAGTTCAATGTCACTAGCCACACCCATGCCTGATTACTGCCAGAACTGTTTAATCTAGAAATCAGTTAAATAGAAGCTGTCTGACAAAGTTAAGTACACTAAAATATCTCAAAAAACAACACATCATGCAGGATGTCTAAAGAAATTCAAAAACAGTCTGGAAAGGGTTACAAAGCCATTTCTAAGGCTTTGGGACTTCAGTGAACCACGGTGAGAGCCATTATCCACATATGGAGAAGACTTGGAACAGTGTTGAACCTTCCCAGGAGTGGCCGGCCTACCAAAATTACTCCAATAGCACATCAACGACTCATCCAGGAGGTCATAAAAGACCCCAGAACAACATTTAAGGAACTGCAGGCCTCACTTGCTTCAGTTAAGGTCAGTGTTCATGATTCAACAATAAGAAAGAGACTGAGCAAAAATGGCATCCATGGGAGAGTTCCCAGGCGAAAGCCACTGCTGACCAAAAAGAACACAAAGGCTTGTCTCACATTTGCCAAAAAACATCTTGTTGATCACCAAGACTTTTGGGCAAATATTCTGTGGACTGATCCCAAAAAAATTTAACTTTTTGGAAGGGTTGGGTCCTGTTACGTCTGTTGTAAAACGAGCACAGCATTTCATAAAAACAACATCATACCAGCACTCTAACATGGTGGTGGTAGTGTGATGTCCTGGGGCTGCTTTGCAGCTTCAGGACATGGATGACTTGCCATAATTGATGGAACCATGAATTCTGCTCTCTAACAGAAAACCCTGAAGGAGAATGTCCGGCCATCAGTTCGTGACATCAAGCTCAAACACACTTGGGTTATGAAACAGGACAATGAGCCGAAATACACAAGCAAGTCAACATCTGAATGGCTCAAAATAAACAAAATGAAGGTTTTGGAGTGGCCTAGTCAAAGTCCAGACTTAAATCCGATTGAGATGCTGTGGCATGAACTTAAACAAGCCATTTATGCTCGATAACCATCCAATGTTGCTGAATTAAAAGAATTCTGCAAAGAAGAGTGGGCAAAAATTCCTCCAAAGCGATGTGAAAGACTCATTGGCAGTTATCGAAAACATCTGATTGCAGTTGTTGCCGCCAAGGGTAGAACAACCAGTTATTAGGTTTAGGGGGCAATTACTTTTTCACAGTGGGCCAAGTAGGTTTGGATATACTTTTTCACTTAATAAATGAAATCATCATTTAAAAACTGCATTTTGTATTTACTCGGGCTACGTTTGTCTAATATACAAATTTGTGTGATGATCTGAATCATTTAAGTGTGACAAAAATGCAAAAAAATAAAAAATCAGGAAGGGGGCAAATACTTTTTCACAGCACTGTATGTGCTGCTGATGGGTGTAGGACTTACAAACCCAAGTCAAGGGCTAGGCAGCAACTCACAATATTGTAAAGAGACCCCCACCCACCCCCAAATGTAATTACTGTCTGTTTAGATGATTACCTGTAATTACTTGTTAGCTGTCAGAATCAGACAGAAACGCTACTTCTGAGACACAAGGAGGAGGACAGGGAGGTGAAGGAAGGTAGAATTGGAGGAAAAGTTGGTAGGGGCATAGGTGTTAGGAGTGAGGCTGACAAGAGGAGGAGTACAAAGACATCGACGTGGTAGAGGAGGAAGAGTTTTGGTGGGGGGGGTATGGGGACTGAGGAGGAACAGAGGAGGAGGTGGAGCTGAGGACAGAGAGCAGAGTGTTGACATGTGTTTCTGTCAGCCAGGGTCAAGCGAATGCTGTCTTTTCTTTCAGCTGCCATCCATCAGAGTGTGCCAGTGAATTAATCTCCCCTTCATTTGCAGAGATGAAGCAGACCTCTGGCAGCAGCAGTAATTGCAGGGCTACTGATCTGCTCTCTGACGACAGCGATGCTGCTTTTTCCAAAAGTCATGTGACTGTCAGGTGGAAATGTTAAGAAGTGGCTCATTCTCAGGCCCTGCTTTTTCAAGTTTTTTTTCTTACAGCTCAGAACACACAGGACTCACATCCATGAATCAGATAAACATTAAATACCAAAAAAAACCTCTTGGGTCTTATCTTTTACAAGTTCAAACATTGTCTCTGTGTGTTTTGTGAAAATGCACATTCCACGCAGTCAGGTAGACTGAGGCTATTAACCTTCTAGCTTTGGCCCAACAGTGCTAACCACTCTACCACTGTGCCAACACTGTCTGCCTTGAGGATCATCGCCTCCCTCATAAGCAACACAAACCTCACTGCATTGTGTACAACTTACTGCCAGGCCTTTGGTTATCACTTGTCAAGTTCTCCCAGGGTTCTGCATCCAGGAACACTGGATATACTGTGGGAATTTAACCCTGTAGTGACTTTTGAAAGCACTCGTTCTTAAAAGTTTTATCTTTTCTTACGAGTAGCATTGAATTCCTTCACCTCCACATCATGATGTAAATTATCTGTATTTATATCACACTTTCTAGACTTGTTGACCAGTCAAAGCTCTTTACAGTACAGTTTTTGCCATTCATCCATGTACACATTCATATAGTGCATCTATGGGCACTTTCTCTATCAGAAGGGGCAATTTTTGGGGTTCAGTATCCAAGCACACACTGCAGAATGGTGAAGACTGGGATCCAACACTGACCTTCTCTACTCCTGAGCTAGAGCTTCCCCTGTGTACACAAACTATTTGAACTTGAATACATGTGCCATATACTGAGCATTGTCAAGTTCCATTAGCATCTAAATCGCATATTGTCGAAAACTGCTAATTGTTGCTAAGGGACTGTTAATTAAAACAGGAACCTGTTAATTATTGCTGTGCAGTGCCATCAGATAATATTACGTGAAGATAACATAAGTCTCAGCAGGAACAATAGAAAACACAACAGGACACCCCACTGAAGCTACTAGATATCCATAAACAGTTTGGAAATTAACTTTACAATTTGTTAATGGACAAAAATTCTACTTATGGCGAGCATGAAAGCAGATGCCACTGACCTCCTCGTGAGTTGTATGGACTATGACCTGATGCCGGCAGAAAATCATTGGGAGTCATCTTCAAAGGACCTGGACATCATTTTGTTTAAAGATGTTGAGCCCCTATTTCCACGATGTGTGGTATAATATATGAAACACACACACCATAACTGGAAACAGAAAGGAAACTATTTTGTGTATCAATTGGCTATAGAAACACATCTGAGGTACAGTGCCCCCACTCTCTTTCAGACAATCCATACTGACACCTGATTTATTAAAGAGGAGTGCCCATAAAACTGTCTTTTTAATAACATTGATGGCTTCTGCTGTACAGAGAAGGCAGTTGAGTCCACTATTGCTTGATGGAATAATTTCTCTTAAAGACCAAAATACTGTACTTCTAGTTTTTGTTGATATGCTACATCAACTTGCATTGCTCTGATTGGTCGCTGGTCTATCCATTTGTATCCAGAGCCATTTTGGTCTGCGACCGTTGATTAGACTCCAACTTGTTTTTGAGGCCAGGCGATGTATCTTCCATAAAGTTGGGGGATTTTGGTCAGACCACATTCAAACTCTTTCTGTCTAATATGGATCAAACACACAGAGCTTTCTTAAAATGTAATGGCTTCATGGCCTGCCGCTGCCTGGTAAACATCTTGCCTTTGGATTTCAGGTTTTCTATGAAAATGTTTGTGCTATTTTCTGTCTCAAACCGAAACTATTGGAGCACCATTTTTTGGATCCCCAGAGATGGGGTTACAGCTCTTTCCACAGGTTAAATGAAAATAACCTTGAATACTCAACTGAACCTGGTTTGTCATATGCATATTTTCTGGCTTATTTTATTCTGACTCATGACCTAGACAAATTGAATCAATACTAAAGAAGCACATGACAAAAAAGATCAGTTTTTAAGTTATATTTTTTAACCTTTTTAATACTGCATTGCAAACATGGAGTATGTGCTGTATGACAGCCTTTGAGCAGGAAGAATGGATGGTGAGATATCACTGTATTACAGATACTGAGGTGAGGACCAGCACAAAGCAAAGATGAATGGACAGAGGGAGAGAATGATGGAGGAAGGGAGAGGGGAGGGTAGAGAATGAGGGGAGAGGGATGGAGGAGGGGATGGAGAGATATCACCCTGTTACAGACATGAATTTAAAGACATTAATAAGACTAATAGAGAACACAGGACATGAGTTTAATGTTCAGGTCAGCAGCATCTGATCGTACATTAGCCTCCATCACTTCATTCTCATTCAAAGCTGAGAGACGGATGACCGAGAGAAGGCCACATCTCAATGTGTGGCTGACATGAACTGGCTAAAATATGAGCACACTCACAACTGCCAATTATAGTAATGCATGTAACACTGCTGCTCTGAATTAAATTAAGTGCAGGACCAAGCCCTGGCATATGCAATTGCTGTGTAAAATGACCTTGTGGAGCAATATCTTCTCATTTCAGCTCCTGCCTTTAAAACAACACATGTTTACACTCAAGTGACAGCTCCCTCTAGTGACCATGGTAATTATGATGGGAGCAAATGTTGCACTAAAGTAAATAACATACAATTCCAACATTTATACTCATTAATATTTAAATGTGAATGTGTGGTACATCCCAAATGTACAGTATGTGTATGTGAGGAATGCCAAAACAGCAAGCAAATGCAATCAAACAAATATGGCTTGTATTTGTTATCATAATGAACAAATCTTTGTTCTTTGAATTGTATGTAACGTTACATTTACCTTTTAGCATCCTAACCTAGATGCAAATTTAGCACTGAGGTCATTGAGTTGGCTTATAACATTGTTATTACAACTGAACTGTAAATGTGGACGTGTAATGAGCAACTCTGACTAATTCTTCACAGGACTGATGAAGCACGGAGCACCTCATGAATCGATTTTTAGTGTTGTTATTTTCACAGCTCATTTTATTTTGTTATGTTATATTTTGCAACTGAATAATGAAAGATTTGAGATCGAGTGCATGGATGGGAAAGAGTTCATGTTTAGTTGTAGTTGGTGACCAGTTAGTTATGTCAGTCAGGGATTTATTGGAGTGGCCATAATCTTTGAGTAACTGACATTCTAAATCATAATTAAATAGTGTTTTTCCCCTGACAAAGTTTAATGCCCATAAGACATATATGTTCATCAAGCAACCCATAGCTGGAGGGAAGGTGGAGGCCATCTTGGTTGGAATGGATGGATGGGTTAACATCACAAAGGAGATCATTGCTGGTTTGACATTTTTCCTTTTTAAAGCTTAAACATAACCTTTTCATTATCTTAAGCAATATTTGTATTTATTTAATCCTCAATTTAAACAGGAGATCTCATTGAGACTGCGATATCTCTTTCAATAAAGACCTGTCTGCAGTAAAAAGTTATACAATTTTAATGTGGATTGACATAGAAACAGTAATAAGTTACAGCGGTTTTACCATGATCACTGGTGAAAGTACATATACTTGAGTGTAGTTTTCTTTTTATTTATTTATAAGTATTAACATCAGTATCGGTGATCGGATCTCAAGAGGGTCAAGAGGGTTAAACACTTCATTCACAGTGGCATTGACAGGGCTTGACGTTTGCATAAACATTTATAATAAAAGATGAATGATCCTTTACCATTTACAGAATTTACAAGTGGGCACAAGAAATCAAGGATCTATTGTAGAAGAGTGTTTACAATGATACAAATGCTAAAGGGTGAGAAACAAGTTACTGAGGAGATCATGTGAGGGGTAAATTGGATCAAGTCCATTAATTATTGTGCCATAGTGTGTGCCTGTTTTATGTGAAACGATATGAAGATGACAAGTGTGTTAAGGATAATATATATATATATATATATATATGAGAAAAAGAGAGAGAGAGAGAGAGAGAGAGAGAGAGAGAGAGAGAGAGAGAGAGAGAGAGAGAGCATATAACAACTATTCATATAACTAACTGTTGTCATGATACATCAAGATGAAATATGTGATTAGCATGAACAGGCAGTGGAACAGGTATTATTAATCTGTCATCTATGTTGAGAAGAGAGGAAAGCAGAAGGTGAGTTAAATGTAGGGAAAAATAGCTCCCGTCATGAAGTTCAAAATGACCACAACAGTTAGTGCCAACAGAGAATAGTGAAAGAAATGATTAAACATATAAAAAAAAATACTTTATGAATATATAATTTCCAATAGAGTTCCCCTAACCTCACACTGCAACACACTTGTTGTTAAGTATGAACATAACATTTGCTATTACAAGACCAAATATTACTGGATAGTTACAGGTCTAATACCACGAAGAAGACCTACTCCATTTACATAACCGACCTTGGACAAACCACCTATGTTATAAGACCCATAGTTATGTTCCATTGTCAGGGGACATTTAGTGGGCATAGTAATTATGATAGGAACAAATAAGAAAGTTGCATGGCGGCATTAGAAGGAATGTAGGGGGCAATACAGGGCTCTGTTACCCTGGTGCTTGGTTTCCATGTGAAACTGCAACACAACGTTCTCCCTTTTATTCATGGAGGCTCCATTGTCTTCATTATTTCAAATGTAATGACAAAGGTTCTCTAACCTAAATGTAGATGTACTAATTTGAAATACAAATCTAACCTTTACATAAAATTTAGCAAGTATCTTTAGTGTCAAAGGCCTCTACCATCCATAAGCTAGGTTGCAAGAGAGGTTCCTGCCTTAAAGACAATTTGATCTGGCCAATGAGACAATTCATGAATACAAAAAAATGTCATGTTTGCACATTTTAGCAATTAAATAACATTTAAAACCAACTAAAACCAACATCATGTCCTGCATGGTGGCCAGTGTATTGTCAGGTCATGGTTAAGGTAAAGGAAACATATCTGTTAAGCGTCATAGCTGACAAGCATCATGATAACTAATAAAGAAATGAATTAGATGCAGAATGCAATGGTTAAGAACAGTACAAACAAGCCAGTGTGTACAGTTTACAGTTCTGACAGAGGCTGTGTTTAACAGAATTTGTGGTGAAGGAGCCTTGTTATTGCTGTAGAGCTGCAAGAACCAAACAAATTAAAATTGTTCCTAAGTGTCACAAAGAACTATCGCAGGGCAAATCACTGATGGACATTGCAAGAAACTTTTCTCTCACAGACAAACACAATTTGAGCTGTTTTGGCTAAAACCAGCTGTGGGCATCATCATCTGTGTGAGATAAGTGACTCCAGACTCCTTTTCCACCAAGGCAGAAGAAGAAATAACCTCCTACGTCAGAGGCTTGGGGCGGGATTATCATGACCACTTGTGAGAGGCTTGCACTTCAATGCTCTGCGTGTAAAACACAACATTTGAAATTCAAACGTGTAAAAAACTACAGAAATAAACATAGAACTTCACGTTTGAAGAATAGCTCACCATTCAGTTCAATTGTATTGGATTCAGCTGCAACTCGGTTTTAGCCTAAAACTCAAAAAGTGTTTTTGGGACCAACAGCTTCATTGGTATAGTGGTAAGTAGATAATCAGCGAATTTTCATTTCCTTTGACCTCATGGAAGGGCTTAGGAAACATTTTCTTAGCAAGAGCTATTTTAATTGTTATAATATCCTTTGTGAGCCTTACTTAATTACTCCACACATATTTCACACTTACATCTTTAGTTTTCACCAGTTCATCTTGACATCTTTCATCAAATCAACTTTTATTTGTATGGCCCATATTCGCAAATCCACCTCAGAAAGAGCCCCATGTGAGAGACCCCTCTCCTAAATGTGCTCTGTTCCTTATAATTAACCAAAACATGTAATTCCAGATGAGACTGGACATTATGTTGCAAGAACAACCTCATGTCTTCTGGTTTCAGTCATTCCTCCAAATGTTGGAACATGGCTTCAGGAATTAGTTCCCCAGAGAAATAGAAGCACTGACGTCAGGTGAAAATGTCTGAGTCATCCACTTCATCCCAAAGGTGTTGAACAGGGCTGAGGACAACTCATTAAATGTATCTGTACATTTTGTCAACGGTTATCGAGCCATTTAAAGGAGATATACATAAACAGTTATCAAACAACATAAAACTTAAATGAATAAGATAATAAAAGAATCAATAATACAAAATATATCTAAGAAAGACACAGCAGTTATTTGTCTGACGGTTTATTTATTAGGATCACTCAATATTGTACCACTATCAAAACTAATTATCTAATCTTGAATCTTACCAAAAACTAAATATATACCGAGAACTGCAGTAAAGATCTAACAATAACACTAATGTACTGGTATTCACCCTTATAACTGAGATTCATCTCTTTTAAAAAGTAAGGTAGTAAAATAGGTAAATTATATATTTATCCTTATTATATATATATTATAATTGTATTGCACCAAATCCTACCATACATTATCTCAAGACACTTTACATAGAATGTCAAGAGCTTAAAATTACAGGGAAACACAACAGTTCCCACAATGAGCTGCACTTTGGTGATTGTTGTGAGAAAAGATTCCCCTAACACAGGGGGCCAGAAGGGAGAGAGACACACAAGGAACAATACACTTCAGTTTAACACTATAAACACAATTAAACAGCTAATCTCGAATGCACATCATTAGCTTGTTATTACAGAAGCTAATAAAATGCCACTATTTTCATCACTTTACTAAAGTGATGCACAAAGGACACGCTCATGCATACAAAAATCAGACACTCCGTCAAAAATGATATGTGTATTTTTACCTTACCTTACCTCTGCCGAGTAGGTTATGTTTGCATGAACCTTTGTGTGCAGAATTACACAGAAACTATTGAACCTTTTTCCATGAAACTTGGTTGAAGGATGCATTTCCAGATTAGGGGGTAGATCCTGAGATTTTTTCACTTTCTTTAACATCACAAGATAGGACATCTTTTAACATTTTTGTAGATTTTTTTGAATAGTTCATGGACAGGTTCTGGTCCAGGCTCTTGTCATCTCACACCTAAACTACTGGATATCCGACCTCTGCAGCTCATCCAGAAGGCAGCAGCTCGACTGCTCTTCAACCTATCCAAGTTGAAAAAGAAAGGCTAACTCCACTGGCAGTGGGAACAGGGTGCAACAATTCCTGTACCTTTTTGAAACAGACACTTAACTTACTGGCCAGGAATGCAGGTGATGTTTGAACTTCTTTTTGGCTAGTTTCTGCGAAGTGAGACGAATAAAGGATGATATTATAATTATTTCCACACAGCTCTTTCGATGAAATGTCTGTTAGGAGAGAGTGTCTGAAACAGAGAGCTGTTGCCCCTGAACAGATACTATTGTCTCGTAAAAGCTACAGTTAGAATATTTTGACCTCTCTCTCTTCCTGACTCATGCTTCATATATTTCATGACCATGATATTTCACACATTTAGCAACTTTTAGCTTCAAAAGAAAAGACCAGCAAAATGATGAATTATTAAATACAATTAGGATCTTAGCTCTTTGTAACTTTTATTTATTTGTATAATATTTGAACGGTGTTGATATTGTTTTCGTCTGAATATTTGCCTTTTTCTTGCTGAGTGAATTGTGGGACACTGATCACAGGAGTTTCTCTCCCTCTTTCTCGCTCGCTCTCTCGCTCTCTCTCTCTCTCACACACACACACTCTCTCTCTCTCTAAGCTCTCAGCATTCAAACTCTCCATCCCCTCCCCTTCATCCTCTCTCTCTATGTCTCTTGGCCCTCCCACTCGCTCTCCCTCTCTCTCTCCTCCCTCCTCCTCAGAGGACCAGCTCTGTCTCTCTGTGCACTTGTCTCTTCAGTCAAGGAGAAACTAATTGGAGGGAAGAATAGAAGAAAGAAGCTGTTGGAAAACTAAACGCACCAAAACTTTACTTCTCTGCAGCATGCCACAGAAAGGTAAGCTTGCTGTCTCTCTCTCTTTCTCACTCTCTCTCTCTCCCTCTCCCTCATCTCTCTCTTATCTCTCTCTCTCTCTCTCATTAGTATATGCTCTGAGTTAAAAAGTTGCAGTTGTTTAGTAGATAAGAACTAAATAAACAGTTGTGAAGAGAAAATATTTATCCTCTAACTTCAAGAAAAAGAAAGAGAAAAGAATGCTTACAAAGGAGGAATGAACGAAAACATTGTTTAGAAATTTCCAAAAAACAACTGATCAATTTAACAACATTACACAGAGAAACAAGAAGAAAAGAGGAAAGAAGGGAAAGTTGACTAAAGGAAACGAGGAGGAGAGAGAAGTTTTTCTGATCACTTCCTCCTTGGTGGAATAAATGTTTTATAAAGAGACAACTTAACAACTCAAACTGACACAGTGAGGGAAACTATGAAACCCTTTGGATTTCTTTTGAATTTATTTCAAGAGTACGTCCTTAAATAATTGAAATAAAACAGAAACATGATATCCAACAGCTGTATTACTGATTTAGTCACAAGGAACCTGGTGCTTGGAAAGATGTTGTTTAACATTTTATTGTGAAGTTAGCCAACTCACAATAAAATGTATGTGCGTGTGTTTGTGTGTGTGTGTGTGTGTGTGTGTGTGTGTGTCTGTGTCTGTGTGTGTGTTCTAGTACCTTTATAAGGTAAAGTCTATGCTTCAAAAATTCCTCACTTTCCCAAAAATGTCCTCACTCCGTTAAGTCTATGCTCAAAACGGTCCTCACAAATATATAGGTACAACACACGCGCGCGCAAACACACACACACGCAACTCCGGACAAAAAAACAGCAACTCCAAACCCGTGGAGTAAAAGCCTCTTGGAGTTCCGGGGACGCGCGGTGATATAGCTGTGATGCTGTGGATCAGAGTCTGGATCAGATCAGAGACTGGATCAGATCAGAGAGCAGACACACGGTTCAGTGTAAAACATCGATCATCTGCTTCAGAAGTGATTTGAGACACTTTGTAAATTATGTTTTTGGATAATGATAGAGCTCTGGATTTTATTTAAACACTCACACATCATCTCAGACTTCTACTCCAAAGTTGAATTTAGTCCAAAGAGATCTCTGTCATCCACTCTGAACGTCGATTCCCATTGCGCCAGCTCAGCTTTTTCTTCACATGCACTAGATGAGGTTCTGTAGCTCACTCTGACGGTGTGATTGAAAACTTTAGCATCTTTTTAGAAACTGGTCCTTTCTTATTAAAAGTCACTGAAGGTTTTTTTAATGCTGAAAGGTAATATCAAAGAGCCACACTATACATCCTTCAAATGTAAAGCCTGTAAAGGCCTCAATATTGTGTTGCATTTCCCTAAAAAAGCGTTGTAAATTGTAAATATGTAAAAAGCTAAAAAAACTTAAAATGACACGTAACAGTGACTGATGAAGCTCTGAGGCTATAGATTATTTAGATGATATAGCTCAGGCCCCTCACTTTTTCTTGAAGGAGGCCCGCACTAAGACCGAGGGAGTGCATTAAAGGCCCGTGCCACGTTCGAACCACAGCGATGTGATTTCCAAATGCTTTTAAAATCACAAAAAATATTTTTAGTCCTTCCTCATACATGATTATCACTATGACATATTAATATAATTCGGCTGTTTGGGAAGGGGTGATCTTTTTTAAAACCCAGAGCCAACATGTACAAAGTTCATCACAAAACTGATGATCGTCTTATAATTAATGTCTTAATTAAATCGGAGGCAATTAAGCGCATGATGGATCAGCCAGAGCGTGAGCGTTGTTCGTGTCAGAGGGCGCTGCACATGCGCCACCTGAGCCACAGGAGTTAGGAGCGTGAGATGTTTGAGTTCCTGAGTGACTTTATCATCCATCAATCACAGCAGTTTGATTACTCTTTACAAGGGCTGTGCATTTCTTCTCTTCATATTTCACTACCACGCTTAAATACATTACACACAGTACACATCACTAAGTATGTGATCCGTCGAGTTGGCCCGCCATGTGTGGAAGTGTGAGCGCAGCAGACATGCTGATCCTGAACTGATCCTGAACGCGCAGTAAGAGCGGATCATAAGCGTCGTCCTTTCACTATATTGCATAGTGGAATTATAGTGGTATGATAATATATATATATATATATATATATATATATATATATATATATATATATATATATATCATCTGTTCAATTGAAGAGGATCTGATGGAGCCGCTGCAGCAGAAGTTCTCAGAGAGGTGTATTGGCGCGTCCATATTCACTGATCATGTAACGAACTTAGCGACACAATACGATAAATGATAATAACCTAAAAACATCTGGAAGGCTATGCCTATCGTTACTTTATTCCTAAATGTAAAGATGGGTAATTGTCATTTGTTATTATTATTATTTAGATGTTTCATTGGTTTACCTTTTTAGAGTGAACGCGGACTATTTGTTCTCAGCGGCCTGAAGTTATCATCATAGATATGGAGAGAAAAGAGTCTATTTAGTTTCATAGAGTGTTAATATAGTTCGTCATTTCAGGATGTCGCCCAGATTCTAAGAAAATATTCAACACCCTCTTTCTGAATTAAAATGTATTATTATTATAACAATTATTATCATTGTTGTGATTAATATGATGATTATTATTGTTGTGATTAATATGAAGACTATTATTGTTGTGATTATTATTCCGATTAGAGTGCTGGTGACAAGATGCTGTGGCAGGAGCTGCAGACTCCTCCAGTGTCGGGCAGCAGCTCCGTCTCTTCTCTCCTCCTACAGCGCTGAATGCGGCTGAATGAAACTTGTATATTGTCATCGGCCTGTTCAACAGAACTCCTTTATGTCCGTGGCTCTGGTCAAATTGGGCTCCCCGCCGCGGTTTTGTGTCGCGGTTTTTTTTAACGAGCCGCAACTAACGAGGCAGCGACATGAAAATCCCGTGGACACACAAAGGCTGGCGGGTATTTACCGAGCAGAGCCGCGGCTCCGCTCCTCCGGCTCTTTGTCTCCTTTCACAGGCACAAGGGCGCTGAGTTACAGCCAGGACGAGGTGCCCATAGCCGGCCTGTGTGTGTGTGCGAGCTGCTTCATGTTCATTAATGCAGGTCGTTAATAACAAGGGCTTCACAGAAGGATCCGCTTTGAAGCCTTTATAGCTTCTTTTTTTTTAAACGTGAAAAGACTTTTGAGAATCGGGGTGAAGTATGACTGTCGTGCATTGATGTCAACACACGGTTAAAATGTTCATCTGCCCTGAATCATCCCTTAGTCAGTTTTGGTGATAAATGGAGGAGCGTTCCGAAATGTGAAGATGATATTCATAATTTACTACTGTAACACTACGATCTTATGGCAGTGTAGTGGGATCTGACCCCGGGGCCACTTAATTATCAGTTAACTTGAACTGATAACATTTGTATTATTAATTTTTTACAAACAACGTGTCATTCAGTATTGAGTCTGGACTTTGTTTTATTTTATTATCAGCTGGCCTGCTGCCTGGAGAGCTTGTGCTAATCTATATGGGCCCCAATTTGTTCAAAATTTAAAAATATAAATCTGGCAATATTAAATCTATAGAAAAAAACAATGTAAACCCTAAAACACACTCAACTAGTTCAAAATATTTCAAAATATATAAAATCGGCATTTACGTTTTAAGTATAATTTTTTTATTCTGCATCTACACAATTGAAGCCCTGTTAATTTGATCTATCAAAATATCAATATGAATGTGTTATTTGGTGTAAATGATCTCTGTGAAAGAATGTGCCAGTTGTCAGGTGAAACATTTATTTGTATAGCTGAATGAGCCTCAACTACATTTTGTGACAACTTTCTTTTGGTGTGTTCTGACCACGGTTAATTTAAAATATGCTAGATCAAATGTTTTCTCTCTCCTACTTTAGTTTTGTCCTTTGTTGGCACAGATTAGTGTGTTGTGTTGTCTATACTGCACAGAGTTTAAGTGTCTTATCTTTTTGTACAGATTACAGAAGTCAAACAAGCTGGGAGGGTGGTGTGGCCTCCATGATGCAAAACAGTGAGTTGCAACGCAAACCTCTTTGTTGATTTTATCATTAATGGATATGATGTTATTGCATCCATAGGTTTGTGAACAATTATTTTGTCTCGTTAAAAATGTGTTTTTTTAACAAATTTTACTTTACCAGCCCACATAAAACATTCCAATGCAAAGAGCTAAAACTCAAGGCCCAGGCCATATATAATTTTCCTTAAATCAGTATAATTGATTTAATTTCTAAAGACATAACTCAATACAACAGTAATACACTTTAGCTACCTGCAGCCTGTTTTCATGACTAACCACATCTGCTTCGTCTTTGATCTTTAGTCAGCTATAATTAACTTTTTTATTACAATGTATCAAATAATTTTCACATAAGAACAGCGTGAAAGCTGCTCTCTCTTAGAGCTAAAATGACTGAAAATCATCACCTGCATTTGTAGAAGCTCCCTTAGCCCTATAGCTCTATAATGACTTTCAGATTTAAATAGATTCTGTAACTGCTCAGAAATAAACGGCTCACAGTGGAGTGAGTGTCTTACATGAAGACTAGCTGATTGTGTAAATAGACAATTGTTGCCCTATAAACGGAAAAGCTGATGATCTGTGTCATGTTTGCAGTTTGCTCTCAAGTGAGTTGCTTTGCATTTGGAGACAATCCACATTTACTTATGAGATTTGTTTCTGGTCTGCACATAAAAGTCTGTAGTTGTAGTGTTGTTTATTCTTAAATTTGCAGTCAGGAATTAATGTGTGAATGACGAAATATCTGTGAGAATGATTTGAGTCACCATTACAATACAAGCTGAAAGATACAAGAAAACTGAGTTGCTTTCCAACAAATGCCACAAGGATTTAGTGTTTCTGTAGAAGAGTAAAAATATCATACCAGTCATCCTCTCATTACATGGCTAAAGCCAATTTTGTTTGCATTTCCACATAATTTTTTGGTTTGGAACGTGTGTAATAACTTTTGTTTAGGCAGTTTTGTGCTCAATGTTTGTCAGTATAAATTATATTATTGATCAGTGGTTTGGTAAAGTGACAGTATCAGGATAAAATATGTGTGAAGGGGCAAGAAGTGTCTGGTCTGACTGCTTTTATATCTCGTGTTTCTTTAAATGGAGAAAGTGATGTATGAAGCCATATTTAACCACAAAAAGAAGTCATGATAAACTGGAATGACTCTTTGACGAGTGGTGTACAATAAATTATGTGATCTGTTGAAACACATAAAAAGTAAGGCCTGACTTATTTATCAGTTGACCAGCCTTGCACAGACAAATTGGTACAGGCAGTAGTCTAGCATTATCAAAACTTTTATTTCAGAGAATAAATAAGGAAGAAACACATGCATATTTTATTGTTAATTTATATTTACATTTCATGGTTAAAGTGTAAAATATCAAGCCTCAATTTGGACATAAGTAAATACATCTAAATCCATCCACTAGTATCCCACACTTTTCCAAAGATTTGCACCTGTAATTTAAACATGAGATTTTGCCATGTCTGGACAGATTTACATTGAATGTTTTTAACCCTGGAAACAAAGACAGCCATCTCTGCCATGAGTTTAATCATTTCTTCTTTCCTACTGCGGGACAAGAGGTCCATGCCATCTGCAGTGAAGGTGTGTGTGTTATTTATCTATGTGTGTCTCAGCTTGTTTCCTTGTCCCGCATCTCTCCCTTTTCCAGTGTCAATCCCTGCAACACACTGCTTCCGACCCTGTGTCGATCTCACCCTGGATGTTACCAGAGGATGCAGGCTCCTGTTGACAGTAACATTGGGTTAAATGTCAGACTGGGTGCTTCTATCAGACCACCTTCTCTTTAATCAGCTTTAATTCCACAATGAGAAAGTGGAGCAGCTGGAGGGTGTTGATCAGTAACTGAGGGTGAACAGATCATTAGTGAATGAATCAGGTTCCTTCAGGAAATTATTAAAACAAAAGCGGGTGCAGTCAGTCTGCAATATAAACACATCATAAAGGAGTTTATTAAATAACAAGCAGCCATGCAGCCTATAATCAGCTGTCTATTGCTCCTCATTTTCTTCATTTTAACCCATCGCCACTCAGCAGAAGATCCAGACTGTGTACAGGTTAAACCATGTTGGCAACCTACTTGTTGTTTGACTCAGAGTTTCTGTTGGTCAGGTGGGAAATCGCTGAAAGATTTCGGTTTTGTGCAGTATCCATGCTTCTCTGTTTCCATGATTTTTCCTGTAAATTTAGAAGATGAATTAAGTGTACTGCCTGTCCCATCTTCCATTTTTCATTTTTTTTTATTGAAATTGCTGTCTCTGATGATCTGCAACAAGGCTGTTTCCATCTATATTAATAATTAAAAATAAATAAATTGAATATGTGATTTAGACTAGACATATGGTGACATAATGTACAATGCAAATTGTAGTAAATATAGTTAGCAAAATTTGCGTTACAAACAAGAACATACAGACAGCACCAGTGTCCCAGAACAAAGCCCTCCAGCATTCTTAGTAATTATGATGGGAAACAAGGAGGAAGTCATCATTATAGCCAACTAGGATTGGTCAACCAAACAATTGTTTGGTAATTTCCAATTTCTGTCAACATTTTCTCCCTAACCTATAGTCACCATGGTGACTGATCTCAACTGACCTTAATGATCACTTTAAACCAAACCCCAATGTTCCTCTTAAACTAACCAAGTCATTCTTGTGTCTTAATCGAACCCAACAGTAAACATTGCATTGTCAGGTCATAAAACGGTGACTGGTAACAGCTTTAGAAGGAACTGATGGTTGATGTGATTTCCAATCCGAAACATGACCGTATATATGGCCAAACCAGGGGTTCTGTTGTTTGATGTGGGAGACTTCATGATAATAACAGTACATTGTAAAAGTGAAAAATTAATTGAAGTCAGGGTTCAGTGTGAATGAACTGATTTAAAGTGAAAGCTGCTGAGCTGCTCCCAGGGGTCTGTCTGCCTGCTGCGCACGTAGGTGTGTGTGTGTGTGAGTGTCACAGAGGGACCTTAGCCAAATTGACTCCATATGTCTGTCTATTAATTGTGTGTCAGCAGAGGAAAGCCCGGATGTCTTCCTCCGGGAAATGACACTGTGATTAACAATATCTACTGCAAAACAATGGTGCCCAAAACACAAAGTGAACATGATGCAAGACAACGTTTGGCAGAGTTAGAGGGTGAAATAATCCAGCGTCACACTCAAAGTTAGCAGCAGCTTCTGCAGGGGTAGTGGCTCCCCCTATGATTTAATTACCAGAGGAGAAGTTCACAGCTATGACAGGGTCCGTAGTATTAAGGTAAACCCTCACTGATCTACTGCAATAGATGAGTTGGTGTTGTGGGTAGTGGGGGATCAAAGACATTCTCCCTCCTCCACCATGTGTATATTAATGAATGAACAAGCAGATCCAGAACTGATTCATTTCTACTTTAGTCACAAATTTAAGAACTAATTAACAATTATAAAGAAAATAGATAGATTGATAGATAGATAGATAGATAGATAGATAGATAGATAGATAGATAGATAGATAGATAGATAGATAGATAGATAGATAGATAGATAGATAGATAGATAGATAGATAGATAGATAGATAGATAGATAGATAGATAGATAGATAGATAGATAGATAGATAGATAAATAGATATACAGACAGATAGTCGTGGGACTCTCATATCGTTTCTTGTGAAAATAAACGATGAATACCTTGTCTTGCTTCACATTAGTGGTAGTCAGTCCTCTTACAATGACTGTTTTGTCTGTAGTGAAACATTCTTTGATTGACAGTAACCCAGGGTTATGGGAAGGGTTAAGGTTAGAGTAAGTCTCCTGCTAGTGTAAGTCAGTGTAATGTCCTCAAGTGTGTGTGCGTGTGTGTGTGTGTGTGTTTGTGTGTGTGTGCCAGATATTTGTGTGATTTATTAATGTCCTGTTGAGAGGTTTATAAATCTGCAATATGCTTTCCCCACAGGGCCATTACCAGACAATAGACAATTGATTCAGTGTAAATCCCTACTTAACCTGCACAGTGTCAAAGCACAGACTGACGTCGGCTGCTGCTGAGAGAAACATGTCAGAGCTGCAATATGTTGTTGAGCCCACAGAGCAAACAGGCTGCAGCGTGATCCATTTTGCCTGCGTACCTTATTTCTCTCTCTCTTAAAGCTGAACTTAGCTGAAATGCTTAAAGTCGGCGGTCTGCTCTTCACTGGTCATTTCTGCCATTTATCAGTGCTCTCAGGTCACACTTCCTCTCAGGCTTGTCAGAGTGTGTGACGTCTGTGTAAGAATAATAATTTAAAGGACACTACAGAGGCAGCAAAAAGCAGAACAGTTGGTATGTGGATATTAGTTGTAGTTACTGATAGTTCCTTTAAAAATACTATTACAGTTAAAAAATTCAAAGTAAGTTTTTATTCAGTGTTATTTTTAATTGATACATCATCTGCATAATGAGGAAAACAGTATGTATACCGGTGCATGCTGTAGTGTGTATTGACTGAATGTCAGTTATTTGCAAAATCATGTGACATTATTCTGATACTATAACCTGTACAACTCAATGTATACCTTTTGTTTAGGTCGTAAGAAGCCAGATTGTAACGTTAAATTGTTCATATCAACAAGTACTGTGATGAATCAGAGAACTGTTTTTGAGCTTTCTTTTTTTTCTTTATTTCCTCAAAGTTGTCTCCCACCCTGTACTCTGTCCTTTCATGCATGTGCCTGAACAGTGTGGCTGTTTAGTGCATTGTGTTCACACTTCTTTTGTAGTTTTCTGCTTTTAATTTAACTATTTACAATAATTTAGCTGAGAAGCATATACTGAAGCCCATGTTTCAGTATATATTAATTATATGTCAACATTTCTGTGTGTGTAGGTCACAGTGGAGTAAACCAGCTGGGTGGTGTGTTTGTGAATGGGAGGCCTTTACCTGATTCTACCAGGCAGAAGATAGTAGAGCTGGCACACAGTGGAGCTCGACCCTGTGACATATCAAGAATTCTGCAGGTAAACTCATCAGGTTGAGTTGATTCCCTCATCTGTGACACTAACCATGGTGAAACATAATGTATCTGCTAAATGGTTGTATGAACACATTAATATGGCTCAAAGGTCAGAGAGACCAATTCATTTAGTTAGGTTTAAACAGGTTCTGTGTCCAGTTTCAATTTGTATGTCATCATTCATTAACTTACAAAGAAAAACAACTGCATGCTTTCATAAGATGTATACATACTATGTTTTCATGTACCTCTGTGAATTGGGACAGGAACATAGGAGGTTGTGGCTGCATGGTTCTGTAGAGCCACCATGCTTTGCAGCAAGCATGTTGGGTGTAGATGATTGAATTGACAAATCCTCTAACTTTACTGGACTGGAGACTGGAGTCCTGCTCATTCCACTGATCACCAATGGTTTCTTTAATAAGAACATTTTGGACAAACTCTAGAGAGACACTGTAAGCATTTTAACTGATGCAGCAGTGAACAAGAGAGTTCTACATTTTTAATCTCACATATTCGTCTTCTTTGTCAAAACTTTGAGCCTACATACACACAATACAACCAATCCACTTACAGTTTGGTGGGGGTTGTTAATATATGGGGTAATATAGTTAATCGGAGTTGAGTCTTATGTCTGGTCTAGTAAACTGTATTCTCTCTAACTTCACACTAGCAGATCATGTACATTTTCAAAGTTGAAGTCTTCAGCACCAACAGGATCTGACTCAAATTCCATGATCATTCTTCAGACGTCATTCTTTGACTAATGTGTATCTAGGCTATAATGTGTCCTGTTTTTGGTTCCAGGTGTCTAACGGCTGTGTGAGTAAGATCTTGGGCCGGTATTACGAGACCGGTTCAATCCGTCCTCGAGCAATAGGAGGCAGTAAACCCAGAGTGGCCACTCAAGAGGTGGTGGGAAAGATCGCACAGTACAAGAGAGAGTGTCCGTCCATTTTTGCTTGGGAGATCAGAGACCGACTGCTGGCAGAAGGGGTCTGCACCAACGACAATATACCCAGTGTAAGACAAGTGTGTTTAATTCTTTCAGTTTCTGTCTACCAATACCTTTTGTATTCAACAAAAACAGATGCCCTTGTCTAATTACACTGTGTTTATCGGTAGGTTTCATCAATAAATCGAGTGCTCAGGAACCTGACCAGTGACAAGCAGCAAATGGGCACAGTAGTGGCTGAGGGGATGTTTGATAAACTCAAGATGCTGAATGGACAAACCAACTGGGGGGGGCGCTCAGGGTGGTACGCTGGTACTACACTCACTTCTACTGGTAAGATACTAACTTGTCTGCTGTTCCTACCTTACTGCGACTACAATACTGGGCCAAGAACTTCTGAGAATCTGAGGGCCCTACTTTTACTAAAACCCAGCACAGGTGCAGGCATCACAAAGTCTCTGGGCTGAGAACACATTGGTGTGACTGACTAATCTTTTATGATGGTAGAGCAAACGGGAATACCAATCGCATGAGCAACTTCCATCTATCTACTAATTTCAGATATTTGAAGTCTGTCCGTGAAATGCATATCCAGAGAACTGTTATTGCCATCAATCATGGCATGTCCTTTGTTGAGGGCCCAAGGAAGTGCAGTGTCAAATATGTATAATAATAATAATTGATTGATAATAATGAACGAAAAGATGACCAGCATTCTGTAGAATCACAGTTCTGTGGACCTCCCCATCAGTCCACAAACAGAAAAAATGGGCTCTGCAAAGTCTCCTTTAAAACCACCACACACTTTTTCACTAACGACATACATATATACCCCCTGAAATACTACATACCAGATATTCTGTCAGCAGCAGACAATGTTCTTTTATGAGTTGTTAAATAAATTGACGTTATCATGGTTCCCATGAAAGTAATAATATATAATAATAAACTTATTATATGTATGTATATATTTAAATATGTATATATACATCATAATGCTGTTGACCCAACAGGCCTGACTCTGTTCACCCTGAAGGCATCCCGACCCTGCTCGGACACACTGCCTTATCAGACTCATCACCTTAGCTAGGATTTCAGTTAATTCCCCCCACCACCCTATTTTTCTATTTTTAAATGTATGTTTTTATCTTTGTATTATTTTCTACAGAACCAAAACTTACATGCTGTAGAACACACAGCCCCTCCACACATACATACACACAATTGTAATTGTCGTTCATCCACTGTATGTGGTCTGTCTTGTATAATTGTTGTTGTCGTTGTTGTTGTTGTTGATGTTTCATCCTCTCTGCCTTGCATTAAAAGAAAAGAAACAAACTATAAACCACAAACTGTAATTAAACCTACAGGTAAATGGGCTCCTAACTGGTCTGCTGTTTTGTTAAGCCACCCTGGTAACTGACAAGGCTTACTTAAGATTTTCCTTAATTTAACTTACTTTCTTCCAGTTTTTTAATTTGTTTATGTTGTTACAAAAGCGGGTGCTATTGTTATAATACTGAGATTGTGACAGTTTGTGGACTAGACCAATCCACTTGGAGAATTTACCATTAATTCAAATTATATGGCAGCTCCCTTTCCTTTTCCTTTATGTGTGTGTGTCTGAGGGCCCCATTTGCTGTGTGGAGTTGGCTCATATGCTGCGGCTCCTCCTCCAGCACCCTGGGACTAACAACAGTGAAACGAAGTCATGCTATACTACCACGACTGCTGCTTCCCCATCAGTGCATGTTTGTGCCTGTGCGTGCGTGTGTGTGTGTTTGTGTGTATGTAGGGGAGGGGGAGGGGGGCGTCTGCTTTCATTTGTGTCTCTTTCTGCCTGACTGACTGTGACACTGAGCAATGGCTTCATTCTGTTTTGCAGGCTCTGTCTGCTGGGGATAATGAATAATTAGGCTAGCACCACAGATAACATAAGTTCCACAGGGAGCGGGAGTCAAGCGCTCATCTGCTCAGAGATCACATGTTGGAGATCTCAACTCTGTAGTGTCCTGTATCTTCCCTCATCATTAACTCACATGCATGGTTTAATTACAAGGATTTGAATATAAGATATTGCATTGTCTGATCACAGGCAGGATTTGTGTGCTCAATATACATGTTTGGATAAGAAGCTCTTACATAGTGTCTCACTCAGTAACAAATACAAATATTACATTTGAAATAGATCATACAAATAAAATAAACACAAGTCTAATACAAAGGGAAAATAATATAATAGTGATAGTATAGAAAATAAAAGGAAAAGAGTATACAAATGGAGTGGGTCCTGCACGGTGGTGTTATCGGCCTTGTCACTAAAAACAGCAGCAGCTGGAAATCAGGCTGGTGAAATATTTTGACGTTAAAAAAAAGACTCGAAAATGCATTGTAGTGAAAGGCCTTTGTATCCACAAATATCAATAATTGATGATAAAATGTCACAATAATAATGATAATGATGGTATTCAGAGGGGAATATTCTGCATTTTTCTGATGTGTTATTTGATCACGCTATAGATTCATAGATTTCAAATATAAAATTTATTTTAATCATTAGCATTATTTCTCTTATAATTAACACCTATTTTTGATACTTTTTGCTCAGACATATTTACAGACATATCTACTTTGTTTTCTTTCTTTTTGTAATGTAAGATGTGAAAACTTCTTCAACCTGAGTGTATCTGAGTGTAATTCTGATTGTTTCCTTCTTCTTTCTTTGCTTCCTTACTTTTTCCTACAACTACTCTCTTCCTCCTGCTGTCCTCCCTCACCTCCTTCCCTCGCGCAGAGTGTCCACAGGCAGAAGGAGGGGAGAGCACCATATCAGTCAGTTCCAATGGTGAAGACTCTGAGGAGACTCAGATGAGGCTTCAACTGAAGCGAAAACTACAGAGAAACAGAACGTCTTTTACGCAGGACCAGATAGAAGCACTGGAGAAAGGTAACTTCAAGTCAATGATCAGTACACCATACAACTGCACCATATACATACCTACATATAGTACACTAATATATATTAGGTGATTAAAAAAACTGAGCAATACAGCGTTTTTCCATATGTCAAGGGTTGGCAAACTTTTCAGCAGCTAAAAATAAAGGTGCCAAAAACGTCTGACACCCAAAAACTTCTGACTCCCACTATCCCAGGAGAATGATGAAGCATATAAGGATAATAAAAAAGAAATCACCTCAATGCACATGTCACAGTGTTTACTGAGGTTTTCTAAACTGACTTGCTGCATCTAATGGATTCACCAATCTGTAGGGAGAGAAAATCTAAAGGCTGAGGACATCGGTTAAATAATTGTCATGGTTTAATTTAAATTTTATATTGTATTAATAATTGTTTCTAAATGTATTATCTTTCACTTTGACTCTGACCAGATTCATAAACTAACAATCAGACAACTTGTGAATGTGTAAATGATGACATGACTTCAAACCCTTTTTAACAACATTTTCAACTATGGGGATAGAAATGAAGTTTGTCATGTTGGTTCTTAAAAAAAATTGTTAATATGTTCCTGGAACAGTTTTCAAATGTCCCCTCAGTAAGTTCTGAATTTATCCAATCAGGAATGGTACTTGTTGATGTAGGAATGCCCTGGGACAGCAACAGAATCATATAATACGGCAAACACACATTAAGCTATAATTCATAACAGTTTGATCCCTCCTATAAGTAATCATACTATGGAATACATATATAAAAATTTAAATATAAAACTGGGCTTCGGAAATGTTAGACCCCCTACCCAACTATTGTGAAGTTCTTCAGAAAGAGAAAAATCAAGAGAAAACGAAATGATTCAATGAAATATGAAATCTTTGTCATTCCTGCATATCTACTTTCTTGATGCTTATCACCTGTTATTATCTAATAAAATACTGTGTTTTCCACAGAATTTGAAAGGACACACTATCCAGATGTGTTTGCTCGAGAGCGCCTTGCCAACAAAATAGACCTTCCTGAGGCAAGAATACAGGTAGGTTATTTTATAGCGTCAGTGTTTCATAAGTAAAATCTTAAATCCTCTTTATTGTGTGCAGAAATACACCCCAAAATTTAGCTGAAGCCAATAATATGTTTGCCGTGTGTAGGTCTGGTTTTCTAACAGACGAGCAAAGTGGAGAAGAGAAGAGAAGCTGAGAAACCAACGACGTCAGGTGTCCAACTCCACCAGCCACATCCCCATCAGCAGCAGCTTCAACACCAGTGTTTACCAGCCTCTACCACAGCCTACTACACCAGGTACCCATGACAGCACACATCTGACAAGCATGTCCCCCCGCATGTCACCCATTGATGTCATAATAACTACAGCAATGCTTTCTTATTGATTAGCCAGTTAAAACCTTATGTGTCAACAGGATCTAAGGAGTAACTCAATTACTAGGGTTAGGGTTAGTTGCTCAATTTCTCAGGAACATAAACGATGACACTGCTCGATTCAAGAGTCAAAATGCATTCGGTTTTGATGCCTCTTGACATTGGCTGTGGTTGTCTGCATTAGAGGTTGTGGCAATAATGATTTGCTGGAAATTTAACCATTTTCTTTCATTTCTTCTATGTACCACTGAAAATTTGTCCATGTAGTTTATCAAAATCATGAAAAACTATCTCAACTAATGTCTGGTTGATACGTAATCTTCTGTACCAATTCTCTGACCATAAAGTACCTGGATTTAATGTATTTTGTGCAGATGAAGTTCTTTTATGGTTGTTGAAACAACATTTTAAAATATATTCCTCATCAATTGAAATATAGTTTTCTGAATTAGATGTATTGTATCAGCTTTTGTATGAAAACATTTGTATTGATACTTTGGCCCAAACCGATCTCAATTACCTTCAAGGAAGATTGTTTTGAGGTCTGGTGTTGAACTTAAATATACCGGGACCAATGGGCAGGAGGAGCAAGGGTTCAAACGGCTTATCCAGGAACTAAAGAATAAATTCATTACCTGCTCTGCTACTGGAGGTTAAAGTCCTCAGTATCACAACTTGTGACTTTTGATAGAATGATAACTTGGAACAAATATCACTTGTGCATAGTGATTTGCTCGTATAAATACACGTTGTTCACTGTATTCCTCCCTACCCTTTTTCCAGTGTCCTTCTCATCAGGATCAGTGTTAGGAAGGCCAGATCCACATCTGTCCAACAGCTACAGCATACCAGTTATGCCTAGCTTCAGTATGGCTGCCAGCCTGCCAATGCAAGTAAGATCAATTCACAGGACAAAACACACCTACAATGGCACTAAGTAGAGCACATACCTCTGCTAAGGCCGGCACCAAATAGCACACACTCATGAATATCAGTCCCCTAAAGAGGTCTGTTTTCTTTTAATCTGTGAGAAATCAAAGAAAATGTGTCATGACAATCCAACTCACAATGTTACACAAAGTAAAAAAGAAACGACTGGATCTGCCTCCTGATATGAATCAGCATCTAAATCTTTTGGGTTCTTTCACGACCCATAAAGCATCCTTCTACAAGTCTTGTCGAATGCATCTAGTAGTTTTTGAGGAATCCTGCTAAGTGACAAACAGACAGACAAATTGTGGAGGTGGCTCTTTGAGCACCTCCAGGGTTACCAGGGAGAGGGGACTGGCACAGCTTAGATTAGTTGGCCAATTAACTCTCCCTGGATCCAAAAGGAGACGGGAGACTAGAGAGACGCATGAACAAAGAGACACTGAAAGAAACCAGGCTGAGCTGAGCTGAGCTGCCACACCACCAGCAGGAATTACTGGCCAGTTTACATTTAGTTTAAGAGAAAATAAAGGATTTGAAAAGTGAGTGGTCAGAAAAGCGACAGGAAGGAATACAGGCTTGACAGAGTTATCAACAGAGTTATCAACTGCTTCCTGCAGGACAGTGTTTTCATCACGTATGTCACATTAACATCTAGAATAAACACTACCCTGCTGTTTACAAGCCCTTAAAACTAAGACCGAACAAACTGCTGACTCGGCTTTAGTTTAAAATCTCCCAGGGTTGTTAGTCTGTTTGAATAGAAACTGAGACTTGACCTAAAACAGAGACACAGACATATTCACTTCCTGATTGGGTCTTTCCAGTCACAACTTAACTACCAGTGGTGAATGCAACACAGATGATTAATTGCTGACCCTCACTGACTGTAGTTCCACTTTGCCATTAGACTGAGTATAGAAGCCTAAGTTAAACATTTTCTCCATCATTAAAATTGGCCTGTTTTCTTTTAAATGTTTGAGTGATCTAAACCTTTTTATAACCTTGGATAGTTTACCAATCGCTGTTGCACCATTTAGGTTTATCAAATGAACTTGAACGTTTTATTAAAACCTTGTAAAATATGGGTGTTCTAACATTCATGTGCCCATCTTGATTTCTCCAGGCATCCAACCAGACCTCTTATTCCTGCATGCTGCCCACCAGTCCCAGTGTAAATGGAAGAAGTTATGAGACATATACCCCTCCACACATGCATCCACACATCAACAGCCAGTCAATGACATCCTCTGCAACGTCGTCAACAGGTAGGAAGATACTGTTTGATACCATACACCCCCTCCCCTCTGTTTGTGCTATTATAGCATATCCCAATATGTTGATGAGAAGAAAAAATGTAATTTCTTTGTTTTATACACAATTACATGATGATGATGATGATGATGACGATTATGTAGTCATTAAAACACGGTCTTCCTTGAGATTGACAGCTTGACCCACCTTATCTGCTTCACAAATACATTGTGCTACACACTTCAAAGAAGTGTAAAGCAATCCTGACAATCTTGGATCATGATCGTGGTAGCAGCTCTTTGTAGATTATGAATACAACTAGATTGCCTACACACATAACGTTTTTGGTAATACAGCTATCACTACAAATGTCATTACAGCTCTCTTCATCTTTGTCAGACCTCTGTTAGATTCTGTCTTTTCTTATGATAGTTGTAAATACTGTTATTTAGTACTCTGCTACACAGGCCATCTATTGCACTTCCACGTTTATCATTTTATGTACTTTTGTCGAGGGAGAAAGTCAGAGAATGACTAATATTGGATTCAAATTGCTGATAAAACAAAGAATATGAACAAATAAAATATTTATATTGCTTTAAACAAATGCAACAGTTATTTGGTGAAAAACCTGATTTGAATAACAGCAGAAACATTTCTTGTGTCCACCACTATGCCGATGGAGGGTTGGGTGAAGAGTTTGAATCCATATAAAACACTTTTGGAGTTTCAGCGGTAAACAGTGTTGCAAGCAAACTTACAAGAACTCGTGAGAACTGCAGCTGGAACAAGGAGGAGGATAACAGCAGACATTTAGTCTAAAAACGCGTTGTAAATCATCACACTGTTTCATATCCAATTTGAATGTCGGGGCTTGTGGAACCTTTGATGACACCACACAAGCAGTATGGAGACATTTATGTACCCATATAAAATGTGTATATGTATTGTGACGTTTGAAGTAGGATTCACCATTTACTTCAATTGTATTGAATTTGACTGCAACGCTGTTTACTCCTGAAACTCCAAAAGTGTTTTGTGGACTCAAACACTTCACCCACCCGTCCATCGGTATAGTGGCGAGTAGATAATGAGTGAATTTCGGGTAAACTTTTAGTCTACTCCAGTTTTTGCAATAACCTCATTTGCAACTGTGTGGTCTTTGAAATTCGTTTTTGCACTCTCTAAATACACACCACAGACACTTTGTTGTGATATCTGTTTCAAAAAAGTATTCTAATGCCCTTGTTATGCTTGTCTTACAAGGTCTGATTTCCCCTGGTGTCTCAGTTCCAGTCCAAGTTCCAGGAAGTGAAGGAGACATGTCACATTACTGGCCACGCCTGCAGTGATGTCCTTTCTGACAACATCGCTGCAGTAATCCTGAGATGTCACTGCAGCAACAGGACTGTATTGGTCATCAAAGGATACTGCTCTATCCATAATTTACAGCTTCAATGTCAAAAAGGACATGTCACTGACTGTAAACTGCAGCAAATGAATAAGAAGAAAGGACTCTCAGTAATGCTTGCAAGACAATATTCAAACCAAATTCTGGAGACAAGGACAGAAGGATTACTTCTTTCACTTAAAAATGTTAAATACTACGGTTAACTTTACATGTTGAGCTACAACTGATCTCCATCTGCTGCCATTAAGAGTCTGGTTGGTGACGACACTGGCACTGGATGAAAAAAAAAGCTCCAGCCTGTGCTTTACTCAGCAAGCTCAGGAAGGTGGACGGTCCTTTACTTTAAGACTAAACTGCACAAAGGAATGAACTGGTCTGTGTCCATTTGGACATTCTCTGGGACTATATTACCTCTACTTTGAGTTCCTAATTTATACCATGTTGGTGAATTTGTAGCAAACACAAAGATGATGAAAGAAATGTAAAAGGGAAGAAATTCATGAAATTTTAAACAATTGTCTGCTATGAACTTGTTAAATCAGCAGATCCCAAAAGCCCTGGCCTGGGATATGTACAGAATCTCATAATGTTGAATCTGGTTGTATGTGTTTGGTATTGTAAAAATCCTGACTGACAGGATCTGCTAACTGGCATGGTTTTCTGAACTGAAAACATTTTTGGGTGGGTATGGGGAATTTTGGGGTTTTCTCAATTTGTTTTAATTACAAAGCTCCAATTTCCTGAGATTCAACAGTGAACTAACTCTTTAATAACTGGAAAGAGAACACACACTTTGCTTGTTTATAAAAGCAGTGAACATAAGATTGTGTCTGAGATGTAAATCTGTCTCTTAAAAGTCAAAGTGTAAAGTATTTGTCTTCTCCAGTAGTCTCTGGTTTGGAAGGGTTTCCATAATAAAATTATTTCAATTATATTTCTTTGTGTTTGAGTGTGTGTGTGTGTGTGTGTGGGGGGGGGGTGAATTGTTCTCAACTTAAGTGGGATTGTCTGAGGCATGAGACTGTATTTCTGAATATGAATCCCACTTTTCGAGGAAATAAGTCAAAGTGAAGCAAGGGCAACTAGTCATTCACAATTGTCAGAGCTCAACACTAATTTGATGGTATGACATGGACAGCACAGATCATTGATTGGATTAGATACAAATCAGGTACTAACATGTTTGCAAGCCAGAATGTGAGTGCATAGACATAATGTAGGTCAGTGGTCACTAACCTTTTCAACCCCAGGATCCCTGACCTTGGTGAAAGGCAAGATCTACTCATTATAGCACTTAGAGAGAAAGACAGTCGAGATCACATATTGTTGCTTCTACACTAAAGGCCTATATATGCTTCTCCGTTTTGACCGACACAGACACATGGCAACGCCTTCTCCGCCGTGGAACGCCCTCTCCAAGCTCCTCGGAGAGCTTATCGTGCAACTCTGATTATTCTAACTACACGTCGGCATGCCGGAGAGCCTAGGGATAGCCCTTTGCTGAGATTGGTCCGCTAACGACAGCATTTCCGAACAACATCATTTCCGGAATCTCACATTTCCGGACCTCCAACTTCCTGTTTCATTCCCTATAGAACAATAAACCCAAACACAACTACGATTCTATGATTAATGTGACAAGTGTGTTAAGCCAGGGGAGTTGTCCCTGTTATAAAGGCGCTAGCATGGTAGCCATCATGCTAGTTGCAGTGGTAACAGAGCAAAAACCCGCTGTCACGACTTCCACGTCATGAGTTAGGCTTCTCTAAGCTCGTCTTCCGTTGCGCCATTTACTGTTCTGGCGGTGAATTGTTTTCAGCACTGACAGTTCGGAGAAGCATAAATGAAAAAGAGTCTGTCCGATCCGTCCTTCCCCCCGCGCGTTATGGACTCGAAGTACCATACGATGGCCTTAAGACCAGACCTGATACTCTGGTCCAACATCCTGCGGGCCGTTTACTTCATAGAATTGACAGTATCCCGGGAGGATGATGTTGAGGAATCGCAGACATGGCATTTGAGGCGGAACAATGTATTTGGAAAAAAAATAGTTTTCCCTGTGGAGGTTGGCTGCAGGGGTTTCATTGCAACTTCCACCATCAGGTTGCTAAATCTGGGGATCCATGGACAAGTCCTGTGCCACACCTTAAAAGAAACATCACACACTGCAGATTGCACACAGGATAAAATCCCAACTGGGCCCCAAGATGCAAGGTCTTATCAACCTTTGGTGGGCCTGCCTTGGAAGAGGGTGTCTTGGGCCAAAACACCTGATGACACTAAGGTAGACAACTGAAGATATGTCCCTAACATCCGGTGGAGGCTTTAGAAACTGATAACCTCAACCGATGGTAGGCGATAATTAGTGTGCTATAACATACAAGGGATATTGTTGTATGTTCTTAAACGGAAAAGTTTTTAGTTTAAAAGGCAAAGATGTAATGATGTCTGATCTACTGTGCCGGCCACCTTGTTTTCATGGTACTGCCATACAATACAAAGCAATTGATGACGCTAGGGGCTAAGGGAAGTTATCTCCCTCACATCCACTGGTGGCCAGTTACAGCTGCTAACATCTACTGGTAGTTAGAAACCTAAATTGTGCAGAAGACCTTGAAACGTACAAGGGATATTCAACATTTTAATTAACGTCCTATATTGTTAATTAAAATAAATATGCTAATTGATTTACAAGAAAGGTTTCGTCCAACTTTCAAATTGATGCAACCAGGAAAACACAGTACAAGCATATCAAACAGGCCATCGCTATCTTGATTAAATAATCTTACACCATAGCTTTAATTCAAAGTTTTCTTATTAAATTTCATTTCAACACCAAAAAGGCCTATGGCCTATTTTCCATTTGTATTTAGGCTATACATTTGTTCATAGTAGAGAACAAATAAAAAACTAATCAACACACTTGCATTGTGAAGTGCCATTAACTGTCAATGTTTGCCCACTAAAGATTAATGCAAGTAACTATGTTTCCCATTAGCATTTTAGAAGGTAGAACTCTAATGTTCACTAACAAAATCCTCCACCAGTCCAATTAAACAGTTAAGTGCAGTTGTACTTCCCAGCTTATGTAGCAAAACTGCTGCAGTCATATTACTCACTCAAGGCAGTTTAATGGCTGTCACTGAATACTGTCTTTGAGTGCTTTGTAGTTAATAGCTCATAACTACAGACAGCCAGTATAAGGCAATCTGTTAATTGTTAGTAACTCCTGTATGTCATCGGTGAAAACGCCAAATAAAAGAGTTAAGTGGATCCATTGTAGACACTCACTTTTAGTGCACATGCAGTGAGGACAGGAAACTTCTCTGTGCTGACAAGTCCAAAAAGGTCACTGTCCCTTGATCTGGCTTTCAGCCCTATGTAATTTAGCGAATCAACCATCACCATGTCATCTCTACTTCGCTAAGCAAATACTTGCTTGAATTTGGTCGCTACCTGTTTCTATATCAATATGCAGGAATGCGTTTGAGACGAGTGCAGCAATATCTTCCATGACGTCTAACTCACCAACATGCTGATTGGACTCATTGCCACTTTGTCCAGGTGACAACAGCACTGCGCAGGGTGGAAAGCATTCTTGTTTTAGATGGCCTGTGACATTTTCCCTGGAGCCTGTTTTATGTGCGTTCAGTTTTACCATTAGGTTTGTCAGAAAACCCAGGTCCAGTAGCCACGCATCATCTGATAGTTCCTCATACTCCTCGTCACTTGTCAACAGAAAAGTCTATCAGCCATTCAACAAATCGCTGCAGCACTTTGCGACCCAACCATCATAAATCAGCATGGAGAAGCAGGTCTCCATAAGGGGCAACGTGCTCGTCCAATAACACTTTAAACAAGCTGTGCTGAAACATTTTGCTCGTATCAAGTTGATCTGTATTACCACTAGTGTCATTACATGCAAAAAGTCCATGATCTCCTAAGCCAAGTCACGCTGATGAATCACACAGTGATAATTCAGTAAGTCTGGAAAATCAGGGTCATTACTGCACAGTGCTATAAAACCAGGGCAAAGTCACAGAGTGACATGTCCTTTAAACACGTGTCGATCCACATCCTCTGATAGTGACTCAACCCTCCTTGTCACTGTTTCGTTGTACACCATGGAGTGCATTTTGATATCATCTTTGTTTTTAAGGCGTTGAAAATAGTCTCTTCGGTAATGGCTATTGTTTCCTTGACACTGAGACTGAACATCTATTTTTTCTATTATTTTCGGGGAGCTACAGGGATGAATGGATACAGGAAATAAACACACAGTCAAGTGGTAGCAAGCTTCATGATCATCAATGCCAGTCCCAACAGAGTTTCAAAAAATGCTGAGTGCAACAAACACTAGTGCAGCCTCAAAACTGTATATCAAACCGTTTCATGGTTTTATTAAGAATCCCTCAGCACTTGGTTTGGCTTTGTGAAAGTTTCTCCGGCTACATAGAGTATGTATATCAACAGGATCCATTCCTGATCATTTTAAAACTGCTATTAGTCAACTCTCCGTCAAACCTGAAACTGCTATTCTTAACGTTGGCCATAAATCTATCCTTGTTCTCCTGGATTAAAGTGCAACATTCATTACCACTGACCATGATGTCTTCTTGGACCATCCTGCATCCTTGAAGGGTATCATTGGCACTGCAATTGTTTGGCCCTAGCTGAAAGACTTGCTTTTTTGTGGTTGTATTGCTAATGCATGGTCAGCTGGTCCAGGTGTTTCTTGAATACCCCAAGGCTTTGTGCTGGATCCAGTCTTCCAGATGGGGAGAGGCGGTGGACTAGTGCCAGAAAGTTGGACTATGGGCAGAAAATCCGACGGTGGTCTCCGGTTCGACTCCACGGAGCGACAACAAAAAAAAATATACCTGGATGGACAACAACTGGACCTGTTCCCCACCGTCAAAGTGCCTACCCCACTGTCTAAGTGCTCCTGAGCAAGGCACCTTACTCCCCCAACACCTGCTCCCCGGGCACCGTGCATGGATGCCCACTGCTCTGCGTGTCCTCCTGTGTGCACCAGATGGGTCAAAGGCAGAGAACAAAATGTATCTTCTTCTATCTTCTTCTTCTTTCTTTTAAATGCTCCCTCATGGCCACCATATCTCACCATATCTCTCAACATAATATTAGTTCTAAATTTTATGCAGACGATACTCAGATCTATGTTAACTGTGGCTCTATACAATGGATGCTAAATTGGCTTATTCCAGTCATTCATAATGGTGGTTTAAGTTAGTCACTGTCTCACAGCTCTGTACATTACTGACATACTTCATGTTGTGATCACAGCATGAAAATGGAACTATTGTCTGGTTTAACAAAGACAAGGTAAACTGTGATTTAAGATGATGTGCTTATTAACATTTTCAGAAAGCAACAATATTTCCTCCCCCTCTTACATGAGTCAAGATGTAAACCCTGACCACCTCCTTGCAGTTCCTGTGTGTTGGATAAATGTAGGCCATCATTCATTTATTCAAAATGTTCAGCTTTCTAGAAGAATTGTATGAATCCGGGCTTGATCTATACAAGGCTAGCAATAGATCCAGGCAATAAGCCGGCAACTTGCATTCAGAATACTGAGAATATTGTAATATTAGCTCACACACACACACACACACACACACTAGCAGATGTACACACACACACACACACACACACACACAGACATCACTCAAAGGTTCACACAAATTTCATACACTGCAAATTCAGAAGTGAGGCTTTGTTGGAAGAAAAAAAGACTATTCATTGGTTCATTCATTCATTCAGCCCGTCATTTCTTTCTGCCTTCCATCGGCCAGCGGGTGGCTGCAAATTAAGAATGGGGTCAACCTCTCCTCATTTACCTAACAAAAGACTGGAAAAAAAAGAGAGAGAAAGAGGAGCTGATGGCTGTCACTGAGAGAAAGAGAGAGGGAATCCAAGACAGATGACCTGCATCTTCACTCTGAAAAGTTTCATTCCATTACATCTCACACAATCCACATCATGTCAGCACCTATCAATTACTGTCTGCATCAAACAGCATTATAGGAACTCTAATCATCACAGAGCAGTTGGAAAGTGATCAATGATGGCTGGCTACCTTCCATTACTGAAACAAGAGAGATGACAAGATCATTAGGTTATTCTGGTCATAACGGGTCTATGATAGTGTGTGTGTGTGTCTCTGTGTGTGTGTGTGTGTGTGCAAGGTGATGCGCCACACCCTGCAGTGTTTCTCTCATCCATCTAGCTTCTCTTACTGCATCCACGCCTCTTTTCTTTCAGCTTTATTCTGAGTAGTTTTTTCGTTTAGGAGATGAATGTTTAAAAAAAATTCATTTTTGGTCACACCCACAGGAAGAGGCACTTAAACTGAATTTAAATCACAAGAAATTTAAATTATATCCAAGGTATTTTAACTCTCATGATATTTCACTGTTTATTTAAACAGCTGCATTACAGGTCATCTACTCTATGCAGCTTTAGATTATTGTGTGGATAAGAAATAAACAAAAATATAATAAAATAAATGTATAAATCTGTCTTGTTGTGAGCAGATGCAAACCAAGAGTCGTGATCCACACTTGGATGAGGCTCAAGAGGAGGATTCCAGCAGACATTGTGATCCAAAAAGGGTGTAAAGGTACTTATTTCAAGACTAATTTGAATGTCGGGGCTTCCGGAGACTTGGATGACAACAAATAAGCAGATTGTAGGCATTGCGATGTGTTTTCTGTCGTTTTTATACGTTTGGAGAAGTGGTAACAATTTATTTCAATTGTACTGGATTTGGTTGCCAAACTGTTTACCCCTGAGACTCCAAAGTGTTTTGGCACACTTCACCCACATTCTGCTCTGGCAAAGTGGTGACTAGTTCAATCAGGAGAGACTTTAATCTAATCTAATCCAAAGTTTAACAATATTTATTGACATGCACACAGAAAGGGATGTGAATGGCATTTGGCATTTCAGACCTCTATGTGATGTCATCGGGATTAGAAGGGGGTGAAGCATAACAACCATCCCATTAAACTCACATAATGGGATGGTTGGGCAATATGCATGGAGCAGAGCAAGTCCATTCTGGGTTTAACTTTGGAGATGGCCACACTGTGATCATCCTCCACGTTTAGCCGCGATCTGTATTTCTTTTTTATGTATGTCAGTGGTAAGAGAAGTATTTTTGCACAAGTAAGTAGAGCCAAAGGATATCAAACCATACAAAGTGGCCTTGGATAGCTGTGGGTATTCCCTCTCAACTCCAAAACTCAACCAGCGTCGGTGTTAAAGGCTGCCTTTAAGGTTCGGTCACCTGACAGTTCATCCAATGCATCCTCCAGGTCGGATGTCAGATGATATGCCCTCGTAACGGTGAATGGTGATCTTATCCAGTCATATTGCTCTGGAAAATACTTGTTAAAGTGTTCCAGGAGGGACTGAAGGAGCGTTGTATTGACACTCTCTCAAACATTTTTCTCCATGAATTCGTCCAGCTTGAAAAACATATCGAGCCTACCGATGTTCACTCGTGCTGAGCAGCGCTCAAGTTTTCTCTTGAATGCGTAGATTTTATCATTCTTTGACAAGATGCTTGTGTTTTCACCTTGCAGTGCCAGATAAAGTCCTTGGAGTTTTTCAAATATGCATGACAAATACGCCAGCCAGGTAACCAGTCAGCGTCAGTGAGGTGGTCAGCGAGCTGGGATCCATGCTCCATCAGAAATAGGTGCACCTCGTCCTGCATCTCATACAGGCGGCTCATCACATTTCCCCCGCAAGAGCCATCGGACTTCGGTATCTAAAAGAACACCCTCATGCTCTGATCCCAGTTCGTTACAAAGAGAGGCAAACAGTCTGATGTTGAGTGCATGTGTTTTTATGTAGTTGACCATTTTTATCGCTGTTTCAAGAATATGTTTAAGCTCTGGTTCAAGTGTTTTGCTTGCAAGAGATTCTCTATGAATAATTCAGTTTGTGAAATTTACGTGCGGCGCCACTTGTAAGACTCTCACCTTCAGTCGTTTCAGCTTCCCAAGCATCGCTCTAAATTTCCAAGATAGTCCCTCTTCGTTTGTTGTAAGGCTTTGTAAAAATGTCCTAACATGTGCACGTCCCTCCAGTGGGGAACTAAACAGCATGTCCTCATTAACTTTTCCATCAAAACTGTATTTGACAAAAACAAGCAGCTGGGCAGAGTTTGATATACCTGTGGATTCATCTAACTGTAAAACATATTTACTAGAGCTGTGAAAAATAACGCGTTAACGCGTTATGATTAAATTACAGAATTAATTCGTAAATTTTTTTTAACGTATTTAACGCATGCGCAGAAGGATCTTCCAATTTACCCACATTTCCACCCACTCTGCACTAGTCACCGCTCTAATGCAGTCAGACGGCAGCTGCTACTCAAACAAACAAACATCACCTTCTGGATGGGAAGATCGTGCTCCAAAAAAAACTAAGATGGAACATTCAATAAAACCAAGGTGATATGCACACTCTGCTGGAAGACGTTATTGTTTCACCGGAGCAAAGCCGCTTAAAGTTCCACCTCAACACGGAGCATGAGTTGGTTGGCGAGGGGCGTTCAAGGGGAATGCGCCAAACCAGCTTCACTCACAGGACACATTGTGCAAAAGAAGCGGCCAGCTTTACAGTCAGAGAATGTGAAGAAGTTAGTTTGCCTCACCAACTGGCTGAAGGAAGACTAGCTAAGAGGGTCTTTAGAGGCATTACATTGTGCCATGGTGTGGTGATTGGTTGTTTGACAAAAAATAGAAAAATGTTCAACCATAATATAAAAACAATCGCTAAGAGGCCTAAATGATTTCTGTTTGATTTAAAAAGAAAAGAAAAAAGTTTTATTAACCCATACAATGGCTAAGAAGCCCAAATTCTGTTTAGGATGAATGTTCCATATGGAATAGCAAAGATTACTGCAAAAGAACTGCTGAGTTGCAGCACCATTGTTTTGTCTATTTATAAATAAAAAAAGAAAACATGTTAAATGTCTGTTGTCATAATTTTTTTTTGTTCTCACAAAATATACTGAGAAAATTGGTAATGTGATTAATCCTGATTAATCCATAGAAACCTGTAATTAATTTGATTAAAATTTTTAATAATTTCACAGCTTTGTCTTTCATAAAGACCGTGCCTTGTGCACGTTTTGTTTTGAAAATGTTGTTTCTCGAACGTCCATTGTTAAGTGCCACTTTGAAACAAAGCACAAAAGAAGTTTCAAAGATCAGGCAGACAAGGGAGAATCAATCAAACATGCAGTGTCCAGGTATGGGAAGCAAGCCAACTCTCTCAAAGTATTGGCCACTGCCAAAAACCATGCGACTGAAGAAAGCTTTCACAATTCTGAATATGAGGGTGGTTCGTGGGGTTAATGACAAACTTATAATTGCATCATAAGGGGATAAACATGGTTCTTTCAAGGGTTTTTCTATATATAGCCAATATGGATGGAATCAAATGAAATGTCTGTTGGAAATATGTAGAATACCACCGAAAAAATGGAGTTATGTCAAGCCCATAATGTTAATGTTATAAAAAAAAATGAAAACAAATTATATGGAAAACGATTGCTCACCACCAGCTTTTTGTGGCTTGATAAAAAGCTTTGGGTATATATCCTTGAAATGAAGGAGTTCCTGAAGCCGGTTCATCAGATCAGAAATGGAGCCATCTGAAGAAACACCCAGGGCGGGACAAGCATCCTGAAGTTCTCTTTTTAGGCAATAAGTAAGTTATTTTACTTAAATTAATTTATGAAGAATGACAAAATTCAGTGGAGGACAATTTCAAAGTTTACCTCCTCTGACCCAATGTTGTTATAATATAAAGTCCTCATTTATCTTTTTTGGTGGATGCCTGAATTCTTGTACTTTTGTATTCTCTTCCATCCATGTATCCAAAGTGGAGTGGCGAACGATGTACATTGTGGGTTAACACAAATTTTGTTGATTCATTATCATTGATACAGAAACCCTTTTGGCTTTGTGCCTCTGTTAACAGAATCTACATCATAAGTGGAATTTTAAAGTGGATGAATTTACAGATAGCAATAATATTTTTACGCGGGACATCAAAGGCTAGTTTCCAATTGGATTCTAGCACAACCTCAGGTGGGTGGTGGGCGCATTTAAAGCAAAAGATGTCAAATTAAAAATCCATCAATGACAAAAAGTGGTGGAATATTTTCCTCAGTATTTGGTGGTGATAACAGTTGTCATTAAAGAATGACAGAATCTCCAGCATGGGTCCACTGGTTGTCTTGTTCTGTAATTAAATAACATTGATGCACTTTTAAAATATAAAATTACTTAACTTATTTTACCAAGTTTGATATATTAAAGCATATGTAACATCTACCTTGAATTTCTGACACAAAGCATGTATGGCTTCCACCAAACCAGACAGCAGAAGCACAGACAGTGGTAGTGTTAGGATCACGCAGCTATTCAAGTTATGGAATCCAGAACAATATTACTGGAACTTCACAACATTACCACAGGTTGGACACTCTAAAGTTATTTTTTACGTTTAAACAACCACTTGGATAAAACAGTGTTATATAAGAACACAAGAAGGACAGAGAACTGACAGAGAAGGGGTGCATTACAATAGTAAGCCCAAAATGACCATGAGGTAAGTGATGGCCATGACGGCAAGATGCTCAGCCATTAAACAGATATATTTGAATGTTCACATTTGGTGGCTCACAAGTGATGATGCTTTCAAGGATGTAACATTCCAGTTCATCAATGTCATCTACTTGAATATCTGAATTGACAATTACGGTCCCTGGGGACTCCTGTTCAAACCGAGGAATATAGCGATGTTACCTTCTAGTTCCCTGGCCCTTACACTTCCACTGTCCTGCCACTGTGTCAAATGTGACTCTCATCCTGCCAAACCTGCACCAGCTGTCCGTTTAATTGGTTAACACAGAAAAAAAATAACACCTTTTGGCAGCGCTGTTTAGTCCTTCCCTTCTCCACATGTTGATTCAAGAACTGCTGGCTTGGTGTGTGGTCTGGTGGCTTTTGTTCTTTCAAGTTGTGGACATTGCTTTTCAGGATTTCCAGAAAAGCATGCAAGCAGCATAAATCTGCAGTACTTCTCAACCTCACAGTCAATGTGGGTTGGATTTGTCAACTTAATGACATGAATGGGGATAATGGGACTATGTTAACATTATAGAGTGACATAAAGTCAACACATATCAGGCTGTAGTGTCCAGGTTATTTACACCTCTGATATGCCTTTTCAAATTCTTTGGTGCAATTAGCTAAATGGTCAGGCTTGTGCCGTCATCTGTGCAACTATCTGCTTTTCTGTAATGTAAAACATTAATACAGTGAACAGATTTCAGCGGCCAAATTTACTAAGGGTAAACTGGCTTGAGGCTGCAGTCCAATAAAAGCGCAGATAGGAGAATAAAGTTCTTAGGAGGTTTACTATAGGTTCACAAATTAAAGAGATAGCTAAATTGCCTGCAGTATTCAGGGTTTGGTCTAAAGTCTGCATCTCTATCCCTTATCACTGCAACTGCATGACTGGCATCAAACTCTTCACAGCAATAGTGTGAAACACACAGCATGCATACAAAGTCTCACGCTAACTTTTTGGTGTAAGAAACCAGCGGTATATTATTTACCTTAAACCTTACTGTCCTCTCCTAAACGTTGTGCTCCTAAAGGGAACCTCCTGAATGCATATGCAGTAAGGCTGCAAAAATAACTGTCAATGCCTTTCCATCACTAAATTGACAAAGACATAGACGAAGCCAGTATACCTACAATGTCTGCTGTTCAAATGAAGTTGAACTTGCATGAACTTGGAAAGGTGACAAATTTACACAAATTGCCCTTGTAATGACTTCCGGTCAGTTGTGTGCTGTCCTTGCAAACATCCTTGTCCATGTCTTCAGACACAGAGAGGAATCGGAATGGGTTTGTGAGTGAACAAAGAGTCCTTTTAATGAAGCGCAGAGGCAGGTAGGTAAGGAGCTGGGCACTGGCTGAGACTGAGTTTCTGATCCTGCGAGCTGGAGATAAGGCAGGCATGTTGGTTGACTCTAGTAATTCTGAGGTATCCCTATGTTCGAAGTGAAAATCTCTGTTTGGAGGGGTATAAAGCCCTTCCCCTTGGCCCTACCCCTACACGTGAAGAGGCTAAAAGAAGGGGAAGGGCCAAGGGCTATAGGGCTAAGGGGTGAAATGGTATTTGGCCCAACTGTCTGTGACAAAAAAAATGTTGTGAGGGCGAGTGTGGTGCCGACCAGCTGGGTGGGCAGAGAAGACAATTGCCTTGGGCCCGAGCTGAGTGACAGCTGATTATCTTACACCGGACCCAGATTACTGCGTGTGTAGCATGTGATTGCTGCGCCATGGATCTGCCAGGTGTCGTCACACAGGCAGCCGGTCTGCGATAACAATCAAAAACCTTGTTAAAACAAATAAATAGATTCAGTTAAGAGAAACATGAGTCAGCATTTTCTTTGTAACGGGTAGGAAGTGTTGGATATGTTTATGTTTGTGACAGTTTTAACAGATACACTGATTGAAACTGAGGCGAGATAATTTTCATTTTCTGTTTTGATGTGGCCTGCAAGCTGTAGAAGGACGACACCTCCACTCTACAACATAGGCACCTAAATACCTAGCAGGAAATTCCGCAATGCACTAGCAAAGCTATTGTGGCTAGCATGTTAGCAGATAATATAATTTCAGGTGGTTCTCGAATAATTGTTGTCGTTGTTGACTGTGTATGGGAGACAGCAGTGACACTATGGTCGGAAGCTTTGTAATTTTAGACGTTTGACTGAATACTCTAATATGTACATGTGTGTGAATAATGTGCCTGGGATTATGGTGGAGGTTTTCCCTTTTAAGTTAACCACCACTATTATTGTATAGTATTTAAGATTTGAAGAATTTTGAATACCAAAAATGGAAGTGTGGTTAGGTAAAAATGTGGTTACTTTGATTAAACTCAAACAAAAGGAGGAAAACGTGCTAGTCAGTAGTGCAGGTGCTGATCGTTCTCATAAACGTTCATAACATATGCATTGTATGCACTTAGTTGTCATGAAGGATCAATTAAGTTCGATATAGGGCCACCCAGGTCCCTCTTGCCTCTGGCCCCCTAAACGTTCCTGTGCAGCTGCAGGAGAGAAATGCTCAGTGCAAGTTCAATAGACCAGCAATCACAAGGTATCTAATCCCTCCCTCTCTAACGCAGTAATAAGCTGGACCTTGGAGGGTTCAATACTTCCAGTTGCCTTGAAGTAGACTATTAATGTTAAGAGTGACTGATCTCTGCATAAAGTGACAGTGCTGAATCTGCAATGGACTTTGTATATGTATGTTATTCATTGACAATAAAGGACAAAAAGAGAAAACTGCTACAAATGTGTGCATGAATGTGTCTGTGCGGGGCATCTTTAAGTCCTCGGGCAGGAAGAACAGAGAGAAACAGGGAGGAAAGAACTGAATATTGTTAGTGGATGAATGAAAGAGCAGCCATCCATTCAGTCAGTCAGTCAGTCAGAGAGACAACAGCTCGCTGTCACAGTCCTCTCCCACAGCTGCTGATATCTTCATACAAATAATCATCATTTACATTCTAATTAAAAATCATCATTATGTTGATCATTTACATCCTAATGAAATACATTTGCATGGTAATCACAGCATGAGCGTATTGTGACAGGGAAGCATTCTGCCTCTTCAGAGACAAATAAAGAGACGGACGGACAGAGTGGACAGACTGATAGATAAAGGCAAAATTAAATGATCCCATTTAGAGCAGATGAGAATCTGTTCAATGTCTGATCCACTTTGACATCTTTATTTCAAAAAGTGGGGAATTTTTTTCCCCACAGAGACTCGTGGACACACAGACCTTAATAAATAAACTCTTATTGTGATGAGAGCTGCTGTCCTGCAGCCTCTGATAAACGCTATACAAAGAACCTGCAGGTTGGTACCACAATGGAAGCTTGTCAACTGTCAGTAGAGAATTATTGAATCAATGGAGGGATCCTATCAAAGCAATTATTCACTCATTCAATCTCCCGTACCTTAACACTTCACATTGAAATAAATTAAACCATTTGCCTTAGCTGATGCAGTTCCAGATCCACAATAACATTTACCAGTACACATAATTAAATTTTCCTCGCAGATGCGGCACATATCACATACATATATGGGCATGTAAATTACGTGGTATTATATATCTTATTTTCATTAAGTACAGCCCTATCCATGGGTTTCCCACATTGTTTCCTGGTTGGACCTTTAGTCCCAGCTTCTTTACTCCCTCTGCTCTATCTGGAATCCTTTGATTAAGCTTGTACTAAAGCTGGTCTCTGTGGGTATTATTTTAAATCATATATATGTGAAACGTAAACACAGTGTCCGCAAAGTAGTAATGCTGCATACTAAAGGTAAATATTCACACACACGCGTATCCGAAAAATTATGTTATTCTGTTAGTGTATACAATACACATACACAGCATTATTCCTCATGTCGACTGTGTCTTTCAACACTACACTCATCACAGTTTAAATCAAAAAAAATATTTTTTAATAGTGGAGACACTTTGAGTCTACTCTCCTCCAGCCTGGTAATTTTGTCCATCATTCATGATCAGTTTGGTAGCAGATAGAGTTCATGGCTACACGTCTCATATGATTTACTGTCATCAGTATATGCTGTCATCCTTATTTTGTGTTTCCTATAAATTGTATATATTATAAAACTACAACATTCTCTCTCGCTGTTGTTCATTTCTGTTTGTATTTAGTTTAGTTTGTAGTCCGTCTGCCAAATTGTAAGTGTGAATTTGACCATATGTAGGACTGAAGAAATCCATAAATGTCAACATGTGTTGTCAGTGGTGTTGGGCGAGCAGCAGTATTTGTTTATGAACATAATTCAAATGAGAAAGTGTTGATACTATCAAATATCCTGGGATTTTTTTAGAAACTGCACCTCTGTTACTCTGGATTATGCAAAAAACTGAGTAAGTGGCAGATGGCTCGTTTGGGATCAGCAAGACTTATCCTAGCAGTCCCAAATGTTTATAAAATGGAGAGCTTAACTCCCAGATGAATGCAGTGGTGAAATTGACACTTTTTCAACTAAACAAATTAGCCTGGGACGGTATCAAATTGTTGTTTCAGTCCAACTCTGCTTGAGGGTATTTAAGAGAAAACTGGACTGTGTGGACAATGATTGTGACAAAAATAGATCAAAACTTAATATCCACTTACCAGGTTATTAGGATAAAATGAATGCGACATTCTTAAAGTAGCCACGATATCAAAACTCAAATGTGCCTGCAGGAAAGTCACATTTCCCATCTAGCCAATGGAATGATAACCAAAAGGCCATGGAGTATGACTATGGTGCAGAGGTTCAGTGTTGCACCAGCTCATGAGCTGAGCCTTGTCTTTGCTCTGAGTATTAGAAGCTTTTCTTTGAAGACAAAAAAAGGTCAGGCTGCTCTGCACATCAAATGTGGAGGTCAAACTGATCCACGTATCAAATAGACAGACTGGCCCAGGCCACACATCACACAGCGAGGCTGCACTGGGCCACACACTGGACACATTTAATCTGTGCCTGGCCCTCCTATTGGGACAGAGAGCTCAGACAGACAACACACAGGCTAGCAGACTTACATCACCTCTGGCAGCTCGAGTGCTCCTTCTCTTAGTGGCTTTTCTCCTTTTCTTACCTTCGACTGTGGACAATCTCCTTACGCCACAATAGCATGGAGGATCCCTTTAGACCACAATGCCGTGCTGCTGCGGCACGGACAATCCCGTCCAGCTACAAAGCACGACATTCTCTGCTGCTCAGCTTCAATTAGCTGTGCTCTGATACATCTCAATACAGCTTCAATACGGCTTCAGTACAATTTAAATATGGCTCAAAACATCTCACTTCAACCTCAGTGCTTCTCAATGCAGCCTCAAAACTCTGCGCCTACGTCTTAATACGGCTCAGTACATCTCAATACAGCTGCAGCAGATCTAAATACAATCGCAGAGCAGGTCTATGAGACCATTCAGAAGCTCGGATTCACCACCTGAAGCCCTCAGCGTTGTGGGCTCAGCTTGTTGCTGCTGTGGATGAATGAGTGACAGAATGGAGTGAATTCCAGTTGGGACATTCAGTCAAGAGTTCAGCTTGACTCATAGCGACGGGGGCTTAACGCTGACTTAACAAACTAAATGGGTGTCAGTGCTGCTAACTGAAGTATTTTGGTTGTCTCTGGATGTTCTAAGAATGACTAACTTTGCCTTGGATCAACATTTACCCCAAATAACGTGTGCCACTGTTTACTGTCCTCTCCTGAGCTCTGAATAGAAGAATGCACACTTTGACAGAGCTTGTAATTACCAAGACGTTTAAAGGAAAAGTGTTTTTAACTTTGTTACGATGTAGTTGATACATTGGTGTTACGTGCCACACATTCAGAACTCTCAAGGAAAAGGGCAGAGTGGGTCACCAATTCAACACAAAATAAACAGCTAAATGGAGCATTAGACCACTATTGTGAGCTTTTCTGTTTAATAATGGTATCTGCAGTTTGGCACTTTGAGTAGAGTAACAACAGAATATTAGGACTATTCGCTTTGTCACACCCTGCAATTTCTTATAATGCTCTCTTGGTCAGACAGGAGCATAGTTTGATCTTACCAAATGGCCCCTAAGAAAATTACAGGACAGCACATGAATTATGGTCCTGCACCAGTGTCCTGTCTGCAGGGGTCAGTGGTCATCCCACTTGTTTGTTAAGCCACTGTTTTATTTCAGTCATATTTTACCTACATTATTCACAGTAGCGCAACTTATGTTGGTAAATGTGCATTTCAAAGACACAATCATTTTATCATATTATCATAATAGTAATAATAATAACGTTTTCTCATTCAGCACTTTTCAAATTAAAGTGCTTTACATGATTATACAAGGATTCAGAAATTTCAGGAATAAGGCAAATAAATGCTGGCAATTAATACAAAACAAAAAATAAGATCAAATAAACCAATCAACAGTAAAAACCACAATAAGAGGAATAAAATAAATATCTGGGGATGAATATATATGGAGTATTTAATTGACACATTTAAATAAAAACTGTGGATAACATATTATGAAATAATTTAAGTAAGTAACATAGAATTATGTAATATAACATAATATGTAATGAATAACCAGCATATGCAATAACAGCAATGCATTTGTCTGAAGCGTATGTAAGGTAGAGTCTCATCAGACCATTTGTATTTGTCAACTTGATTCTCTACACCCAAAATTAAAGTCTTTCAGGTTTCAATGAAAAGTGTCTCATACAAACATCTCAACCATTGAAACAAACATCACAACAGCCTTGAAGGAACTGAGATGAATCACTAATACATATACTACCAATAGCATATAAATATAGAGGTTGGCTCAGCTGTGAACTAAGAACAGAAATAAGTGTTTATCTGCACAAAGTATTGATTCCTGTAACACAGGATAACTGCACCACATACACACACACACACACACACACACACACACACACACACACACACAGAGACAGAGAGGGAGAGAGAGAGAGAGAGAGAGAGAGAGAGAGAGAGAGAGAGAGAGAGAGAGAGAGAGAGAGAGAGAGAGAGAGAGAGAGAGAGAGAGAGAGAGAGAGAAAACACAATTACACTTTGAGCTTCATTACTGTGATGGAGTCTTCATTTACAAAATGGGGAGGATTTATCCAGGAGGAGAGTAGGTGCACTAAAGATTAAAAATCATCAAAATCCTTCCTCACCAAATTTTGGAACTGCAGGAATGACAGGTCACACATTCAGCAAGAGAAAAAGTAAGGCAGAGAAAGATTAACTTATTGCAGACTGGTGCAATGTGGAGAGCTGGAGTTCAGTAGAAATGGATCGAAAAGTGGGCCACGGTCAATCAACATATTTTGGCATTAATGAATGCAGATATAATGGTTTTCTAGAGTGAATGTGTTTCAAATATCATTTTAAAATATTTTCTCATTTCAGAATGTCCCTGGTGATTTAAAGGGCCCATATTTTATACCTTTCTTGGATGTAATTTGAGATATTGGTACCCCTTCAGATGATATATCAGTGGTTTAAAAACTGCTACAATGTGTATTTCCATGTCCTCTCTTCTGCCTCTTTCTGTAGCGCCAGACAGAACAGGCTGTTTTCGCCTGCCTCTTGAGCCCCTCCACTGACGGCGCTTTGAGGGACACGCGACCAGGCCTATAACCGATCTCATTCTAGCCCTTTCACTCTGGTAAACACAGCTGAAAGTCATGTTTTTACGTTTGGATATCGCTATAGAAGACCAGCCACATATTTACAGGCGGTTACAACAGGTTGTTTCTGAACTATGTTGTGCAAATGTAGGAGTTTCACAACGGAGATTCAGTCGCGGGTAACATTTATGTTACTCCATACTGAGCACATTGACACTGCACGTCAAAAGAAAAAAAGCGTAACCGATGGTCTCGAACAGTAAATTTCTGAGGAGGAATGTGGACGGACACTTTCTTTTCCTGCATGCTGCAGTGTTTCTTCAGTGTTCTTTGTTGTGCTTAGCCGGTGGTATCTTACAAGCTGCTAGCTCAGCAATAAGTCTGCTTGGTGTCGCGTTCGGTGTGGAGGGCTGGTGGCGGTGGAGGTTATTGGGAGTGGGGGTGGTTGGTTTGGAGACTGGACTGGTACCGGCTGGGTGGGGCTGAGAGACGAGTGCAATCCCGAATGAATCATACAGGGGAGGAATAATGAAACAAGACGTTTCCATAACATATGTCCTAGAATGAGTTTGAAAAAGTCCACTGAGTGACTGTTTTCATACTTTGAGGGTCCCGACTGACCCCCCTCAAGTAATTACAGATAGCAAAAGCCAGGAAAATGTATTTTTCACAATATGGGCCCTTTAACTATTTCATACAACTATGTACTGTGGCAAGGATAATGGTTAACAATGTTTAACTACATGAGTACAAATTTGTTTTATATTGGTCTCCCGTCATCACATCAAAAGTCAAGCCAGTGTACAACTGATGCACAACAAGGGCATGAATGTTTACCCAAATAAATCCTGTAATTATTACTGTGCTTACGGAAACACAGATGGGCCACACTACTGTTAATATATGCAGGCATAAAAACACTTTGTCTATAATGCTGGTGAACAAAAGTCAACAAGAATGGAAAAGCTTTAGTAACTTAAAAGAGCCCTGTCAAGGTTGGACAATACAAAGTACGAAATAGTACAACAATACAAAAAAATACGTAGCTGTATCACAAAGACATAAGTGGAAATTTTAGGGGTTTATTCAGGGTTAGGGTTAGGATGATGCCAGTGATGAACTTTGATAATAACTTAGAGATATGATGGAACAGACAATAACACCACCAAGATTAGATTAAACAAAGCATAATTAAAAAACTATAAAAAAGTGTATTGTTAATTTGTGAATAGTTTAAGTTGTGTGTATTTAATCACTGGCCTTACACAACTATATATTCAGGTTAATTACAAAATCTTTGCAAATAATAAAAGTGAAATACAAATCCAAAACAAAATTGATTGTATGTTTAACCTCAGAAACCTTATGTCCTTAATATCCATGCAATCAAATTAACAATTCATTGTCATCAATAAATGTATTCATGACAAGTGAGCAGCTTTCTGAGGGTTGAAGTATCAGGTAATGTGTCCTTTCTCAGTTGAGGCTGAGGAGGAGCTCTAATAAGAGGCTTTACTCATGTGAAGAGAGGCCACTCACCCATTATGTACTCGTACTCACAGGCTCCTTTGGAGGCATAAGAGGCTTTGGCTGCTCGCTAGCTATGTGGAGACCAAACAATAAACAACTGTAGAGAGCATGGAGCGCTCCAATACAACTGCTTTGCTGATCATGGTCCAGTAAGAGGCTTTCACTGAAGACAAGACCTCAGCTCAATAGACAGCTAGCTGCACAAAGGTGATGAAGACATCCAGCCCACCCTGGATACTTAAAAGACTGACCCCCAACAAAAAGGCTGCAGCAGGGCCTCAGCTGATTAAGTGTCTAAATAAAGCCTCCTCAAACAGGACCAGTATAACCTGCAGACCTTGTGTGATCGGGGATAATTACTGGTATCAATGCCCCAGGAATCTGACATGTCTGTTAAGGAAGAGTTTGAGCACAAACCGCTTTATAGGTGGAAAAATAATTGAAGAGTTCCTTGACAAAAACATTTCATATCTGGTTCAACTAAAACTCACACTTTAATATTCATGCAGGTATTTTTTTGTTGTTGTCAGGATTGGTGATATCTCCCTCTGAGATGACTAACTAAATGATAAAGGCCGTAAAAAGTAAGGGAATCACCGTCCTCTGGGGACCATTCGTTGTTGAAATATTTCAGTGTGTCAACCAAGGGACCAACCCACCAAATTTACTATCACTGAAACCAAGTTGCTAACATGGCTGTCGGGCTGTTTCTTCTGTAGCTGATTTAGCAAAGCAGAGTGGAAGTATAGAAATGTTTTTGGAAACATTCAAGAACGCATAAACAACCTAAGCTTTACCACTGCTGTGCACCTTTACTTTTATCTTATGTAGACATGACTGCTCAATTTTTAACTCTCTGTTACAACTGTCATGTATGATCCCTTTTTGACGTCAGTAATAGAATATCACAACAATAATGTTGTTAACAAAGTAGTTTTTTTTTCAGAAGTTTTAGAAATTGACTCCTCAGAGGAAACACTGATAACTAATTGGGAGGACTGGCACAAGTCCAGCTGCGGAAATGTGTTTCTCACACACACACACACACACACACACACACACACACACACACACGTTCAGTCTCCCAGACAGTGTTTGTCATCATTTAGCTGGCGAGTACAGTTGTTTTCCTTTGGCCCCTAGGGACTAAACTGACACACAAAGAGAGCCCGAGAGACTGTTTAAACCTGCCAAAACACACACACAAACACACACACACACACACACACACACACACACACACACACACAGACACGCACACTCACAGAGACACACTTACACACATACACACACACACTCACAGAGACACACTCACACACACACACACACACGTGTACTATTAAAAACAAATCTGTGTGTGTATTCCCCTGAGGGCATACAAGTGTTTCCTCTGACAGACACCACCACCATTGGGTTTCTATAGCAACAGGCATGTCATAACAGTTCCCTCCAGTGTTGTCACCAAGCTACACACACACACAGACACACACACACACACACACACACACACACACACACACACACACACACACACAGACATAAACGCAGGCACACCATCATTATCATTATCTTGCTAATGCACACTTAAACTATTTTTAAAAAGCTGTCAGTAGATTGGTTCAGCTTGAGACATTTCAATATCAGAGAGGTTTATGGAACACTTGATAACACAGTACATAGAAATGTGAGTGACTTATGAGCGAGTGAGGAAGGAATCAGCAATGACCTGACAATTACGGACGCTATTAAGTATATCTTAAATTATGTTGTACATGAGTTGAGCAGGAAGGAACACACTGTTTATTAATGAATCATAAGATAAGACAATGTAAGATGAGATAAGATGAGATAAAACAGTAGTAGCAGGAATGAACGACCTGGGATACCTTTCCTTCCATATTTGTCTCAGTCTGTCACTATATGAGCTGTCCAGTGCTGAGATGGTAAGATTATAGATTCTCATTAGGTTATGATTAGACCATGAATAACTGTGAATCATAATTTTTTTTATTTAAGTTTATTTATTCTTTTTTGCAATAACAGAAAAGCACCATCAAACTAAAAGTACCTACTGAGTTTTTACTTAGTGATTATTAACAATTAGCTCAGTTTGATTTTTCAGAATACTGGGATCATCATATGACAAGCGGCTGTGGCTGAGGGGTAGAGCGGTCATCCTCCAAACAGAAAGTCTGTGGCTTGATCCCAGTCTTCCCCATCTGCATGCTGAAGTTTCCTTGGGGAAATTGCCGAACCCCGCACGGCCCCTCATAGCAAAAATTGATGCTAATCGATGCATTGTATAATTGGGTGAACTAACACTAACAAAACTGTACTGTGAGGTGCTTTGCGAGGTCATCAAAAAAGGCAACCGCTATATATAGTACAGACCATTTACCATAACAGAGTACACATATATTTATATTTATATCCGTAATACACTACATAGTTATACCAAACACTAAGGTAACTTGAAATAATGATTGCCTGCCATCCATTTTAGCTGCACTGCTGCAGAACCTGGGCTCCTTTTGAGAAACTGGATCCAGTTTAGCATGGACCACCTCTAAAGCATATCAGGTCAGATGCTGAGCAGCAGAGCAACAGCCCCACTGTGTGGCCCATCCACCTGTGATGTAAATGGTAAGTGATGATCTGTGCATGTTGTGCGGAGGATACAGAATGGCCAATAATCATAACTGCTCTGTTCCTTGTTGTTGGCCCACAAACCAACATGAAGCAGGTGTGAACACCCACTATGTTTCAGATTTATTTTACAGAGGTTATAGCTTTATTTGTGAGGAGAGTAGATACATGTCCCTGCATAGGGTCTATATAAACTGCATTCTGTACAATTAGGGCTTCTTGTGTTAGCATTAGCTTTTTACTATGTTTGAAAAGTTTGGTATTGCATTGTTTCTGGACTTGCCATATAGAAATTATCCCAGAGAATTGGCAATTTGTGTGGAGGCCCCTGCTGAATGAGCGGCCATAAGGAGCCACTCATGCCTGGGTTCAAACCCTGTTCTCTCCGCCCAGTCTGCTTCTTTTCATTATGACTAACATGGTTAACATAGAAACAAAGCAAACATGTAAAGAACACAATGAGCAGTCAGTGAAGCAGCAGTTATCTCCGACTTCAGTCTGTGTTGTGTACCAGTGTACACACAGACACACACACAGACACACTCTGTATAGAATTAAAGTGTTAAGTGATTTCCACAACAAGTGATTATACTGAGCCACTGAGCAGAGAGTAAAGAAATAAAGCTAGTGTAAACAGCTTGTTTGTGTCGACCACTCCTGCACATTTACTCAGCTTGGCTGAGTCATCAAAGATGCAAGACCTATTGACCTAGTGAATGTTGTGTGTTTTTATTAAAAGCTGTTACTGTTGCAACTTGCCAAAAGATGATGTTTGGTTTTTACAATTTATCACATTTTCAGGGGATTAAATGTGCTCTATAGGTCAGGGTGACGAGTCGTAAGGAGTATGGCTACGCACAGTCAAAGCATGGACTCACCTGAAGAGCAAGTTGAAGCCCGCTATCATCTAGCATTGGTCACTTTTAGTCGGATTTACTACTTTACTGTAAAACAGAAAGTGAAAACAAAGACCAAGGGAGTGTTAAACCTGTTAACTTGTTAATGTTTGTTTAGATTGTTTATATGTTGTAATGTACTTATATGTTAAGAAAAAAAGGAAAAGCGGAAACTCACACCAAAACCATTCTTTGTATTTCTAAAATTAAGCACTTTAATTTAAGATATATTTTTCAAAGCTCTGTTAGACTGTTAAAGGCTGATTGGCAGTTCAGACTGGGCTATTTTTTGTTATGGAATAATGCTTTGCAGTGCATACTAAGTTTTTTGTCAGATTTGTAACATTTTTCATTTTGATGAATTCATAAATATATTAATCGAGCAATAACAAAAATTGTTTGATTAATCGAAAAATAATCATTACATCAATAGATTAAAAAATAATCGATAGGTGCAGCCCTAATGCTCGACAAGTCACGAAACTTATCATACAGCAAATGATAAACATTTACTTCCAATATGGGTCTTGCACATGGATCTGATCAAATGGCTCAATAGTTCCCCCTAAAAAATTTCAATGAAACAGCCCCGTCGTCACGTTTTATCGGCATGTATAAATCGCCAGGTATATATTTAATGGCAAGACTTCATAAAATTGTCTTGGACCCATACCCTAAAATGAAGTGGAAGTCTGAGATGTTGATTTTAATAAAAAAAAAGTTTTTGCTATTTACAAGTAATGTACTTTAAAGAACTCATCCTCATCATTATATCAACTTCATTTGGGAGGAACAAGCAAAATACATCAAAAATCGACGTGGCTTAATGTGGAATTTAAAAATTTTGCTGTGAAAAAGGAAGTAGAAATTTGAGTGTCCATGCTTTATTTGCCCAAACTTCAAATTGTGTATGTGCTAGTTAAAGTTTATACTGCATAACATCAATGTTTCGTTGGTAAAATTTGTGCTGATTGTACGTTTTCCTGAAACAGCATGCCTGATGTCATAGCGCCATGAAACAGGAAGTTCCAGTAATAATATATTGTCCAATCCGCACATGACTTAACATGTTTGATGAACTGGTGTGACCACATTTACATGCCAAAATTCAACCACCTTCTTTCTGACCACCTATACAGGATGTGACATTTAACTGTGCGAAGGCATAACACAATACCATGCCATGTCAATCAACCTCCAGCTAATACACCGCAACCACATCAACCCTGACGTGTATGGACTCCAAGGGCCCAACCACTGCTGCTTCTAGCTTAAATTGTAATTGTAATTTATTTCATTCATCCAACAAACGATGACGAGTGTCGTCATCTGGTAGTGAAACAGGAGGAGCAGTGACATGCATGTATTTTTAAGATTTACGTATTTATTTATTTACCAGACTGAGGAAGAATAACCTCGGATCCTCTACTTCAGCATTTCAAAATAACTGGAATGAAGACGCTTTCAATCTGAGTCTGGTGCATGGAATGTTCCATTTTCAGAGCCATCACCTCTTCTCATTGATCCATTACAAGATGTTTTGAACCATGGAGGTCTGATATATAGGAAAACTGCTGATTATGATGCTCATGAGAAGTGGTCGAATTCAAATTAACTGGAGCCAGTACTTTAAATCACTAGCTTCCATATTATGCAACATTTAGGGGCAGGAAACTACTGCAAGATTGATTAATATTAGTCTGATAATACTTATTTTTGTAATACAATTAATTTCTCCAAATGTCCCTGGATTTCAAGCTCATTTTTCAAGCTGTGCTTGCTGTGCTAAAAGCAACAAACACTATGAGGGGGGATTAAAACCAAAGCCTAAGAAAAACAAAATGCCAGAACACTATTAAGACAGATGAATACGTCTGTCTTCTGACACATCCTTCACTGCTCTTTTCATCTTCTCTTCTCTGGTCCTGCGTAGCTGGGGGAGCAGGGGCTGTCAGGTCTGCTGTCCTCTTGTGCTTCACTTCATTATGACGGCACATGTAGAAGAGGAGCAACTAATGACATTTGCTCTCTGATACCAGGTCACTTCTGAAAAGCTGCTCCTGTCAAAGCTTTTATACTGTTTGAATGTCAGAGGAGAATTGTCTCCACCTCGACTTGAGTGAGGCCTCCAGCTGTCCACACATCAACATGTGGCAGTGGACTCATATCCGATTTGCCTGTCAGTCCTTCTCCTTCTCTTGTAACACTGCACAGCCCTCAGCAGACAAATTAAATGCACATTTATACACAGAATATGTAACATCTGTACCACCTGAGGATTTATTCAGGTTTATTCCTCATTGTTTGTATATAACTAATGAACTAATGGCTTACTGTTACTGTTTGTACTGATTGAAAAATGTGTATCAAGGATTAACTAACTCTCTATGAGCCTTAGCAACATTTCACATCAGTTGATAGTGGCCTCTGACCATTTCAAAAGCCTGAAGCCTGGTCCTGCTCTTTCAGTCCTCCAAGCTGTGAAATTACTTAAAACAAGTTCAACTCTCTATTAAACCCCTTCTTGAAATTTTCTGTTTCTTTATGCAGGTCTTATCTCTCTGTGAATTCGATTCATTTTTATTTCTCTTATCCTGTATTGAAACATTTTGTTTAAAAAAAGTGATTTAACAAATATATTATTGTTATTATTATTCATAAAATATGTCCACTGTATGAATGTGTGGGATTTGTATTGTAAAGAACTTTGATAAGACTGGTGAAGTTCTAGATAAATGTATTCTCCTATTGGACTGTGGGCAGAAAAAGTCTCTGGTTCGTCTCTGGTTCGACTCCAGGGGGAAACAACAAAAGACGAACCTGGATTGATCTGTCCAAAAATCCAAGAGGATTCTCCCTACCCTGTCTAGTGCCCCTGAGCAAGGCCCCTAACTCCCCCAACATCTGCTCCCCGGGCTCCGTACATTGCTGCTCACTGCTCTGTGTGTCCTGCACCAGATGGGTTAAAAGCAGAGGCTAAATTTCCCTACAATTGCATGAGTGTGTCTGTGCATGTCTCGGCATGTGCGTGGGATAAATAAATGTATCTGTACCTGCAAAGCAGCCTGTCTTTCAGGGTAAACTGCAGTGCCATCAGAAAATTTAGCAGAATTTGTATTTTACTTTTAAAACCCTAATTGAAGGCAAGGGTCAATCTCTACCCAACTGTCACTGATGATTCCAGTACTTACAGTTGGCATCATTAAAATATAGGTGAATTCTAATGTTTATGGTTCATTATTATTCATGTTCCAGTGGTGAGGGCTTTTTGGAAAATTTTACCTAAGATCTAAAATCAAAGTCTGCAGGAAAAAAAGATGTTAAAAGCTAACACATATGGGATTTCATGAAACTGTTGCAGTGGCATGTTGATATGAAAGCTTGATACCTGTCCTTCATGCTGTAAATGTATCAATTTGGGGACTAAGTGTGTGACTATTTCACCACTTCTACTAGATTAGATTAGATTAGATTTCTTTATTTATCCACACAATGGGGAAATTCACTTGTTACAGCAATAAGAGATAAAGAATTTGACAATAAAAAAGATCACAATATGTACACTACTAAACTACACATAATGAGAGTACAGACAGAAACAAACAACCAGCAAAACAGACACTGTGCAAAAGCAGGTACTGGGGAGAAAGTGGAATGATGTAAGTGTTATTGTAATGAAAAACAAAAATATTATAAGTAATATTGCAACAGTAGTGACCATGATACAGAAAATAATTAAAAGGTAAGTGACCATAATATAAATAATACTACAAGATAGCATAATGGAAATATAAATATTGCAATGTAACCATTATAAGTGACCATGATATAAATATAGATGTAAAGTGTTGAATATTATTGTGCATGGTAGTGATCTGAGTAAAAAATAAAAAATAAATAAGAAAAATAAAAATACAAAATACAGCTATGGTGAGAGGTTGAGTGGAGATAGAGATAATAGACAGGGACTACAACATTATCAGGTGGTGCTGGTGTTGTAGAGCCTGACTGCAGCCGGGATGAAGGACCTGCGGAACCTCTCCTTCTTACACCGTGGGTGTAACAGTCTGCTGCTGAAGGAGCTGCTCAGGGACCCCACATTGTCGTGTAGGGGGTGAGAGGTGTTGCCCATGATGGACGCCAGCTTGGCTAACATCCTTCTGTCCCCCACTTCCTCAATGGAGTCCAGAGGACAGTCCAGGACAGAGCTCGCTCTTCTTATCAGTCTGTTGAGCCTGCTCCTGTCTCTGTCCGTGCTACCCCCCCTCCAGCAGACCACAGCGTAGAAGATGGCTGAGGCCACCACAGAGTCATAAAAAGTCCTGAGGAGAGCCCTGCACACTCCGAAGGACCTCAGCCTCCTCAGCAGATGGAGGCGGCTCTGGCCCTTCTTATAGAGGGCATGTGTGTTGTCAGACCAGTCCAGTTTGTTGTTGAGGTGAACACCCAGGAATTTGTAGTTCTCCACCACCTCTATGTCCAATCCCTGGATGTTCACTGGTGTTAAGTTGGATGCTTTTTTCCGGAAGTTCACGATCATCTCCTTCGTCTTGCTGGTGTTCAGCTGAAGCTGGTTGAGCTCACTCCAGCTGACGAAGTCTGTGATGACCGCCCTGTACTCCAGGTCATTCCCCTCAGGAACACATCCAACGATGGCTGTGTCATCGGAGAACTTCTGGATGTGGCAGAGGGTGGTGTTGTGGGTGAAGTCGGAGGTGTAGAGGGTGAAGAGGAAAGGGGAGAGCACCGTACCCTGAGGGGCACCTGTGCTGCAGAGCACCACGTCAGACACACAGTGATGGAGCCTCACATACTGTGGTCTCTTGGTGAGGTAGTCCGTTGTCCATGCAGCCAGGTGTTGGTCCACTCCCACGTTCTCCATCTTCACTTTGAGCAGTGAAGGCTGGATGGTGTTGAATGCACTTGAGAAGTCAAAAAACATGACCCTCACAGTGTTCCTGCTGTCCTCCAGGTGTAGCAGGGATCTGTGCAGCAGGTAGGTAACTGAGTCGTCCACCCCAATCCCAGGCTGGTAAGCAAACTGCAGGGGGTCCAGCTGTGTGCCCACCAGCAGTCGTAGGTGTCTCAGGATAATCCTCTCCATCGTCTTCATCAGGTGAGAAGTCAAGGCAACTGGCCTGAAGTGGTTAGGCTCCTTGGGGCGCGGCGTCTTCGGCACCGGGACCACACAGGAGGTCTTCCACAGGGCTGGGACTTTCTCCAGGCTCAGGCTTAGGTTGAACAAATGCCTGATCACACCACAGAGCTGGTCAGCACAGTCCTTGAGCAGTCTTGGGCTGATACCATCCGGGCCCGGGGCCTTCCTTGCCTTGATCTTCTTGAGTTGGCTTCTCACCTGATCATCTGTTATAGAGAGGGGGGGTGGAGGATGACTGGGGTGGGGGTGTGGGGGTGAGGAGTGGTGAGAGTCTCAAGGGGGGATGATGATCTGGAGATGGGGTGGGGGTGGGCTGGTGGGGGTCAGGTGTCGAAGGTGGCAGGCTGAGGAGGGGAGGGGGAGGGGGGGCTGGCCAGGAGAGGTGTGAAGAGGGGGCAGGGGGGGGGGAATCAAATCTATTGAAGAACAGATTCAGTTCATCTGCCCAGTCCTTGTCCCCGCTGGGTTGTTGTCTTCCCACACCTTTTCCGTAGCCTGCGATGGTCTGCAGCCCTCTCCAGACGTCCCTGGCGTTGTTCTGCTCCAGCCGCTTCTCCAGTTTCTTCCTGTAGCTGTCCTTCCCCTTCCTGATCATCAGCCGGAGTTCCTTCTGGACTCTGCGCAGCTCCTCTTTGTCCCCCGAACTGAAGACCCTCTTCTTCTCGTTCAGCAGGGCCTTTATCTCAGGGGTCACCCAGGGTTTGTTGTTGGGAAAACACCGTACCAGCTTGGAGGGCACAGTGTTCTCCTCGCAGAAGTTAATATAATCCGTGATGCAGTGGGTCATGCTGTCAATGTCAGTGCCGTGGGGGCTGCAGAGTGCCTCCCAGTCTGTAGTCTCGAAGCAGTCTCTGAGCCTAGCACTGGTCTCCTCAGACCACTCCTTAACAGGCCTCTTCACAGGTCGTTGTTTATTCACCACAGGGGTGTAGTCCGTGACGAGGTGAACGAGGTTGTGATCCGAGCGACCAAGCGGGGGGAGGGGGGATGAGGTGTATGCATCCTTGATGTTTGCATACAGTAGTACTACTAAAGGCCTCTGTATGCTTCTCCGAGTCCGTCAAGGACGGACGGACGACGGATCGGACGGACACTTTTTGATTTATAGTCGTGCGAGCCTTTTTGTACTGAAAACAATTCACCGCCAGACCATTAGGTGGCGCAACGGAAGACGAGCTTAGAGAAGCCTACCTCATGAGGTGTGTAGAAGAAGTCCACGCTGGTGTATTGACGTCCTCCCGGCGTCTCATACACAGCGAACGATGGCAACTAACAGACAAAGGCTGTTGATGGCGCGACAGTTTTTGCTTAAATAAAGTGACACCCTGCGGGTCATAATGTTTATGTTACGTGTCTTAGCGCAGCGGTTCCCCGGTCTTGTTTCCGAACTGCGTTGCTAATTCCACAGCTTGAAGCTACACGGAGCTAGCCCACCCCAGCTTCCACACACAGTCAGCAGAGACTCCCGATACTAACTACTACCAAGTGTTTACTTCTAACCTGACGGTGTTTGAGAAACAGTGTCATGACAGCCGTTTATTATAATTAAAGTCAGAGGGTTTTTGCACAGTTACCACCGCAGTTAGCATGGTGGCTAGCAGCCGTTATGATAAGGGCTTTATAACCGTATGTGACCGTACACACATGCCGTTAGTGCTCTAACCAGCCACCGTCAGCAGGACATCTCCACTGGCTTAACACACTTGTCACATTAATCGTAGAACCGTAGTTGTGTTTGGGTTTATTGCGCTATAGGGAATGAAACAGGAAGTTTGAGGTCCGGAAATGTCGTTAGCTGACCAATCACAGCCACGGGCTATCCGTAGGCTGCCCGTCATGCCGACGTGTAGTTAGAAAAATCAGAGGTGCACGAAAAGCTCTCCGAGGCGCTCGGAGTGGGCGTTTCTCTGTCCGTGTCCGTCCGTTTTCCAAAAAACGGAGAAGCATACAGAGGCCTTAAGACTACTACTCCTACTACTACTCCTAATAATAATAATAATAATAATAATAATAATAATAATAATAATAATAATAATAATAATAATAGAACTGATAAAATGGTGCTACAGAATAAATAAACCGCTTAAAACAAAAGGGGGTATTTAAAAGGATTCTGTAGACAGTTAAATTATACTTTTGTGTTTTACATAGTTCTTAAGGAAATGGAGCAATTTTTTTGGCCACTTTTTTATATTTTTTTATTTTTATATTTAAAATATATGGTTTTTGGAGAATTATAAAAAATGTTTGTCCTCTGTGGGAAAACCAAAGTGCTCCCTGAGCCTACAGGCCTTGTCTGTGCAGTCTCTGTGGCTCACATTGATAAAACAGAGACAATAATATAGTGGGAGGTGATGGTAGTTGCTGAACAGGGCAGGGGGCAGAAGGGCAGGGAGTGAGGGGCAGATTAAGCCGGGAGGACAGGGCAGGGAGTGGGGGCCAGGACCCATTGGGGACCAGTGAGCCAATAGAGATTACTCACGCTTAACCTGGACTGAAGCGGCTTAGCACCGACCAGGACACACTGCTATCCATTCTATTCTGCTCCACTCAGTGGCAGACCTCCCTCTGGATACCCCTAGTAGGTTTTCACAAACCTTAGGGGTTTTTATTTGAGCATTTTTTTGTTTTAATAGTGAATCAGAATCTCAGAATTCCTTCAAAGAAGTTAAAATGTGAGCTTTAAGTCAGGAACTATTGAATTCTTGGGGAAATGTTTCCACACTATGTAAAGAGTACGTTCAAGATCTTGTGCAAATGAACTTAGATCTGAGTGACCATACACTGTATTATGACAGAGTTAACATTGTTTTACTGTTTTTATTTCTGTTTTGTCAGAGAGCAGTGAACAAAGGTTTGGCAGTTCCATCCCCATCTTCCCCATATGCATGCTGGTTTGAGTGGTCATCATGACTAGAAAAGCACTATATAAATACAGACAATTGACCATTCAAACACCAACCAGGGCTATTAACTGTAAATTATATCCACAGAAAAATACTTTAATAGGGTTAGGATGATGATGTATATTTTTAACCGTAACTCTTTTGTTGTGTGTAATTGTAAAATTATGAAATATTCTACAGATATTTTCTGTTATTTAAAACTGGCAATGATTCGGATTGCTTGTTTTGCATTGCCTCAAGGGTTAAATCTGATCCATCAATATGTTAAACAGTAGAGATAATCTCATGAATTATGCCAGTTTTTGAAACAGTATTGAAAGAAGTGAAATCATATTCAGTTATTCACAAAGCTGCACACTTTGAGGCTACAAGGATTGACTTTCAAGACTATTTTTAGCACTATAAGAAGCTTAAGAAGAATTCTTGTACGCACACTAAACAAAATAGCTGTGATAGTGGTGACAGCCATCATTATACAACAAAGGAGGATCGGGCAACCTAGACGTGATGATTGAAACTTAGAACTACCGGATGATAACTGTCCACTGTCCCCTAGCTAGTCATCTTCCATAACATCCCAGATGAGTCCTTTTATGATGTCGCACGATATAACATCGCATGATATAGCACTTTGTAGTTTCGCTTTATTCTGAAGAAATTGTACTTTCTTGATTCTGGTTGTCCTGGATCTGTACCCTTGGGGTTTTATGCACTTATTGTAAGTCGCTTTTGATAAAAGCGTCAACTAAATGAAATGTAATGTAAATGTCTTCTTGAAGTGGAACTAGATCAACCCTACCTATAGATGCATGATAAGCAGAACGAGAGGAGCATGTTGAGGCATCTGGAGAAACTCCGGACGGTCCCATGAGTTCAGTGCATGTCTGAACACAATACTCTGGAGACATTCAAAGGAAGAGAGACAATTCTTTCAGGAAATTGCACTTTTTCATTGTGTTCAGCAGAAACTTTTTAGAAAGGTCATACTATCGTCAGAATCCAATGAAACTGGATCCTTTATTTACCAGGATGCAACATGATGGTGTCTTCTGTTTTCCACTATCTCCTTTTCCAAATGCCATATCATATCATATCATCCAGAGCCACACAGAACATTACACACCTTTACACAGGCAGAGCAGAATGGACCATGACAATTAAGTGACTTCCTGTGAGTCTCAGCAGTGAGGTCTTAAGAACCACTCACAGACACTTGCACACACACATTCTCTGTCTTTCTTTCTTTCTCTCTCTCTCTTTCTCTCTCTCTCTCTCCCTCTCTCTCTCGCACACAAACACGCATCCACACACACACACACACACACACACACACACACACACACACACACACACACACACACACACACACACACACACACACACAGACACACACACACACACACACACAGACACACAGTGTTCCACTGATTGTTTGACTGGTCATTCATCAAGGTAAGGAGCTAGAAAAAAAGCTTTGAGCTAATAACAAGCTAACAACATGATAATGAGTTGATAAGGTCTGGGTGTCTCTGAGGCCTTTACTGCTACAGCCAATTAGTTACCACCCAATGGGACAATGCTTCTTATTAACAAGGTGTCTGCTGGGTGGCACAGTGTCAGAGCCCCCACCCTCAGCTTCATTGAAAGACGCTCAGTTGAAATGAATGTTACGCAGAGCCCCTTCAGCTCTGCTCCATGGATTACACACATTTTCGACGGTTTGTTGTCATTAAATCATTTTTTAACACGGTGGCTAAACAACTATTTAGCATTAATTTGATTATTTAGGTTGGTTAGATGGCAATGATGTTTAAAGGCTTAAGGGGCACATAAATACATCTGGCAAATTATTTAATTTCACTTTTTCTGATTTCCCTTAATAACTATTTTTCTCGTTTTTTATTTTTTAAGTATATTTGCTAAAAATATTTCTAAAAGTCTTTCAGACTGCACTTTTTATCCCCTTTATTCGATTCAAAGTTGGGAATACCTCCTCAATAAAACAGCTTGTTTCCAAAAATTAGGCACGGCCCAACTTACAAAAGATGCTGTTGCAGTACTAACATTTTTTTCTCAAATCATGCCAACAGCTCAAAGCAATTTTTAATGTAGATCGTTTTCTTTTGAGCAATTCAATCCAACATTTTTCAATTCATGATTGGATCTTCAAGCTTTTAAACATGTATATGAATTTCTAACTGATTTCATCAACTGCAAATGATGTAGGGAATCATTCCAGTTGATCCCAGCAGCCTATGTATGTATATTATTTGGGATTGACACTGGTGTCAGTGGGGTGGTAAAATTAAGCATGTCGTTGTTAACAAGAAAAGGATGAGGACTGGAATAACATAAAAACTGATTTTGCTTTATAGAGTTCATCCATTCTTCATTAATTAATACTCAGATATTATGTTTTATAAATCAAAGACACAAAATTTATTTTGCCACAGATAAAATAAGCTCAAATGGAACTTTTTACAATCATGTTAATCGAGTTTCATAAAATAGAATACAAATCTTGAGAGCTACTACCATTTAATTCAAAAGACTTGAAAACATTTCGTAATTGAGAAGAATGCTTAATGGATTTTTTTTAAAGAAAGGAGATTGTCAAATGACTGTGTATCATCAAATATATAATCCAGATTCATCACAGACTTCATTGGACATTTATTAAAGGGCAATGCCACCCTTTCACAGTTATTACCCTGACAGTTATTCAGTACATCAACCCCTTCTATCACCCTTACACAACTGTCAGCCACCCAAACAGAAACACAGACAGAGGTAGAGAGACACTGACTGTGTGGGGGGGCTAAATAGGTCTATTTAGAAGCGCTCAGATTGAAAACGGATCATAGGAAGAGAAGGAGAGGAGAGATAGGTTTGGACACAGAGAATGATCTGAGGGCTCTAATTGAGGCATGGAGAGGGGTGGAGCTTTTAAAGACAAGAACATGAACTGTAAAGCAATATGTGAAGCTGTGACCAGGCTACATAAACAACTAATTAGTTATTCTGATTTAAAACGTCCTCGGTCTCACTGTATATAAACATAAAATAAGTTAGTCTACAGTAAAAGATTATCTAACTTTACATAGAGGCAAAAGTGAAAGTAAGTGCGACAGAAACGATTGTAGCAGTAGTAATAAGGTCATCTTATATTTATGATAACTTAAGATCCAGACATCCAACAACTAAAATCCTTCACTCAGTTAACAAAAAATACTTAATAACCACCAAGATCGAAAGTGTATCGTAAAACGCAACTTAAAACTGGATACACTAGAAATAGTGCAATTTCAGTCTATAAAGGTATTTTTCCAATTTCATATAAGTGAATTTGTGACCTTTAACCACTGGAATCTGATCAGTCTTGTAAAAGTCAAAACTAGTCAAAATCTGAAGAAATTCCCCACAGGCCGACTTGAGATATCATATTCAAGAGGTCAACAACATGATTTGTTAGGCCACTCTGACCTCAAAATGTGATCACCTAAATCTAATCAGTTAATCAAAGTCCAAGTCCAAGTTTTCACCAAATTTGAAAGGATTCTTTTGAGGCATTCTTAAGATGATAGTTCAGGGATCTCGTTAATAACCGTTGTGTAAGCACGAAACAGGACCTGAAATGTACGTACGTCATTTATCATGCAAACGTTTGGATTTATAAAAGCAAACTTGACGAGAAAGTTTGCGTATTTCCACGCAAACTCTGACCCATGCATACAAACGTTTTGAAGACGGGAAAGTGGCGCTGCAGACGTAAGGTGGTGAACTGAAGCCAGATTATTGATCCACTTCATCATTTACATTAAAACCAACAGCTTAGTTTTGCTCGTGCGACATATCTGTTCCACACAAACCCTTTAATTGAAAAATATATAAAACATTAGAGCAAATTATGTTTAGATTCCGTTAAAAAGCGGAGTTACAGAGACATTTTAAAATTGAATTATTTTACTAATTACAGTGGATTAGTTGATTTGATTAAAGAGAGGGGAAGATTTTTACATTGTGTAAACAGGGTAGGGATGGAGTGGGTGTGGGGGGGTGGTGATCGAGGATTGGTTGGTGGAAAGTGATCTAAAGCACTGTAATTGCAGTTGGTGTGTTGGTGAAAGTGATTTTGTATCCCAGCACATCCCAGCATGTCTTTGTGGCTGTCACATAAATATTCTACCAACGCCTATTTAACCATCAGCTGTCACCCCATCCCACCCCACCAGCCGTCTCTCACTGTCTCATTAGAAATACTACGTTGCTGACCACTGCTGCTGATTTTGATGATGCTCAAGAGATAATTAGCAGATAATTCAAACAAGAAATGTTACCCCTTCCACTCCTTTCTTTTTCTGTCACATCCTAATTTTCTCCTCCCTTCTTCCTGCTCTCTGAGGAAGACAGAAATGGATGGATGGATGGATGGATGGGGGGGTTATAGATGAGAGACGATCATCACTGGGAGCTTCTGTCAGCTGTGACCTTTGCAGGCTGAGTGACCAACGAGAGAGCAGAGTCATTACCAGCCTATATCCCTTTGTGTGTCTGTCGGAGCCCTGCTGAGAGGACAATAGCGCTGTCATTTAGGGCACCAGTGCTAAACCTGGGGTTCAGGACCCCAGGCGGTCACAGGATAATTCTTATGGGTCATAGGATATTCATGTTTTAGCTTTTTTTTGGTTTCTTTCTGTTATCGCAGAACTACTGTCTGCTATAATTAATTCCACTGAACACCATGAAAAACGGTCACTTATTCTTCTGTCGAATTGTACTCTAGTGTAAATGTTACTTTGAATCTTTGTTTTTAACACAAGTAAAATATCAGATTTGTTGAACTGTTGTTGATTCAGATGAATATTGTTTTTCCTCCTGAATCTTGCTTCATGTATCATATTTTTTTTATAACTACACTTTGAAAGGAAGGTATTGATTGATTGTTCTTTGACACACACATATTTGAGAGAAGAGGGGAAGACAATTTTTGTAATTAAAAAGTTCTGAGTTACTTCAAAGTCTGTCACTCTGACATACATAACCATTTTATTCAATTAAAAAGCTACTGCCTAAACTGCATATGGGAACTGATGCAGAAATGCGCTACGAGGGCTGACTAAGGGTGATCCATTCATTTAATCACAAATGTCCTGATATGAAAACCCCAGGCTGTGAACCATATACTGTATCGGACCGGTATACCAGTGTAAATGCATTTTTAAAAAGTTGTATCATCCTGTCTGAAACTAGAATATCAAGTGATTTGAATTACTGAATTAATGCGTACAATAGAGCACATACAGTATTATCAATGTACCTACATCTGTTTAACTGTGCACCTGGGTTTGAGCAGACAGAAAGCTGGTGGTTATCTGTGTGCGTCTGTGTGAGATGTGGTTGATGAGCAGCATCAGGTATGCTCAGCTGCATCATGCATGCTTGCAGGCAGGTTTGAACATGTAGTGAGGACCCCTGAGTCTAGACAGCCCTCAAAGTGCCTGAGTAAAATCTCACAGGATAGACAATCACCCTCTTACTGCTTTGGCATCACATTACACATGAACAATCCCCAAGATGGTATTGCTGGTCCTCCAACAACATCCATTAGCTCCTGAATAAAATAAAATCAATACACTTTAGAGAAATACCTGATCAAATTCACTGTAGTGTACTATGAAAAATGTAAGTACCTGTTTTTGAATACTTTAATTTTTTTTGTTTTTGCTTTATAAGATATTTTAACATAGAAATGGTCTGTATTTATATTTACATTATTTATATAAATGTATGATATTTATAAAATGTGGCACATCGACATTCAGCAGGCAAACACTGCTGTCTGATGCCATAGTACCAGGCCAGCTATACCACCAGCCCTCAGCCACCCCTGCTGAACCTACTGTATACAAAGAGAAGCATGGCCATAAACAGTAGTTTGTGTTCAGTACACTGTTTTATTTGTGCCCGCCAGTGATGAACATGAAATCTGAGATGTTGAACAGTTACACAGTTCACTTATTCGTGTCTTTTGACGTTGGAGTCATTCTATGTAATGACCATGTGACGTACACACTGAGGGAACATGTATCACAGCAGACAACCACTCCTCTGTGCCGTCCCTCTCCCGTTTCCTCCGCGTCCTCATCCTGCTGCCTCTTCTGCGTCTCCTCCTCCACCTCCTCCTCTGACACGCTGAATCCTCCTCCACAGCGACAGCAGTATGTGTACGCACACTCATCTGAAAAACATGATCCCATTTTAGATGGAAAACTAAAGATTCACCTTCTCGAGTCAGACAGTGAGCATGCACATTTACAGGTTTTATTATTATTATGTGATGAGATTTGCCATAATTAATTTCCTATTTTAAACCATAGCAATTATTTGAGTTTACATCCATGAGAAGGTAAGCCTGAGATTACCGTCTCATTCAAGTGAATCTAGTACTAATTTCTGTCAATAAAAATTATCATATCAGCTTATCAATGTAAGGTCAAATCTTTGAAAATAACTTAGACATTATCTTATACATGAGCCGTCATGAACTCCACCGCATTGTGCACAAACTGTTAACCCATGCTATCGCAGTATGATATCACAATGTTCCGCAGAGCCTCTTGTGATGCCCCACAATCCCTGCAGTGTCCCCATAAAAATGCAGTGTGGTTGAGGTCTGGCGACTGGGGAGGACGCCTTGTAACAGTCAGGACTCCCTGGTCTTCTCTGGACTCTAAGGTGTGTTAAAAGCCCCATATTTTACTACTTTCTGGGATTGGTATCCCTAAGATGATATATCAGTGGTTTAAAGTCGAAAAAAACTGTTGCAATGTGTATTTCCATGTCTTCTCTTCTCCCCCTCTCTGGAGCTGCAGACAGAACAGGCTATTTTCGCCTGTCACTTTGAGACACGCGACCAGGCCTATCAATCTCTGACTGTATACACAGCTGAAAGTCGCGCTATTATGTTTGCAGCTATAGAAGACCAGCCACATATTTACAGTCGGTTACAACATAAATTAGAATATTATGGGAAATAGGGTCAAAGGCCGAATTTATATCAAGGATGATGAGAATAGTTAACAGCCTGGAGTCAGCTGCCACTGATACACATCTCAAACTTAGATGTAATTTTGAGGTTTTTGCAAAAATATTAGAGATTTGTGTGTGTGTATGTAGTGTGTGTGTTTACCCTGGTCCCAGGTCATGTCCTCCAGATGGACTGTAGAGTCTATAGGCCAATCCTGTTTCAATTCCTGGGCTGAAAGAGCATTGATTCAGCATTATTATAACAGCAACTGCTGTGAACACTTGTGTCTTTTAGGCCGGCACAATATTAGGAAATCATGCGATATGCGATAATGTTGTTTAATATCGCAATGGCGATACATTTTTGATATATTATTCTATATAAGAGAGGCGGTGGACTAGTGACAGAAACTTGGACTATGGGCTGAAAAGGTCTCTGGTTCGACTCTGGTTCGACTCCACGGAGTGAAAACAAAAGACGAACCTGGATTGATCTGTCCTAAAATCCAAGAGGATTCTCCCTACCCTGTCTAGTGCCCCTGAGCAAGGCACCTTACTCCCTCAACATCTGATCCCCGGGCGCTATACATGGCTACCCACTGCTCTGTGTGTCCTGCTCCAGATGGGTTAAAAGCAGAGGATACATTTCCTAAAAACTGCATGAGTGTGTCTGTGCATGTCTGTGCATGTGTTTGGGATAAATAAATGGATCTTAATCTTAATATATACTTTTCTAATTCATAGTCTAGATGAGGCAGGGCCACAACAGAGAAATGATATCAAAAGCAGCCTCAACGTTGTTTTCAAAAGATCATTTCATAATTTGATAAAACTTAACATCAAAATCTTGAATAGTGTTAAAAAGGTAAAGATGTGATCTTTGAAGAACATCTCCCACTAAACTGGCAGCAAGCTTACTGGACTTTCCTTATCAGGGTTACAATAATAAACGTGGTTAAGCTTATTGAAACATCATGGTTTGCTTAGATTTAGGCAAAAAGGCTCCTTTATTAGGTTAACATAAAATGTATGATTCTAAAATAATAATTTCGGGAATAAGACTTGCTGTATATAAGTGTATGGCAAACTATATCCATCTCTCCCTCCCTCCTTCCCTCCCTCCCACCCTCCCACTATTCCGTTGTGGGTTAGGGTCGCACAAGGCTGGAGCCCATCCCAGCTGATGTTGGATGAGAGGCGGGGTTAACCCTGGACAAATAAAAAGTAAAGATTTGGAACAGGACTTTAATATATTTTTGTTCACAGACTTATTTTTCACAGTTCACTCCTGAGGGAAGAGTCATTATCAAGTTGTACAGTCCGACAGTGATAATGACTTTGAACCATGAATAATTAGTGTTAACTTTGCCTGGGTTTTAATTAGCATGATGAATAATTGCAGCTGCACTAGTGATAATTTGAAATACGATAAATGAAGAAGAGGCCAAAGCTTTCAGGGAAAATGTACTCATATACACCAATGGAAAACCAAAACATATTTTATTTCTTTCCGTTTTTTATCATCAGGATCCTTGATCGTCGGATCATCTCTCTTGCTATAACTGCTCTCTTCTGATTACCCAATCTGTTTCTGTTTAGCAGTTTATAACTTTGTTTAGTTAAGTGCTATATAATTAACATTTCTTATTATACAGGAAATATTTGTATATTGTACCACTGGTGGTCTGTGTGTTATGCTAGTTGTTGCTGATGTAGCCTGGACTGAGCAGCAGAGATGAGGAGCAGACTAGAGGTCTAACACCACACACCCAGATTTTGTTTACATTTTAAAACTTCTAACTTCTAACGCTGCCCTGATCCAGTTGGTACTTTTTTTTTGTTTTATAGAATTTTTATTTACATTTGCGGGACTCCCCAACACAACAGATTTGAAGTGTTTAATATGGTCTTTTTAGTTTTTTCTTACATTTAGATAAATGGTCTGTAGGACAACATATATCAAAAGTATTTCTCAAAGTAATCTAGTATAAGCTGGTGCCTAAACTAATCAAAGACTTGTATAAATTAATCAAAGATTTGTATAGGCACTGTAATTATACCCAGCTAGATTTTTAGTGCAGTATACCTTCATAAGGCTGGTGGTCTGCCTACTGTACTGTGTGTCTGCATTAGCACCAAGATTTTTTTGGTATTATTCATATATATTTCCCTTGCATTATCCCAGTGAATCATGACTTCCTACCTCTCCTCTGCAGGTCATAACGTTTCCTGGTGGCCTCGTCGCTGAGGATCCTCCAGGCTGCGTCAACTTCCAGAAACTTCTTTACACCAGACTCAGCTTCTGAAGAACACTCATCCCTAAGACGGTCTGGGTGGTACTGTGAACACACGCATGTACATACAAATATTCCTACTAAAAAGGCTGTAATTTTGAAATGTTCTTGATTGTTCAAACTTGTGGCTACTGATGGCTAATTATCTACAGCTGAAATTCAGAATGTGTTTTAACACTGAACACAGACTTTGTTGGATATTTTCTATTTTAATATTTTACTATTTAATTATGTCTTTATAGCTACTGTGAACAGGATGTGTGTGTGTGTGTGTGTGTGTGAGCTCCATTAAGAAATACTTGAGAAATATATAAGAATTTGGGTAAAAATGCTGAACAAATTTTTCACATTTCAACAGTAGCTGATTCTTCTTTTTGATGAGTCATATGTGACTTGTGTTTGGGCTTAGCTTGGACTGAGTCTGTGCCATTTATATGATTGAGTCAGATGCTGTAGAAACACTATTATGCAGCAGCAGGTGCTTTGTCCTATCAGGCAGCCAGACAGGAGCGTGGTGTGTTTACCTGTAAGGCCAGCTGCTGGTATCTGTGTTTGAGCTGCTGGACTGAGTCTGAGGGGCTGGCTCCCAGGACAGCATACAGGTCCTCCTTTTCTGCTTCACACATCCCTGCTCAAGCAAAACACTGACATAACACTAATGCATCAACACAAAGCTCTGCTGACCGAGCTTATGCATCACAGGGTTGACAGCTGCATGTGGTGCATATATAAAGTGACAACCATCTGTTTAAAACCTGCCTGATCAGTGCAGGGAACAAAGGTCATCGGCCACTATAGATGCACTCCTTTAAAAGACAAAGTATTTGAAAAGTCAGAACTGCAAATTATTTTAGAGTAGAGACAATCATGAGATCTAATATCTAAAGCTGTTTTCCGACATAACCTGCACAAGAACTCCGGAGACTTTTGTCCAGACCTTCTCAGCAGTTTGCCTTTCACACATTATTGGACACAACAGCAACAAATCCGACACACAACTCAGTGCATATCTGAAAGCCACTTAAGTTACATATCAAGAGGCATCATTTGGTCTTTTAACACTTCTTCATTGTATCTCATATACAAAACAATAAAAAAATATATTATAACTCAGAAGCTCAATTTCTTAATTTCTCATCTCTTCTTCATTCAGTGAAATAACGACTCAAAACTAAACCCACCTTTACAAAACTGCTGAATGTTTGATTATGACCAGGATCCTATATTTATAGTTATTCACTTTTATCTTCTTTCTAATTCTATGTAATGTCTTTGTTACAAGGGCTATACAAATACATGTGTTGTTATTATTGTAATTATCATTGATGAATGTGAATCACTGTTATGAAACACAATCATATACTATATACAACTTCTAAGTCAGTTCCTGTGACAGCAGCTTCTGAAATGAGAACACATGTTATATTTAACCGCTAATAGCGATGAATTTGACCTGAGACAAAAGTGATCAATAGAAGTTTCCACATAGAATTTGGTCGGGAGGAGGAGCAGCGAGATTTGATGGAGCCGCCTCGCGATTCTCTTTCTCTCTATTCTCTGTTTCTATCTCTATTCTCTTTTCCAACACTGATGCCTCGACGGTAAAACCCGTAAGATATCTGAATATCTTTGATTTATGACCTAAGGCATCAGCGCTCCATCTGATTGGCCAAATATATGAACCTGCAGCTAAAACAATTTATCACAGTTCCAGCAGTCCCTTGCGATACACACATGCATGTTGACAGACTATCACATACTGTCAGCACAGCCGCCAGGGACAAGCTGGGGCTCCGTATCTAGTTAAATATATATTAATATTGTTTTAATTTCAAAAGAAGGTCAACAGATGGAGGACTGTTAGCTGCAGTCATTTGCATTAATTACAAGAGGGAAATGTCGAAGTTATTAAGTTAGGATCGTGAGCTTATGATCCCTGTGCTTAACGTTCCTGGGTACCATGACGTTCAATAGTGACGTGGACATGTTTCATCCTGTCTTCATATTTCTCTCTTCAGAGTCTCACTTACCTTAAAAACACGTCTGTCACCTGAGGGACCACATTGTGTACAACTCTATTATGATTCCGACTAGAAACAAGCTGCGTTTCTGGAGTTCCGCCGCAGACGACTTCCTGTTGATTTGTCTTGTCCTCTTTGGAATAAAAGTACGACGGAGTATTTGGGAAATATTGGAGAAAGAAATCGGACATTTGGAGAATAAGGTAATGATATTACGAGAATACAGTTACAATTCATTGAGAAAAAAAAAGTCATAATATTATGAAAGTCAGGATTCAATAAGAGAAAAGGCATACAAAAAATGGCAGCAAGGAGAACCCAAGCTTGTAAGTTTAACTTCTGGATCGAACATGTTGAACCAATCTCATTGTTTGTTGAGAAACTAAGGACCCCCTTTGAATATCACTCAGATGTAAGCAATAATAACCTCACAGTTGACCACAACATGTCATTTCCTCTGTAAAAGAGGCATTTCCCTCAAAGCCACTGTGGTTCTTTCATCAGAGAACACAGATCTTGCACAATCCATCCAAAGTCCTGATACTTGTGTTATGGTGCTGATGTGACAAAAGATTCTCCACTAAAGTATAACTCAACAAGATGTTTCACATTCCTCATTTCAACACTAGGGATAGACAGATCTACTTATAATGTCATGCATAATACCACATGATGAAAATTATGACTTTTTTTCTCGTAATATAATGACTGTATCCTCAAAATCTCAGATTTTGGGGTTAGTGCCTCTAATTCTTTATTTGGTTTGTTTTTGGAAAATTAAAACAAAGAGGAGTCAGTAGTCTCATGGAAATAATTGAAATTTTTACTTTATAGATCGCTATGTTTTAATCAAGAGTCCCTGTGTTATTTTTTCAGTTTCCTTTACCAAAATGTCAAAAACCAATTTCATCATGTGTTATTTTTTCTTCCTGTCAACCGGTTTCAAATATTTGAGGACTCATTGTGATCTCAGGGGCATATGCTTATTTTGCAGCACCTGAAATAGCACTGCTGGCTCTAGATCTCAACTCAACATATATGGCACCACACCCAAAAAGTATTTGACCACTTTGTCTTCTTGTGTTTCATCCCTGTCCAAATTATCGGTTAAATCCACAGGCGAAAGAGTTGAGACAATCACTACAACAGGAAGCAGATTGTTGTCATGACATGTTGGGCTGCTAGTATAAATCTATTTACTATTGTAAATATGTACCAGTCCCAGCAACAATTCAGTGCTATTACTGGAAGTATCAGGAATCACACAGGACTGTTTTAAGGGTAATTCTAAAATATATTTTCTTTTAGTTTTTTTTTCCGAAAAAATTTCACGCAGCCCTAATAATCTTTTATATAAAGCATCTACAACTCTGAGAGACAGAGATTTACCAAAATACAAATATACATATAAAAATGATATTAATCAATTTATTTTCTGTCACATAAGAATTTTTAAATGTTATTCATGTTACATTTGAACACGTCTGTAGGAAATGTTACCATTTAATCTACTAGCCTACAGTTTAAATGTGCGTATGGGTATTTATTTGCAGATGATGTCAAAGTTACATGATATGATAAAATCAATGATATTATAAAAGTAAAAATAAATTTAACAGACAAGATGAATATTTTGATGTATGGAGACGAACACAAAGAATACATTACATTACATTACAACGAACAAAACGGGGTTGCTATGACTGGTCGATATCTATTACAAAGATTTATATATTCATATTGGCAAGCTATTCTTTTTAGGCTACTTCACAAAGAACTCTCTTCCAACGGTAAATTGATCCAAAATCACTACTATTAAGTTTACATATCAGTACTATTCAACATCAGGACCACATCATGTTTGTCATCTATTTCCTGCGGAAGCTGAGATCTTTCGATGTGTGCAGCAGGATGTTGGAAATCTTCTATCAGTCGGTTGTAGCAGACTGATAGAAGATGTGGTCTGCTGGGGAGCAGCATCAGAGCCGGTGACACCAACAGACTTACTGTAAAAAGCTGATTATGAAGGCTGGCACCGTCATCGGCTGCAAACTGGACTCTTATGAAGTGGTGGTGGAGAGGAGGGCACTGAACAAACTGTCATACATCATGGACAATCACAAGCACCCTCTCCACCACCTAGTGGACAGACAGCGGAGCACTTTCTCCAACAAACGGGTTCAGCTGCTGCAAGCATAGATACAGGAAATCTGTCCTGCCTACAGCAGTAAGACTATACAACTTCTCAGCTCTGTCAGAAGGTGAAGATTCAAAACCATGAAGCCTATAATTTCTGTCAAACCCAAAACTCTCTGATTGTTCCTCAAATAACTGAATTAATTTTGTTGCACATATTATATTCATATTCATTTTTTACGGAACATGTTTTAGTCATATTTATTTTATTTAGTCATGTTCAAACAACTACTGTAATTGTGCATGCTTGTCTCTTTAATCATCTGCATGAAACCTTTTTTTCTTTGCTATATGTGCAATGCCCTTGACATGCTGCTGTGATACAATAATTACCCCAAAATTGGGATCAATAAAGTATATTTATCTATCTATATGTCTATCTAAATATCCAAGTCATGCACATTCTAACTTGGTCCAAAACCAAACAATGGCAAGGATCCATTAATGCAACAAAACCAAGTTTTTTTCTGTGAAAACAATGGATGGATAACATGAGATTTTAATATATTCTAACTATGATCTCGGCTTTCACCCTGACCTTTACCAGTATGCTATCTATGATCGTAGTGCTAAATTGCACTGCAAAACTTGAAAATAGCAGCCAGGAAAGAGCAGCACAGGACCACATGCTGGGAAATCTGCCTTGACAATACTGAACAGCATATATCTGTTAATTGACATGGGAACAGAATAGATGAGGTGACACATTGACACCTTTTTGATCTGACTTCCTGTCTGTCACTCATTTACAGCTCCAGATCACGAGTGGAGGGGGAGGACAAGATAGACACAGGGTGACTGACATTGTTGTGCAGTTAATTATTTCTTCGTTTTGTAGAAATTAAGGCTCAATTAGCCATGTGACAAAATATTCAGTGTCACAATAGGGGGCTGTGGTTATCACATTATTAATTACAAAGATTTATATTGTGTGAAAAAGTTTGGCTCAACTAACCAGAAATGAATCCTGTCTTTACAAAGCTGACACTGTGTCAGGGGTGTTTAAGGCCCTTAACAAAACAGATATTAAGTGTGAAGCTGATTAGATGAACATTTCTCGAGATATGCGTAACTCATACAGACAGACAGATTGAGAGCAACAAAACAAACCTTGTGCTTTTACTTTGTTGACAAATCTAAAGACAAAATGATTCTAAATTGATACTGCTGCCATGACAGATATCAGAACCGTCGACACTTGTGCATGTCTGTGTCAGTCTGTGAGGCGGGATTATGACCAGGAGGAACAAACCTGGGCACCATCATCAGTGAAGAAGGGACAAAGAGGGAAATCCTTTCTAGAGCTGTGCAGACGTATTACGAGCAATACCTTTTTCACGTGACAAAAACATCAGCCTCAAAGTCAAACTAAAGGTAATGCCTGTCATTGTATATCCGTCTTGTGATATGCCTCTGAAATGTATAACCTGACCACAGATTTGGTCATGGGCATTTCATACACAGATCGTATCACCAACGACAATTGACAGAATAATCAGCAACAAGTCGGACGGTTTGGAGACCTGGTGAAGGAATCAGTTGGTACACAGCTCAGTGCAGTATGCCCGCATGACCCTGTTACAGGATCAGCAACATTAACAGTACAGATTTGTGTATATAAATATATAATACTAATTTTTATTGAATGAAACAAATAAAAAAATGTAAATGTCCAAAAAGGGGCCAGCACCTCTGTGTGTGTGCGTGCGTACATGCAGGCATGCGTGACTGCTGACTAGCACTCTCAGATGTAGAGCAGCTGTTCATTAGAAATGTGTGAGCTCAAGAAAACACACTGAAGTTAATAACAGCAATCTCTGGCTCATTAAAGACAGAAAAGAACAACCAGGCAAAGACGAAACACACACTCACACACACACAGGCCCGTCTACCTGCTTGTGATCACAAAACTATGGTTAATTACAAAAGACAATAAACGTGATAAACAAGCAGAACAATGCAGGCAGCTACAGCATGTCAGTCAGATAGAATCACTGACCCACACGTTCGATTCCTCTTCTCCACTTCGTCCGACTACACACACACACACATACACACACACACACACACACACACACACACACAGCTCATGGAGAACAGCTGCTCATTAGAAAGGTGTTAACTCAAATAATCATCATCAACATTTAAAAAAACAACTACATGAAGAGCTCTCTTGTTAACTGAATGCACTGTTGCGGTTATTGTCTATTAATAGAAACAAATGCACACCAACCACAAACTTATTAAGTTAATAATAAATAAACAGAAATCATTTTTTCTCTGAACATATCTGGATTCCTAAGTTTTAGCAGAGTGAAAAAACGTGGGGTGACCTAATTTTTAGTCCTGTAAGCAGCATGGCTGTAGGGACGAAGGGATCTCCGTTGTTTGATTCCTTACTTCCGTTAAATACTTTTAACTCGCCACATAAAATTTATTTAAATTGAGCCTCCACTTTTTTCCCCCCTTCACTTTGTGTGCTTCTACTTTTGGATTTATCTTTGAAATAATCTCCAGAAAGTCAAGGAAATGTTGTGGGTTAGGGCTACGGTTAAGTGCAGGGATTATTCTTTGTCGGACTTTTAGAGTATTTTCACCTGCATTAATATACCTTTTGGCTGATCTTATTAAATTGGATCGAGCTTGACCATTACATTACATTGCATTTAGCTGACGCTTTTATACAAAGCAACTTACAGTAATCGTATTCAACCATGAGAGTACAATCCCTGAAACACAAGAATTGAGCAATTACTTGCAGTGAGGGAGTAACAAGCCGATTGGCAGATGCTGAGTGGAGTGGACAGGGCTGGGCTTTAACGTTTAACATGTCCTGGATGTAGACTGGACCCAATTCGTTTCGCAGCAAGGTACACAAGTATTAATGTTTGGAAAATGATGCGGGCAGCCACTGGTATCCAGTGAAGGGAGCTGAGGAGCGGAGCAGTGTGAGGGAATTTAGGTTAAAGACCAGTCGAGCTGCTGCATTCTGGATGATTTGCAGAGGTTGGATGGCACAAGCAGGTAGACCTGTCAGGAGGGAGTTACAATAGTCTAGGCGTGAGATGACCAGAGCCTGGACCAGAACCTACACCGCCTTCTGAGTTAGAAGGGGAAGTATTCTCCTGATGTTGTGCAGCATGAGTCTACACTGTAGACTGTGGGTTTCTTCAGGAGATGTTTTACTGTTGCCTCCTTCAGAGAGTTAGTGAAACAGCCAGTTGACAGGGAAGTGTTGATAAGATAGGTGAGAAAAGGAAGAAGGTCGGGAGCGATAGACTGGGAAGCTTGTCTCTGAGACCCGGATCATCAGCACTGGAGCCCCTCAAGGTTGTGTGCTCTCTCCTCTCCTCTTCTCCCTCTACACCAACAACTGCACCTCCAGCCATCCCTCTGTCAAACTCCTGAAGTTCGCGGACGACACCACCCTTATTGGATTAATTTCAAATGGGGAAGAGGCCGCCTACAGAGAGGAGGTTGACAGCCTGGCTTCCTGGTGCAGCCAGAACCACCTGGAGCTGAACGCTTTGAAAACTGTAGAGATGGTGGCAGATTTCAGGAGGAGCCAAGCCCAAGCAGCTCCCCTCACCATGTGCGACTCCCCAGTTAAAACAGTGGAGTCATTCAGATTCCTGGGGACGATCATAGCACAGGACCTGAGATGGGCGGAGAACATCACCTCCATCATCAAGAAGGCCCAGCAGAGGATGTTCTTCCTGCGGCAACTGAGGAAATTCAGCATGCCGCGGAAAGTGATGGTTGAGTTCTACACAGCCATCATTGAGTCCATCCTCACCTCATCCATCACCGTCTGGTTCTCTGCCTCCACTGCCAAGGACAAGGGCAGACTGCAGCGGATCATTCGGTCAGCTGAGAAGGTCATCGGCTGTGACCTGCCGGCTCTCATAGACCTGTTCCACTCCAGGACCAGTAAGAGAGCAGGCAAGATCATCGCTGATCCTTCCCATCCCGGTCACCACATGTTCCAGAGACTCCCGTCCAGAAAAAGGTTCCGGGCCATCAGGACTAAAAACTCGCGTCACCTGAACAGTTTTTTCTCCATGGCGGTGTGGCTCAAAAACAAGCCCCCTGCACCACACTGACTCTTCATCACACTGACTCTGCTGACCCCCCACACCCCCAACCCACCCTCGCACATAATTTATAACTCTATATTACTGGCACTATAAACAATCTCTGCACCTTAAAACTGCACGTTACTCTTTTACTGTATATATTGTTGTTTTGTTTTTTTATATTGTTGCTAATATTGTTTGATGTTGTTTATATTGTTTGATGTTGTTTATATTGTTCGATGTTGTTTATATTGTTCGATATTGTTGTATTTTATGTTGTTTTTATATTGTTGTTTATATCGTTCGATATTGTTGTCTTTTATGTTGTTGTTTTTATATTTTTATATTGTTGTTTGTAAAGTGCACCAACCACACCAAGTCAATTTCCTGTATGTGCAAATATACATGGCAATAAAAAGAATTCTGATTCTGATTCTGATTCTGATGAACTTATGAGACAGGGGGGTGAAAGAGGAAAGCAAACGGGATGAAGATGAAGTTGATGGAAATGTAGTTATAGAAGGAGGATAAGAAAATGAGGCGCGTATGTCATCTGTCTTTTTTGTAAGTAGGTGACAAAGGGGCTTGGTAGAAGGGTAGAAGGAGGAGGGGGACTGGGGGGTCAAGGAGGTTGGAAAAGAAAACAGCTTTTGGGTGTTCGAAAATGAGGATTGAATTTTTTGTTCGGTAAAAGAGCTTTTGGCTGCAGAAATATAGGCAGAGAAAGAGGAGAGAAGAGATTGATAAGTGAGCAGGCAATTAGGGTGTTAAGATTTTCGCCATTTCGCATAGTGGCTCTGTTGGCACGCACCGAGTCAGACAACCATGGAGCTGGGGAGGACTGAGAAAGAGTCAGTTGAAGGGATGGCTGTTTAAACAGAGGAGGCCAGAGAGGAGGGAGAGAGGGGGATAATGTTGTGAATGACAGGTAAAGAGCCTGTTGCTATGGTAGGGTTGTCAGTTTGAGATAGTGGGAGAGAGTAAGAGATAAAGAAGTGCTCTGAGACATGAAGTGGGGTTACAATGAGGTTAGATGTAGAACAATTCTGGTGAAAATATAGTCCAGGTGGTTACCAGCTTTGTGAGTAGGAGGGGAAGGGCTGAGTGAGCGAGCAAAGATAAGAAATTAAAAGTAATAGGTCAGATGACTTCTCTGTCTGGCTGTGGAGGTCATCCTGAAAGACAAGTAGAGGGCCATTTTCTGGGATGTTCGATAGGAGGACGTCTAATTCTTCCAAGAAATCTCCCAAAGGACCTGGTGAACTGTAGAGAACAACAATTGTTAATTGTACCGGATGATTAACTGTCACAGCATGAAATTCAAAAGACAGTGGGGTAAATGTTGCAATAGAGGTGTAAATGCACTCAAGATACAATGAGGGCTGCTTGTGATCCAATCGCACATTTCTAACCCCACATGCAAAACTCACATGTTAGATGACAGCCAACTCTGAGGCCCACTTGAGTTGTAAGTGATAACATGTCTGAATTTCCAGGGCTTGAAGCAAAACCTAGCGTTTTTAGCCACGAATATCATTGCACACATTTAAATTAGACATTCACAGATCTATACAAACACACAGATTTACCTACATATCATTTGCATGCACTTGTAATTCTCATGATACATTAATATATTTTAACATGTTTACAAATACACATTTTGCAGATAACAGTACATATTAAAAATTTTTAGCACACATTTGCAGATTTTTTTAAACATTTACAAATCAGATTCAAACACAGATTGAGATGTAGTTAGACACAGTTCTCCACACACACATGAACACAACTGGCTCTACAGACAGACAGAGACAAAGTTCTTGTCATACTGACTCCACTTCTGAGATCAGGTATGTTGCGCTCATTATTATATGTATGCAGAGTGTGGAAACTACTCACACATTAGAAAATTACTACAACAGTCTTTTCTTCCTCATTGGTGAGGAGCAGTAACAGGTAAATGAGCATATGAAGCTGGAAGTTGGCAAGAATATTGTTACACAAGCTGAGCAGATAGTTCCTTTTTTTGCTTTGCGAGCAGCCAGCGGGTACCAAGAGAAGGTGCTGGGGGTGACACTAAACTAGTGACTGAAGTAGAGAATTAGAAGGTGGCGGTTTGGCTGTGAACTATCTATATAAGTTTCAGGATAATTCATTAATTTACTCACTACAGGTTCAGTATCTTTCAACCCATATGAAAGGACTGACTCAGCACCAATGTCACATACTTCTGATGAGAGACCCCTCTTATGTTGTTACTTAGTGTTCAAAGCTGCATAGGCCTACCTCATAGTTATAAGATAATACCCCCCTGGTATTTCACAGACATTTTGAGGACCCTACTTCACTGCTCTGCTTGCCTACGTGTAAAAGTCACTACACGCCACTGCTTTTGGCACTTTCATATCTCAGCTACAAGCTCATATAAGATGCAATGAAAAGCTAAATGTGCTGTGTGCTGCCTAATCTTGCCCTACACTGCTGAGTCCACCCTGAGTCACAAAGCCCACCTCAACTCAACTACACACAAACTAAACTGTAAATGCAGGTGACTGCAGACTACCAGTGCATGGAAACACACTGAAGTGGAAAAATACCTCATCTCATCTTCACCTCAGCTCAGTGCCATGCACACACACACACACACACTGACTGTCTGCCCGCCACCTGCTTCCCTTGTGTGTGTGTGTGTGCGTGTGTGTGTGTGTGTGTGTGTGTGTGTGTGTGTGTGTGTGTGTGTGTGTGTGTGTGTGTGTGATTGATGATGGGTCGCATCTTACTGTGCTCTGAAACACTTCACTGATTTAAGCTGCTGAACCAGCAAGAGACTGTGGCTGTGTCTCAAACCGAACACTTTACGAAGTACACTGCAATACAGTGCACTTACATCTGTAGAGCACTCCGTCGCTGATCAGTGCTGTCTCAAATGGAACACTTACGTTAACCACTTGGCGGAAGTGATGGACGCAAATCTGTTTTAGAAATTAAATGAAAAGCTGCCAAAAAGGCTCCTCCTCTTCCGCTACGTAGCCAAGATGGCGCCCGTTTAGGGCGAGAAGTGTCCATCGTTTTACACTGCATTTTTTGACCGTTTGCAGTGCGCCATCCGGGTACTTTCAGTGCCCTGAATTCTGCTGGTTCTGTCAGTGTGAACGCCCTAAGCCCTAAAAGTCAGTGCTCGAAGTGCACAAGTGCGCGGTTTGAGACACAGCCTGTCTGTGCATATGTGTGTGTCGCAGTGACACTGAGCCAGAGAAACACAGCTGGTCAACAGAAGTTCCTAGGCAGCTGCTTCCTAAATAAAGTGTCGGCCCACTTCCGAACCCAGAGTGCCTGCCAACTATGTTAGCAAGTTGTTACACTTGTGTAGCTCATTGTACATTCAAATTGTAAAACTTCACAATAAAGGACTGTGAATACATGTGACCCTTTATTGAAACATTTAATTTAATGTGAGGCTAAAGTTGAATATTTACCTAGTTCTAGTTAATGGCACCAAGTCAAGCTCTCTTTGGCTCTCAAAGCTCTTCAAATCTTAAGTTCCTCTCTTTGCCATTTCAAGATTAGCCGGTAGATCAATACGCTTGTTAGAGCTTGTTAACTATATGGTATGATTTGTCAAAGCTTAATGACTCAGCCTTATCAACCAACCAACCAACCGTGTGTTGAAAGTGTGATTGTATTGTTGTCTCGTGCTTTCGACCAAGGGTTGAAAAGTACATGTACCGCAACTTTTAAAGAAATATTGATATAATATTTAAAGTATACCTACATTTAAGCAATTATAATTTCATACAAAGATGATTCACTGTCATGTTCCTATCCTTTGTGTTTTTCCTGGATCAGCTGGAGAAGAAGACACGAAGTAGAGCAGTGACGGTTGAGGCTGTGGTCAGACTGAACACCAGAGTTTGAGGAGGAGTTTATAGACAGAAGGGTGAGCGAGAGGAGGCTGGACAGGACTGGCTGGTGAAGATAGACCTGAAGGCACAAGAATACAGGAAACAAAACTAGAATTACTAAGATGAAATCCCAGCTCAAGTGAATGTTTGTGCCAAATGTTAAAGCGATTCCTCCAGCTGTTTCCGGAGATTTTGCACTCACAAGGCAAAATATGTTCTTTGTGAGATAACAGAGACCATGACCTTTGGCCACCAAATTCTTTTCAGGTCACCCTTGAATCCAAGTGAATATTTGTGCCAGATGTGATGAAATGCCTTTTGGGCATCACTGTTATATTGAGTTCAAACAAAGCAAGGTCATGTGACCTTGATCTTTCTACATTTGACCACCAAAATGTAATCAGTTCATCTTTGACTCCACGGGGCAGCTTGTACAAAATTGTATGAGATTCTTTCAAGCCAAACTTAAGATATAAAATTCAAGAAAAATATCAATATACTTTGTTCAGTTCATTGTTGAGTCCAAGTGAACATTTTTACCAAATTTAAAGAAATTCCCTTCTGGTATTCTTGAGATATTGTGTTCACAGGGAAGGGATGAATGGACAGATGGATGGACAAACAACCCGAAAACATAATTACCTTACATTACATTTCATTTAGCTGACACTTTTATCCAAGGCGACTTACAATAAGTGCATAAATCCCAGAGGGTACAGACCCAGGACAACAAGAATCAAGAAAGTTCAATTTCTTCAAAATAAAACAAAACTAAAAAGTACTATAAGTAAGTGCCATTTAAGTGCTACTAGAGTGTTAGTTTAAAAAATGTATAGTATATATATATAATACCACAAGCCACTGGCTTCTCCAGCGTGGAGGCATAAAATGGTCAAAGCATGTACCATGGACAATATGGTGAACAGTGAAGAGCTGGTAATAACATCCGTCCTGAGGGATCTGTCTACACTTAGCAGTAAAATGTGTCTTGTAAATGAATGTGCACAGTTAAGAAAGTTTTTCCCAATTTACCAAAATAATCAATCAATATGTGTTGGACATCGTTGAATTTGTGGCGCTGGCTACAAACAAATCAATGTATTGTCACTGATAAGCAAAAATAATATGTTCATAATGCAGCAGATCAGATCCGCTTAGTAGGTGTTCCTGAAGCACAGGACAGAATTGCATTTACAAGAGAAGTGTGGCCCCATGCGTCCACTTCCTTGTGATCGGATCTCAGGTCACATCAAGGATGCGTTGGGTTTTTTCAGATCTGAACTTGTCAGAGAGAGAGAAAACAGGGACACATAAGAAACACAAGGGAGGGGAGCACAATACTGACACTCAAGAAATACATTTTTTGAGCATTCAACTTTTATTGTTGTTTGAGTCATGGTTTTGCTACTTTAAGTTACATGAAACCATCTTTAAGACAACAAGCATTGAGTGATTCTCAAAACATAATGTCTTTATTGTCTGTTACAAGGGGTAGTTATGTCTCATTTGTAGGACTGCGGTGCTTCAGTTGAGCTGAGTTCAATAGCTCGGAAGTGCAATATGGAGCCTAATTGTATTCAAGAATAGATTTCTGAACACCAAACATTATGACTTCATCTCTGTTAATGAAGCCTAGATTTTTTTTTCCTGTAATGTCACCTAGTATTTTTTTCTAATGTCACACATCTGTGAATGTGTTTGTCCTTTAGTGTGTGTGTGTGTGTGTGAGTGTGTGTGTGTGTGTTGGCATGAGTGTGTTCTCAGATTCAATGTAACGTGTCAATGTGTGTGTTGAAGCATAAGTGTGGGGCATGTGTATGTATTCATCCATGCAGTGAATTAATTCCAAGTGTGTGTGTTTTGAAGCATGGACTGTATTAATTGTTAGTACTGTATGTGTGAATTCAAGTGCAGCTGAAATTCATAGAAACTCAAACAAGGAGGAGTAACTTTAAAGTCAAACTCCTCATCTCCAACTACTCCTTGTAAACTTTGTGGTACATAGTTTAGGTTAAGGTGCACAAATGTCTGTGCGAATATGTCCATAGCATTGATGAATGAAATCGAAAGAATGATTATTTCTGTACATTTGATGATCATTTTTGCTTTTCTAAGAATCAACCCCTGTGATGTCTTCAATCCACTAGATATTCCATGGAGGATGATAACTAATGAACCGGAACTACCTGGTAAAAATGCGATCATGAAGATCTAAATTGCACTTTTCTGTGACGATCCCAAATAATTAACCTTGTAGATTTGAATGACGCCATGATCTTTCTTCTAACACCACCCTCAGGACAAATTTATGTTTGCATATGTATGCCCAGTGATTACATTATGAATAGTAGAAAGATTGTTTGCTGTTTATTTAGTTCAAAACTTTTCTACGGTGTAAAGTGTTTTTGTTTTGCTGACAGTTGTGCATTTTTGGACATCCAGTCCTACACTCTGCAGGACACCATCACAGCAATGGGCAGCTCCTTCAGCGACAGACAGATTGATCCGCAGTTTCTAAAGGAGAGGTATCTCAGGGCGTTCCTTCCTGCAGCAGTAAATCCATACAGCCAACTTTAGTATCTGTGCATATTCACTGTGCTATATTCATCTGTTTGTGCAATATCAACAGTTCATGTGCAATCCAGTCACTATACATATTCTCAGACTGCACATATTTGTTCTGCCTTTACATTGTATATATTATTTTAATTACTCATATACAGTATATAAATATATATGTACATATATAAACACCATTTTTGTATATTCCTCGCAGTTAAGTATAATTACTTGCTGATCCCTTTTGATTCTTGCTGCTGTAATAATTCAAGATCGCTAGAATGCTAGGGCTAGCTCGCTCACAATCTTTTTTTAAAAGGTTGTTGCAAAAAAGGTGACCATAATACATTGAAATGATATTAAACTAAGATATTAAATTCATTATCATAATTTTTAAATCCTTATTAATGGACATAATCTTACATTTGTGGGTCTTTCTAGCAGCTTGCTGGTGATTCGAAGGCATTCTGGGTACCCCTCTGTTTGGAAGGGCCGAAAGGGGATTGGGAGTTAGGAAGCTCTAACTCTAATTTCATTCTTTCAGTGCTCTGCCTTATTTTTTCCAACTCAAGTTTCTTTTTCTGTCCATTTTTAAGCGCCAAACTATTGTTCAAACTGCATACCCAACAGCTCCTTCTGCTGCTCAAAGGTTAGACCAGCCGTCTGCACTACCATTAACACTGACACAGGCATGGGAGCTGGTTCCATTGCGGATGTCCAAAGCTCTTTCTGCTGTAACACACCTTGTTCAAACAAAGATGTCAGCACCACTCTCCCAATCTCCCCCTTAAGACTCTTCTCTGCAACTATAATGCCATAATAGTCAGCTATTTGAACCAGCTCATCCTTCTTACAGCCATTCACAACTGCCACCATAGGTACATCAAAAAACCCAGACATGGAAGCCATAATTACCACCTACCGATACTGCCAGATATGCACTGTGGACCAACATCCTTAGAGAATTTCCCCCTGACAGCCTAACCAAACTTACTAAAGACTCCCCTAGTCTTCATGTGGTTCTGCAATAGGTAGATTAGGGACAAACCACATTGGCAGGTAAAGATACCTGTAAGCAAGTAACCCCACAAATAGACCCCACGGAAATGTCCCCGAGATAGATGTCAAAAGATAACTAACGCACATGGCAATCCCACATCGGGTCACAAACAGTTACCAGAGAACACATGGTGTATCTTCCCAAAAAACAGGCGAAAAGCAGAGTACCTTTCAGCCCTGTTAACAAAACACACCTCAAAAAACATCACTCAGTTGGACCAAAGGATCAGCGTGTCACACACCATGTGGCAGCTGCCACCACATGCACAAACAAACTTTGAACCAAACAACCTCAATGGAGGAGCCCCTCTGGGTCATGAGCCGGCTCTAGTGGCCAGAACAAAAAGGGAGACACACCAGCATATCAATTAAAGAATGTTTTATCACTTCCGGTTGGTAGGGCAGATGGAGTAGACGTGTAGGCGAGAGCTCCCGTGAATGCTGAACTTTTCAAACAACCCAGCCCTCAAACTTAATTGTTAGGAAGAATTATTTTCTGTCTTCTTTAATCTCCCGTCCTGTTTTGCCCGGAAAAAACAAGTTTTCTCTCTGAAATGGCTTCGAAGAGCGGAAAATCGAGAAAAAAAGAAGAAGATAACGCTAGCTTAACGCTGGAAGCAATCACTGCGCTGCTTGAGCAGCACCGTGACTCTCTAGCCACCAAGTTCAAGACAACATTCAGCCAGCTCGACTCGAAGCTTGACCAAACGCGGCTCGCAGTAGAGGAACACGGCCAGCGTATCTCGTCCCTTGAACGAGCTCAAGGCTAAAGTCTCCGACCTGGAGAGCCGAAGCAGACGTCAAAACTTGCGCATCTTGGGCCTGCCGGACTCTACTGAAAGCGGACGTCCCACCGACTTTTTCTCGAAGCTGCTGTGTGAGGTATTTGGGAGCGAGTTACTGCCAACTCCACCAGAAATCGACAGAGCCCATCGCTCTCTGGCATCGAAACCGGCCCCCGGACAGCGACCGCGGCCAGTCATCCTCCGCCTACACCGCTACCAGACGAAGGATCTCCTCATCAGAGAGGCTAGGCGACGGAAGCTTGATTATTGCGGCCAGCCAATTCGGATCGTAGATGACTACAGCCCTGAAGTTGTCACCCAGCGAGCGGAGTACAGAGACGTGATGACTGAACTTTATAAACTGGGTCTGAAGCCTGCTCTGCTCTTCCCCGCCCGGCTCCGGCTGACGCTGCCCAGCGGAGCCGGAAAGTGGATCAGCTCTGCGGACGAGGCGCACGAGTACGTCAGGTCTCTCCCCAGATCCTCGAAAACTTTCTGATGGGAATGTTTAACGACTAACCCAGCAGAGGAAAGGTGGCCCCAATTTGGTTCCTGCCTTTCTGCATGGTGAGTTACAAGCTGGACGGCGCGACTTGTTTATACTGGTGAATATGTTCAGTCCAGTGGTTCATACGTGAGTATTTTAACGCTGTTCCTTTTGACAGCTTCAACAGACTATTACTAATATTACAAGCAAATCTCACGGTGTTTGGTCATTTTGCATAAATAATGTATCTAAAAACTGAATTTACTTATTCTCTCTGTTTTCATATAAGGGCCGCTCCTGTTATGAGTGTTATTAATAGAGAGTCTAGCTCTGCATTACGACCCTTGACAATGCACTTTTCCACCTGTGAGTGTTTGTTTATGTTGGGAGACAATTTTAACTCTACGTTACCTGGAACTAGATGCTAGGTGCTGACTCCCCTTATGTGTATGGCACGGGAGCAATAGTTAGATGTGTGTTAGACAGGAAGAGGTGTTGTTGAATGATGTTTGTTCTGTAGAGCTTGCTGCTTTCTTTATTTTTTTCTAGCAACTGTCTTGGTTGGGGAGGGTGGGTTAGGGTTAGATGTCACTGCCTGTAATTTTGTAATCTTTTCGGATCCAGCACAATGCACTAGTCACACCTTATCTCTTAATATTTTGCTTAGGCCACTGCGCTCATGTTTTAACTCTATTTATCAAGCGCTATGAACAGACATCTAGGCCTACTGAGTTGGAATGCAGTTCAGATAACGTCCGTCTGTTGTCACGATGGTCGGGACAGGGATTTCACTCCTCTTTCCAAGCAAAAGCCGGGGGAGTTTCAATTCTCATCAGTCAAGATATTCCCCTTGTGCAACATGATGTGATCTCTGATAGGTTTGGTCGGTATGTGATTGTCTCAGGTAAACAGGTTTTGGACCGATCTTCTACTAAACCCAGCACAGCGAGTAGGTCAGCCCGTTCTATTCAAGATTTTCTCTCTAACTATGGTGCTTGTGATATATGGCGTTCTTTGCATCCATACGACAGAGAATACTCAAGGATCGATTATTTCTTTATCGATAACGAACTTATTCCACTGGTTCATTCGTGCGCTTATCAAAGTATTGTCATCTCGGATCACGCACCTATTGTCCTGACCATGTCTTTCCCTGGCCTCCCTCAGAGGAACAGACAGTGGCGATTCAATTCAACTTTGCTGTCGGATGATAACTTCGTCAAATTCATGCAGGAGGAAATAGCCTTTTTCTTGCTACCAATATGTCTCCAGACATTTCTTGTTTAATTGTGTGGGATGCCATTAAGGCCTACCTTCGGGGGCAGATTATAGCCTACACCGCACAAGTGAAGCGAAAATCTCACCAAGAACAATCAGACCTTGCCCACCAAATCAGAGAGATTGACAAACAATACGCCCCGACTAAGTGTCCAGATTTGTATAAAAAACGGCTCGATCTGCTCACCGCCTACTCAATTGAACAATCACTTTTAAAGAGTAAAACCATGTTTTACATCTATGGAGCCAAATCAGACAAATTATCAGACAAATTATTATCAACTCAAAGGTCACAAAGCAAAACAAAATATTTCTAAGATCCGGTTACCAAATGGCCTTATAACTGCAGATCGCCTACAGATTAATGAAGCATTCAGGGACTTTTACACCCAGCTTTATACCTCAGATTGTCAGAGTGATTCAAATGCAATTTCTGACTTTCTAACTGGTCTTAACATCCCTTGTCTTTCATCAGACATAACGAAAAGATTGGAAGAACCTATATCCCAGACAGAAATAGCTTCAGCCATTTCTTCAATGCAGTAAGGCAAGTGCACAGGCCCTGATGGATTCCCGGCAGAATTTTTTAAGAAATTCTCTCTGCTGCTTTCCCCACTGTTATGCTCAGTCCTCTCTGAATCTTGCAGGCAAGGTTCACTTCCTCCATCATTTACTGAGGCCTGTATTACCCTTATTGCAAAGAAGGGTAAAGATCCGACTGAATGTGCCTCCTACAGGCCTATTTCCCTCCTTAACACGGATGCTAAAATTGTAGCCAAGGTCCTAGCCCATAGATTGGAGACTGCCCTCCCTACAATCATATCCAAAGACCAAACTGGCTTTGTTAAAGGCAGGCAATCCTATTTTAATATTAGACGACTGCTTGACATTATCTACTCTCCCTCTGAAGATATCCCAGAATGCGTTGTCTCTCTCAATGCAGAGAAGGCATTTGACCGGGTTGAGTGGGGGTACTTATTTGCTGTGCTTGACAAATTTGGCTTTGGCCCAAAATTTACTTCATGGGTTAAGTTACTTTATTCACACCCCACAGCCACAATTCGCACAAACTCACAGCGTCAGACGTTCAATTTGCATCGCGGAACCTGCCAGGGATGCCCCCTAAGTCCCATGCTTTTCGATATGGCCATTGAGCCGCTTTCTACAGCATACTGGAGGCATCTGGAGAGGTAGCACGGAGCATAGAGTTTCACTATATACTGACGATCTTTTGCTTTTTATTTCTTATCTGACCGCCTCACTACCTCCTGCTCTTTCGCTGCTCAGTCAGTTTGGTAAATTTTCAGGCTATAAATTAAACCTTAACAAAAGCAAGCTGATTCCTATCAACAGCAACGCACAAGCTTTAGACCTTGCAAATTTGCCTTTTAGAATTGAGAATAAGAAATTTTCCTATCTAGGTATCTTAGTTACAAGAAAGCAAAAATATCTATTCCAAGACAACTTTACCATGTTATTGAATTAGACTAAACAGATATTAGCACAGTGGTCACCCTTGTCATTATCTCTTATCGGACGTATTAACTCTGTAAAAATGACCATTTTACCAAAATTTCTGTACCTCTTCCACGGCCCCCTCTCTGTGGAATTCATTACCAACCCAAATCAAAATACCCCCATACTGATATCATTCAAAAAGGCCCTAAAACCCCCCCTCTTCAGATCTGCCTTCCCCAGCTAAACACCCCCACTCCATGTTTAGCAAGGGCTGAAATCTACCAGCCCCTTCGACTGTTGGATTACAAACAAACTAATGAAGCACTTGTCAACCATCAGATTATTGCATCTTGTCCCCGCAACTAGTAATTTTCTGCTCAGTTCTCTCATCACTGTGCTCACTGAGGTGGCTTCAAAGTGATTCTCTCTAATTGCTCATCTGTCTCTGAAAGGAGCTGCAGTAAATAAAAGTTTTTGTCTAACTTTCTAATTATTTATCTGACTTCAATATTGTTACTGTGAGTGAATGACCTTCCTTCATATCATCATGACACCAAGAGCTTAGTCGCGTAAAATGTCAATTTGATGTTTGATCACTTTGTGCTGTGAAGTGGATACAAATCGTAAGTGTCCAGCTCTATATATAAAATTCCTCTAGTACTAAATTACATTGTTATTATTGACGATGTCTTTATTATTAAGGGGTAATGGTAAAGATGACATTGTAAGTTACAGTTGCTTAATGATACTAACTGTAAAAATTACGTTAAATTAATTGTCAGAAAAAAAAGTAACATTTATTTTAAACTCTTGCTTTTTTAAAAGAAAAGCAATTTTTTTTTAATGGAGTCATGGCCTCTGTGACGTCAGCTACCAGATAACTGAAAAATTAGATACTGTGGCGTGCACTCATGGGTGTGTCCTCTCACCCAGTGGGTTGATGGGTAATGTTAAGGCTGTAGCTATATATACTTCCCGTATGGGGAACATGTGCCTGTTCTTCTTCACTACCGAATAAACAACAGTAAACAGTACCTGCGTCTCTGCCTTTCCTTGTCCTGCCACATTGGTGACCCCGTTTTTTGGACATGTTCGAGGTAGAGGAGGATAGTGTCCCTTCCTCATCGGGGGAAGACGTATTTTCTTCCCCGGTGCCCGTGGACCGTGTCTCCGCAACGACCATGGCGCCGCAGCTTCCGCGACCGACCAGCTCCGCGGGGCACGTTAAACTGCCGGAGTTTTGGCAGAACGACCCCGCGCCGTGGTTTCAGCATGTCGAGGCTCTCTTCCATCTGCGAGGAGTAACGGCAGACGACTCCAGGTATTTTTTGGTGGTCGCGGCTTTGGACCAGCAATCCACCCGGCGCGTGATGCAGCTCCTGCGAGCCCCGCCGCTGCGCGGAAAGTACGCCGCCCTCAAGCAGCTTCTCCTCCGGCGCTACAGCTTGTCAGCCGCGGAGAGAGCGGACAAGCTACTGTCGCTTCCCGGTTTGGGCGATGGTTCGGCAGTGGACCTGATGGACGAGATGCTGTCGTTGCTGGGCTCCGAGGATGAGGGTTTCCTGTTCCCGCACATCTTTCTGCGCCAGCTCCCGCTGCAGGTGCGCGCAGCCCTCGCCAACTCTTCTTGCTTGGCGGCCGGCGACTTCCGTGGATTAGCTGAGCAGGCGGACCGGATCCTGCTGACTTCGAGGAACGTCTCCGTGCAGAGTGTGGCCGTGGAGTCCTCGCAGCCGACGTTGGAGAACGAGGCTCCGGCATGGACGGCTGCAGTTTCCACCCGCAGACAGCGCGGCCAGCTGTGTTTCTTCCATCAGCGCTTCGGCAGCAAGGCGCGCCGCTGCGTTCCTCCGTGCGCGTTCGAGGCACCGGGAAACGGAAGAGCCGGCGCTCGGTAGCAGCCGTGGGCGCTGGCGATCAAGAGGAGCTGCTGTTCATTCATGACTCCATATCAGGTAATCAGTTCCTGGTGGACTCCGGCTCGCAGAAGAGCCTTCTCCCTCCTGCAGCTACGGACCTCTCGGCCCGTGGCAGTGGTCCGCGTCTGACAGCGGCTAACGGTTCGGCTATAGAGACGTTTGGTACCAAGTCTGTGACTGTGTGTTTCAATGGACGCAAATTTCTGTGTGACTTTGTTGTAGCCTCCATTACGGTTCCTATTATCGGAGCAGATTTTCTGTGCACTAATGGGTTGTTAGTGGATGTAACTAATCGCAGGCTCATTGATGCTGTGTCTTTTGCGTCTTTTCCGTGTCAGTCAGGGGGACCCGGGCCGTTAACACACGCTAATTTCGCGGCGTCAAAGGATGTCTTCCAGCGCTTACTGGCGGAATTTCCTTCGCTGACAACGCCCGCATTTTCTGCCGCGGTTACTAAACACGGCGTGGAACATTTCATTCCCACTGTGGGTGCGCCCGTTTTCGCACGTTCGCGTCGCCTCGACACCGTGAAGTTAGCCACCGCGAAGGAGGAGTTTGCTACCATGGAGCGTTTGGGGATCGTTAGGCGGTCCAACAGCCCGTGGGCTTCGCCGCTCCACATGGTGCCCAAGGCGGATGGTTCTTGGCGGCCGTGCGGCGACTTTCGCCGTTTAAATAACATTACGGCCCATGACCGTTACCCCATTCCGCATGTTCAGGATTTTTCGATTCGTCTGGCGGGCATGACAATTTTTTCTAAGATCGATTTGGTGCGAGGTTATCATCAGGTGCCTGTGCGGGCGGAGGACGTGCCCAAGACTGCTGTCATTACACCGTTTGGGCTTTTCGAGTTCCTGCGAATGCCGTTCGGCCTTAAAGGCGCAGCGCAGACGTTTCAGCGCTTGATGGACTCGGTGCTACGTGACCTCGCGTTTGTTTTCGTCTATTTGGACGACATCTTGGTGGCCAGCCCGTCGGCTGATGAGCATTTGTCGCACCTTAGGCAGGTTTTCCAGCGCCTTGATGGGCATGGTCTCATTGTCAACACAGCCAAGTGCCAGTTTGGGCTGTCTGTCATAGACTTTTTGGGCCATCGCATTTCGTCGCAGGGTGCGGTTCCTTTGCCCTCGAAAGTGCATGCAGTTGCGGATTTTCCCCGTCCGGTCTCGGTCAGGTCGCTACAGGAGTTTTTGGGCATGGTAAACTTTTACAATCGTTTCTTGCCTCGTGCGGCCCAACTCCTGCAACCATTGTATGGTGCTTTGAAGCTTAAGAAAGCCAGGGACCAGGTTGACTGGACCCCTGTGAGGATCCAGGCTTTTGAGGGAGCTAAGGCTGCCCTGGCTAACGCGGCGCTTCTGGCGCACCCCGCGTCTCGGGCGCCCATCGCCCTCACGACCGATGCTTCGGATGTGGCTGTTGGTGCAGTTGTTGAACAGCGTGTTGCGGGTGCGTGGCAGCCCCTTGCATTTTTTAGCCGCGGTTTGCGAGACAGTGAGCGAAAATACAGTGTGTTTGACCGGGAACTTTTAGCGTTGTACCTGGCTACGCGTCATTTCCGTTTCCTGCTGGAAGGCCGCCCTTTCACAGCCTATGTTGACCACAAACCATTGACGTTTGCTATGGCGAAGGTGACAGAGCCATGGTCTGCTCGCCAGCAGCGCCATCTAGCGGCGATCTCCGAATTCACAACGGACATCCAACATGTGGCGGGTAAAGCGAACCCGGTTGCAGACTGCCTGTCGCGGGTGCTGGTGTGCCCTGTGCATCTTGGGGTTGATTTTTCCGCACTGGCTGCCGATCAACCTGGGGACCCGGGTGTCGTTGCGCTGAGAGCTGCGAGTACCGGTCTGGAGCTGGAGGAGGCAGTGGTGCAAGATGGTGGGCCTGCCCTCCTTTGCGACGTCTCCACGGGCCGTCCCCGCCCGGTGGTGCCGGTTGCTTGGCGCCGTCGGGTCTTTGATATGGTGCACTCTCTTTCTCATCCGGGTGTCCGGGCGTCAGTGAAGTTGGTGTCTTCGAAGTTTGTGTGGCCTGGCCTTCGCAAAGAGGTCAAAGAGTGGGCGGCCACATGTGTGGCGTGTCAGCGCGCAAAAGTTCACCAGCACACTAGGGCGCCCCTCGAGCCATTTTTGATTCCAGCCAGGCGTTTTGATCATGTGCATGTCGACCTTGTGGGGCCTCTTCCCCCTTCCCAGGGTTTTACACATCTCCTTACCATGGTGGATCGGACCACTAGGTGGCCAGAGGCGGTTCCTCTGTCTTCCACGACATCTGCGGACGTGGCACGCGCTTTTCTTTCAGCTTGGGTTTCACGTTTTGGTGCACCGTCTGATATCACCTCTGACAGAGGCCCGCAGTTCATTTCGGATCTCTGGTCAGCGCTAGCAAAGTCTTTGGGCACACAGGTTCACCGTACCACTGCCTACCACCCCCAGGCTAACGGTTTGTGTGAACGTTTTCACCGGTCGCTTAAGGCGTCATTGCGGGCTGCGCTCTCAGATGCAAACTGGTTGGATCGGTTGCCGTGGGTGATGCTCGGGTTGCGCTCGGCTCCTAAGGCTGACCTGGATGCCTCGCCTGCAGAGTTGGTACTCGGTCAGCCGCTCCGCGTCCCAGGGGAGTTTCTGCCTCAGAGCTCGGCCCCCTTTCCGGTTCCTGTTGCGCGTCCTGCGTCACAGGCCGCTTGTGCACCGGTGCCCGTGCATCATTTTTCACCTCGGTCTTTCGTGCCAACGGATCTCGCGACCGCTCGGTTTGTGTTTGTGCGTCACGATGCTCACCGGTTTCCCCTCCAGCCCCCGTATGACGGCCCGTTTAGGGTGTTAGAGGCGGGTTCTAAAAGTTTCATCCTGGACATGGGCGGGCGCAGGGAGCGTGTTTCGTTAGACAGACTTAAGCCAGCTCATCTGTTGGCCGGCGAAGAGGTGCTACCGGCCCGGGTTCCCCGTCGTGGTCGCCCCCCTTCTAAGGCCCCTGTGTTGTTTTCTCCAGTTGTGCCTCCTGATCCTGTGCCTGTTGTAAATGATGTCCCTTCTGCTTGTTCCACCCCTGCGTTTGCAGACGGGGTTCGGCGTAGCCGTTATGGTCGCCTCGTTAAACCCCCTGAGAGGTACTGACTTTTGTCTCATTTTTTTCCCTCTGGGTGTTCGGGGGGGGGCTGTGTGGCGTGCACTCATGGGTGTGTCCTCTCACCCAGTGGGTTGATGGGTAATGTTAAGGCTGTAGCTATATATACTTCCCGTATGGGGAACATGTGCCTGTTCTTCTTCACTACCGAATAAACAACAGTAAACAGTACCTGCGTCTCTGCCTTTCCTTGTCCTGCCACAATACTGCAATACATTATAACGGCAATTGTTTCATTAGATCTGCAAGTAAAGGAAATCCAGCAGCTAAATAAACAGCACTTCTCTCATAAAACTTTAAAACTGACAAGGACTACTAGGTTTCAGCACTAAGATTTGTCCTCATAGTCTGTACACCAGGGTTCGGCAAGTAAGACTGGCTATGGGGCCATTTTTCAGAAATCAGTAGATGACGGGAAGGAACACAATCAAATGCTAAAAAAGGCTCAAATTAATTTAATATCAATACTCCTTGAATTTGTGAGAGACTATTAGGTTATCCTACGTAGAGTTATAATAATAAGAAGCTAAAGCATGTTGCTTTGGATATTTACGATAAAAATAAAGAAAGGAATTCGGTAAACGGACTCTTTTTTTTCTAGAAGAAGAAACAGGAGATCTGGCATATGAGTTGTGTACTACATTAGAATGTATTAAAAAAAGTAGTCGTGCACTCACTTTTCATCACAAGGTTTTTCTTATGTTTCTATTTTCATCAACCTTTACTATTGAAAAACCTCAAAATTTGTATTCAATTGTGCATGGAGATACGGCTAGTGTCTATTTCATTAAGTGTTGCAGTTATGTAAGCTAAGATAAATGAAGAGACTGTGTCTTACAGAGGACCAGTGTTTTCCATCATACACAAACTTTTTCTGACAGCTCTAAGGACTTTGACTCATTCACAGACTGATTGACACATTCTCTCTTCTTTCTCTCTCCATACAGACACGCGCGTGCACACACACAGACCTAATGAAGTGTAAACGATATTCTCTCCAGACCATTGCAACAAGAGAGGAATTTGCACTTTATGAAACTGTCGCTACATGTGACACACACACACCTCACAGATTTAAAAGGTGTCATTTGTCCGCTTCAGTAACCAAGGTGAATATTCAGCCTGACAGCTCCAAGAAAAAAGAGAGAGCAGAGAAGAGATGAGCCATTGTCAGGAAGAAAGAAAAAAAGAAACATGCTTGTAAGAACCATATTCTCCCCTCCTGGTCATTTAGAAAACAGCAGTCTTGTACTTCGTAATTGTAGCTATCTATTTATCTATCTATCTATCTATCCGCTGCATTTCTTGGTGGCACTGGAGCATCAGTTGAGAGACAAGCCTTTAGAGAGAGACGAGTTACGTTTATCATAGAAATTACTTCAGAAGAGGATTTAGCCTCTCAAGGGCTACAGAGTCAGAACCAACTGATCTCATCTTCCCCCTCTCACTCTCGCCAAGCTGCAACCCTCTGAGCCCCATCTATGAGGGAAATGGTCCCACAACAATGTACTGTATAGCGTCATTTGATTTTTAATCTTAATGAACCAGCAACGATTTGTTCATCTTTCACATTTACACTTACTTTTAATTCCTTATCAAACTGTATTAATTTCGTTCTAAGTGTTGTTTTCCTCTATCTATGTATCTATTTATCCATCTATTTATCTATATGTCCTTAAATCCATCCATCCATCCGTCTATCTATCTATCCATCGATCTGTCCGTCCATGTTTGTTTGTATTTCAGACAGAATGATAATCATTGGACAGCCTAATACCTTTTGAAGTTAAATGATTTGGAAAAAGCATTGGTGCCCTCAAATGATACACATGTCCAAACATATAGTGCAGCCTGTTTGTGTGTGTGTATGTGTGCATGTGAGTGTGTTTGTGCCCTATACTGTTTGCTTGACTGGCTGCATGTTGACTTGACAAGGCTCTTTGTCCTTTTGAATGAACACACACACACAAACACACACACACACACACACATACGCACACATCCACATGTCACTGCAGGAGGTGAGACGACAGCCTTTTAGCTAATGAGTTTTTTTTCATTCCTCACGTATACTCTGGCTCTCTCTGCCCCTGCAGATATTTCTCCCATCTCTGTCACTTCTCTGTCAGTCTCAGTTGTAGTCTTTGTCACTCTCTGTTTCTTTTTTATTAAAATAACTCCATGTGATATGTGGACATTGTGAAGTACATGTACTGTTTTTGTACTTGCTTATGCAAGTCTGGTCTTTATAAATAAATGGGTCCTTTGATTATTGGTTTGGGAAGGAAATGGAAAACAGAATAAATAGATTGGAGCTCTCACAATGAGCTAATCATTAACAAGGTGCTGTATATATCTTTAGCACTAGATTTGGCTACCAAACCTTTTTAGGTAAAAAACAGAATTATGTTGCATTACATTAACTGGTGCCAATTTGGTACCTGGTGGGAGGGTTACAGAATATACTCTCTCACCACAAGTTTGTGGAGCCCACTATTTTTGCAACTCTGGGTGCTGACCCAGAGTATGCCGGCAAAGGGCAAGAAACCAGTTTTAAAGTATTTAATGCATTCAGCATCTTTCTTAGCCCTTAGCGATACAAACAGTGCAACAACAAAAACCTGAACATACATAAGTGACAAAAAAAGTCAGCACTCTTTAGAGTCTCAACCTACCAGGCTGATTGGGCAGTCAGCAAGAGCGAGGCGTTGGTGAACTGGTGCACACGGAGCATTGCCAGGTGAGATAATTGGCACAGATGTATGGAGTTGTCTAATTGAGCTCTACTTTTGAATGCAGTAGCGACTGGACTAGGGGGGAGACAAGCTTCATGCACACAGAAAGAGATAGATCACATTGTTAGTGTTTAGTAGCGGAGATGTGCTTTCATTTTGGACATTGCTGCGCCCGCATGTTGCATATACTGCTGCCTATTTGGACTATCACATTGACAGCTGGCAGAGCAGCCTGCCCAAGACCCAAGAATGCACGCTCAGCAAACTGTTCATCTGTTACCTTTAATGTCATCGTTTCATCAACTCTTATCTCACGTGGAGGTTGCAAACATGCCTGCTCACAGGAAATCCCTAAGACACTGGGGGCTCAAGGCAAACATGACGTTGGCTTAATAAAAAATGCTAAACCTGTAGTTATAACACCGAAATCTGACTACAGGCCCTGCTAACAGCAATATCCATTAAAACTGAAGCAATTGAAGGCATTACTCCAGTTTTGGAATCATTGTGAAAAGCAGGAGTATCACCTGATGCAACAACTCAACAGTACGCACACCTATTAATTTTTTTTTATATATAATACGGGATAAAGATCAACCCACCGAGTGGTGTTTTGTTTAAACCTTAAAGCGATGAACGCAACCATTCAACCAAGAGCTCCAGCTGTTCTAATCCATATACTATCCTGTCACAGGTTTCTCCTGATGCCTGTTGGTTTTCTGTTATTGATCTGGCTAATGCCTTTTTCAGCATTCCTGTTCATCCTGACAGCCAGTACTGGTTCATTTTCCAGGTCAACGAAGAGGGTTGTCAAGGCTACTGTGAATCTCCTACCATCTTTAGTGATGCGCTGTTACGAGGCGACGTGAACTGGCTCGTTATTATTACATTCTAGTCCTACGCTCAATGCTAGGTCTTTCACATTCGCCCTGTAACATTTGATTATTTCCCTGTGGTGTATGCAGTTTACTTGAATTGTCTGTCTTACTTACCTATGTGTAGGCAGACTAACTGATTAGGGAAGGCATGGAGTAATCACGCTCTTCAGCCGAACTTGCCGACGTTTGCCACCAGCGAGCTTGGAACCATGACACAGTAGGTTGGGCTACTGTGTGGAATGTCAGTCTTTCCCTGTGGCCTCGCTCCACACCATTGCCATGGCCATTCGGGGTTCAGCATCTTGCCCAAGGACACTTCAGCATGCAGATGGGTCAGACTGGGGATCGAGATGACGACCTTCAGGTTGGAGGATGACCCCCTCAGTCACAGCCGCCCCATTAACAGTCTTGAACCTTGGCCCTTCCAGAAGGTTCAGGGGTCGGATTTATAACCGTTGCACAGGAGATCACTTACAAGAAATGAAGACACTTTCCAAATAATATCCCAGTGGAGGTGAGGATCCACAGATGTGAGGGAATCGGTCCGATGCTCTAAATAAATAAAAACTGCCGTGACAGTGGTGCAGGGTTCTGTGCGATGTGTGCATGCGAATGGAAGGATGAGGAGGAAGCGAGGGTTCAGCAGTTTCTGATCTCACATATTGTGTTATCCACAGCAGCAGAGTGTCAGTGTATTTTCTTTATTAGTAACATCACTGCTGTCCCATAAAGTCGCTCTTCACTTCACTAAAAGATGCCCCGATGTCAGTGTCGATGGTTTCACTTCCTCTTCACATCGCTTAATGCCGTGCCTCCGTCAGGACTCATGGTGGAAACCCATTGGTCAGCAGCATTTAATATTCGTGCCGTGCTCTGCATGGACCATTCATGGTTGAAAGTGGGCGTGTGGAGGGCGGATTTGGAGGCAGATCCAGGTACGAATGTTTCCAGGTGGACTGTGAACATTGCGTTCAGTTGTGCGTACGCACACTTTTAGTAAGAATCCTACGCACTCTTTTATAAATCCGACCCCTGCTCTGTTGCAAAATGTTGATGATTTAATGATTTAAAGCACAAATATGAAAAATGGGAAAGATATACAGTTACTTTTCTACCACGTTTAGCCGTTGTAGGTCACAAAGCAAGCTTGTCTAAAGTGCATTTTGTAAAACAAAAGAAAATTTTTCTGGTTCATGTGATCACAGCAGAGTGCAAATCCCTCTCCACCAAACGTATTAAAGGGCCCATGCCCACCTTTCTGGGATTTAATTTGAGGTATTGGAACCTCTAAGATGATATATGCATTGCTGCTTTGTTTTGCCTGACTTCCTGGTTACTGGGAAGCTCCGCCTACTCTTGATTGCTGACACAATACACGTGCAAAACCGAGTATAAAAGCCAGGCTGCATACGACTGATCTCTCTTTCTCCCTGGACAGCCATGCTCCTGCACCTTGTTTGTACTTTTGCTCTCCACCATACAACACAAGCTACAAACACACGGCTTTCACTACATTCAACACCTCCACCACACACTGACAACTGACTTGACATTCATACATTTAGTTATTCTGTTGATAATATTAAAACATGTTGATTTGATTCAAGATATCAACTTTTATTCCCCCTCCAACACATGTACACATACATATTATCTCTGCTTTTCTCTATTAATTCTGCTTGTGAGAGGCGGTGGTCTAGTGGCAGAAACTTGGACTATGGGCAGAGAAGGTCTCTGGTTCGTCTCTGGTTCGATTCCACGGAAAGACAACAAAAGACGAACCTGGATTGATCTGCCCAAAAATCCAAGAGTCTGTCTAGACCCTGTCTAGTGCCCCTGAGCAAGGCACCTTACTCCCCCAACATCTGCTCCCCGAGCGCTGTACATAGTCGCTCACTGCTCTGTGTGTCCTGCACACAGATGGGTCAAAAGCAGAGATTAAATTTCCCTACCTGCATGAGTGTGACTTTGCATGTCTGTGCATGTGTTTGGGACCATTAAAAATTACTTCTTGTGACCTGCCTCACAGCAGATGAACTCAGTATAGTCTCTGAAGGTTCCGGGACATCAGAGCCACGAATCTTAACTAACTGTGCTTGCCTTCTCCACGAGGACCTTGAAAAAGGCCCCTGTTCTTTGTCTTATCTCCTGTGATTTTATTTTTCACTTGGTTCGCACACACACACATCTGCTATTCACACACACACGTCACCCCTTCACAGAATTTGCATAAAAGCCGACGCCTGCGAAAGATTTATTTTTCATTCCCTCTGCAGAATGCAGTTCGTATACTGTATGATTGTCTGACCTTCCTTGAAAGGAATAAAATATACTGAAAGACCATTATTCTCAGATCTCTTCATTTCATGTCATAATTCACGAGGTCAAATCTTCACACCTGCTACAGAGCACACAGGTGTCACACAGTCTATGTGGTGACTGTGTGCTGAAATAATAAGAACAAAAACTAAAAGCTCTGTTTTGTGTTTAGTGCCAGGACAACCCATCAGAGTAACGTCTTGTGTCACAATGATCGATTGATAATGATTGTCCTCGAGAAAATTATATCATCATCAGTTACTTCAGAACCTTTGATATATCTATAAATGCCAAATAGGGAAGTCTAGCTAGTAGATATGTTTAAAAGGAACAATATCTCTAGAAAAAAAGTGTGAGCGCTGACCTTGGAAGACTCACTCAACATTGGTAGCAACAGTAAAGAAGTGCTTCACTGGCCACTTGTGTCAAGTCTGTTGCCCCTCTGACCTACTGGGCATATTTATTGTGACAATGATGTGCACCATTTTACCACTATTTTCAGATTGGTTTACCTTTTATGTATAACCATATCTACATGTGGTTCAGTCAGTAGAGAAGCATCTACAACATATACTGATGTTGATCATTTTATAAGACAGACCTGAAATTCTATCTAGGAAAGACAGCTCTTCCAACAATTGGACTCTTGATGTGGTGTAAATAATGGGAAACTGTGGTGTACACTTTGCTTAAAAATATGTTTACAGTATGTTGTTTATTTTCAAATGTGTGTTCAGTTAATACTTACATAAGTGTACATATTAGAAAAGACCTATATACCTACAAAACACTACTGTCTGTAGCCCTGTGTCTCCCCATATAACGTCTGTGGCATGGAATATGTAGGCATCCATATGAGATGCATTTGTGGTAAAATTCTACTCTAAAATACAATATATAAAGATTTATTCAAACTCAATTTGGCTTTTATTGTAGCCAGTACCTCTAGTTATCCCTGCACAGTAATCAAAGAAAGACAAAGATGGAGGGAGTAAGAGAACACGTGCACATGCAGAGGCAGAGTAATGAGTACAAGGCAAAAACTTGGTGGCAAGTATTGGTCTAAAATCAGGGGAAATAGTGATAGAAAAGTCATAAATCAAGACAGATGAAACAGAGTACTTGATAGAGTGAAGGAGATGGAGGAGTTGATAATAGTGATTCTGACAGAGGGAGGGAGAAAGGCGAAGTGGAGTTGCTAATAGTGTGTGTGATGCTGGTATTGATCACTCACACAGACAGAGAGGTGAGATGTGACATCATGACCTGACACTGTGGCTAATCGAAAACTAATTCCCTGTCTCCATCATCATCATCATCTTCATCGACATCCTCACATGAACACGATGGCAGCTGTGACCGGCCTTCGTCCAGCCGCTATTATCTTTGTAAGAATGTCATCATCTCTCTACTACCTGTGTCTCCATATACACTCCTGATCAAAATCTTAAGACCAGTTAAAAAATTGCATGAATTTGCATTTTGCACTGTTGAATCTTAGGAAGGTTCTAAGTAGAGTTTCAAAATGCAAAAAGAAGAAATGGGAACAAGAGTCCAAAAGTTGTGAGCAGGCAATTTATTGAAAACAACAATTTAACTGAAGTAGGCTGTTCATCAGCTGATCAAAAGTTTAAGACCACATCCAAACCTCCTAAAACAGAAATTAAAGTGTCAAAAACTGACTCAGTAATGAGTAGCTCCACCATTATTGTTGATCACTTCAAAAATTCGTTTTGGCATTCTTGATGCAAGTGTTTCAGGGGATCAGGGGAACACGCAGGATGGTCCAAAAGAGTGATGTTATTCTCCTGGAAAAAAGTCTTGGTCAGACGGGCATTGTGAATTGGAGCGTTGTCCTGCTGAAAAACCCAGTCGTTACCACACAGACGAGGGCCCTCAGTCATGAGGGATGCCCGCTGCAACATCTCCACATAGCCAGCTGCTGTTTGACGCCCCTGCACAACCTGGAGCTCCATTGTTCCATTGAAGGAAAAAGCACCGCAGATCATGATGGCGCCCCCTGCACTGTGCCGCATAGAAAACATCTCAGGTGGCATCTCCTTGTCATGCCAGTAACGTTGGAAGCCATCAGGACCATCAAGGTTTAATTTTTTCTCGTCAGAGAATAAAACTTTCTTCCACCTTTGAATGTCCCATGTTTGGTGCTCCCTTGCAAAGTCTAAACGGGCAATTTGTGGCGTTGAAGGAGACGTGGCCTTTGAAGACGTTTCTTGATTTTGAAGCCCTTCCTTCGCAGATGCCGTCTGATGGTTATTGGGCTGCAGTCGGCACCAGTAATGGCCTTAATTTGGGACGAGGATCGTCCCGTGTCTTGACGGACAGCCATTCGGATCCTCCGGCTTAGCGCCGGTGAGATTTTTTTGGGTCTACCACTTGATTTTTTTGTTCCATAACCCTGAGGATCTTTTAAGAAATGCAAAATGACTGTCTTACTGCGTCCAACCTCAGCAGCGATGGCACGTTGTGAGAGGCCTTGTTTATGCAGTTCAACAATCCTACCACATTCAAAGACGGTGAGCTTTTTTGCCTTTGCCATCAAGAGATCTTCACAGTGTGATTACTTAACAGGAAATGACATGGAATCCACATTTTTGCACAGATTTTGGCTTTTAAAGGCTGTGGTCTTAAACTTTTGATCAGCTGATGAACAGCCTATTTGAGTTAAATTGTTGTTTTCAATAAATTGCCTGCTCACAACTTTTGGGCTCTTGTTCCCATTTCTTCTTTTTGCATTTTGAAGCTCTACTTAGAACCTTCCTAAGATCGAACAGTGCAAAATGCAAATTCATGCAATTTTTTAACTGGTCTTAAGATTTTGATCAGGAGTGTATATGCCATCTGTTTGTCTCTATCTCCCTGTTAACTGTCTGTCTCAATCCCTCTGCTACCTGTCTGTCTCTATCTTTCTGTATCCATCTCTGCTACCTGTCTATCCACCATATCCCTGCTGTCTGACTCTATCCCTCCATTAGTGAAGGTGTCAGCTTAGGTCGATATTTAGCGCGGTTACAAATGTTAACGCCCACCTCTCTGAAAACATCCAATCATAGACCTGATGACTCCCAGCAAACCTTTGACCCCTTTCCGTGCTCAGGAGTGTTTGTGTGTGTGTGTGTGTGTGTGTGTGTGTGTGTGTGTGTGTGTTTGTGTGTGTGCGTGTGTGTGTGTGTGTGTGTGTATGTATGTGTGAGCATGAGAGACAGAGAGCAATGACAGATTACTGTGTCAATACATGATTTTATTTGCTCGGGGGCAGATTGCAGCTTTTCTTGGAGTTGAAAAGGTGTTTTGAAGCAGCTCTTTGTAGCGAGGCAGCGCACATACAAACGCTATAATCAGATCGCTTTATCAGAACAATGTGTGGTCACAGTAATGACCAGAAATCACAGGGTAAAAGCCACAGCACACAATCAATACCGACGGCAGAGACAGGGAGAGAGGCAGACAGATGAAAAAGACTTCACTCACAGTCTCAGTGGACAGCCTTTGAGCCCTACTAGCAACAATATGGCACATTACTTGGGTAATTTTCTCTACATGGTTACTAATGTCATTGCTGATGCACAATTACACACACATCAACATCAACATCCATGAATACATTTATTTATTTTAGTGACAAATTAATAGATTTTTAAATAAACTTATAGTGACCTTTATTCCAAAATTGTTAATGTTTAGTGACTGCTCCAACTTTCAGGTCTTTTAAACCGAGGTTGTTCCATGTGTCACTGTCTTTTATTAAGACACACCTGAGGCTCTGTAACATTTATTCTTATATTTTATGTATCATTATATTTGAGCTTATATTTTTTGTCAATTTTCTGATTCATAATAAGGATTTTCTTTATTGTAGCTAAATTACCTTTTGTATGTCTTTCTTGTACACGGCCAAAAGGTTGTCTGTCTACCATTTCTCTCAAAATTAGTGCAGGTGCAATGCATGATGATACATATTGCTTTTATGTAGACTGCCTGTCTGTCTATATGCAGTGTTGGATAATATGAGTCCATTATACAGGGTACAACAATGAAATAACAATAATAAAGACATTGATTTTGAACCACAGAAACAGCCATATAAATCACATTGTTAACAGTTTGAAAATTAACTATGAACTTGGAGAAAAAATATTGAACTGAGGTTGAACTGTGTGGGCTGTGACTTTCGGGAGGGAATGTTAAAGTAGTATTTCACTATAATAATTCTGGGAATGGCGATGTTTGTTTTTTTATGCCGAGGTTATGAATGAGTAACGTCGACACCACACTGGATCCTGGGCATAGGGTAATTCAGGGAAGTACAGGCACAAGGTACCATCTATTAGATATCAGCCACAGAGTTGGCTGAGTCTACTACCACTAGCATAGGTTAACAGTAACTGAGTCTTTCCTCGATGAGATTGTATGATTGTGTCTGTGATTGGTTGAATGGTAAAACTTGACTGTACAGCCCTTTGAGTTGTCATCAAGACAAAAAATAAAACACAAATCATTTCTCAATACCATTTAATGTTCCAATTACAGATTAAGCTGCAATATCTGATAAAACAAATGAACATTTAAATTAAGCTCCCCTAAATTTAACTACGTGCAAGAGCTGTGACTGGTCTTGTATTGCATATCCGGCAAAAAGTATTTATCTTTTTTCTGCTTCGTTTCACTTGGTTTAGCAGTCATCAGACAATCTCCCACAATGTATTTTTTTCTTCGTTGCAGTTCTTTCAAAAAAGGTAATTGCTCTTCAACATATATCAGCGCCAACTCCAGTATGATAACAATCGCCAATGTTCTGAAGTTAACAGAGATGCCAGCTCATTTGTAAATAAGCAGACCGGCAACAGGAGGAAACTCACAACAGTAGCATAGAAACTCTACAGCCACTAATGCTTTGGTTCCATGCCCAATAAATAGAAATTTGCAAAATTGAACATACACCCAAGCAATACTACCAACGGAGTAGGCCCTAGGCTGCGTGTGAACCTACAATGCAAAACCATGAATCGGCCTTGATTTAGGGATATCTGCTGTGCAACATTTCAAGATCTACCGTTACAAGGCATATAGAGTAGCAGAAACTCACTTTAACAATATTTTTGATTTGTTATGTTTCATTGCAAGCTCAGTAACGCTGACAGAAAGTGCAGGGAACGCTTATATGCTAACATGAGTGTAGTCTGACTTGGGCTGATGGAGGACATCAGTCCTATAATCTTAGTCTTAAATGTTTTTAGTTGTTGTGATGAAGAGAATGATTTCTGTTGTGCAGCAGTGCCAAATTTAAGGCCCAATAGACTCCTTCAATTCAGTAAGCAGCACCTAATTTTTAAAACTGTCTAAAAATCAGGTTCTTTCATGAACAGTACATAATTCTTCCACCATGTTCAATAGTGGTCCATCCAGCATGATCCTGCTCACTAACAAATAAACAAACAAACACAGACAAAAACTCGTATTGCGGAGCTCATAAGAGCACAGCTCAGTGGTTGTTGAACCAGCACAATGCTCATGGGAAGTCGAATGAGGTAGAGTAGAACAGTGGTCCCCAACCTTTTTCGCGCTGCGGACCGGTTAGACATCAGACAATATTTTCACGGACCGGCCGTTAAGGTGTGTCTACGGAGCCTCACTGCGGAGTCTCTCTGGTACGGCCTCTGGTGACAGCCGTAGATTTTTTTTTATTTAACGAAATTTGGAGAGTTTTTTTTTGGTTATTTAAAATAAAAAATTAATTCGTTAATTAAAAAAAATTCCACCGAAGTCACTACAGATAGGATGTCGGAAATGGCAACAGAGTGTTTAGTGCTGTTGTGGCGATCTCAGGGTATTCTGCCGTGACTTTAATCCAGGACACCGGCAGAGTTGTTTTCTTAAAACAATCACCTGGTTTGTTGACAAATGGGTCCGACAAATACCGTGTGGGTTTGTGTTCATCGAAAAAGTGACGTGACCGAGACAAGCGTCTTGAAATGCGTAAAGGATGAGTCATAAAGGAGAGGATCCGGTAATTTTTCAAAAATAAAACAGTGTTTTATTTTGAAAATGACCGGATTATAGATAAAACAGAAAAAAAATGTAAGCTGTTAATTCTTTCTGTGCGGCCCGGTACCGAATGACCCACGGCCCGGTACCGGGCCATGGCCCAGGGGTTGGGGACCACTGGCGTAGAGGACAAAGCTCACTGATGACTCCATCTACCTGAGTAACAGCTTCACCTAGTGGCGTTTTGTGTTACTACAGCTCCTACAAGCAACCCAGTGAAGTGGTGAAGTAATTCCCTTTTTGAAGTTACAGTAAAATCCTGTTTTACAAAATGTTCTGATATTTCTTAGTAAACTAAAAATTCAGTCTAGTCTGAGTATTGCAGTTTGTTTTGTTAAGCAGAAGAAACCTTTTAACATGTTTGTAAAGTTGTTGAAATGAATCAGAATAAATCATGCTTAGTGTCTGGTTGTGTGTTCGAGGACACCATGGGGCCATCATCATCCAGTTCATTCATGAATACTCTGCAAGGACTAAGTTATATGGTGACACATATGAGCAAAGCTCATAATATCGTACAGATTAATTCAGCCTTAGGTAAGAACAGGTTCTTATTTGTATGCTAAATTTCCGTAACATTAGTTCTGAAAATGTACTTATGAAAATCAGTCATTGCTTATGAATTGTGGTTCAACAGAATCATTTAAAAAATCTAACTAATGAAATTGACCTGGACAAAAATGATGGTACCCCTAGAAAAGATTGAAAATAATTTGACCATAGGAACATGTTAAACTAAGGTTTGTTCTGTAATTAGCATCGCAGGTATCTTCAAACTTGTTGTCAGTCAGTCTGCCTATTTAAAGGGTGAAAAGTAGTCGCTGTGCTGTGCTAAAGCTAAGGAGGGAGTTGCAAAATTATAGACAAGCATGTTAAAGGTAAAGGCTATAAGACAATTTCCAAGCAGCTGAATGTTCATGGGAGTACAGTTGCACATATTATTCAGAAGTTTAAGGTCCACGGGATTGTAGCCAACCTCCCTGGACCTGGCCTCAGGAGGAAAATTGATGACAAAATGAAGAAACCGATCATATGGATGGTAACCAAAGAGCCCAGAAGAGTCCAAAGATATTAGAGGTGAACTCAATGGTTAAGATTAAGATTAAGATGCATTTATTAGTCCCAAACACATGCACACACATGCACAGGCACACTCATGCAGGTAGGGAAATTTAACTTCTGCTTTTGACCCATCTGGTGCAGGACACAGAGAGCAGTGAGCGACCATGTACGGCGCCCGGGGAGCAGATGTTGGGGGAGTAAGGTGCCTTGCTCAGGGGCACTAGACAGGGTCTAAACAGACTGTTGGATTTTTGGGCAGATCAATCCAGGTTTGTCTTTTGTTGTCTCTCCGTGGAGCCGAACCAGAGACGAACCAGAGACCTTCTCTGTCCATAGTCCAAGTTTCTACCACTAGACCACCGCCTCTCCAAGGTCCATCACTGTCAGATCGCACCATCCGTCGCTGTTTAAGCCAAAGTTGACTTCATGGAAGACGACCGAGGTGGACACCACTGGTGAAAGCAAATAATAAAGAATGAGACTGGAATTTGCCAAAATGCATATTGACAAGCCAAAAAGCTTCTAGCAAAATGTCCTTTGGAAACACACAGCTAAAAACAACCAAGAATGGCAAAGAAACAAATATTGGACTATTCTGAAGTGGCCTTCCATGACCCTGATCTAAATCCTATTGAGCTTCTGTGGAAGGAGCTTAAACATGCATTCTGGAGAAGACACCCTTCAAACCTGAGACAGCTTGAGCAATTTGCTCACGTTTTTGTCCAGATCATTTTAATTAGTTCGTTTTTTTTAATGATTCTGTTGAACTTTAATTCAATATCTGATTTTCATTAGTTAATTTTCAGTAAATTTTAAACTTCTGTCAGTTTCAAGTTATTTCAGTGAACATTGTGGGTCTTTCTTTCTTTAACGAAAGGGTACCAACAATTTTGTCCACGTGTGTACATGGTCCATTTGTAACTCAGCCACTAAAACCAGAGCATTCCATTGTTCCCTAGTTACATGTGCCTTTGCAACATATCCCATATTTACAGCACCATGTGACATCATGTCAATGCAGGTCAAAACTAGAACATTTAGGAGAGTAAATACCTCTGCCAAGGCCCTGCAAGTTAAATTGAAAACAAATTTAAAACACAAATAAATGTCCGTCACCTAAATATTCCTGTTTTCTTTAATCAAGATCCGTAAATTATTCAGTGGGAAATCAGTGAAAATTAAAAAAAATTAAAATAACTATCCCACAATTTAAAAGAAGGTAACCAATTTTACAGATTGACAACGATTCAATGGGTTAATCCCTAACGCATACTGCATCCTTCCACCAAATGTATGCAACACTGTTCACCCCTCAAACTCCAGAAGTGTTTTGTGGAATCAAACACTTCACCCAACCCTCCATCAGCATAGTGGCGAGGAGATAGTGAGTGAATTTTCATTTTTTTTGACTAGAGGTTTGTCCCAGTAACTGACCACTGACTGCTACAGGGCACTGATCACCTGTTTATACATTTTTTTATAATTAATAAAAACATCACTTTCAGATCACACTAAATTCACCGCTGCACTTCCCCAAGTAATTTGCAATAGACATGCCAAGTTTGAAGATGATAAATCAAACAGTTAGGTATGCATACCACATGTAGACAGACAGACAGAGAGACAGGCAGACAGACAAGTGTTGAATTAGGAGATAGATTGTTTTAAATAACGTCTAAACCCTTTTTCATTGGGTATGATTCGGACAATTAACGCTGCTACTACCACACTTGTTACCGCTCATCAAAAGTTACATAAAAAAGAACAAATGTTCTGGATGAGGAATGGAAATTAAAGCAGCTCCATTCTCCCCAGTCAGTAAATCATCAAACTCATTTTACAGAAGTTGTTCTTTTACGGTAAAAAAATACCAACTCCAAAATGTTGCTTTAAATAAAATGCTCATCCACCAAGATGCATGCAATGTTAATCGGTAGCTTTGTATCAGTACACATTCCCCAAGAACACAGATTCATCAGTATTAATCATGTAATAATAATAAACATTAAAAAAGTTAACAAACCACTGCTTGTACTGCCATGTTTTATATCTGATGATTTGTATGTGCTTTTATGGTGGCAGGAGTTTTGTCATAAAGACACGTTTTTGTAATTGAGCACTTTTAATTAGCTGTATCTCTTTCACTGCAGTATAGGAAGATTAATCTCTACTTGATGGATCCTCTTTTCCCTCAGTCTTCTTCAAGCAAAAATGAATTCAGTCCCAAGAGTGACAATGTCTCAGCCAAATTATTCTTTTAAGGAATGGGGCTGTGGACTGTGACCAAACTTTTAAGACTAATCTTTATACTAACGCTCACAAAGACTCTGTGTAAACCTAAACAGTATGCCAAGCATTTCTATCTTAACTTGTTACAATAACTCTAGAATGAGAATCGAACCAGAATGAGACTTGAAGAATCTTTTCATTTTTTAAGGGTAAAAAACATCAGCAAAACTTGGACTGGAAAGTATTGAGACCGACAGTTGTTATTTATTAATGTTTATGGCAGAGGAGTGACTGAAGGGATGTTTTGTTGAGATGGCGCCCTGCAGGAGGCAGCTGTGCAGTCAGTAAGCAGGATAAGCACTGCATCACTACAGGAGAGGAAAAAGAGGCATGTTAATAAATAAGCTCAGATAATACATCAATAATAGGGAAGCACGTGATGCTACTCAGAAAGTTTATAACATAATTCCCTCAAACTCAAACACAGTATTCACTTACCTGGACCGGAAGAGACTTCTCGGCTGATCAACTTCACAGTGACATGGACACACTGTATAACACGGCTCACAATAGCTTTAAGATATAAGTAGAGTCCGACACTTATATCTCTCTCACTCAGGCAGCTAAACACACACACATAAAGAAATTAAAAACTTTACAATGTTAAATTTTTCTCATCTAACATTACAAAGACAGAAAATCTAAAATGTTCATTGTTCTGAGACTAGAATAGTATTTTTTTTAAATTTTTTATGAAGATAAGTGAACTGATAAACGTTAAACCAAACGCAGTGTCTAAACCCACATTTAAATAAAAAAATTCACTTAAATTAAACACTGCATTTAACTTACTTACAACACTGAGTTTTATGTCCTTTTTGCCTGAATTCTGGATTTATTGCTAAAGACCCTAGGTTATTTTATGCTGTTCTTGTAAAAATGGACTAAATTCATGTGTGTGTCATGCTTATACCGTAGTGACAGGATTTAACTAAAGATAATAGAATACATGCCCTTGGATTCAATTAGTAAGGTGTTCCATTGGTTTGAATATTTTTGTGCATTTTGCTTGTTTTCCATATTCCACCTATATGTATTATAGAAAACACACACTATTTGCTATTGCTAATAAATAACAAGTATTATTCTCATTAATGTATGACACTACTACTTTTCTACTATAACCTTACAACACTTTGCCACATCTTATACTATTTATAGGTTATTAATAACAATGTTGTTAAAATTGCAACTGAAATTAGAAACTGATTTACTCTGTACAATTATGTTTACTATACAATACAGTCTTTAATTCAATATTTTCTGTTTAATCTGAATGCTTTACTCTTATTTATGGATGTGTCTGGATTCCACCCTGTATGACCTCTAAGGGCTGCTCACCTGTTGTAACATCAACCTATAGAGACGATAAGCAGGGTGTTTTTTTTTCAACTCATTTCTTTCATTTCTTTCATAACTTTTTGTTTCATCTCTTATTTTATTTATTTTTCATCTACTTTTAACACAATGCAAATCTTACATTTTAACTTGTAGGCTTACAGAAAATGTTAGCCCTAGTTTTAATCTTATGGGCTGGATTTTAGATTTTTTAACAAACAGGACACTAATTGAAATGGATTTTATCAGATAAAGCTTGCTCTTCCACTGGCTCACCACAAGGGTGTGTGCTACCTCCTTTGTTTTTTAATCCTTTATGCAAATATGTGTCAGAGTTCTTTTAAAGATAGGATCATTTTAATGAAGGCGGATGACTCTGTGATTGTGAGTCTGCTTCAGGCAAATGAGGACAGCCATGGATCAGTTGTTGGGCACTTTGTTAAGTGGTGCGAGGAGTCATTCCAACTTAACATATCAAAAACCAAGTATATGTTTTTTTATTTTATAAATCTTGGCCACACAAACCAAGGCACATTTATCAAAGGTCAAGCTGTGGAATGTGTGCAATCTTACAAATATCTTGGGACTATTGTTGACTCCAAGTTGAACTTTGAAGCAAACAGTGAAGCTTTGTGCAAAAGAAGGGCACCAGCATTTGTACTTTCTAAAGAAAATGTATTTTTTTAATATTGACAAAACCCTGCTGACGCCATTTTCTTTGGTGTTATGGTTTGGTAACCTGACTTTGAAGGATAGAAACAGACTGAGTCAGGTTGTGAAATGGTCCAATCGGCTGATTGATGACCCTCAGATTAGCATAGAGTCCATCTACACCAGAAAATTACAGAGGAGAGTCAGCTCCATTACCAATGATGACACAAATCCTTCGCATGGGGAATATCCGCTTCTACCCTCTGGTCGAAGGTTTACTGTCCCAAGGGGTAAAATAAAACGCTACAGAAAAATGTTTGTTCCAGCTGCAATTGTTCACTTGAACGGGTTATAGGTATATATTTGCACATTTCACCTTATCCAATTTTCTACTGATAGCGAAGCAATTTACACTTTTTGTCAGGGTTTTTGTAGTTTTGTTTTCTGTCAGTGTGTTATACTTTTGAACTGTGTTTGGATTGATCCTCATCTTTTTTTTGCTTCAAAACAAATCTACCTACGGGTACAAATAAGTTAACCTAACCTTACCTTAACTGCAACTGTGTGTCAGTCAGTAAGTAATAGGTATGTACCAAGGTGCAATGCTATGTTCTGCAGGTTTAAAAAAAGATGAAAGGTAGGGTTAGGTTGGATTCTGTATCGCGCTGGGTGATCGTGATAATAATGGCGGATCCTGTATCATGTTTGCATCTGATAGTGGTGATGGCCGCTGATGGTGGATCCTGTTGGTGGCAGTGGACAATGACTGTGGACTATCAAGGCATCCGATCTTGATGATGGATCCTGATTTTGTAAAGATAAAACAAATTGTGACCAATAAAATCATATACAAATTAACAAAACAAACCATTTTCTTTACAATTTTGGTAACATTTGTGTTCACAGGCTACATGTTTAGCCACACTACATGTTGTGGAGCGTGAGGCTGAAGTTTCTTCTTTAGATGAAGAAATGGAAATACAAGTACAACCTACCATCAATAGAGCAACCTTCTAGTGTCTGCAGTTATTGATGTTAGCTAATCGTGTGACTTGGTTTCCCACGATGAGCTAACACTCAACGGACATTATCATAGACAAAGACCCTTGAGGGTGAATATACAGTACAAATGACAAAGCAGGATTAAAACAAGTGGAGGCAGGAGGAACAGGTTCTTCGAATGTGACTTTTATTTATGGCATTGCTCATGTCGATTATCCTGTCAGTGTGTTGGTTACACCACTTTCCTCTGAAATATCTGTATTACTTGATTGATCGTCATGAAGTTATAGCCATTCGTGATCTCCAGGGGATTGATTCTGACTTAAGGCCGGCGCATGCTTCTGTGTTTTCACGGGCCCGTAAGCGCAAGAGCCCTTCCGGGCCCCTTACGAGCTTATGTATCCCTTCTTACGTGCTTACGTGCGTCGCCCAATTTTTAGACAAAGCTCCGCAAGGCTCCGCCAGCCCTCAAGGCTGTGATTGGTTTGCTAACTAGATCCTTTTCGGAGTCGCATTTCCGGTTTCATGCCCCATAATACGGGCAGAAACAACGGAAGATTTAGAAGAACGAATATGGACCAAATAAAAGAGCGATTGGCTCTTCCGAAAGTATGAGATCCGAAAGTATGACCACTTGTATAACCCGTCACTGACTGGCGGATTTGTCCGCCAGAAAAAGGCTATGAGGAGCCGCAGTGGTGATGTAAATAAACAGTCAACGAAGAACAAAAAAAGGAGTCTCTAAGGCCGCAGAGTCAGTTGCTGAAGAATGCACCGGCCTTTAGCTGTGTCATGGGGTAACACCATAATGTTATACCACTTCATTATCATTAGTTGTAACATTAGCCATCATGTTAACATGTTAAACTGGCATTCACTAGCAGTTAAATAATTTGATCTTGCTATGCTGCACATATACCCAGAGCAAACAACCAGTTCTTGGACATTACATCAAGAAACATTGCTTTATGTACAAGGGACTTGTCTGCTACATTTGTCTCCCCTCAACTTCCTGATAAGTTTCCTTTGCAGTGTCCGAAATCTCTCACGAATCACTTATAGTGAGATCGGAATTTTCTAGTGGTGTCTGAATTAGTGAAGCGCGGTGCACTTACTGTTTCCCAGAATGCATCATGAATAGTAGTGTACAACCTATGGTCACCAACCAAGCAATATATACCATCATGCACTGCACTCGCGTCGGAGAGACGAGAAGAGCGAAGGCAGCAGGAACAGACGACCTGTTGTTTAAATGTAAATAGAAGCAGAGCAGCACATCACAACACAAAGTGCGGGAAATAAGTACATTTTACATTTGAAGATGGTCAGTCAACCTGTTATTTACCTTAAAGTATTAATACTAAGTGTAAAATAAACATTTAAAATGACTGTTGAATATTCCACCAGCCGATGTTGTTGGACATTCTAATATCGCAACAATGACGTCATTAACAGTTTAGAGATAGGGTTCCAATATTTCGAAAGCTTAATTTCATTTTTCCCGATGAACTCACTATATGGTACTATAGTTATCATTATATAATGAAGTAGGAAATAGCGAATGACTGGTTGATTCCAACCCAACCTTTGTACTACTGGCAAACAGTAAGTGGGAGACTCCAAATATATTGACCCTCAGTGTTCCAGAGGAGAGGTATCGCAGGTCGTTCCTTCCCGCAGCAGTGTGACTGTACAACCAGCTCTACTCCCAGTAAAAACTACATGCACCAACATTATGGACTGCACTTAACTCTCAACTGTGCAATATTCACTGCTGTAATACTGCAAAAACAATCTGGAGTGCACCACATGCAAGCCAGTGCAGAGGGTTGTTTTTACTACTACTAAAGAAATGTTGGGGCCTCATATAATATAGACTACAGTGCCAAAGGAGTGGCAAACCGGGGTGGTGGTTCCCCTGTTCAAAAAGGGGGACCAGAGAGTGTGTGCCAATTACCGGGGTATCACACTTCTCAGCCTCCCTGGTAAAGTCTACTCCAAGGTGCTGGAAAGGAGGGTTCAGCCGATCGTCGAACCTCAGATTGAAGAGGAACAATGCGGTTTTCGCCCCGGACGTGGAACTACGGACCAGCTCTTCACTCTCGCAAGGATCCTGGAGGGGGCCTGGGAGTATGCCCATCCGGTCTACATGTGTTTTGTGGATCTGGAGAAGGCGTATGACCGGGTCCCCCGGGAGAAACTGTGGGAGGTGCTGCGGGAGTATGGGGTAAGGGGGTCTATCCTCAGGGCCATCCAATCCCTGTACTCCCAAAGCGAGAGCTGTGTTCGCGTCCTCGGCAGCCAGTCAGTTTCTTTCTCAGTGGGTGCTGGTCTCCGCCAGGGCTGCGCCTTGTCACCAATCCTGTTTGTGATATACATGGACAGGATATCGAGGCGTAGTCGTGGTGGGGAGGGGTTGCAGTTCGGTGGTCTGAGGATCTCGTCACTGCTTTTTGCAGATGATGTGGTCCTCATTGGATCATCGGCCTGTGACCTTCAGCGCTCACTGGATCGGCTGGCGGCCGAGTGTGAAGCGGCTGGGATGAGGATCAGCACCGCTAAATCTGAGGCCATGACTCTTAGCAGGAAACCGATGGATTGCTTACTCCGGGTAGGAAATGAGTCCTTAGCCCAAGTGAAGGAGTTCAAGTACCTCGGGGTCTTGTTCGCGAGTGAGGGTACTATGGAGCGTGAGATTGGCCGGAGAATCGGAGCAGCGGGGGCGGTATTGCGTTCGCTTTACCGCACCATTGTAACGAAAAGAGAGCTGAGCCGCAAGGCAAAGCTCTCGATCTACCGGTCGATCTTCGTTCCTATCCTCACCTATGGTCATGAGGGCTGGGTGATGACCGAAAGGACGAGATCGCGGGTACAAGCGGCCGAGATGAGTTTTCTCAGAAGGGTGGCTGGCGTCTCCCTTAGGGATAGGGTGAGAAGCTCAGCCATCCGTGAGGAACTCGGATTAGAGCCGCTGCTCCTTTACTTAGAAAGGAGTCAGCTGAGGTGGTTCGGGCATCTGGTAAGGATGCCCACTGGGCGCCTTCCTTGGGAGGTGTTTCAGGCACGTCCAGTGGGGAGGAGACCTCGGGGAAGACCCAGGACTAGGTGGAGAGATTATATCTCAACACTGGCCTGGGAACGCCTCGGGATCCCCCCGTCAGAGTTGGTCAATGTGGCCCGGGAAAGGGAAGTCTGGGGCCCCCTGCTTGAGCTGCTCCCCCCGCGACCCGACCCCGGATAAGCGGACGAAAATGAGATGAGATGATGAGATAATATAGACTCTGCCTGTATACCAACAGCTGCACCTCCAGTCACCAGTCCGTCAAACTCTTTAAGTTTGCGGACAACACCACCCTCATTGGGCTCATCTCTGGTGGGGATGAGTCCGCCTACAGGTGGGAGATTGACCAGCTGGTGACCTGGTGTGACCAGAACAACCTGGAGCTCAATGCTCTGAAAACAGTGGAGATGTTTGTGGACTTCAGAAGGAACCCAGCCCCACCCACACCCCATCACCATCTGGTTCGCTGCTGCCACCGCAAACGACAAAAGGAGGCTGCAGCGTATCATCCGTTCTGCTGAGAAGGTGATCGGCTGCAATCTGCCATCTCTACAGGACCTGTTTGCCTCTAGGTCCCTGAGGCGTGCAGGCAAGATTGTGGCCAATCCTTCCCACCCGGGTCACAATCTCTTTTAGGTTCTTCCCTCCGGCAGGAGGCTGCGGGCCATCAGGACCAAAACTTCTTCCCGGCTGCAGTTGGCCTTAATGAATGGCTGATGGGCACTTTCTTCTCACTTTTTTCAGTCTTTTTATTTTCAGATATTTATTAATAGATTTGTATAATTTATGGTTTGCACAGCTGCACTTTCCTTGACTGGTGTGTTGTGCAATAGTGCTTAAAAAGTGTTACCATAGAATGGTGTGCCTTTAGGCACTCAATACATTTGGTTATCAAAATAAAATATAAAACATTAATATTTAACAATATTAATATTAAATCATAATAAAGAAGCCATGGATGTACAAAGAAGTCCACCTACTTCTGAAGGCATGAAACATCGCTTTCAGATCAGGTGATGATTAGGCTTACAGTTCATCCAGGGCTGACCTGAAGAGGGGCATCAAGAAGGCCAAGCTCTGCCAAACGCTAAGGATTGAGGAGCACAACTCTGAACAACTCTGACCCCAGACGTATATGGCAAGGCATCAAGGCTTTAACTGACTACAACCCCACCAACACCACCCCCCAAAACAGCGATGCCTCCTTCCCTGACGAGCTTAACAGCTTTTATGCTCGCTTCAACAGGGACAACCAGGAGGCGACCATCAAGGCTGTGCTTACTACAGACCACCAGCCCCTCACACTCTCCTCCACCGACGTGTGTGCTGCACTGAGCAGGATCAATGCACGTAAGGCTGCTGGCCCGCATGGCATCCCCGGACGCGTGCTCAGGGCCTGTGATGGGCAGCTAGCTGAGGTCTTGACTGACATATTCAACCTGTCACTGGCCCAAGCAGCTGTCCCCACGTGCTTTAAAACCACCTCCATCGTGCCAGTGCCTAAACACTCCACTGCAGCGAGCCCCAACAACTTCCGCCCTGTCGCACTCACCCCCACAATTATGAAATGCTTCGAGAGGATGGTCCTGGCTCACCTCAAAACCTGTTTACCACCCACACTGGACCCCCTCCAATTCGCCTATCGCCAGAACAGGAGAACAGAGGATGACATCTCCACGGCACTTCACTCCGCACTTTCTCACCTGGACAATAACAACTCCTATGTAAGAATGCTGTTTATAGACTTCAGTTCAGCTTTCAACACAATCATCCCCTCCAAACTGATCACGAAACTCAGTGACCTAGGCATCAACCCTTCCCTCTGCAACTGGATACTGGACTTCCTATCCAACAGACCCCAGTCTGTTAGGTTAGAGAACGACACCTCCTCAACCCTCATCCTGAACACCGGCGTGCCACAGGGCTGTGTGCTGAGTCGTCTCCTCTACTCCCTCTTCACCTATGACTGCATACCTGTACATGTAACTAATACTTTTGTCAAGTTTGCAGACGATACTACGGTGATTGGCCTCATCAGCAACAGCAATGTGTCGGCCTACAGAGAAGAGGTCCAGCATCTGACGGAGTGATGCGCCGACAACAACCTGGCTCTCAACACCAAGAAGACCAAAGAGCTGATTGACGACTTCAGGAAGAAAGGTGGCACACACACCCCCATCCATATCAACAGGACGGAGGTTGAGCGTGTCAGCAGCTTCAAGTTCCTGGGTGTCCACATCTCTGAGGACCTCTCTTGGACCATCAACACCTCAACCCTGGTCAAGAAAGCACACTAGTGTTTCTTCTTCTTGAGGAGACTGAGGAAGACTCATCTGTCTCCTCAGATTCTGAATTTCTACCGCTGCACCATCGAGAGCATCCTCACCAACTGCATCTCAGTGTGGTATGGCAGCTGCTCTGTTGCGAACCGGAAGTCACTGCAGAGGGTGGTGAAAACTGCCCAACGCATCACCGGTTCCTCACTTCCCAACCTTTGCAGCTGTCCAGAGCAAGAGATGTCTGCGGAGAGCGCGCAGCATCGTCAAGGTAAGCTCACACCCCAGCCACAGAATGTTTGCCCTCCTCCCATCTGGGACTTCACTACATTTGCACATTTGCACTACAATGTTACTTTTTTTACTACTGTATTATCCCACATATAGTATATTCATATTTATATATTTTTATATATTTATCTTGCTCATAGTTCTTATATCATACAATACCTGTTAATACTGTACTATTCCATATATATTTCTTACTGCTCATAGTTCTTATATCATACAATACCTGTTTATACTGTACTATTCCATATATATTTCTTACTGTACATATCTATTTATTTACATTCCATTTTAAATACGCGCCATAATCTGCACTTTACTGCTTTTTTTTGCACTTCTGGTTAGATGCTAAACTGCATTTCGTTGTATAAATACTTGTACTGTGCAATGACAATAGAGTTGAATCTAATCTAATCTAATCTAATAACTTTAATTGGTTAAAATTGTCTTGGGCACCACCCTTCAAAGAAGGGAAAAGATAGCCAATTTATTGATTAAGATCAGTCTCATTAAGATCTAGTTCACTCAGAAATCTCAATATTCACTATTAAAGATTATATAATGAACAGTGAAGGTTATGGAGTTCTTAACAGTGTAACGGTTGGCAAAGTTCACTTATGCAACATTAATGACAGAACATTTGTGAAAGAAGAACATTTATTATGAACATAATAAAGTATAAAAGCACAAATTACTAAACAATTGAACTAACTAAGATTAAGATTAAGATACATTTATTAATCCCACACACATGAACAGTCACACGACATGCAGATGAGGGAAATTTGTCTTCTGCTTTTGACTCATCTAGTGAACATCGCAGGACACACAGAGCAGTGGGCAGCCATGCACGGCGCCCGGGGAGCAGATGTTGGGGGAGTAAATTGCCATGCTCAGGATGTGTGTGTGTGTGGGTGTGTATGTAAATTAGGGTGCTTTCAAAATGGCTGACCAAAGTTCACACCTTCGTCAGCATGCTTTCAAAATGGTGGCTTAGCCATGCTGGTTCGAAGTCCTTACCTGCAGGACATTGAGTCGCTGGTAGGAGTTTGTAGAGCTTGAAGGGTGAGGAGGTTTCCTTGAGAAGGTGAGCTGGAAGCTAGACCTTTGCGTTCCTCTCTTTGGATGCGAAGAGAAGGGTTGAGCTGGAGAAATCAGGTTTCTCCTCTCGCCGATGCAGGAGGAGAGGATGGCTGCCTCCCTGCTGGAAGGTTGTGGAAAGAGAGCGAGTTTGGAGGAGACCTCTCCTTATATTGGCCCGGTGACCCACAGGTCATGTGGCCAGAGTGACCAATAGGAGGTGAGCATTGTTGCTTTTTCAAAACTCTGGGAGAAACTGTCCAGAACAAAAGGAACCTGTCCATGGTTTTCTTAAGACAAAGAGGCCATGCGGCCTCAAGCTTTTGACTAAAAATGAAGGCCGGAAATTGGTTTCCCAAAAACCATGGCCCAACAGGTGACAACAATAAACTAAAGCACCAGGTGAAGAATATTTCCTCATGTGCCACCATTAAAAATCATATTTATGTTTTTTACTGCAATATCTCAATAACTAATGTAAGGATTGCATGAGCTTTGTGTCATTTAGACATTTAGTCTTGTTAAGGACATTTAAGTTTTTACATGAATGATGACCCCTTTGAAGCTGCGACCTATCGACCCCATAAAAATCTCTTTGTTGTCCCCCACCAATGAAATTTGAATATCATATTTGAGGACAAGGTATGCAACTGACTTTATATGCTCCCTAGCTCTAGGGAGAGGCCCTTAATACTGTATTGACTGTGCGGCAGACTTCTCTTAATGCAAAGGGAAACCATTACAAATTCCAGATTGCACCGCTATGTCTTGTGTTTGTCAACTCCCTGCTCATCAAACTCCACTGGAAACCCATGGCCGCCCGAAACGAATTCAAGTCACTGATGTTCGCCTGCAGTCTTCTGGGTCTGCACCCAGTTTAGTTAAGGACTTTGCTAACATTCCAGAAGATCAACATTTTACATTGTGAAACCTTACAACTATAAAGTAAGAATAAATCCGTCACATTTGAAAAAAAATTATAGAACCAAGAAACAAAGTATGAATCGAAGCCTGACCAGCAGGGTGAAACATTTAAAACTCTAAAAGAAGAATGAGCATCACCATAACTCTCCATTCACTTTAAAGTAACCCTTTCATGAATCATCATTGGTGCATTTTCAAGTACTTCGAGAAAGAAGCAGCAAATTCTCAAACATGGGACACACATTTCAAATTTGATAAGCAGCAGGTACTCAAACTGAATAGGAACAATTTATTATTTAGAACATTTGCTTTACAGAAAGGATACTGAAAGCTGCATCGCGCTAATCAGGTATCTTAATTGAAAATGTATTTTTGTGGGAATTTCATTATGCAGAAATAAGTTTTTTTCATAATTAGTCTTGTGTACCTTGTTAACAGTTGCTACATCACTTGTTGCAAGAAAACTCTCATTATTTGGCAACTTCTTTTGGATTTCAACGTGTACTTTGTACAAATACACAAACATTTGAGAGTAAATCAAAGCAAATATGGTTGTGTCACCTTTGTTTTGTGTTCCTGAAGCCTATGTGTCTATTGAATTGGTGCGTTCGTATCCCATATCAGCTTTCGCTGGACTCCAACCCCCTTTCCTAAATTTATAATTTATTTTTGTCCGTTTAATTACTTACTGCAGTGAGTAAATTCAAAGTTAGACTTCAAAGGGGCCTTTCAGAGGCTTTCAGATGGCTTCTGTGGTCCTTTTTCCCATTTTCTTCCTTTGTTCTAATAGACAGTAAAGACTAGGAGTCCGATCAGCAGATGGATCGTACCCAGTCTGATACAACAGGCGTCACTTGCAGTAGTTATAGCTGTGGCTGAGGTGGAGATTGTTGTTGTTGGGGCAGCAGTTGTGGTGGCAGCAGTTGTAGTTGTTGGAGCAGTTGTAGTTTTTGGCGCAGTTGTAGTTGTTTGAACATTTGTAGTTGTTGCAGTTACAGTATTACATAAATTGGTGCCACAACAGGCTTGTCCATTGATGTTAACACCACTTTGCAGGAAGGGTATGCTTCCCAGGCTGGAAGCAACAGCACACGTGTTTTCAGACGCGCAACCAAAAGCTGGAATAGTGTTCAACCCAATTGTCACTGTAGAAGAAAATCACTGTTACTTTAAAATTGTATTTGTATTTGTAATATCCCTTGTTGTCTGCATAGACTTATATAAAAATGAACGACTTTGAATTTTCCAATAAGTGAAGCTAACTCTTTCTGATAAGTTACGTTATGATTAGTTATTTGATTATACAAATGGGCCGAAACATTATGATTGACAGCTCAGACTGACTCGTGATTGGTCGAGTGCATGTATTGGTGTGACCTTGATACTGGGCTTCAAATCGCGGTCACAACTAGTGAAGTGTCTGACTCCACATGATGTCACCAGCACAAGCTAGCACCTCGTGAATATTTCAGATATTTTGGCTTCATTTTTGAACAGCAGGAGGAAGTAGAGAAGTGTCGTGTTTGGTTACATTTGCAACACAGAACATGTCTGCAGTGGCTAGTGGGTCTTTTCCGAGGTGGTACCGGCCTAAAACTTTCAACCAGCAATGGGCAGCAAATGTTTATTGTATGTTCTATTGTTGTAAGATATGTACTTGATATAATTTATTTAGAGTTGCACTGGTTTTTCAGGTATCCTAAGTGTAAGTCAATCAAACAAAGATTTGATATCCTCACTTTGAGTTACTTGAAATTGTGATAGACATTTTATTCTTGTTGCAGCAACCACCCCCGCAACTATCCCCACTGAAAACCACCATGCTGCATCCCTGACAGTTTCAAATAAATTTCCAAACCCCACCTGTTCGCTAAGTCCTTTGGCCTCAGTTAAGGTTCATGCCTGCCGGAAGTGCTGTTTGTTTCTGTCCTCTTTTGTGTGAATTCTTTTCTTTTCCTTTGTTTTTCTCTTTTTGTTCTCACTGACTATAGAAAGGCGCTATATAAATTCAAGCTATTATTATCATTATTATTATTATTAATATTAAAATGGTAGGGATTAGTAAAGTTAAGTACATCAAAATAGTATATATCAACATCCAACATAGTGTACACTATACAGTATATAAGACTCACCACTGGCTTGAACACAGCGATCCTCTGTTCCCTTACATTGTATCACAATGTTGCATTGAGAGGTTAGGGGGTTACAATTTAAACACTGAAGGCTATTAGCTGACACAGCTGCAGGGGCTGAAACAAAGAAGAATGGCATGCTTTACTTTCAGGAAATGAAAGAAGAGGGATGTTGTTAGTCTTCGCTTTCTTGCTTGTTTTTAAATTAATTAAATTACTCATTGACCACAATCTGGACTGTCTGAACTGCAGTAAAGTAAGTGTAATTACAACAACTTTTAAATTTCAGAATGAGTTATGTAGATTTAAGAAGTCACTTTATGTAATAATTTTTTTACGGCTAGGGTTAACATAAATTATGTGCATTATTTCGATTATCATCTGTATTAAATTAAGTGTTATATGTAATTGTAGTTTTGTATTACTCTGTTACATGTTTCCACTACTCTCAGTCACTGTATATGTTTATATGAATAGAGAATATTACAGCATTACAAAATGATAGTAGAACATGTCAGAAAAATATGCCACAAGTTTTCCCTTATCTTATCTATGTAAGGTATAAGATAGTCATGTATATGTACTTACAAAGCAGGTTGGCTGAGTTGCAGTTATCTGTGTTGCAGCACGTTGCACTCAAAAAACCCAAGTTAACTGAAAATGTCTGAGAGCCTGTGGCTGGACACAGGGAGGATGGTGCACACCCCTTGTAGATTTGTCCTGGAGTCCCAGATGAAATGGCAAAGTGCAGTTTGTTAATATTGTTTAACTTTACAGAACATGTATGTTACTGGAGAGTAATGTAGAAAAGTCTACCTTGAACGGAGGCTGTTATACACATCCCAGAGGGACATGGAAGTGGGACTGTGGTAGAACATGGTTGACTTTTTGACACACAAGTGCTCCATCTGATGTGAGGAGGAAAATAGTCAAGTATAATCTACTATGATCAGATCTGAATGTCAAGTAAAATGTGTGAGGTCTTCAGGGTTTAAGGATTGTTGTGGTTTATCAAAGCTCAAAAATATGAGGGTCGTAAAAGAAAATTCCAGGTAGGTGTAAACCTACTTGGCAATAAATACTTTCTGATTCTGATTCTGATTCTGAAATGGAGTTCATGAAAATGCAAAAGGAAAAAATGTAATAATGAATTCTAAAGTTATATGTTCAGTTTACCTCTCTAGTCTATTTGTTTTAGTGCTATAATGTAACTTTTTACAGTATAGTTTCTCCTCTGAGGGTCAATAAATAAGTTCTTTAATTACATCAAACATTTAGCGTCAAAATTAAAGTCCTTCCTGAAAGTTGGTTATGGTGAAATGTCTTTAATTAGATTCAAATAAGGCTCTGTAGCTACTGACAGTATTGAAGCAATGAAAATAGTTACCTGTGCTGGAGAGCGCCCAGAAAAGAGTCAGAGAAAGAACCAGCTTCATTTTGATGAGCAGGTCAGTACCACAGGTTCCTTATACTACTGTTATCAGCACAGTGGTGCTTTATATACTTTGCAGTTACCTGTGATGCATGTCTAAATACCTCAGGGACTGGGCGTGTTCCCTTTTAAAGTTTGATAATTCAGACTGTAAGTCCCTCTTTTTTTTCTAAGGGAGAATCACGTCATCACCTGAAAACACCCTTTTAATGTCATCAGTGTAAACCTGTTTTGTGTTTTGGTTTTTGTCTTGCATCAGTGAATGAGCACAACTTGATATTTTGCGACAATGCTTTGACAGTGGGGAACTGTCTGACATACTGACTCATGATTTTGGTTCCATCTAAAATAAAATTGGCAACCAGTTTGTCCACTTAGTTAAATAACGGTGTTTATCATAATTGAACTGATGACAGTACCACCTCAGGTCACTACTCTTACGCCGGGAACACACCGGACGCGGAAGCGACGCCAAAGCGTGGCATAAGCGCAGCGTCAAGCCTTTGGCTCCCATCCACTCCCATGTTAAATCGTTGTGCTGAACACACCGGGCGCTGAAGCGTAGCGTTGCGCCGCGAAGCGATCGTTTCGGCGTCGAGTCTATTTTTGACGCTTGACGCTAGCGTCAAGCAGCAGGAAACACACTGAAAATGATTTTAAACGATATTGACGACATATTTTATACTATATAAATGATCAAATATGCATCCCATACTTTGTATTCACCTTCTGTTGTCTTGGAGTTTTAATTTGACCACTTTTACCAACCACTTTATTAAATGTCTTCCCTCTGCCTATCCACGCTTCGGCGTCGCTTCCGCGTCCGGTGTGTTCCCGGCGTTACAGGCATGCAACACAACATCAGGTGGTTTTTTTATTTATGGTTTATATTTATATTGTGTTTTTATAGTCTTGATGACCACTCAAAGCACTTTACAGTACAGTTTGTTTGCCTTTAATGCATTCACATTCATACAGTACATCTTTGGATGGTTTTTTCTTTGATTGGCAATTTGGGTAGTAATTTGGTAGTATCTTGCCCTAAGAATCTTGGTCATGCAGATGGGAACGAGTAGGATTGAACCGAACTTCTGGTAAAAAAGATGACCGCTCTACCCCCTTAGCCACAGCCGCTCTATTAGGAATGAGAAGATTTTCCTATGCATCTTCACCAGCAGATATTAAATCAAATTAGTGTTATTAAATAACTACAATCTGTAATAGTGGTGGGAAACAGCTTAAGGTGCACATGGCTCTCCTTAATATCAAGAGGATGCTATATCACAAGTCACAATTAGATGACTGAAAAAAGAATTATGCCCATATTTTGTGAAATTTTATTAAGTGTGTGTAATTTCATTTGGTTTTCACATGTTTGGGAAAAGGGCTTGGTGTTCTACTGACAATCAGCAACAGCCTGAAGGTCCCCGTTGTTGAGCTTAACAGTAAGTGGCCCACGGCTGCATTTAGGGGATCTTAAGGTGACTGTTACATGAGCTTGTGACTTTCACAGTGCACATATGAGAGCAAAATCAGAATGGAGAGTAAATAATCCTATTTTTTTTATTATTAAACCTTTATTTTACCAGGTCAGTCCCGTTGAGATGCAATTATCTCTTTTTCAAGGGCAGCCTGGCCAAGACAGCAGCATACAAAAATGTCAAACAATCACAGGACACACATCACGTAACACAGAAAGAAAAAAAGAAAAAGATAAGGCAACAGGACTAAAGCTTCGGATTTACACTAAAACAAGAACAAGTGCGGTATGAAGCCGCTCCAATTTCTCTAACACGAGTTTTAAAAGTTTCAAGATTTAAGAGCTCCTTTAACTTGAGAGTTTTTTGAAGTGTATTCCAGGCAGCAGGTGCAGCGAACTTAAAACAGTGCTTACCAAGTTCAGTATGAACCTTGGGCATAATTAATAAATAAAACTCAGTCGAACATAAGCAGTAACTGCTCCGGGATTTAAAAATGTAATTACATAAGTAATGGGGAAGCAGACCCAAGATAGCTTTATAAATTAAAATATGCCAATGTATAAGGCGGCGTGCTGCCAGAGATGGCCACTCAACTCGAGCATATAAGATGCAGTGGTGAGTGAGGGCTTTATAACCAGTGACAAACCTTAAGGCACCATGATATACAGTGTCTAGAGAACGCAGACAGTTAGCTGGGGCATTCATATATAAGAGATCACTGTAATCAAGTACAGGGAGGAAAGTGGTAGCAATCAACTTTTTTCTGGTAAAAAAAGAAAAACAAGATTTGTGACGGAAGAAGAATCCCAGTTTCACTCTTAATTTTTTTACCAGATTTTCTACATGTGGTTTAAAAGAAAGTCGATCATCAATTAAAATGCCGAGATACTTGTAACAGTTCACAAGTTCAATTTCATACCCTTGCAATGATAAAATGCTGGGTGAAGACACAGGCACTTTCCTGCCATTGGAAAATATCATCAGTTTGGTTTTGGCGGCATTTAAGACAAGTCTTAATTCAATGAGCTGATTTTCCACAAGGTTAAAAGCAATTTGTAAGTTGCCAAGGGCTTCGGCAAGAGTGGTGCCACAACAGTATATAACTGTGTCATCAGCATAAAAATGAAATTTGGCATTTGGGACGTTACTGCCCAATGTATTTACATAGATAACAAACAGAATCGGGCCCAGAACTGAGCCCTGTGGCACACCAGTAGAGACATTTAGCAGTGTGGATGAGCTGCCTTCAAAACAAACACATTGCTTTCTATTTGACAGATAATTAGTAAACCAGCCAACAGCCTGCTCAGATAAACCTATATCAAGCAGGCGTTGCTTCAGAATAGAATGATCCACTGTGTCAAAGGCCTTAGAAAGGTCAACAAAGAGAGCTGTGCACACTTTCTTTTGATCCAGCCAGTCTATTATATCATTAGTGAGTTTGAGTGAGGCTGTAGTTGTACTGTGTTTTTTCCTAAAGCCGGATTGGTATGGGGAGAGAATGTCGTTAGTATGGAGAAAATCTTTCAACTGATCGTTTACTAGACCTTCAAGGACCTTTGACAGGATGGACAACTTGGAGATGGGTCGATAATTATTCAAGCAAGTAGGGTCCCCCCCTTTCAAAAGGGGAAGGACGTAAGCGACTTTCCAAATTTCAGGAATACAATTTGTAGTGATAGTGAGGTTAAAAATATATTGGAGCGGTTTGGCAATAAAATCAGCTGCTAACTTTAAGAAATATGGTTCCAAGTGATCTGGGCCTGCATATTTACTGATATCCAGAGAGCAAAGAGCTCTACGGACCTCTTCCACTGAAAACAACCTAAAAACAAAGGAAGGTTGACCAGCAGAGTTAAGGCCTAGAGACATGTTTCCAACATCTGGCGCAGAAGACGCAATATTAAGGGCAGGCATAGCAATCGTGGAAGAAGACCGAGAGAATAAGGAACCAGAGGCAGAAAAATGCGTATTAAAACAATCAAGTATAGTAGCCCTGTCAGTTACAGTGGTAGCATCATTAACAATACAGGTTGGAAGTTCGCTATGATTATCAGTGGCTGAGATAGATTTGATCACTTTCCAAAATTGTTTAGGGTCGTTTAAATTTTTTGTTATTGCAGAGAGATAAAAACTAGACTTTGCTTTTTTAATAAGAAAGGTAAAACTATTTCTGAGTTGCCTAAATATAAGTTTATCTGCCTCAGACTGTGTCTTTCTGGCCTTAGCCCAGGCAAGATTTCTATTATGCAGTAGATCGGCTAACTCAGGCGTGAACCAGGGATTATCCCTCCCCTTAACCTTATATCTTCTGAAGGGATCATGCTTATCAAGCAGGGAAGATAAACCTTCAGAGAAAAATTGCCATGCAGTCTCTACATCATTAATTAATTCAATACGATCCAAGTTAAGATCATATAAATCACGGAAGAACGCCTGTTCAACAAAGGCCCTCATATTACGTTTTATCAAAATACGAGGTTTGGATTTTGGAACTTTCGCATTTCTGACTGCAGCAATCACACAGTGGTCACTAATATCATTTGCACAATAAACACCTGACATAGAATACCTTATGCGGAATTAGTCAGAAAGTCAATTAAGATGATTAATCTGGACACTTCAAATTGGGGGTTGTGTGGGGCGGTTTCAAATGTGCTGCGAAAGATTTCAATGAAACACAGGAATCTTTGGAAGGCATCAGAGTTAGAAATTTTAGCAATCCATTTAGATCACCAGTTAATATTATATCATTTATAGGTCAGTTCAGCAATAGCTGATTCGAGAAGTTAGCGCTTCGGGCAGTTGATGAGGGGTCTATAGCAGCCACAACAGGATGGAAAACCATTTGAAATGTAAGTTTTATGGCTAAGAATCTCAACTGTTATGATTGATTTGGACTGCATGGACATTTACTTTTAAATTTTGATTTTATCATAAATTGCACCACGCCCCTTTCCTAGGATGGTCAGCCCCTCATACATTTACCCTTTGATTGGCGATTGCTTTTGTCAGATATAAGATTTAGAGGAGCCACGTTTCCGACAGAACAAATGACATCTGCATCAGGTTGATTTTGCCCAGTTATGCAGCATATCAAATCTTTGTTGGCAGGACTACGGAATATTCAGGATGGATTAAACCTAGCCCGGTCCTATCCTATAACTTCAGCATGGTGGTGGTACAGTAGCATGTGCCGAGGACCAGGATTTGTCTGGGATACCAGTATTCAAGAGTAAAAGATGCAAACTGAAATCGTTTTCTACTAATTTCATGGTTGCTAGGTGTTTCTGTTTCTAAGAGTGTAATCTTGCATGAACATACAAGGACTTATTCAGACTGTAAAAGTTTGATTCCAGGACAGAGATGCAAACAAAGACATAACCATTTGTGCAAGACAAAGGATCTCAATAATAGAATGTGTCGCACTTGTTCAATTAGATCACTGGAGCAAGTTATTTGTTCCTGGGTTTGGAATGATTGGGGGAGAGAGCACAATACCTGGTGTTGCACTCCCTCATGGTAGTGGTTAACCCAGAATCGAAGAGAAGAATCACAGTTGCGTTGAGGACCATGAAAAGAGAACACATAGTACCAGCACAGAGTTGAAGCGAGCCTCAGGCTGCAGAGCAGGGTGGATGGAAAAGGCCTCAGACTGCAGAGCAGTGTGGATGGAACAGGCCTCAGGCTGCAGAGCAGGGTGGATGGAGCAGGCCTCAGGCTGCAGAGCAGGGTGGATGGAGCAGGCCTCAGGCTGCAGAGCAGGGTGGATGGAGCAGGCCTCAGGCTACAGAGCAGGGTGGATGGAACAGGCCTCAGGCTGTAGAGCAGGGTGGATGGAGCAGGCCTCAGGCTGCAGAGCAGGGTGGATGGAGCAGGCCTCAGGCTACAGAGCAGGGTGGATGGAACAGGCCTCAGGCTGTAGAGCAGGGTGGATGGAACAGGCCTCAGGCTTTGAGGATCGACCATTCATCAGCACATAAAAGAATCCTAAAAAAAAATCCCAAATAAAAACAAGAAAACAAGAAAACAAGACAGACACCTGACAGAGACAAAAGACATGCGGCCATCTTGGAACACTTTAAAACTAAAGTGTTCCATTATTTTAAAATGATACTTGATGTAAAAGTACCAGAAGTTACATGTTTCCTTAAAGTCAACTCTTTCCTTTTTTTGATCTAGTCAGGTCTTAACCACATGGAAATGATGACCTTTGACCCTGACAGCAAAGCATCTCTAGTGACACAGGCTGCTGTAATGAGCATATGCCTCCCAGGGTTTGGTTTTTTAAGTGTATACATGATGTAGAGGTGAACAAAACTGTCAAACTCAGAGAAACCAAAACACATTGAAAATATACTCAAATATTGCTTTGACATCTGACATGTTATTTTTCTTCTAAAGCATTTTAACTCCAGCATTATTCTTTGGTATGGTGGTTTGTGCAGGACAACAGAAATCAAAGACTGATCAGAGCCTTTCTACTCCATCTCATCATCTTGAATAAAATAAATTAATAGGAATAGAAGAAAAGGAAAGGAGGCAAAGAATATCACACATAGTAATTACCCGGTCAAATAACTTGTTTAAAGTTGAGGGGATAAAAGATGTCACGTATCTGCAAGAGAAACAAAAGAGGTCAGTATTCAACTTGTTTAGCTGAGAGAAAGACCTGCTTAGACCAAAACCTTCTGTCGCTGGCACATGACTAAATTGGTTGGCTATTACAGAGTCCACATACTGGCATGCTTGTCTTAATAGTAAGTTTGACACTCTATAGTGTATCTGACAAACAGAAGTTATTTGACTAAAAAAATCCGACCAAGTTAAAGACCAAGGCTGTGTCTCATACCGCGCACTTGTGCACTTCGAGCACTGACTTTTAGGGCTTAGGGCGTTCACACTGACAGAACCAGCAGAATTCAGGGCACTGAAAGTACCCGGATGGCGCACTGCAAACGGTCAAAAAATGCAGTGTAAAACGATGGACACTTCTCGCCCTAAACGGGCGCCATCTTGGCTACGTAGCGGAAGAGGAGGAGCCTTTTTGGCAGCTTTTCATTTCATTTCTAAAACAATGGCAGACGAGATGGCTACGGTGGCAGAAGCTGAAGCTGTGGCTACGTAACGTGGTTAACGTAAGTGTTCCATTTGAGACAGCACTAATCAGCGACGGAGTGCACTACAGATGTAAGTGCACTGTATTGCAGTGCACTGTATTGCAGTGTACTTCGTAAAGTGTTCGGTAATAGACACAGCTCAAGTTAAAGTTAAACAGCAGTCTTTTTGCAAAATGAAAAATATAAAATATCCTTAGTTAAATTTTATATTTTAGGAAGTAAATGTACATACCTGCTTGTTTTTATTTGATATATTTAAGTGCTACTAATTCACTGCATGAACGTGTGTGTGAATGGATGAATGGCAAATTTAACTGTAAAGCGCTTTGATAGTCATCAAGACTTGAAAAGCCCTATATAAAATCATTTACCAAACCATTTAATAACGAAAGGGACTGTAGCACAATTTCACTTTAGGACTCATTTGTAAATATGTTTGATTTACTTATTTTGTATTATTTTTAGTGTCGGAGCAAATCAACAGAAAAGCACAAGGACTCATTGAATAGTTGAACACTAGAAGGAAGCATAAGATAAAAGAAAAAAAATTTGAGGTTGGAGGAAGTAGAAATGAGCTTTATGTGACCTGTTCTTTAGTTCAGTATATTGGTGAGATCATTTTCATTAAAGATATTTATCTTCTCTTTCGTGTGTAAGAACCAACATACAGGTGCCTGGCCCTCACACACATAGCTCGCTGACCAGTTTAACCAAGGTCTCTGTGCAGTGTGTGTCAACTCTGCAATTATTTTCTTTGAAGTTATTTTGATTTTCAAATACTAAATGCATTATTTTTGTATGTATGAGTGTAAGTTTATACAGTATAATATTAATATTCAATACAGGTTATTAGGAAACGGTAAAAAAAGATCAGGATAAGATTGTGACTTTTTCCATATTACCAAAGGGTGTTGTTAAGTTGTTAATTTATACACTTGTTTTACCTACATTCCCTTTGTTTGACTGGTTTGATGATGAATTTAATAAATGAATCGCATATGAAATGATTCTGTAACCTTCACATAGTGATTTTGTTTTAACATAAAGCTTATGTATGGGCCAAAATTCCAGTGAAGAGCAGGGTAAGTTGGTTGGTTGGGAACTTGATACCCGGACATGGGAAGTTGAGGGCCATCCAGTAGGAGGCGATATGCAAAGCCCTTAATGCTAACACCACATAACACCTATACTCAGTGATTTACTACTACTTGTGATTTGTTAATATGGGCTATACAAATAACATTTGATTGATTGATTGATTGACATGATCCACAATCAAATTCCTTTTTCATATACCACTGTGCAGTGTTAAGCCCAACCATATTTAATCATCTCACTGGTAAGCACAAAAACAAATTTTTGTATAAATATTGTTATAAATGTGAATGGCTTGCCTTGGATATTGAGACTTTGGGTTTACTGAACATTGAAGCTGAAGTTTTTAATCTGCTGTCTGCATAGGATAGGACCAAATCCTATTTTTCCCATAAGGGACAGCTAACAGGTTAATCTACACTGCTGAAAAAAATTAAAGGAGCACTTTGAAAACACATCAGATCTCATTGTGAAAGGGTTAGGGTTAGGGTTGGATATTTATACTGATATGGACAGTTTAATGTCACATCTTTGATCGAAATAAAAGTTTTCAGCCTACAGAGGGCTCAATTTTATAGACACCCCGAAATTCAAAGTGAAAAAGTGATGTGGCAAGCTTGTCCATTTTGCCAAAATTCAATTTCTGCAACTAAAAATGCTTCTAAATATCTTGTGTGGCCCCCACATGCTTGTATGCATGCTCCTAATGAGACAACGGATGGTGTCTTGTGGGATGTCCTCCCAGATCTGTCTAAAGGCTGATCTATGCTTCTGCGTTTTCACGGGCCCGTAAGCGCAAGAGCCCTTCCGGGTCCCTTACGTGCTTATGTATCCCTTCTTACGTGCTTACGGGCGTCGCCCGACTTTTCAAAAATTTACGGCAAAGCTCCGCAAGCTCACTCAGCCCGCAAGGCTTGTGATTGGTCAGCTTACTACATCCCGTCCGGAGTTTAGCTTCCGGTTTCATGCCCTATAATACGCGGAAATCACGGAAGATTTAGAAGAACGAATATGGACCAAATAGAAGAGCGGTTGGCAGAAGAGATCCGAAAGTATGACCACTTGTATAACCCGTCACTGACTGGCGGTTTTGTCCGCCAGAAAAGGGCTACGAGGAGCCGGAGTGGCGATGTAAATACACAGTCGACGAAGAAGAAAGAAGTCGTCTTCGACTAAACACGTTACTCCGCCTAGTGTTCTGGCGGTGAACACGCGCAACGGTTGGGAAAGCATGAATGACAACGAGTCCTGCGCCACAGCGGCGTGAAAAGCCGCAGACGCAGTTGCAGAAGCATGTTTCGGCCTTAAGGGCATCAGTGAGCTCCTGTAAAGTCTGAGGAGCAACCTGGCGGCGTCTGATGGACCGAAACATAATGTCCCAGAGGTGTTCTATCGGGTTTAGGGCAGGTCATCGTGAGGGCCATTCAATTGCATCAATTTCTTCATCCTCCAGGTACTGCCTGCATACCCTTGCCACATGAGGCCGGGCATTATCGTGCATCAGGAGGAACCCAGGACCTACTGCACCAGTGTAGGGTCTGACCATGGGTTCAAGGATTTCATCCCGATACCTAATGGCAGTAAGACTGCCGTTCTCTAGCCTGTAGAGGTCTGTGCGTCCCTCCATGGATATGCCTCCCCAGACCATCACTGACCCACCACCAAACCGGTCATGCTGAACGATGTTGCAGGCAGCATAGCGTTCTCCTTGGCTTCTCCAGACCCTTTCACGTCTATCACAGGTGCTCAGGGTGAACCTGCTCTCATCTGTGACAAAGCACAGGGCGCCAGTGGCGGACATGCCAATTCTGGTGTTCTATAGCAAATGCCAATGGAGCTCCACTGTGCTGAGCAGTGAGCACAGGGCACACTACAGGACGTCGCGCCCTGAGGCCACCCTCATGAAGTCTGTTTCTGACTGTTTGGGCAGAGACATTCACACCAGTGGCCTGCTGGAGGTCATTCTGTAGGGCTCGGGCAGTGCTCAACCTGTTCCTCCTTGCACAAAGCAGCAGATATCGGTCCTGCTGATGGGTTGAGGACCTTCTACGGCCCTGTCCAGCTCTCCTAGAGTAACTGCCTGTCTCCTGGAATCTCCTCCGTCTAGTTCTCCTTGCAACGGCACGCATGGATGTGCCATCCTGGAGGAGTTGGACAATCTGTGCAACTTCTGTAGGGTTAAGAAATCGCCTCATGCTCCCAGTAGAGATAATGACTCTAGCTAAAGCCAACACTAATGGAAAACCAGTTGAAGTGATCAAGAGGGAGAAACTTGAAATGGCCTCCACAGTCCTATTTTGGGGGTCGTCTCATTGTTGCCCCTCTAGTGCACCTGTTGTTAATTCCATCAACACCAATGCAGCTGAAACTGATTAACAACCCCCTCTGCTACTTAACTGACCAGATAATTATCAAAAAAGTGCAATTGAATTCATGCCATACCCTGATAAAAAAGTGTTCCTTTAATTTTGTTGAGCAGTTATTTCGTCTATCTATCAAACGCAAAACTGACAGTCCCTCTTTGAACGCACTGCACTGTGCTTCAACTGCACTGATTAACTGATCCTAATAGAGGTGACTACTACAATATATACGTTGAAGTGTCCAGCAGATGGCGGCCTTGCACAACTTAGATGGAACAATCTTTTTGAACGTCTCCATTTCAAAAAGTTCTCCGGAAAAGATTGGCCCAATTAACACCTTTTCCATGTAACTCTCAATAATGGGAGTTAAAAGATGATGGCGCTTTGGAAAAGTGCAATACAGACATTTATAAATATACATAATATAGCCTGAGCTAAAATACTTCTGAGGTAATGGGAGGTTGTTCGAATACATTTTACACAAAGGCAGGAACAAGAACAAAGGACCTGCCTTGAGTTCCTCAACAAGTCAGTTGAAATAGATCACGTCACCACACACCACTTGCTGAAAGCTGCCCTTCTTATTCTTCAGACATCTTACTGCCTATTGGAGTCCATCTCTTCTTGTGAATGTGGAATTTTCAAAATGTTATTACTATTTAATGTTTTATTCTGAAACCAAATTCTTTATATAGTTAAACTGCATATCTTATTCTGAACATCTATCCAAAATATACTCATATACAGTTGAAGTAGATGAAATACCTTTTCGATTAGCAGTTTACAGAAGGTACAATAATATCCTATTAATTCTAAATCCCTATGATGACTTTTTTGCTGGTTAAAGTCGATAAATAGATGGTTGCATATATTCCTTCTAGTAATTTACCCACCTGCGATAGTTCCAGTTTGGAACTGGAGCCAGTCTTACCCGGATGTAAGGGACCTCGACAGCTTAGCGTTGAAACAGTTTGACATTTACATCTGAAAGTGCCGACCGGAAGTTTTGCACGTTGCTCAGCTTGACGCAGCTGAATTGCCCGCAGCACCACTGACTGCATGGAGGGAAGCTGCTCCGTGAAGCAGCGCTGGGTGATTTGGAGCAGGACACAGTTCACTCACACACCGACGGACAAGAGCTGTGCAGGGGTTTGCTCCGCGCAGGAGCGTCGACTTTTCTCTCATTAGGATTAAGAGAAGATTGGAGTGAGAAGAGGAGTCTGAGCACCGAGGCGAACATGTACGTTAATTCAAATTATTTGTTGTTCTTTTACATCTCCTTATATCTAACTGTCTGTTTGTCCATATTGTTCACGTCTACCCTGGGTTAGTCAAAGTTACTGCTGGGGTTATGTTATTATTATATTAGCACAGGACATCTCCTCAGTCCTGTCACCCCAACGTGTCCTGTCCTCACGCAGTGTTTCAAATCTGTTCATGGAGCAGGAGACTTCTGGAGTCGAGTGGTTTGTAAGTGTTTGTTTTTGTCACTCAGCAGCCTCAGTGTCTATGTCACTCATCAGCCTCAGTGTCTCTGTCACTCATCAGCCTCAGTGTCTGTGTCACTCAGCAGCCTCAGTGTCTGTCTCAGTCACTCAGCAGCCTCAGTGTTTGTATCTGTCACTCAGCAGCCTCAGTGTTTGTATCTGTCACTCAGCAGCCTCAGTGTCTGTCTCAGTCACTCAGCAGCCTCAGTGTTTGTATCTGTCACTCAGCAGCCTCAGTGTCTCAGTCACTCAGCAGCCTCAGTGTTCTGTCACTCAGCAGCCTCAGTGTCTCTGTCACTCAGCAGCCTCAGTGTCTCTGTCACTCAGCAGCCTCAGTGTCTCTGTCACTCATCAGCCTCAGTGTCTCTGTCACTCAGCAGCCTCAGTGTCTCTGTCACTCAGCAGCCTCAGTGTCTCTGTCACTCAGCAGCCTCAGTGTCTCTGTCACTCAGCAGCCTCAGTGTCTCTGTCACTCATCAGCAGCCTCAGTGTCTCTGTCACTCAGCAGCCTCAGTGTCTCTGTCACTCAGCAGCCTCAGTGTCTCTGTCACTCAGCAGCCTCAGTGTCTCTGTCACTCATCAGCCTCAGTGTCTCTGTCACTCAGCAGCCTCAGTGTCTCTGTCACTCAGCAGCCTCAGTGTCTCTGTCACTCAGCAGCCTCAGTGTCTCTGTCACTCATCAGCCTCAGTGTCTCTGTCACTCAGCAGCCTCAGTGTCTCTGTCACTCAGCAGCCTCAGTGTCTCTGTCACTCAGCAGCCTCAGTGTCTCTGTCACTCAGCAGCCTCAGTGTCTCTGTCACTCAGCAGCCTCAGTGTCTCTGTCACTCAGCAGCCTCAGTGTCTCTGTCACTCATCAGCCTCAGTGTCTCTGTCACTCAGCAGCCTCAGTGTCTCTGTCACTCATCAGCCTCAGTGTCTGTGTCACTCAGCAGCCTCAGTGTCTCTGTCACTCAGCAGCCTCAGTGTCTCTGTCACTCATCAGCCTCAGTGTCTGTGTCACTCAGCAGCCTCAGTGTCTCTGTCACTCAGCAGCCTCAGTGTCTCTGTCACTCATCAGCCTCAGTGTCTGTGTCACTCAGCAGCCTCAGTGTCTCTGTCACTCATCAGCCTCAGTGTCTCTGTCACTCATCAGCCTCAGTGTCTCTGTCACTCAGCAGCCTCAGTGTCTCTGTCACTCAGCAGCCTCAGTGTCTCTGTCACTCATCAGCCTCAGTGTCTCTGTCACTCAGCAGCCTCAGTGTCTCTGTCACTCAGCAGCCTCAGTGTTTGTACTGTCACTCAGCAGCCTCAGTGTCTCTGTCACTCAGCAGCCTCATGTGTCTGTCACTCATCAGCCTCAGTGTGTCTGTCACTCAGCAGCCTCAGTGTCTCTGTAACTCATCAGCCTCAGTGTCTCAGTCACTCAGCAGCCTCAGTGTTTGTATCTGTCACTCAGCAGCCTCAGTGTCTCTGTCACTCATCAGCCTCAGTGTCTCTGTCACTCAGCAGCCTCAGTGTCTCAGTCACTCAGCAGCCTCAGTGTTTGTATCTGTCACTCAGCAGCCTCAGTGTCTCTGTCACTCAGCAGCCTCAGTGTCTCTGTCACTCAGCAGCCTCAGTGTCTCTGTCACTCAGCAGCCTCAGTGTCTCTGTCACTCATCAGCCTCAGTGTCTGTGTCACTCAGCAGCCTCAGTGTCTCTGTCACTCATCAGCCTCAGTGTCTCTGTCACTCATCAGCCTCAGTGTCTCTGTCACTCAGCAGCCTCAGTGTCTCTGTCACTCAGCAGCCTCAGTGTCTCTGTCACTCAGCAGCCTCAGTGTCTCTGTCACTCAGCAGCCTCAGTGTCTCTGTCACTCATCAGCCTCAGTGTCTCTGTCACTCATCAGCCTCAGTGTCTCTGTCACTCATCAGCCTCAGTGTCTCTGTCACTCAGCAGCCTCAGTGTCTCTGTCACTCAGCAGCCTCAGTGTCTCTGTCACTCATCAGCCTCAGTGTCTCTGTCACTCAGCAGCCTCAGTGTCTCTGTCACTCATCAGCCTCAGTGTCTGTGTCACTCAGCAGCCTCAGTGTCTTGTCACTCAGCAGCCTCAGTGTCTCTGTCACTCAGCAGCCTCAGTGTCTCTGTCACTCATCAGCCTCAGTGTCTGTGTCACTCAGCAGCCTCAGTGTCTCTGTCACTCAGCAGCCTCAGTGTCTCTGTCACTCATCAGCCTCAGTGTCTGTGTCACTCAGCAGCCTCAGTGTCTCTGTCACTCATCAGCCTCAGTGTCTCTGTCACTCATCAGCCTCAGTGTCTCTGTACTCAGCAGCTCAGTGTCTGTCACTCAGCAGCCTCAGTGTCTCTGTCACTCAGCAGCCTCAGTGTCTCTGTCACTCATCAGCCTCAGTGTCTCTGTCACTCAGCAGCCTCAGTGTCTCAGTCACTCAGCAGCCTCAGTGTTTGTATCTGTCACTCAGCAGCCTCAGTGTCTCTGTCACTCATCAGCCTCAGTGTCTGTGTCACTCAGCAGCCTCAGTGTCTCAGTCACTCAGCAGCCTCAGTGTTTGTATCTGTCACTCAGCAGCCTCAGTGTCTCTGTCACTCAGCAGCCTCAGTGTCTGTGTCACTCAGCAGCCTCAGTGTCTCTGTCACTCAGCAGCCTCAGTGTCTCTGTCACTCATCAGCCTCAGTGTCTGTGTCACTCAGCAGCCTCAGTGTCTCTGTCACTCAGCAGCCTCAGTGTCTCTGTCACTCATCAGCCTCAGTGTCTGTGTCACTCAGCAGCCTCAGTGTCTCTGTCACTCATCAGCCTCAGTGTCTCTGTCACTCATCAGCCTCAGTGTCTCTGTAACTCAGCAGCCTCAGTGTCTCTGTCACTCAGCAGCCTCAGTGTCTCTGTCACTCAGCAGCCTCAGTGTCTCTGTCACTCATCAGCCTCAGTGTTTGTATCTGTCACTCAGCAGCCTCAATGTATCTGTCACTCAGCAGCCTCAATGTGTCTGTCACTCATCAGCCTCAGTGTCTCAGTCACTCAGCAGCCTCAGTGTCTCTGTCACTCAGCAGCCTCAGTGTCTCTGTCACTCAGCAGCCTCAGTGTCTCTGTCACTCAGCAGCCTCAGTGTTTGTATCTGTCACTCAGCAGCCTCAATGTATCTGTCACTCAGCAGCCTCAATGTGTCTGTCACTCATCAGCCTCAGTGTCTCAGTCACTCAGCAGCCTCAGTGTCTCTGTCACTCATCAGCCTCAGTGTCTCAGTCACTCAGCAGCCTCAGTGTTTGTATCTGTCACTCAGCAGCCTCAGTGTCTCTGTCACTCATCAGCCTCAGTGTCTCTGTCACTCAGCAGCCTCAGTGTGTCTGTCACTCAGCAGCCTCAGTGTCTCTGTCACTCAGCAGCCTCAGTGTCTCTGTCACTCAGCAGCCTCAGTGTCTCTGTCACTCAGCAGCCTCAGTGTCTCTGTCACTCATCAGCCTCAGTGTCTCTGTAACTCATCAGCCTCAGTGTCTCTGTAACTCAGCAGCCTCAGTGTGTCTGTCACTCATCAGCCTCAGTGTCTCTGTCACTCAGCAGCCTCAGTGTCTCTGTCACTCATCAGCCTCAGTGTGTCTGTCACTCAGCAGCATCAGTGTGTCTGTCACTCATCAGCCTCAGTGTCTCTGTCACTCATCAGCCTCAGTGTCTCTGTCACTCAGCAGCCTCAGTGTCTCTGTCACTCAGCAGCCTCAGTGTGTCTGTCACTCATCAGCCTCAGTGTCTCTGTCACTCATCAGCCTCAGTGTCTCTGTCACTCAGCAGCCTCAGTGTCTCTGTCACTCAGCAGCCTCAGTGTCTCTGTCACTCAGCAGCCTCAGTGTCTCTGTCACTCAGCAGCCTCAGTGTGTCTGTCACTCATCAGCCTCAGTGTCTCTGTCACTCAGCAGCCTCAGTGTCTCTGTCACTCATCAGCCTCAGTGTGTCTGTCACTCAGCAGCATCAGTGTGTCTGTCACTCATCAGCCTCAGTGTGTCTGTCACTCATCAGCCTCAGTGTGTCTGTCACTCATCAGCCTCAGTGTGTCTGTCACTCAGCAGCCTCAGTGTCTGTCTCAGTCACTCAGCAGCCTCAGTGTTTGTATCTGTCCCTCAACTGGCTGGTTGAGGGACAGGGTAGGTAGTCCGGCTGTAGAGCTGTCCACAACGCATTGCACACCTCGAACACAATGCCGGACACCATGCAGGATGCCAGTTTGTAGCTCGCTGCTACAGCCTGTCGGTTTCCACCAGAGGCTAAAAACCTGTTGCGCCACCTACTGTTCTGGCGGTGAATTATTTTTAGCAACCACAGCCTTTGGAGAACTATAAATGAAAAAGAGGCCGTCATATCCGCCCGTCCATAACGGAGTCGGAGTAGCATATTTCATCCTTTACCCTCAATGTTATGACATTTGACAAGTTGTCTGTCTCCAAATGGAGTGACAGCATTCTGGTAATTCGTAGTACTCTGCCCTCAGAGACAAACACATAGCCCCATTTGATTATGTTCCAAAGGGGAAGGTGGTGGAATCCAAATGTTGCACTAGTAGGTGAGAAAAAACAACCCTGTCAGGCTGACTGGGAATGAAACAAGAGCACGCTCTCTGTTCTGCCCACTCAGAGCCAAGTGAACACAACAGTAAGTCCATTGTGCCACTTGAGGCCTCTCACTGTTTGAGGACCTAATTCAGCTAATGATCAGGCCTGAGCTAACAAGTTGCATGAAACGGATACAGACCAGAGGGCAGACACTGTACTCACTCATCTGATTCTCATCTCATTCAAGATGTATTGTGTTCATTCATAAAGCAAGATGGAGACACTCATTTCAACCCTGCGCTTGTACACAGAACACTAGCATATGGTTTTTGGCTGTAATGTAAAACAAAATGGTAAAAATTGCAAATAGTTAAACAAACAAGTTGAACAAACAAGCTGGAATTTAGTAGGTATGCTTGTCATGTCTGTACTCAGCTTGGAGACACATTTTTTCATTTTAACTCAAACCCACATTCTCATCCTCATTCACACTCAGTTCGATCATTTGATTTAACGATTTTAACAATATGATCCTAATACAGGTACATGGTGTGCATTTGAATCACACTCTGATCCATTGAACAAGATAATTCCGTGTATATGGGAGGGCAACGAATGGTTAAGTATTCATTCACTAGTATTAAAGTAATAAGTAATGAAATATCCGATAAGTAATGAACTGAAACAACGTGAATACAGATGCTGACAGTTCACTGAATGATTTAGTTGAAATTGACGAGTCCTACACCATGGCCTGCTGTCTCCAGATCATAGGCTAGCTGAACCTCTAAGGAGCGACATGTTAGACAGTGCTCTCTCCTCCCCCAGCATTAACCTACAGCTGAGGGAATGTAGTAGCTTCAAGAAGAATGCTGTTTGGTAGAGTTGTTCGCGATGGGGGAATTTATGTCAAGGGCCCCTGAAGTTGTTTTGGAGGATTCTGGTGAAACAACTTGCTCACGTGTCATGTCACCCATCTGTATGGGGCCAGAAGGGAGAACATTACAGTAATGATACATCTTATTTATATAGTGTAAATAACGAGAAATATAAAATACAAGTGTTGGGCTTTGTCATTGTTAAAGTAGACAGTTCAGCTGCAGTAAGTTACTGTTATCTCATGAATTACTCAAGTTAGACGGATTTCTGCTGAGTGGAGCCATATGCTGATGCATCTGCATAGTCAGGAGTCTTGGCACATTGAAGTAAGTTTAATTTATGGTGAATATGGTCAGGTTGGATTGTCCCCACAGTAAATATGTGCTTTCCATTAGTGCCTGGAAACGGCAGGCTGCTAGTAGGAGATCATGCTTGTTTTCATAACAAACCTATTCAGTGTGGTTCAAACAAATTCTGGCATACAAGGCAGGATTATGATCTGAGCCAAGACACCTTCAGAAGAAGTCCTCAAAAGCCACAAGTTTACTCCACTTCAGCTGGTCCTACATGATTGGATGGAGGTTGATAGAAATGTGCACTTATGCAATAGAATATCAACTATTCTAGTTGAATAGTTGATATTCAAGATAGTTGATATTCAACTCCTCCTCCTCTACCAGTTTTGTAGCTTTATCTTATAAGATTGCTCTAATTTCAGTAGTCATGGGTAATGAACTCCAAGAAAACCTCAGGTATAGTAGGATCCATACCTTAACAGTTTGCTGAAAGGCTACAGCCAACAATTATTTTCATATTGTATACTTCTTAATGTGATTTTCTTAAATAATTGATATAAGATCAGAAACTGGTGAAACATTATTCCCTGTAGGCCAAGTGAATGCATTCAGATTGCGTTTTGTTGTTTGACCAACAGTCAAACTCCAAAGATCATGATCGACTGCAACAACGGTCACAATCCACCATCATGATTCACTACCAATATCCTCGATCACGATCTATATTAGGAGTCAATCAAAAGACCTTAAATGTGAATAGACAACTTGGCCATTTTATATCGGCTGTCTTGATAATGCACACCTTATAGTCTATGTCCTGGTGAAGATTTGTATGCGCTTCATTTAGCGGAGAATATCTCAACTGTTATAGACTAATATGACCCCATCGAACAACATGGGATGTGTGCTAAAATCTCTATCCGGGACAAAAGTCCTGAAACGGGACTATTAGCCATGTTTGGATTTTCAAGCACTTAAAATGTATTGAGCACTTATTGTAATTACCAACAAATTTATTTGGTCACAATTCTCGCCAAATAATTTGTCAATCGCGTAATCAATTAATAATCTAATGCTTTCAGCTGTAGGAGGTCAAATTGGAGCACATTTTTTGCGACCGGGCTGAAACAGAATGAAGGAGGTTCATTTGGCCAAGCTGAAGAGCCTGCCCAGCTGGTATGTTATGTTGAGGTTGATGTGGAAGCTGCCAGTCAAACTTTGGAGCAAACAAATGGCTTGAGATTTTTAATGTGTTTTAATTCCAACCGAATTGTAGAGCAATTGGTCTGTGGTCCAAAGGCAAAAGTCGGGTCAGAATTTAAGCTTCTTTGAAGCTCTCTATTTTTCTTTTATTAACTGCTCCTGTTACTTTTAATCTTTATATCTCATGTCATCATTAAACAGGAACTCAGCAAACTTTCAACCCGCTTTGTGTTGTTACAATTTCGATTGTATATGAAGATAAGCAATGTTTAATTTCCCACCTTGTTGCTCAACCTTTTGTTGACAAAAGTCTGCCAGATGACGATTTTGACATCATAGGTGGACTTTGGCCAGCTCCCTGGCTATGTGCTGGAACTACAACAAGCACCTCTACATTTTTTTGTATTGTCGGAACGTAAAGGGGACAGTGGAATAGAAACATCCTGGTCAAACTCAAACGGTTAAAAGAGCATCTGCAAGACAATAATTCGATAGAATATAAGTCTATTACAGTTTGTTTAAATTGCCTTAACACTAAAATCAAAAGTATTACACAATTTTCGAAACCTTACAATTCAAGGAGCAAAACATCGGCCCAGATTTGCAACACTTTAAGCACAATGTCACACTCACGCTTTTTGCAAAACAGTACACACAGTGTTTGCAAAACATTAAACACACTTGTATACATTAAACACAGAAGTATATCAAGATGTCACTTCCTTGCAATTCCAAGGGGAGGCCATGCTAGAGGTAGAGGCTGAGGTGGAGGTAGAGGAGGAGGAAGACCTGAAGCGGGAGGAGAACGAGCTCAAAGAAGAAGAGGACCAAATTTATCTAATGAAATTCGTGCCACACTAGTTGACCATGTCGTGAACCACAGATTGACGCTGAGGGAGGCTGGAACATGTTGACATGTTGACTGATTTGGGAATATAGAGAGAAATACATTATAATTTCATCAGTCTGCAGCCTTGGTGTTGTGTAGTGTTTGGTGAATTTATTGTATATTTGCACTTTCTCTGTGTATTTCACTTACAGTGCTCTAATCACTGAGAAGTAGAATTGCTAAAAGTGTTTTAGGTTAGCAACATCAGTGTGTCACTGGTTCAAACCGAATTAAGTCATATGAAACCTGTGTGTTTCATATTATAACAAAATGTTTGATCAAATTAGTGTATAGTTTTTACAAGAGTGTTTCATTTTGCAAAGGATCTGAGGTGTTTTGCTAATTGGGTGTGTGGTTGTGCTAATTCTGTGTAGTGTTTTGAAAAACCGGGCCCTGTTTTCAAAATCATGCTTAAGCAGTCGAGAAAAACTGTAAATGAGCCAAAATACACTGTGGAGGAACTACAACATATGGAGGAGGAAGAGGCCATCCCCGAGGGTGAGGCAGCACACCCGCTCTGTTGCCCCAAAATGTCCATCTCTATCCATCTCGCGCTCCTACACACGCACACACAATCCTTTGAAGTTAATGACTTCCTCTGGTGGAGTACACTTCCTTAAAAAACTAGACAAACATCCAATTAGTACACACAATTTCAAACATGGAAACACACACACAGACACACACACACACACATACACACAGACACACATACAAACATGTGCGCCAGTGTGGACCATTAACGTTTTAATAATGAAAGTTAACGACTTTGGCTCTTTACAGTGAGGGTGTTGTGAAGCATGTTCTCACATGGTCAGTTGTGTTTGAGGCCTGAACTGTGCCGGCTAAAACATGTCCTGTTTCAACTATGGATTAACTGTAGGCCACTGTCCCACACTGAAACTAATGATAAGATGGCTGCATTATGTTAGAAGAAAACACTTTTCTAGTCTTGATGACCACTCTAAGCGCTTAACAGTACAGATTTACATTCACACATTCACACAAACGTACATTTACATGTATGTGCAGCACTGATCTCGATGAGAAGGGGCAATTTGAGGTTCAATTTCTTGCCCAAAGACACTTCGGCATTTGCAATGGGGAAGACTGGTATCGAACTGCCAATACTGTCACAATTGAATTAGGGCTAAACAGCCTGCCATCATATGGAATAGAAGACATGATGTTATTTTTATGTTTCATACACATTTGTCAGCCATTCTCTCCTGGAAGAGCAGCATAGTGTTCAACTTGGTTCTCTTGTTTGTATAAAGAAGAAATAATAGCAATTAAGAGGGGAGCCAAACAGTCACTGTTTGAACTGGGTTTGAATTTCATGATTGAGGTAGACCAGACCTGTGTCTGAGGATGGATTATCACTGAACATGGAGCACTTTATTTTTAGGTTTTTTTAACACTTACTTACGTGGCACTTGGTAAATAAGTTCATATCACAACTTTATTCAGCATCATAAACTACAGATATCAGGAGTCAAACCAGTTACAATATTTGTTGTAACCAGTTACACCATGACAGGCATTATCATGTACACTTGGTGTAAAGATTTCTTAAACAAATGCTAACAATTTAGTTAATTGATCGATGTTTTCCTAGGGTCATACCATTCGATCATACCAAAGCACACCTGACTATTTTGTAATAAGGAGAGTTACTAACCTTTGCATGCAGCAGTTAGCTGATCATGGGCCCTTCTATGTTATATAATTTCCTCTCATGTGGTGGTTACACCACCTTGACACTTTTGAAAGTTGACTTGACCCTAATGATTCAACAACTCTGTTCCATTTACTTTATTTAGTATTAATCAAAACAAATGGCAATCTCATTGAAATTATTGTTTTATTGAGAATTTCACCTTTTTAAAGGTTCAGTATGCAGAATTTTGGGACATCTAGTGGTGAATTTGCATATTCAGATACATTCCCCCCCATCAGCCCTCTTGTCGAAGCTATGCTCATATGAACCCACACTGCTTGAAACTGACTCGCTTGCTAACTTCACACTTTTGTCTCTGCTTCAGTAGTGTTTGTCACTCTGGCTTGTGCAGACCCAGTTAGAGCACTGGCAGGATGTGTGCAGGCAGGCACGTCAGTTAAGCTGCTTTCAGACATGCACTGAACTCCGCAGTTCTTTCGTATTTTTTCCGGACGACGTGCATGTGTCAATGCAAATGTACATTTAAAATGCTAGGCACTCTCTGTGGACTTACTCTGCCTGGCCTCCTATAGTTTAAATGTCCGTTGAAATCCAGGAAAACTCCATGTGTGAACACAGCAGGAGATCACCTTTTGGATTCCCCGAAAGTGAGTGGGGGTTATGATGACGCCTCTTACACGTGACAGACGCCAAAAAAAAACTTTAAAAAAAACTACTCCGGTTGAAAAAGCGGTGACGAACACATAGAAGACACCGACGGAGATGTCATGAGAGTTGTGGTGATAAGAGCTGACACCGGTTTCTGTGTGCTGTAAAAAAATCATGTGATCTCTGCAGCAGAGTTAATAGATCACTTCCTGCCTGCCTCTGCCTGCTGCACCTGGCTGTATATAATAATATTTCATACTTGTATATAGGTGAATTGCTGAATTTTGGTCAATCATTCAATAAAATTGTATTTGTAAAGCCCATATTCACAAATCACAATTTGTCTCATATGAATTGTTTTCCTGTTATTTGTCTATTTCTGTACGATGAGCAACGAGAAAAAACTAGTAAAATCTTTGTATGTGTAGGCATACATGGCCAATAAAGCGGATTCTGATTTGTTGCTGTGTGTGCAGCATGTGTGTGCAGAGAACCTCTAGCCGCTGCATTGTGCATGTGTTGTGAAAGGCAGACTCCGTGTGAACTCTGTTGCCAATTCACTGAAATTTACCCGCAAGTCATGCCTGAAAATGGCTTTAGTGACAGACGGGTATGCCAACCAACCATTTTCTTTTGGTCAGAATAACATGATTGGTCATATTTATAGTCCTCTAAGGGCCACAGACATATAGCTTATTTTCCCAGACTACTTTATTTATTGATGGCCAACTGGACCGGAAGAGGATTTCAACAGATAAGACACTTTTACCAAGTGCATTGACTTTATTGTGACCATCGAGTTTAAATTGTCACGTGAATGTTTTAATTCTCGGAGTTTCACTTCTCTCACTCACGTGTATATGCATTATGTTCTATATTAATAAAACATATAAACAAGCAATCTGCTGCAGTCAGTAGGGGCAGGGCAGAGTGCTAACAGTCAGTCCTAGGACCATTTTAAACATATCTTCTACGTCTTTGAATAATCTGTAGCATTAATCATCAACTGGGGTCAAAACCGCGGGTCAAACTCAACGCCAGATCATTTGGATAATTTAATAAGACTACAAAAGGTCTATGTGAATACAGACCATTTACATTTGAAAAGTTGTGAGCTAAAGATTGTATCGTAGCTTAACAGAAATAGCCCCCATGCAATGCATGAAAAAATGACAGCAGTGAAGCAAGTCATTCAAACTTATTAATATATAAAATAATATATAAATCACACATGAATCAAATTAAATATAATTTAAACAAAATTAAATTGAAAACATTGAAACATTATGATCTTCAATGCAGATAAATCAGGTAAGGTGAACACAACATCAATCTTCACTCTGCATCCACTGTTTTTAAAAATCTCTGCACACAACATCTAGGACACAAAAAATAAGGAGCAATTGTAATGTTTAGGCCTGTTTGAGGAAGCACTAATGCCAAGGAATAATTCTGAGGTATCTGGGGAGCAGGATCACAGGGCAAGAAAACCGTCCATTCCAAACAGGAAGGTGCACAGGAGGCACTGTTGTTGTAACAGTGCCTCCGGCTCTGGGCGGCTGTGGCTGAGGGGTAGAGTGGTCGTCCTCCAACCTGAAGGTCGGCAGTTCGATTCCCAGTCTGAACCATCTGCATGCCGAAGTGTCCTTGGGCAAGATGCTGAACCCCGAATGGCCCCCCCTTAGAATAACAAAGTGCTGGGATAGATGCACTGTATGAATGTGTGTGTGAATGGGTGAATGTGAAACTGTAATGTAAAGCGCTTTGAGTGGTCATCAAGACTAGAAAAGCGCTATATAAATGCAAATCCATTTACCATTTACCATTTAAATTGAAATAGTCATCAATCATAAGTGCACACGAGTGGAACCTTAAAAAAAGATAGACTGAAACTGGATAACTGTTATTATCCAACCTCAAAGTTCTACCTACTTGAACTCTGACTCAGTTAGAGTATAGCGTTTGTCCATGTAGTGAAGTTCTGTACAGAGTGAATCATAACTGTGTGTTGTCATAATGACAGAGCTACTGCAGTAATCGTATATTGCACTGGCTAAAAAAGCTCTTCAGCCCTGTGCTGACCTCCAGTCTATCTCGTCTTCCAACAATAAGTGCATCTACAAGGAAGTTTAGCCATTGATCTGATGGTTGTTGTTTTCAGCATTCATCCTGCAGAAAAGCCTTTACAGGAAATGTTTAGCCTGCATTAACTTAGTAACTTTATATCTCAGAAGCTCTGCCCCTCATCTCGCTCATGCTTGATCACATTCTTCATTGAAACTTGATCAGTAACAGCCTGAAGCTTTCAACATGATCACAAATCTTATTTAACATCTCCTCAAAACATTTGCAGCACAAACTGAACATCCTGCCCTTCTTTTTTGTTGGATTAGCATTAGTTTTATATAGGTGTACATGAGTACCTGTACCTGTAAACTGAGTGTATGCCACTGTTGTTGTCTATTTTCTTCTCTATCTCTATCCCTGGTCTCCTCTCCACCTCTGGTAGTGCCTGCATGATGCAGATGGTTCAGGTAAGAGAGATTATAAGAGGATTACTTTCTAGGCCTTTTGCCTGTAAGACCAAAGCCATGGTAACAGAAAGGGACAGAGACAGAAAGACAGGAGTGGATGGTGTGCAGTGTATATGCAGCCATGCTTCATAATGCAACTAACATCTAAGTAAGTGTGTCTGCATGGCACCTTTGTTAGGTACGTTTTGAGTACTGCACTTACAGAGTGAAGACAATTTGGGAAAGTGAGGACATTTGGGGCGGTACTCACCTTCTGACCATCTTCCAATGGAATGTTTTTGGCTAAGGTGTGTTTACAGGGTTAGAATTAGGTTTAGGTGAAGGTTAGGGTAAGTGGCTAGGGAATGCATTATGCCAATGAGTGTCCTTACAAAGATAGAAGTTCAAGAACATGTGTGTGTGTTTGTGTGAGAATGAGTTAGTGTCCACACAAAGATAGAAGTGCAAGAATGTATATGTGTGTGTGTGTGCACAGAGGCGTGCAGTGTGAATGTTTGTGTAATCAAAACCACCTGTTCAACAAAACTTTAAACATGTATAAAAATTTGTACCTGCTTTCATCCATAACAGTTTGTTTTATACAACCAACGCATGCTTGATGAGCTAGGGAATTTCTTGAATCACTCAAATGAATAATCTAAATCTTTGTGTAGACTTCTACCTTTGTTTATTTGTATATCAGCAGCATTACCTCCGTGGTGAATCGACATCAGCAGGCGGAGGGGCAGAGGAGATCAATGATTCATTAAACTTCAGTGTTTTAACTTCAAGAATATGGTTTAGTTTATTGGCCCTTTACATCTTTTCCATGAAGATATTATTCAGTTTACATCCTGTTTACAGACTTGTCAGACATGTCTCTATCAGAGGGTCTCGTTCATGTGGCATATATTTGAAAAAAACAATCCACGTGAGCTAAAAGCATGGTTTTGAAGTGCTTGTGCCAAATACTCCAGTGCCTTCTTGTCAGTGATGTGTGTGATGAATCACTTGGACTGGGGTCCCAAGTCCAATTTTGTTCAGTCTTTACCTGAAGGTTAACCAAGATCTTTAAATAATCAGGGTTTAAGGGTATAGCAGTCTAAATTTACTGATCACAAGATTAATGGGCCCATATTGTACACCTGTCTTGAAATTGAGGTATTGGTACCCCTAAAATGATATATCAGTGATTTAAAAGTCGAAAAAAAGGCAGCAATGTGTGTTCCCATGTCCTCTCTTCTGCCTCTCTCTGGTGCTCCAGATAGAATGTTTATTGTAGTTGCTAAGACTGGACAAACTAAACACCCTATACGTTTTTATAAAAACTGAAGGTTACCAGAGGTTCTCTTGCTTGTTGTGAAGTGGAGGATGAGGGGAGGGGTATTCACCTGCAACATGACACTTAATGTCACTAAATTCTAAACATCAACTTTAAGACACTGTATGTGAACAAACTTAATCTAACAAGTTAATTAAAGAATGGGTTCTGGACTAAACCTTCTTTGCAGGTTTTCAGTGGATCTCTATATAATGAGAGTCCTGATGACTGACTCCTCTGTCATGTTACCTGTGAGGCATGTGTAATGTTATGAACAGGTTGTGGTATGATTAAACCATCAGTTCACCATGTACTCTATGTCTCCTTACCTTCCCATGCAGCTTAACTTTTCAAGGTTTTCCATGAAGGGTTAACCTAATGACACAGTTTCTGTAAGTGCACAGTCTGCCCACTGGCCCAACAGGTTAGAGTCTTACACACATGGTCAATAAACACTCTCAGACAGCAGGAGATCTTTTATGCCAACATTATATTTCCCATCCACGGTTACATTTAGACACACAAACCAACACTGATTAGATACAACCATAGAAAACAGAAACTCTTTTTTGAAGCATTCAAGTATATGACATTTTTAGTATTGTTAAATAAAACTGTCACAGCTTGAAGAACTAGCTTCAATAATCCCTTCTATTTTAACATGAGTATTAATGTAGAGGTTATTTTCATTGTGCGGCTCTGAACCATATTGCCTACAAACTAGTAATTAGCCTACTGCGCTCCAGTGACAGTTAAGCTGCTTATTGGCCAGCTGGAGATTAACCAGAAAGTCCCAACTTCACAGGGGTCCTTACAGACACAAGCACACAAGTACACACGCACACACGCATACTCACACATACACACACTTACAGAGCCAGTCATGTGGTGCTTAGAGAACAGTATGTCAACTCATTATATAACTACTACTACTACTACTACTACTACTACCAGAATTAAACATGACTTGAATAATTTGTTTGTACTGTTTCGTCATTGCTTGAGAAAATCTAGTGAAGACCAATCTGACCATCTTATAAATCAAGTTATACAATAGTGTGACTGCAGAACTCACTAGGAAGGAGCTTGCCTTTTTTAGAATGCCTGTTAAAGTACACTAACACACTTCCTGTTCTGTTTCAAAGTAAAAGCCTGCAAAACAAGAAAGAACTTTAAAATTAGTTAATGCACAAAAGCAAAGCAACAGTACAATTTTGAAAATAATAAAACATCTGCAGAGAGGTGGACGACTGCATCGATGCAGTGACTAAACATTAGTCATAGTTTCAGCGGGTTCACAACCATTTAATAATTATAAGACCGTGTTTGCCACGTTTGCTTTGTGTTTCTTTGGATTCTCAAGAGTTTCTGAGACACATCTTTAAACCTGCTACACAACGAGAGATGTTAAGTGAAGTTCACAGGACAGGACATCAGTGTTAATAACTAAATACATGTGTTTATCGGTTTGTGTGAGTGTGTGTCCCTGCTCGTCTCTGTCCCTCCTCACACACAAACCGATAAACACATGTATATAGTTATTAATCGATGATGTTGGATCATGACTCCGGATTGTTCACGTCAATTTAACTCCTGCACTCCAAATTATACTCCTTGTCAGTATGCACTTTATGTTAACAACAGCTAACCAATGAGTTAATGTGGTGCTACCTCAGGTAATGAGTTTGGTGGAGTGTAAAACTTCCCCAAATCCAATAAAGAGCAGCCTAAACTTTGATATACCACCCTGGACTGACTCCAACACAGTAGGTGCTTGGCCTCAAAGTGATGTTAGGTTACTACTGTAGGTTGTAGGCATGTTTATAGACTCTCAGAAGATTAATATGCTGTTACATTTTGTACACTTTTGCTTTTGGTCATGGTAAAAAGGGTAAACAAATCACACACCCCTCAGGTATCGTGTAGTGGAACCTGCCCATGCAAGGTACCATTTTTGATCTATGATTAGACAATTGGTGTTTAGATGAAAGGTTGTGCAAATGGTCAGATCGCACTTAATATGAAGCATTTGGCATATTTGACTATAGCTGGTCATATTTGATATTGACAGACTTTCGGCATTTGTATCCTGTATAGATTAGCTGCAAGAGATCAGTGCTACAGGATACTGCATGAGGTGAAAGGGCCAGGTGCATGGTGTTCTAAAGAAAAACCTGAAGTTACTTTATTTGGCACAATGATTTTTCCCATTCAGCAACATGACCAGCAGGGGGTGAGACAAGCAACTCAAAGAGGTAGTTAAGGTATTTTAACCCTGATTTGTTTAAAAATGTGTATTTGTTCTTTGAGTCATCACACAGTGACAAACACATACATTTAAGATTCAGGGAGACATACACTAACTGAGGATGTTATTTTCTTTATCGTCAAGAGCAAAAACCAACAGTTCTTCCCGTGAATATTTTCTTTCAAAGTTTTCTTCACTATCAAAGACATTTTGTGATAAGTAGGATCATACATTTTATGAGAGCAGGCTTTAGGATTTGCTGTACTTGAATGGAAATTGTGTAGCCATTGTATAGCTCCAATTGTTTTGTCCTTTTTTCCCTCTTTTGATCCATCTGGTCCAATCAAGTCGAAACAATCTTCAGCTAAAGATAGAGCCACAGATTTCTTTGTTTGAAAGTTTAACAAAAAACTAAATAAGTACAAGAACAGTTTTTGTATAGAGGATGCTGGCAAAATAAATCTGTGATGAAAACATCAGATGTAAAAGTAAAGATGTGTCCGCTCAGTATTTGTAGATCTCTTATCTTTTATGTTAAACTTTGCTGCAGACAGTGCCTGCTGTACTACCCTTGGAGGTGTGGGTGTTGATTAGAAGTGTTACCTCCACATGCTGCCACTTCATCATTTTCAGATTGACCCATAGATCTTTTTATGTTGGATTTGTTCTTACTTGGCAGCAGTGCAATTCTAAAAATATGAAGCAGGACAAGGTTGAGCCTTGATAACAATCCCTGGACGGAGGTCATTTTTAACCAGGTCACTTCAAAAGTTCTATATTTTCGTGAAAATAAACCATTTTCCGAACAGGTTTTACACAGGGAGGCAGATGTGAATTGGACAGGAATATAGTATGCTGCTGTGCAACATATGTATTTTGTGGTAAAAAATGGACTGACCAATGTGGTAGACAACTCAAGAGGCTGTGTTTTACTTCTGTGTCATGCTGTGCCAGCCTCCATGAATCTTCGCTGTAACATTTTCTGGATTCTTCTGTTTATGAAATCCTCCCTTTCACCACCACCCTCTCTGTATCACTGTCTCTCCATCTGAGGAGGGGACAGGGAAGGCAGAGAAAATTGGAAAGAGTACACCGTGGCTGTTGCAAGGTATCACGCAAAGGTGACGATCTCATTGGACATGGTTAAGAAAGTAACTCAAAGATATGCTGGCTACGTTGGAAAGACAATACGATTTGAACACCAGAAGAACACCAGAAAATGAATACCGCCATCCTTAAGCTTTTACAGCTGGCTAAAAACAGATATTGGCAGTGATTCAAAACACAGATAGAGTTATGTAATTAGATATTTCTGAGAGTGTTAAAAATGTATTTAGATATTAATGGAATTTTTTTCCTTAGCTGTTTTAACAACAGCTATGTGTTTCTGTGCTTGTGTAGTAATATCACAGCGTCATGTTCGTCTTGTTTTATTTGAATTAGAAGATAGTGTTTAACATGAACATGCTCATAATTTGTTTGAAACAGGACAGATTCCAACTGCTGAATCTGAATACGAGTCTGCCTTTAAAATACAAAAAAAAACCTTCATGAGTGAATATGAATATGATCATGCAGTTGTAGCATACCGGAGTTATGTTTCACTTTGTGAAATTTGTTAGAGAAAAAAAGTTGTGGCCACAAGATAATGCTGCATAATGATGAGATACAAATCAGCTCTTTACTGACAACACCAGGCGGACTGAATTGAAGAAGCTTCTTGGAGGAAATGAAACTTTTCACTTTATCAAATGATGTAGCCTCTACAAGCGGCTTTAGTTTGACACACACTGTATGCACTGACACCGAACAGGGCAACATTGTGGTGGAAAAGTCTGCAACCACTTGTCAATAAAAAACATGTCCCATTCTCACAATGCTGGCATAGCCCAAGGAAACTTCGGTACAACTAAACAACAGGTTTATACAAGTCAAAGTTCTATATAATCTTACTAGTATTGAGGGACTTAATGACCAGGCAAATATGAAGTATTATCACTGTGTTTTTATGTTATATTATTTACCATTATTTATTTATTGTATGAATTGTATTAATGTTTTGACATCCAATAGATTTTTTGAAAACAACTTACTTTATGTCTGAGAAAAAAGTTGATATTGACTCTCACTGTGGTGGGAGGATGTTGGGTGAAGAATTATGTTGTGTTTTTATCTGTGTGGTCAAAAACAATTTGTTCAACAGGGAGGGCAGGAAAAACTGGTGATGTCAGCAGGGAAGCGAAGGGAGGACCGCCTTGCTTTTCCTTTTCCCTCGTCCCTTCCTACCTCCCCCAACCCTCTCTCCCCTTCCTTGTCTTATCAGTGTGGTAGAGAAAGCAAGAGAGGGGATCAGTAGGAGAGCGGACAAAGTGTTATCAAGTGTGACAGTGGAGATGGGGGAAGCAAAGAGGGGAAACATACCCCGCTAGAGAGAAGTGGATTGAACTAAAAGAGAAGACCGACGTAGTTATTCCCAATGCTCAACAAAATAAGAGAGACAGATGTTACAGGCAGTGACAAAGTCAAAGAAAGGGAAGCAAGAAATCAGTATACGGACCCAAGAGTCAGTCTGTTTGCAGTGAGTATTGAGAGTTCCTGTTCCTGGAACAGGGTGGGACCATCTCTAGGAAGACTCAACTTCAACCACCACATCGACCATGTACAGTGGATATGGAGGTATGAAACTGTGTAGTGTGGCTCAGTGAGACAAGCTCATCTCTAATCATTAACTCAATGTTTTTCAGGATGAACTTGTTGCTGGTTAACATGTGTGTAACTTATTTTGAGTTGATGGCCAAAGACCGCTCTAAACACCAACAAACCAATACATTTTGTAAAGTTCAGTGAATGGGAATTCAGTGAAGGCTTTTCCTCTGAACATAGCAACATACAAACATAGCAAGTGCAGCCAGGGTTGTGTCTCCATACTAATGTCCAGGTTAGATCTACTTTATACGCATTTGTTAAACTGTGTTTTAAAGTTAGTTCATATTTTTTCAAGTCTGTCTTGTCCAATACTAAAGTGCTGACATTGAAACAGTCACTGTATGTTGCCCTCACTCTGTAAAACCAAAATGGCATTTTTATTTAAAAGACTGAATTTTGAATGACTGTGACCTACATCCCTCGACCTGCTCGTTATATTTTTTAAATAATGTGAGGCAAGATTTATGATCTTTGCTACAGCTTGTCATCAGGTGGCTTTGGCTTCACATTTTGGGACCAGTCATTTCATCCATCTTTATGTGTATGGGTGTGACTAGGCTGTTCCATTTTAGAAATTTGTCCTTCCATTTCTGAGCAAAAAAAAAGAAATGAAAGACTGAATCTTTCAATGGGAGAGTCAGTCTTGGCCACCCTATCCCAGGATTCATTGCACGCCAGTGATGAAGCTAGCTAGCTTGCTATCTGGATGGCTGAGTGCAGCATCTCAGTGTAGCTACTGATGCAAGGGTGAGACAAGTTGGTGATGCATATAGCCATATCTGAACAGCTGAAAAGAATCAAGAGCAGACTGTCGTTTCTTTTCAGCCTTTTCTGTGAAAAGGAGCGGACTAAATCCTCTAGAGCATATGGGCAATGATTTTGCCGACAAATAAAGACAGGTCAGTCATCCTAACAGATTTGATGCTGTGGAAAAACTATAACTACAGAGGTGAAAACCTAATTTCCTGGCAGATGTAAATAATCCTTTGTTTGGGGAAAACTCATAGAAGTTTTAAGCAGTTTATTTCTTATCCAATCTGACTTGTGACTCTATACTTGATGTTTTTTATTTCTCTATGACCATTGAATGTGCAGTTGTGACTCTCTTGTTCATTTTAATACATTAGGATTCTGATGTTATCCTACAATAACTGCCCAAGGAGATTGAAAAGATGGCTACTGAGTGAATTGAGACTTTAGTGGACCCTGCTTGATGAAATTTGAGTCTGATTTATTATTATTATTAATAATAATAATAATAATAATAAAAAGAAGAAGAATAGACATGATTTCTCAACAGAGACAATTTACTTCCCTGCAGGAGGAAAACAATCTAAAAACAAAATTGTGAAATATGCCTGGTAAAATGTTTCACTGTAAAAATATGCTAGAATATATACATAGTAATTTTAAATGGCTCCCAAAAAATAATATGTCCTTATACATCTCAATCTGTGGCAGGAAAAGTGACTTTCAGATTTTGGAAAATGAAATTGAAATGAACACAGTAAATACTATATTTTAATAGTGTCAGTGCACAATATGTGTTGTCTCTGTAGGCTCTTCTCTTTTAAATTTGTGTCAAAACATTTTCTTCAAATTCAAGGAATCTTTCAAAATGTCACTTATCCTTCCTTTACACATGATACCAGTGAATCATAGCCTTGAAGTATGGGGACATTCAACAAACATACAACTTAGCCACAAAACTAGACATCATGCCCACTGCTGCTTTCAGGGCTATAATTATTTTTTAGACACTAGTGTCCTTTTCCTGGAAATGAGCAAGCATCGCTGCACAGAAAAGCTGTAGGGTTATTCCAGTGACTCAGTATAGCCATAAACTGTGCTAGTCTTTTCCTGACCCTGCCCTCGTCTCAGGATGTTACTCCCTCTGGTGTTTCCTTCTCCTACAGTGCCTGGCGTTATGAAGCTGAACTGTATGTACAGTATGTGGGGGTGTGTATGAAATGTGTGGGAAATCATGAACATCAAATGAAGCATCAATGATCTCAGGAGGAAAAACAAAAAACTGAACCATCTTTCACTCTGATAAGCATGCTGTATTGTCAGTGTCTACAGTTCACCAGGAGAAACCAATTAGCTGTTTTTTTCATATTCTGTAAAATGCCCTTGTCTCTGCTGTGGTGGCAGCAGGGACCTTCATTCGACTCATCCTGTGTAGTTCTTGGCTGGAAGCGAATGTACCTGCCTGTTTCTTATCATTAACTGCAAAATACAAACATTAAATCAAACCTAATTTTTACACCATAATCATCTTTAGCTTAAAGGAATCAAAAAATACAAATACAAAGACTGAAATTAGATACAAGATACCCGTACAAAACCATACAGGCACAGTTTACTCTGATCTGTGCCTTTGTGGTTTCCGATTTTATAATTCATCTACTCTTCATTTGTCTGATGGCTGGATAAGTGTTGTTTTCATGGTATAATGGATGAGTCTTTCAGGGAAAATATGTGACTCTTGCAGGCCATTCTGTTAATATGGACCACAAACTGTAAATGCACTCTGAAGTGTAATGTGATACTGTATATTTTAAATTTTAAGTATAAGATTAAGTCAGTGACATTCAGTATGTCTGACTTTGCACCCATTCGCTAACTTTTAAAAATATCATTAGCCAGTGTCGCCTCAGCTTTTATTTTTAGCCTAACTGGATATGAACAGATTTTCTTGGCGACAACTTTAAAGCTTACGTTTAATCATTTTACATTTTATCAGCCAATTGAGACCGGAGGACCACAGGCGTGCGTGTGTGTGTGTGTGTGTGTGTGTGTGTGTGTGGTGCAGATATGCAAGAATATGAATTATTTTTCGAAGCTTCAGTTACAATTTCTATTTATTTTATTTTTGTTTTACCTTTCAAGATTTACAGTGACTGACATTTTGTTTGGCATAAAGTTTCCTGTTGCAGTGAACAATGTCCTGCACTTTAAAGCTATTTTATTTCAGTTGTGTATAACTTTTAAACTTAATCATTGTCATGGTGTTTTTCTTAAGTTGGAAATATGTATATTAAATTGTAAGGATGAATTGTAGTTGGGGTCGGAAACATGATATGCATGGAATGCATATTTGTTTTTGAAAAAATATGCTGTACATACCTGCTCATTCTGTTGTACAACTTTTTGTAGCT